>CM053172.1:20992711-21094098 GCA_012977825.3 Pteromalus puparum | reverse complement strand
TTAATTGTATAATTTATGCCGAATATGACAATGTCTTGGAAATAGATGCGAGTCGACAAATCATAACGGATTTTAATGCATCAGGTGGTGTTGGTGGTGGTGGTGGGAGAAAGGAACAGCAGCGCCTCTTACAGCGTTAGCGGAGAGATCGTGACGCCATACGCTCAGTTCTCTTTGAGAAGTTGAACAGTGCTCTTCTCCTGCTGCTGCTGCTACTATTCGCGCTTAAAAGTATAATGGATTACATTATTAACGTTCAAGGTCTGAGAGACCTAAATAACAAGTTTATTCCTAAGGAAGTGGCTGTACTTGGTTTAAAAAATAGAGTTATTGGTCATTGGATCATTAAGGCACCTCACAATTTCACAGAACTACCTATTGGAGTTAAAAGATCTAACGAGTACATTGCTAATCAGTTTCACGGCATCCGATGGCACGAAGGTGATATCAGTGTGGAGCAGTTACAGTTTCATTTACAACAAGTGGCAAAAGTGGCTATACGTGTATTCACCCGTGGACACGATAATTGGAGATTTTTAGAAACTGTCATGTCTCGTGAGGTTGTGAATGTCGAAGAAATGTATGCACCGACTTTCCAAGTATTAAAAAAGAATTATCCAAGCAGCTTTATGTGTATAAATCACAGTATCCAAGATATAAACAACAGTCGTGATTGTGCTCTCAACCAGGCATATTTATTGAGAAAGTGGCTGCACTCCATTGCTGAAGATATAACTCAAGATTCAGCGCAGAAATTTAGTGACGCTTTATACTGTAAACTACATTCACGTGTTAGAACAGCTTCATCTATCTACAGTGGAAACGAGGACGAAGTTGATCATAGCTAAAACAATGAATACACGTCAGTTGCTAAGGGCACTCAAACCATTGGCTGCCAAGACAGTTGGTGTATACGCTGCTGATAGAATCCCCAATGTTATGGAACATCCCACGGCTATCATTGCAAACACAGATGACCACACCAAACGAGGAACACATTGGATTGCTATTTACATAGATGCTAATGGTTACGGAACGTACTTTGACAGTTATGGATTTCCACCAATCTCACAACATCATGTTAAAAGACTCAAAAGAAATTGTAAACGATATCAGTGGAATAAGCAAAAATTACAAAGCATCGATTCGCAAGTGTGTGGTCAATACTGTATTATGTTTCTTTATCATATGGTTGATATACCTAACTTACGCACGTTTTGTAATAAGTTTTCACAAGATTCCAGAAAGAACGATGCATTAGTGGTTGCATTTTATAAAAAACTGTTAAGAAATAAGAATATTCGTTTGCGTTCAAGAAATGTAAAGAGATTCGGAACTGAGCGTTCTCTTGGCTCCGGATTTTGTAATCAGACATGTACTTCGAGAATATTTGTCAAATAGCATTAAGTAAAAATTATGAATAAATTACAATTTTACATAAATAAAATGTTCTCATTTACAATACCTTACTTGGTCCTACATACCCGTTTCATCAACATCCTCGTCGTATAGAAAATATCATTTGATAAAAAAAGTTATCTGAAATACTGTAACATAAGAACGACGTAATCGCTATAACCGCTGACAGGTATAATATTTCCATTCGGGGTTATTTATTGTTTAGCTTCACATCCTGTTTCATCATCATCATCGTCGTCGTCGTTAACTAGAATCGGATAAAACTGATCGTAGTCTAAACATTCTGTTCATAAAAGTCAGTGAGATGTAACACTAGCTTGTGACCGTTGAGCTTTTGACCGTTGACGAATATGATACTTTCTTTCCTGTTGCGTCAGGCTACTTTGATAAAACTGATCGTGGTCTAAACAATACTGTTCTGAGAAGTCAGTGAGATGTAACCTTAGCTTTTGACCGTTGACCGTTAACCGTTGACGAATATGATACTTCCTTTCCTGTTGCGTCAGGCTTCTTTCTATTGTTTCGGGGATACACGTGTAGGAATGCATCCCCACTACTACTGAATTGAGCTAGTGGGGGGATTCACTCGACGAGAGGATAAAAGAGCGAGCGCAGAGAGGAGACGGCTCAGTACTGACTTGTGGAGCTCACAAAACGTTTCTCACGTGTAGTTCTCTCGTGCCGTTTTAAGTGTGAAAGTTTTATTGACCATGGCTCAATCAAGTAGTAGTGTCCAAGCTCGTCTGCAGAATATTCTGCCCAACATGCTGCTGTCTACGACCTACGCAGTTAATAAGTCAAATTCTAAAAGGATTTCTCTTGGATTGGAGTGTCATCAGGGTAGCTTCCGTCCAGTAGTGAAACTTTCCACGGCTACAGGGTGTTTCAAATCTATCAAATTCGATGTGAACAGCTGGAAAGTTTTCAAGAATTACTTTGATCTTATAAACACCTATTTCCAAGAT
This sequence comes from Pteromalus puparum, assembly GCA_012977825.3. Lineage (NCBI taxonomy): Eukaryota > Metazoa > Arthropoda > Insecta > Hymenoptera > Pteromalidae > Pteromalus > Pteromalus puparum. Next base: position 21,091,714 of record CM053172.1, on the reverse strand, counting down.
GCGTACAGATTCCAAAGTGAATACGGTCGACCAACAAAAGTGTACATGGAGAACCATGATCTGATGTTTACAACTTCGTATAACACAAAGTCTATATTGATTGAGGAAAGACCCGTTGGTACACCTATCTTTCCAAATCTTTTCATAGACGAAGAAGACGAGGAGGAAGTGTATACTGCTGTTGACAGCGGTTCTGGCAATGTTGCTGATGCTGGTACTTCTGGTGGTGCTGCCGTAGAAAGACATCAACCTCCAAGAGCATCAAAGAAACAAAAAACATCGCATATTCAACCTGCTATCTGCATGCAAAAAGTTACTTTCGATGGATTGAGGGTTGTCGCGCCATGTGTCGATGAACGTCTCGATAAACTTGAAGCTTGTGTTGGTAAGGTAAATGAAATTGTGGCTTGTATCAAAGAATTTGTAATTGGCTGTATTAAAAATGATACAGAAAACTCGAATGAAAATGCCAAAGCCACTATGATGAGAACCTACGAAACATTTCAACAATACTACACGCTGTATAACGATAATATTAAAATTAATGTCGCCGATAAGTTTAAGGATGACTTTGATGAGTCATTGTTGAATATAATTGTTTGTGAAATCGCTGCTTTTAAATTGTTTGATATCTATAAAGATATATACACTACTATAATCATACTATAAAAAAAATTAAGATGTTATTTTTCGTGATTACACTTTGTACATACGTATTTTTTACTTGTAATAAACCAGAAAATTTAGATATATTTTATCTTGTTACGTCATTCGAACCCTGCTTATCCCCTCCATTCTCCTTGACCGTGGGTATAAATATCAAGCCACTACGTATACCTTGTCATTACGAGTAATCTAACCCTTGAAGCAACATCTCAGCACAATGGATAAAATAAAAAACGCATTCTCGTCAGGCAAGAAGGAGGGGGATAAAAAGCCGCTCATCGAAAAAGATAAATCGTCGAAATTTGACTTTAAAAAGTATTGTCCTCAATACTCTACAAACACCTCTTCGTTTCCAAAACAAGAAGGCTATAAAAGCTTTCAGGAATAAATCTTAAATTAATAAACTTTATCATATCAATCGGTCCTTTTAAGGACCACAATATTTTCAAAACGTAGTGCAAAATAATATATACATTCCTTATCCTAAATCCATAACATTACTATTATGAATCAGTAAAAATGTCATCGTTATCTTGTCAACAACTTATAAAGATACCTTATCTTTGTTAATTATTTGTTTATATGATAAGCTTGGGTCAGTGAGGTTTATATAAACATGATATTGTTTATTATGATGCTCTTATCTTAATTATCTGTTTATTACTTGTTTACGTGATACCTTATCTTATCTTTATTACTTGTATACATGATACCTTATCTTATCTTGTTTATATAAACATGATACCTTATCTTATCTTAATGGTTTGTTTACATGATAAGATAAGCAGGCGCCGGTGATGACGTCATTTGTTGTGTCTCGCCATAACTGCCTATATACTACTGCTGAGTATTTTGAGATGAACTGAATGTGGATTTTGTTTGCTCCGGACCACTATCTTCAAAGCTAATAATTAAAAAAATTTGTCTTGTGTTTTTATATCTTGAGATCTCACTGTGTATCTAACATCCCAATCGAAATGGTTTGAAATCTTACGTACGAGCTCGGTTTCGGTATAATTTCTCTCAAGGTCTTGTGCGAATCCCCATACGTAAGTGGCATATTCAAGACGCGAGTATTTGGCCGAAGGAATGTAATGATTATACTCTACTTTTCGCGCCCATTCATCTTGTATATCAACGTTCCAAAAACGCGCTTTGAATTTATTTTCGAAATCCTCGAATGTTCTTATAGATTGTTGCGCAATATCGAACCACGCTGAGGCAGTGTTTTCTAAAGTTTAACCGATTTCTAAAATCATTTCGTCACAATCCACATTCATCACCTCAATATACTTTCTTAACTCTCTAAGATATCTCATAGGTTTGTCTTTAGAGTCTGCTTTAAATACCAGAGGTTTTAACTTTGATAGAATTTTTCCGATTTATATAATAATGCGTCGGCCAGTGTATTGCATAGCAAAGCGGCGGAGAAAGTCATGAGAGATTTACCAAAATTCAACGGAAAAAATATGCCGGTGCACGTGTTTGACTTAAGGCTACAACAAGCGGTAAACGCTTTAACTCCGGAAGGAGAAGCTGAACTCGCAAAAAATATTTACTTAAAATTAGATGGTGAAGCATATAATTCTACAATAAATAAAACGTTTACGAGCGTGAAAGAAATAAGTAAGCATTTCGAGTCAACATTCGGTTCAGGGAAATCATCGGACGAATTATTAGGAGAACTATCAAGCATAAGACAAGGCAAAGGCGAAAAGGTAGTAACATATTCAAACAGAATAAGAATTTTGGACGTAAATATTAAAGCCACCGCGAATATGGATAAAAGAAATACGCCAACATTTAAAACAGAACTTAATAGAAAATTAGTTTATTATTTCAAGAAGGGGTTGGATTGGCCAATAAGTACGCGAATAGGAAATTATAGCGATGTAAATGACGCAATCATAGCAGCAATACAAGTCGAACGCGACTTTGCATGCTATCAAAAAACTAAAGATTCAGAGCATACAAATACGGGAAAAACTGATAATAGTGCGCGAGTAAATATCGTGACACAACAAAGTGTCGAGAAATGTCAAATTTGCGGGAGGAAAAATCATACGGTACTAAAATGTTGGTTTAGAAACCAACCGCAACAGCAGGATACGGGGCGACAGATGGGGAGCAGGCCGCGAGAGAACAATGGGGCGGAGCCCACGAACAGCTACCAAGGCTCACGGCAAGCGCCATGGCAAAGCAAGCCACCGCCCCCTCCGAAACCGCAAGATCAGGGAAATCAATACGTGCACAGACAAAAAGGTCACTTTCGAAAATACTAATATGTAAGGCGCGGATGTATGCAGGTATTGCAAGCAAGAAGGCCATACAATAGAAAACTGCTTAAAAAGAGAGTACGTGATAAGAAAAGACGTGAGGAGCAGGGAAATACGTCGGGCCACTCGTCGTATCAGGGTGCGGGACGAGCGGCCGAACAAATGTCGCGCTCGGAACAAAATTCGAACCGACCCAGTCAACAATAAAAATACGCGGAGTAAGATTAAGTTCGTGTATAAAATCACCCGCAATCGAATTAGAAAGTCCATTAACAAATAAGGAATTCTTTTTAATATTAGATTCGGGCGCGGGACCAAACTTATTAAAGAAAAAGGAGTGTAGGATCGGCGTTAGAATCGATGATAAAACTATAATTAACCTGAAAGGAATCACGACAGAAATGACGCGGACGCTTGGGACAATTACGTTATATCTAACATTATTCAAAATAGAATCCTGTATTCTCCCTCTACGAAAATGTAGGCTTTCACGATGTATTGACAATTTAATTTTAAGTGTCAATTTATTATTATGGCTTGAGAAGGTCCACATCGGGGACGAAACGTCGCCATTTACATATGGAAATATGAGTTGTTAATGTTTCCTGGGTTGTCCTCTCACTTTTGACTAGAAAATTTATATATGTTGTTAACATGGAGAGGAATTCAAACTTACATATTCAAAATAGAGTTTCATGTTGTGAATAACGATTTTCCGATAAAAGAGGACGGATTATTGGGGAGTGATTTCTTTGCACAATCAGGGGCAAGTATCGATTATAAAAACAATTGTCTTACAGTGGAACATCACATGATACCGTCTACGGCAGAAATTCGGGTGAGCGACTCTCAAGAAGACGACGACATGGGAATAATCCACGTGATAAATAAAAAATAAGAGGCTAAGCAAAATCAAGATTCAAATAATAACGTAAATCAAACGCAGCGTAAGAATTCGAATCAAAATCAAATCGAAATCCTAAATCAAAATCAAATTCTAAATCTAAATAAAATCGAAAATCGAAATCAAATTCTAAATCTAAATCAATTAAAAAATCAAAGCTCAGACAAAAGTAAAAAATTAATCGGTTTCCTAGATAAGAAATCAACTAAGAATCAAAAATTGGCTGAATTCCAAAAGCCAATAGAAAATCAAAATCATAAGAAAAATCCAGAATCGCATGAAAGTAAAATGCATGTAACGGTTCGACTTTCCCCGTATGTTGAGTAGTCGGCCGGATACCAGGATTTGGTTAGGGGAAAGGTTAATTGAATAGACTGTTTATGTAAATTATTAACAAAATAGATATATTCTAGTAAATAAGATAACACGTTGTTCGTTCAATTATTAGTCTCCATCTGTAACAGAAATCGAGATCGCGGTTTGTTTAGAATATTTAATCGGTCTGGTTTAAACTAGCGCGGTTAACGGTACATCAACGCGACGTTGCCGTAGTTACGTAGTTTCGGTGCATTCGTCGGTTTTGCGGACGCGGTATCGGAGTTTCGGACGGTGACGTGGGTTAGAGAGATTGTCGGGTTTTCGGAGATTAGGAATCCCTCGGGTCCATAGAGTCGTGAGCGCACTGCTCTACAGATCGAGGTCGCTCGTCTCGTTCTTCTCCTGGTCCTGTGTGCTCACAGTGACCAGGCGAATCTTGAGATGTCGGCGTGAGATCGATTTCGAACGGGCAGAAGTTGGCTGCGGCTTCACCAGGAAGTGAGCGCACGACCTGGAGAACCGTCGGCGGGGCTTTAGTTGTTTCCACAGCCCCGTGTGCTCACGGTAGCGGGGAAGACAACAAGTCCCTGGGAACGGGGTTCAGGAGCAGGTGGCGACGTCGGGTAACGGCTACGTGTGCTCACGTAGACGAGACTCGGCGCGGTTCGGTTGTTCCTAGTTGTCTCGTGTGCTCACGACGACAACTCGGAGTTCCGGGTTCGCTAACTCTGTCGTCACGTGTGCTCACGAGGCGAAGTCGTCGGTCTATCTCTGGCCGTTCCTTGCGGTAACGTGTGCTCACGATGCCGCCCGGAGTTAAGCTCAAGTAGAACTGCCCGCTGCGCTGCGCGGCTCACTTTATATAGGTGTGTCCGCGGTCGTGCAGACTGGCCTTTCGGTTGGTGCGCGCGCGCGCTCTCTTCGCGTCGTGCTGACTCGCCTTTGTTCGCTGCGCGCGCGTGCTCGCATCAGCTGGCGTCAGCTGATTGACTCGGGGCCGCGTTTGTTTGGTTTATGTGCGAGACTTGCGTCTCGTCACATGCAAAATAAGCATTTAAACTCGAATCGAGTCAAAAATCTAAGTCTAAGAACACCGGGAGAAATTATTATTGCCATTATAAACAAATAATTTGATTAAAAAATTTAAATCTTTGTCAGAATTACAAAGAAAAGATGAATATTTGAATAATTTGATTACGAATCAATCTGAAAAAAATAATTCAACTTTTCTAATTGAAAACAATATCATATATAAAAGAAACCAATCTAATTGTTATAAAATTATGATTCCAAAAGAAATGATAGAGCCTCTTTTTCTTGAAACACACGAAATGTATGGTCACGTTGGAGCCAAAAAGATTGTTCGTATGTTACAAGAAGATTTTTACATAAAAAATTTAAGACATAAAGCACAAAAATTAATCGATTTTTGTGATTCTTGTCAACGAAATAAAATTTCAAATCGTCCTTGCGCAGCCCCTATGGAATCGATTATTTCAGAGGCTCCAAACGAATTATTATCTATTGACTTCTACGTACGGTCCTCTACCTACGGGACGAGGCAGTATAAAATATATATTAGTTACAATCGATACGTTTTCTAAATTTTTTGTTTTATATCCACTACGAAAATAAACTTGCACAACGGCAATTAAGAAAATCTTTAATGATTATATTTTATGTAACGGTAAATCAAAACAAATTTCATTTGATAACGGTACACAATTTACTGCGAAAGCGTGGATAAATAAACTTAAAGAGAATAATATTGATTTAGTTTTTTCGTCAATAAGACATCCTTAAATATATTGTCGAGCGAGTAAATAAAGAACTTGGAAGATTTTTCCGTACCTTTACGAGTGAGAAACACTCAGGTTGGGTCAGTTATATAAACATCATTCAAACTATAATTAACGAAACTTATCATGAAACTACTAATTTTACTCCAATTGAGTTACATATGGGTCTTAAACCCAAATGAGCTTGGTAAAATTGGATAAAACCGATTAACTCTGAAAATGAAATTCCTCAAGAACAAAAGGTTTAGCTTACACGTAAGCGAATTATATCCAAAGCCAAGAAACGTGCAGACAAATATAATTTAAAAAAGAAATCTTTTTTCGCTGAATTAAATATCGGAGACGAGGTTTTCGTAAAAGCGAATAATGTATCTGATTTAGAGAATAAAAAGGTTTCCAAGTTCTTTTCAATTTATCAAGGACCATATGAAAATGCAAAAAAGATTTCGAATTGTACATATTTGTTAATTAACAACGGGAATAATAAGGATAAATCAGGAGAGGAGGGATTCTACTTCTACAAGAGGCCACTCACCAACTCCATCGGTACTCAGACTCTAGATTCAACAAGGAGCCCTAAACCAACCAGGAAGAGAAGCTTATTGTCAATCAAAGCAAGGAGAACGGCAAAAAAATGAAGAGGCTGGAGGACAACATCGAAAGAGTCAGAGCAGAAATTGATACAATTCAAGAGGGTATCAATTCCAGTTTAACAGTAGTTAAGCGTGCTCTACCTGCGCAAACAAGCAAAGAAATCAACCTGGACGAAGTTTTTGAAGAATTGGAAACAACTGAAGTCTCAGCAAATCAGGAGGACATCGCGCTCGAATCAATAGAAGATTTTGACAATTGGCTAAAACGCCTCAATTAATTATTAATAATTCGTTAATTTTGTAAAGTCTAATTTCAAATAATTTATAAGTATTAAATCTCAAATTAGAATGTTTTATATATTTTTGTAATAAAAAGGGAGTGAAAGTGCAAATTTCAAATTGTAATTTTAAATTCCCACTTGGGGACAATGTAACGACCCTGAAGCAAGGGCAAAACAAAAAGAAATTATAAAAGTATTAGTTTAAGCGCGGATGTCGGAAACGAACTGAAGCGCTAAGAAAATTCGAGAAACGGGAGTAGTTCAAAACGCGGATCAGCGCCGAATCAATCAGCGGGCAGCAGCAGCGGCGGATTGGAGGGGGAGGAAACAGAAGCGCTTCGGTGCAGGTGCGCGCTGCAGCTTAAAAGGGCGGCTCGCGCAGCTCCCGGCGTCATTCGCTCGAGAGAGCTCGAACAGGAAGGAGCACTAAGTCTCCTAACTAAGTCGAAATTTCTCATAGCTACTTTTTTTGGCGCGCGAGTCGGGAGACTTCGGCAATATGTCCGTTAAAGTAAATAAATTTCAGTTGTATAGTAACGTAGGAACAATAAACTATTTGTTCACATATAATATATATATATTTTTTTTTTTCTTGTATTTTTTACTTTTCAGCTTTTCGTATAGTACTATACTACTTCAGAGGCAATACGTCCTCTGAAGGTTAACTATACACATCTTTAATTTTAAATAGAATATCAATTAAAATCATTCTAATTAGTCTGCTGTCAGAAACACGATACAGGCTAGTGAACATTCACTGCTTTTCGATAATAAAATTATTAAATTTCACATTTCTTGCATAAATATAAACTATTACAGGACAAAGAAAAGCCGTGACCGTTTCAATGGCAATCCTACCAGGATACGAGGTTTCAAGGTGGACTTTATCATAATAAGTTAAAATAATATCTTCCTGAATATACTCCATATCGCAATCAAACGAAAACAAACCCCGACAAACAAAATGGCAGACGGCCAAACGCACATCTTCTCGAGCACGCACAGACAGAGTGCAATACACTCTCAGGCTGTCCCTGCTAGAAAATTCAGAAAAGAATTCATCTGATCTATCTGAAAGGTTTGATAGAAACGATCAAAGATACGAAGTATTACATGAGGATTATATTAAAATCAAATCTAAATTAAATGAATTCGAAGTAGCTTTGTCTAATAGAATTATTCATAATGACTTAGAAGCCTTGGAAGAAAGAATCATGCAAGCAATCAATGAAAGAATACGGGCGGTAGAACCTCAAGTCCAGTTATTTATGGATGAAACATCCGTCGGTGATATTAGGTCTACATGTTCGAATCTTATAAGTCAGATAACCCCACAGATTAAAGAATTAGTTCAAATAGAGTCCACATTCATCACTAAAAATATAGATCAAAAAATAGAAGTTACGAACAAATCAGCTTATGACAACGGAGGATGCCCACGGGTATAGATGAAATCGGCCCCCTCGGGGAACGTACGAAACCTATACCATCGTTTAGATCATGAAAAACGCGCATTTAACAAAAAATCAACCCCCATACTTCAAGGGAAGCTGAGATATTTAGCAATGAAGTTTTCACCCCCGAACGTTGTAAAAAATTATAAAATACTCAAAATCTGCAGCTTTGCACCATTATTTGTAGACTTTTTGGGGGTCAATGGAAAGGTCTCGATATAGGCTACCTCCTCAGTAAGGTTTCAAATGGGCGACGCACCCTTAAACCAGTTTTCAGCGCGATTTTCTCATTTTTACATACTACCCCCTAGTTTTTTCGACTATAAACAGTACTTTGCACCATTATTTTTTTACTTTTCGGGCGTCAATGGAAAGGTCTCGAGATAGGCTACCTCCTCAGTAAGGTTTCAAATGGGCGACGCACCCTTAAAAAAGCTAGGGGTTGGTATGCAATCATCGTTATATAGAAATCATCCAGGAAGATACAACCAATGATGTTGATTTTCACTCACAAAACCGGCCAGTGCTAAATAAAGCCAGATGCCAAAAATCTTTAAATGAATTAACGAGTTCACATTGTAACCGTAATTCATCAGTCGATCCTTACGATGTTTCCGATAAGGATATCGACGACAAACTAAAATTCTGTATAGCAAAAAATCCAGAAACGATCAATAAACTCAGAAATTTATTACAAAAATATCGAAAAGTATTCTATAAGAAACCAGGTAGATTAGCGTCATACGAATACAAAATCAAAGTAAAAAATCCTGAACCATTCTTTATCCCTCCATATCCTGTAGAAGCTAATATGAAAAGTAAACTCAGGGAAGAAATTGGGAGAATGTTGGATTGGAAAATCATACGTCGATCAAGTAGTGATTTCATAAGTCCAATTGTTCCGGTATTTAAAAAAGACGGGTCAATTCGTTTATGCCTAGACGCACGTAAAGTAAACGATATGTTTAAGGTCTATTTTGAGTCACCTCAAAAAATTGAGGAACTTTTACAACAATGTTTCGGTGTAGAAGTCATGTCGAGTCTAGATTTAACGTCAAGCTTCTGGCAAATACCTCTTTGTGAAGAAAGTAAAAAATATACTGCCTTTATGTTCGAAGGAAGATTATATGAATTCGAAGTAGTTCCATTCGGTACAAAGATAAGCAGCGCGGGTTGATTACGCGGTTTATTTTACGTAACAGAAAATCTCGGTGATTCCATATTAAATTTTGTAGACGATGTTCTATGCATCTCAAAAAGTGCAAAAGATTACCTGGGGCATTAAGAAGATTTATTTCAAAGTTTAATAAAATGAAATTTCACTTTAAGTTTCAAAAAATCTGAATTTCGCAAAAAAGAAACTCGATTCTTAGGATTTATCCTCTCGACAGAAGGTATCAAGAGAATAAAATAACTTCAAAAAAAGTAAATGTTTATAGACGAGTTTGATATATTCCGCAACGAAATAACAGATAAAAAAGAACTGAGATCAATCAAACAAAGTGAAGTTTAGTATATTTAATCATAATGTAGCAACAAAATGATTTTTGGTTAATAAAGGGCTTACTTAAGTTAAAGTTAAGTTATATAATAATCAATTAGGAACAACTCTCAAGATACTTACTTCGTAACTTGCCATAACCGTTTCATTTTGTTTATTGGTAAACAACTAAAATTTTCTTTATATGTACATACACACACACACACATACACACACACACACACACACACACACACACAGCCATCCGCACGGACATTTTCTAAAAACGTATGATTCGTACTCCAAACACCTCCGAATGCGTTTCCACGAAGTATTAGCAAAACTGAAAATTTTACTATTACAAAGCTTCCTCTTGAGGAGGAAGCAAAATTAACTTCAAAAAAAGTAAAAGGTTATAGGCGAGTTTGATATATTTTCCGCCAACGAAAAACTCTCAAAGATACTTACTTCGTTAACCTTGCCATAACCGTTTATTTTTGTTTATTCGCGTAAAACAACTAAAATTGTTCTTATATGTATTAGGAACTCATACAAAACACCAAACAAGTACAATGAACGACATGGCAAGTTACGAAGTTAGTAGCTTGAGAGTGTTTCGTTGCGGAATATTATCAAACTCGCCTATACCTTTTACTTTTTTTGAGTTAATTTTGCTTCTCCTCAAGAGGAAGCTTTGTAATAGTAAATTTCAGCTTTCCGCTAATACTTCGTGGAAACGCATTTGGAGGGTGTTTGGAGTACGAATCAGTACGTTTTTTAGAAAATGTCCGTGCGGATGGGCTGCGTGTCGTGTGTTGTGTGTGTTGATGTATGTCGATATCCGCCATAATTTGGAACGCATGCGACGGATCGTAATAAAATCTGACATGCATTATATTTTTCTAATTCTGAATTTAGGTCATTTTTGTTTTATGATTCTGATCATTTTGCCATATTATAGCCATTTTTCTATTTTGAAAAATATTTTTGCTTTTTATCAAATGATGTGATTTATACAATATATTCAACAATAGTGTATTTAAAAAAACAATAAATTTGTCTACTTTTTTCCGCAAGATTGTCTAGATTGACTGATCTGTTCATTTTTGTATGATATAAAAGGGTAATTTTTCGATAAACATATCATAACTCAAAAAATAAATAGTTAAATATTTTGAAAAAATTCATGACAATAAAAAACAACGATATCTACTAGTTGTAAAAATTTTAAGCAATTTTGCGACTAGTTTTTGAGATAAAAATCAAAAACTTAAAAAAAATGGTTTTTTTTATGTCGTACGATTACGGAGTAAAAGGTTTTAAATTTGAGTTAAAATTTTAGGAAATAGATTGCATCTTTTTGATCACTTCGGCTAGGTTCTTTTTGTAGCTTATGAAACCTTTTAGTTTAAAAGATATTAAGATTCAAATTCTTCAACTCTCACCCTGTATACTCTGTGTGACTGAACATTATTATTTTTGTTAAACCATATAAATTGATAATTAAAGCTTAGTATATTTTCAGAGTTTTCATGGTTTTATAAAATGTCTGTGCAGATGGTTTTGTCTGTGTGTGTGTGTGTGTGTGCGTGCGTGCGTGCGTACGTATACTGTTATAATTCTGGAACTACGTGATCGATCGTAATAAGATTGGACGTGCATATATGTTTTCTGATTCTGAATTCGAGTAAACTTATCCTTTTAGTATCGAGTCGTAGCGAATATTTAAATCAAAGAATGAGTTGATTGTCCCATGTAATTATCTTCCACTAGCAGAATAGGAGGAAGCTAAGTGCCAATGACTTGGCAGCGGTTTTTAGAGATTTCAGTCCTTTTGAGTAAATTATTTTGAGTATTTAATATTTGTCCTAAAAAAAATATCAGGCTTTTTTGTAAAATTTTTATCACTAACATGAAATCACTGATTGTTCTGATGCACTACCCTCGAATGATTTCTACACCTATAAGACATCAAAAACCACGGAGCGCTCCACCTAGACCTCCTCATCGGCCACCCTGTACATCTGGATCCCGTCCTCGTATGATTTTTACACCTAGACACCTAAAACCACGGAGCGCACCACCTAGACCTCGTCATCGGCCACCCTGTACATCTAGACCCCGTCCTCGTATGATTTTTACACGTAGACACCAAAAACCACGAAGCGCACCACCTACCTAGACCTCGTCATCGACCACCCCGTACACCGAGACGCCGTCCCCGTATGATTTTCTTACCTAGACACCAAAAAGTACGGAGCGCACCACCTAGACCTCGTCATCGGCCACCCCGTAAGACAGCAGACAATGTAAATACATTTACTCAGCGCATGTTGGAAATATCCGTATTTCAAAACTAAATCTTGAGTGCATTTATAGCTAAGAAGGGTCTAGTTATGCGTTTATGTTTTTATGAATATAAGCTCGGGTAGCGGCGCTACGGCACAACGTGCTGCGACACGTTGTAGCGGGCCGCGGACTTCTCGGTGGGCCTTGCCATCTGGAGTCCTTCTGCGAGTTATATAGTAGGGCCATTGTTTTAGGGATTTTCCCTTTCCCTTCTGCACTCTCGATATGCGCTAGCTACAGTTAGTCTCCGACAGAACGTCATAGAGTTCAGATGTGCTTGCTCCTTCTATGCGTCTCAGAATAAACGTTAATTTTATAAAGAGAAGATATTCTGTGTTGTAATTGTTTCCCATTTCCAATAGGTTATGGGCCCAGATAACGCGATTAAATAGTTAAATAATTTCACTGTGTAAAAATATGTTTAATCGTTTGCTTCGATTACTAAATATCTCCACTTGTAAAATGCATTATAATACAGACTGTATTTAAAATAAAAAGTTTGTGATAATGTTATAAGTGATTGTAAAACAAGTGATAATACTGAAGTGAGTTGAAATCGCATAGATTGTCGAAAAGGAAAATAATTAAGAGTTTAAATATTGAAAAGGCCAGTAAAGTAAAGTAAACGTAAAGTTTTATTTAAAACTGTGGATTTCTGAATCTTGGTTGAACGTGCATTTAAGTAAAATAAGATTACATTTAAACTGAGAGGAAATCAGTAGTGCATAATGTGTGATGTGAAAAAGACTGGCATTTTTAAATGCAACGATTTTCGAGAATAAAGCTACAGAAAATATAGCACCAAAATGATCCGTGATCTAAAATTATAATGATAGTTTCCAACAAAATTTTAAAACTTGAAAATTCAGAGAAGAAGGAATAATTTTAGCTATAAAAATGAATGTAAAAAATAATTGCAACTTGTTGAATAAATAAAAGCTAAAAGAAGAATGTTTAATCATCTTAGTATGAACATAAGAATGGAATATAATAAAGTTGCTCAGATTCAACATTAGTGGATAATTATTCATCTATAAAAGGATACACATTTAAAAAAAAAAGATATGAAAAATTAATTTTGCTTACTTGTAAATAGTGAAAATTTAAATTATCGATTTAACAAAGATAATTTGTTTCAGAGATTTGTTTAGTTACAATGGCATGAAATTTTGTGACAAAGAATATTGAAAAATCTGTGACGCGCCAGAAAAGAGAAAGTGAAAAGGAAAGAATTTCTATAAGTATCGGCAACACATGTTAGTCACAAGGGCTGCAGTTACAAGGCTCCATTGTTCTAGTCAGGCATAAATATGAAGGGTCCGAACGGAAAAATCAACACACGAAAACTGAAGCCTCCATAAAAAAGAGAGAGAGAGAGAGAGAGAGAGAAAGAAAGGTATAGATGGTAGAAAATATTTAAGTGGCAAACTAATTTATTAGTTAAACTGTTGAGATTATTATTTAAAATAACTCTGGAAGATTTTGTGGCATAGTTTTAAATTTAAAGTCACTTTGATAAAGTTATTTTATAATCATGTTTAAATTAGCAAAAAAAAAAAAAAAATTATGTATGAATTCAGTTAAAGAATGAATTGCATAAAAGTCTTATCATCTTTTAATCTATTTCAAATAGATATAACACTAATATGAGTGTATATAAAAATTAGTTTTTGTTCATTAACTAAAGTAAAAGAAAATAAAAGCTATATTATTTAAAATTGAATATTACTGATTTCAATTGAGACAAGCATAATAGATGTGCATTTGTTGAATTGTTAAAATAAATTTTGAATCCTGAAATCAAAATTAAATTTGAGAAGTTGGAAAGCCACACGGAGTTATTTTATGAGGATCTATATGTAGACAAGTTCAAAATTGAAAGATTGAAAAATTGAACGGAAAAGTTTTAATAATTATATTATGGTATATCTTGACTTATGTTATGTCGAGTTTTATTCAATTAGTAAAATACGGTTGTATACTGTATACTGAAAATATACATTCAAGTATATGAGAAATAATTTGTTTTATGTGATTCAAATTAAAAATGTAACAAGAGATACATTAATTCATTTGAAATTGAATGCTATTGATTTTAAATATGACAATGACTATAAGTGTGCAAGATACAGAATAAAAGACTTGAGTACGTAATGGCATAAGGTTTGTTCCACGAATTTTAGTATGTGTACATTTAAAAATACTGGTTAATAATTAGCAATTACAGTAAAGTACACTTGTTAATTGAAGTAAAATATATAGTATTAGAATATATTTTATTTGTTTTTTTTTTAATTCAGAAGATTTGTTTTATATATCTTGTTTGAATTAAATATCATTAAATTAAGTTTTTGTGATATATGATATATAATTTTGATATCAAACTAAATTACAGTTATTTGTTGGTTTATTCTTATATTGATCTAATTAGAATGGATACATTGAATTATTAATTTGTTAAAATTTATGATTATTAAATATGATTAATTGAGAGTGGAACAAAAATACAATGATGAAAAATAGAAAATCCAGTTGACAATAAATCTGGTATGAATCAGATTTAGTTAAATGGATTCAGCTGGATAATGTTGAAACTGATGAATCTGACATAAGTCAAAATCAGTAAATCTGAAATAAATCATGGATATGATTAAAATTGAGCAACTGGATAATGTTGAAACTGATGAATCTGACATAAGTCAAAATCAGTAAATCTGAAATAAATCATGGATATGATCAGAATTGAGAAACTGATGCATCTGACTGACAAGTCAAAATCAGTGTGCCTGATTTTTAAATCAGAGCAATGTGAAAACCTGGCCAGGTGACAGAAAGATCCAGTTGCAGTTGTGAAATCTGTTATATGAAAGCAGATAAATGATTCAGATGATAATGAATCATGGTCCTAAAAGATTGGACAAGTATTGTTGATTCAGATGATAATGAATCATAGTCTTATATGGTATGACGGGACGCCGCATACGATATGGACAGGTATTAAAACATTGGACTAGTATTAACACAGTGTGTTAATAATCTTATTTGTTGGCTCTGTAGTACTTGGTGGAAAGAGCATATTTAAAGTTCCGTTGCTATGTTATTTAGAGCTTACTACACGGTTCAATGACTAGTTAACGTTGAGCGAAAATATAGCAAGTACCCAGTGTACATGAGCATCGCAAAGAAGGCAAAATGTTGAAAGGGATTTCAAATCTTGTATTTAATAACCTTAATATGTCAAATAACGTAATAAGTCAAATGGAAAGTAAAAGAAATATGCACAATGGAAATGAAAAAGTCAAAGTTTGAATCTAATTGTAAGAAATTTATGAAAATGGATTGAATCATAAAGTAAAAATTGTTTAAAAGACAATAAGTATAATTACTGATGTATCAAAAGTTTTTTATATATATATATATATATATATATATATATATATATGTGAATTGAAATAAAAGAATTGAGTGTTAAATGAAACAAGTATAAGTAATATGACTATCATAAAAAGTCATTATATTTTTTTATTTTGATTCTAAACCATTGAAGGTTTAGTATAGAAATATTAAAAAGTGGTAGTATGAATATTTGTATGTGATGACAAATAGAAAATTATGAGTTTGAACTCATATAATTATAACAAAGGATATGTTGTTCAAATCTTGATCAAAATACTATTGATGAAATAGTATGACTATTTAAGCAAATGTATAAAAAGGCATTTTTGAAAATATTTGAAAAAGTTTTTGGAACGTAAAAGAATTGTAATGAAATATTTGAAAAGTAGTTGCTAAAAGATTTGTTCAAATAATGATAACTTATGCATTGATATATGGATTGAATAATGTTGAAAGTCTCAGAGTTTATTTATTGTTATTAAAAACAATGATTGAATTAATAAAGTTAGCTGATTTGATAAAATAGCTAATGATAAATTGAATTAGTTAATTCATTAAGTTGACTTATATAAATATAGCAGTCAATATTAAAGCTATATAGTTTGATAATTACGATCATTGTAAAATCATAAGAATCTGAGATAACTCTGATATACTTAACATTTAATATTTTTATACGAATAAAATGAAATGTTATCAATATGTAAATTATTAAGCATGAATTTCATTAAAGTTGTTATGGAATTAAAAGAAGTATTATAGATTATTGAGCATTACAAGCTATAAACAGTTTACTAAAATTTGAAAGAGATAATATGAAAATTCAGTAGTAGATAAAACTGATAAATTGGAATAAGATTTATAATTTATTATTGTTAAAATAAATAAATTAGAGATAGTATTATTGTTATAAGTTCAGAAAAGTAATGATATAATGTGTAAAGTACATGATCAAATGTCAAAAATTAAATTGACACAAATGCAGAAATGCTGATGTTATACAATCTATACAAAATAGAAAATCTTTAATCAGTAAGAAATGTACATATATTTGAAAATAACTGTTGATAAAAGTTATGTGTGTGATACTTGAAAATTGAAATATGATATAGTTTGTTTGTAATCTATACAATGTAATGTATAATGTATCTGCATAAGGGTACAAATAATAATTTGTAACTACTTCATGTGAGAAGTAGAAGATAATTATATACATATAAGTATTAATGTTATAAATGATGAATGTATTAACATCATAAATGGTCTGATTAGGTTTTACTGGGTTTTCCCTAATCCGCGCAACAAATGTTGGACCATATGTAGTTTCCCCAGAAACTGAGAGCATAAAGAAGGAGAGCACATACGTCTTAATCTAAATTCTATATTGTTGAAATTAATATGATTTATTAGAATTTAGTTGATATATAAAAGTGTGCGTTCTTAAGCATCTAATGAATATAACATACTAGAACATAAGAGATGTATAAACTTGTGTGAGCAAGTGTTTTATTCATAGTAAAATGAATATAGTAATTTGAGTTTAAGAGATTTATTTTTGAGGGGGCGTGTTGGAAATATCCGTATTTCAAAACTAAATCTTGAGTGCATTTATAGCTAAGAAGGGTCTAGTTATGCGTTTATGTTTTTATGAATATAAGCTCGGGTAGCGGCGCTACGGCACGACGTGCTGCGACACGTTGTAGCGGGCCGCGGACTTCTCGGTGGGCCTTGCCATCTGGAGTCCTTCTGCGAGTTATATAGTAGGGCCATTGTTTTAGGGATTTTCCCTTTCCCTTCTGCACTCTCGATATGCGCTAGCTACAGTGAGTCTCCGACAGAACGTCATAGGGTTCAGATGTGCTTGCTCCTTCTATGCGTCTCAGAATAAACGTTAATTTTATAAAGAGAATCGATATTCTGTGTTGTAATTGTTTCCCATTTCCAATAGCGCAGCATATAGAAAACTGTGGGAAAGCGATACCCAACTGTATTACACATAGCTTGTGCGGCCAACTTCATGCTCCTACCACTTTGAAAGCCAACTTCACGGTCCTAACGCACTGGAGACTGGAGAATTTAGAGAAACTGTTCCGAGCATTCGCGATGTATACATTCGTTTATTATTAAAAATAACGGCTTATTTACAAAAATTTTCGTTGGAAATCATAGTTTAGCTTAGAAAGGATACTAATAAGCCAAAAAAACTCACGAACAGTAACGATAAGCATTTTTTTCTGTATCATGAAAAATCCGAACACCAATATGTAAGTAAATAGTGTCACGGGCGTCGCGGCTCCGCCTGCTTCTCAAACTCGCCTTCGTGGCGCTACCGTGCCACTTGATTGAAGGGATAAAAAATTATCCAATTCCTAAAATTCTAAAACAGTTTCAAGCCTTTTTAGGTACAATCAATTTTTATGCGAAATTCGCAAAAAATCATGCACATGAATTACTTCCGTTATTGGAACTTCTAAAGAAAGAAAAACAAAAATCCTGGGTGTGGGGGGACAGTCAACAAAAAACTTTCGAAAGAGTAAAAGAGCTCTTCGAAAAAGACGTCTGCCTTGCATATCCCGATCCTTCCAAACCATATATCCTCCGTTGTGACGCTTCGGACTTTGCAATCGCGGGTGCATTATCACAAATTGACAATAACGGGGATGAACGGGTTATTATTATATATATATATATATATATATATATATCAGTCGAACACTTAAAGAAGCAGAAAAAACATACTTTACTACAGAGAAGGAACTCCTCGTGGTTGCATGGAGTTTACAAAAATTAAGTGCCTACCTACGAGCCACAAAAGTTTATATAAAGACAGATCACAAAGCTCCAATATTTTTATTTAAAAGCAAATTTATAGGTAACCGAATCCGTCGGTCGATGCTAGGTACACAAGACTATAATTTAGTAATCGATCACGTATCGGGAAAAGAAAATGTCGTTGCAGACATGTTAAGTAGATATTCTGATTTTCACACAGAAGATCAGAGAAAGCCGGGAGAAATCATAATCGCAGTTTTAAAAAGACAAAGTTACACGAAAGACTTAAAATTTAAATTCAAAAATTTATCAAAATTACAACATAATAACGAATATTTAGATAAATTATTTTCTAAATATTTGGAGAATAAAGATTTAAAAAATCAATCAACGTACATTATCGAAAATGATATTATGTATAAAAAGAATCATTCATGCCAATATAAAATAATGGCACCTAAAGAAATGATAGGACAATTAATTCTTGAAACACACGAAAGGTACGGCCATGTTGGCGCGAAAAAAGTCGTTCGTATGTTACAAGAAGATTTTTACATAAAAAATTTACGATATAAGGCACAAAAATTAATTTAATTTTGCGACTCATGTCAAAGGAACAAAGTTTCCACACGTCCGTGTACAGCGCCAACGGAGTCAATAATACCGGAAGCGCCACACGAGAAGGGAAGATTTCATATAAATGATCTAAAAGAGTATAAAAAACTTCCCAGTTAATTAAAAATATGATTTCATAAAAAATAAATTCATTACACTTTTCCTCCCAAACATGTACAGGAAAAATGATTATTTTGTAAAAAATCGCGTTTTTATTTCAAATATACGAAACCCTAGAGCTGTGTATACAATGTAAACAACAAAGCCGAACAGTGCGACCTTCCTCCTCCGTCGCCTACACCACCTTCATCGCCCACACCGCACCTACACTCTCGCAGGAGAGCCTTACGCCTCCTCCTTCGCCACCATCGGCAACACACCAGCAGCCAAGCCCAAGGTTATCAGTATCGAGGCCGTACGCATCGACCTGGCAGACTACCGCCGACGCCGTAAACAGCGCAGCCCAAGGTCAGCTCAGCGGCTCGAGGCGAATCTACACGCGCTGTTTGACGCACCAGCCATCGACACCATCATCCACGGCTACGGCAGCGACGAGTGGCAGCAACAGGTCCAGATGGATTTCGAGCTCACCTGGAGGACGATGGCAAAGGGGTAGGCAAGGCACAAGAGGAGAGTAAGTGCCCTAGTCACTGCTCAAGTTACCTATACACAGCTCTGGGTGCTTGCAATTTAAGCAGCACAATTTCTTTATTCACATTTTCTCATATATATATTATATATATATGCACATATATATATATAATTCATTTTTTCTCTGAGAGTGTAGTGGAAATTTTTCACTTTCCGAAAAATTTTTACTAGGGGACTATGTAACGCCCCACACCAGCTCCGCAGTGTGTTAAATAATTAAAAAAAAAAAAACTAATTTCGACTTGTTTTTTAGCCCAATTGTACTCTCCCACTCTTTCCAAAGCTACGAGTCATAGCTGAGCAGCCAGCTACAAGCAACAACAGCAGTGCCATTAGGCAGTAGCGACAACAGCGGGAATCACCACGCGGCAGCGTCGGCAGCGAGCGCGCTATAGATATACCAAGCGGCAGCGGCGAGCGCGTATATCTATATATGAAGCGCAGCGAGCGGTGCGGCGTGCACAGCGTGAGAGTGGGATGATGACGCAGCAGCGGCGCGGCGCGCGCATCTCCGTATGCTTGTATGAATGGTTTTTGTATATAGGTGTGAATGTGTATGT
The DNA here is from genome assembly GCA_012977825.3 of Pteromalus puparum. Taxonomy (NCBI): domain Eukaryota; kingdom Metazoa; phylum Arthropoda; class Insecta; order Hymenoptera; family Pteromalidae; genus Pteromalus; species Pteromalus puparum. The sequence goes on along the minus strand of CM053172.1, from coordinate 21,071,600 downwards.
ATATATTTGTATGTGAGAGTTTTTTCGGCGGCTCGAGCCCCGCTCTCTCCGCAGCCTTTATAAGGACCTGCGCAGCCTATGGCTAGTCACTAGCTCCAGCGCAATTATCAGCGCACTAGTCTCTACCAAGAGCAACCATAAAGCCTTAGTAGATAAAACACTTAGAATATTTTCTCACTTTTGAAGGACTTATAAAATTTTCAAGTCAGGCAAGATATCGCAACTTAAAGCGTATCAGTTCTAGACTTAGAAAAATTTCAGTTCCTTTCAAAAAGACTTAAAGAAATTTCTAAATATTCTTATACTTATAAAAACTCTCTAGTCAGGCAAGATATCGCAATTTAATGCGTATCTGTCCTAGACTAAGAAACATTCCATTTATTATTAAACATTTGTAAAATTCGAAGTAAAATAGATAACACAAAAATCAAGCATATCTGCGTAAAAATATCTTTTGTAGAAATAAGACTTTAATAAGCGATACGATTAGATTACACAATTAAAAGCGTATTTAATTTTGTTTGTAAAAATCAAAGCGGATTTATACATTTATTTATTTGTGATATTGAATATATGCAACAATCATTGCAATATTCTCATTTCAATTAATTTAAATATATTTATGTTGTTATAAATTATAATCTTATTATTGTGTTAAAATTCCACTACATGGTATCCCGGGCATGACAAAATTTTTATAAATATCAATTAAAATCATTCTAATTAGTCGGCTGTCAGAAACACGACACAGGCTAGTAAACATTCACTGCTTTTCTATAATAAAATCATTAAATTTCACATTTCTTGCATAAATCTAAACTATTACAGGATCAAGAAAAGTCGTGACCGTTTCAAGCGAAAAGGCCTACGCAGATCACCAGCGGAAAAATCAACTCCCTAATGATAAAGGTAGCAGCCGATTCGAAACTCAAAGCGAATCAGATAAACTTTCACCACTAACGCTAGAAGCAAACAGCGATCCCGAGAAGTGATTATTTGGTGAAGTTGTGAAGTTGAATAGAAGAGCATACGCTCTAGACAAAAATACATCTAAGCCAGAAAACCTCGCACTAAACCAAGGTGTTGTTTTCCCACGAGATAGTATCGATAAAGTCAAGCAGAGAGTAGCTACTAGTGAAAAAGGAGAGAAGTCGGCGGAGGACGTGAAAGAGAAATTTGAAAGAATGAATGTTGAGAAGTCGGAAGCGAGAGTTACTTTTAGGTCGGAGTCGGAACAGTCGGATGAGTCAGATGAAGAAGAGAAACTTGAGGGAGTGAATGTTGAGGAGCCGGAGACGGGAGTTACTCCCGAGTCGGAATCGGAGCAGTCCGATAAGTTAGAGGAAGTAAATCTTGTAGAAGTTTCAGGAACTGGCGCGGACGTACCGATTCAGACTACTCGAGAGGGGATTGTGGAGTTAGTAGAGGAAGAGGAGGATGTCGGGATGCTGCGAAAGATCGCGTGGACAATCAACCGGTTGAATGAGGAGAAAATAGTGGTCGGAGGTCAATCACAGCCGGAAACAAAAGCAGTTGTAGAACCTAAAGAGCCAGAACCGCCGGACCCTGACTCAGACTATTTGTGCCAGGTAACTCGAACACGCGACGCGGAAAAGAACCACGCTCCAACCGCCGCCGTAATAACAGATAACCGGAAGTATATGCAAATAGTCATGGGAGGAAAAACCTATCGGGCCCTTTTCGACCCCGGCGCTATGATTACTTTAATGGGATCGAGAGTAGCCGAAAGGTTCAAAAACAGGTTGACGGTAGCTAGAAGCTCCATCCAAGCAATCACTGGCGAGCTGTCACCCGTAGTGGGACACTTAAGTGTCAATTTTGAATTAAAGGGAATAAATTCTACCATTACAGCCCGCGCGGTCAAATAGATTGGCCATGATATAGTGATAGGTAGGGATTTTTGCGAGACGTTTAAGATATATACAGATCACAGAGGCTGGTGGAGAGCAAACGTCGGAAAGTGGCGTAGATTTAACGATCCATCAGATGGCGATAAAGTTTTTGCTGAATGCACCGGAATAACTGAACTAGATGAGGATGAGAGAAAACAAATCAAAGAGATAGTCGACAAAATCTTGCCCGAGTACTCGCCAGATGTACTAGGATATACGGATCTCACTGAGCATCACATTCGCTTAACGTGTGACACGCCAGCGAGACAGAAGTTCCGCCGGAGATCGCCGAAAAAGATCGAAGCCATTCAGAAGGGAGCCAAAGAATTGGAAAGGCTAGGGATAATTAAGAGATCCGCCAGTAACTTTGTCAGCCAGGTAGTTATGGTCCCAAAACAAAATACAGACGAGGAGAGACTCTGTGTGGACTATACTGGTATCAACGAATTCACAACGAAAGACGGATACCCATCCTCTCTTAAAAAAGTCATGATCGGATGTTGCGAAGCCTATAAATGAAGTTAGCGCTGAACGTGATTGGTCGACAGATGTGTATCCGGTTTAGATGGCGCCAACATTTAAAATTCAATATTTGAATTGGAATGGTAACGAGTTTAATAATAAATGATCGTGTTTTATTAGTTTAAATTTTGAGATTTGGTTTGTAACAATTAATTATTTATCTATAAAATAAATATACGAATATCTGACTTCAAAAATTAAAAAGCACATAACCTACATTATATTGGGTGACATATGATTGGTGAGACAAGATACATATATACAAATGTATTATATTATAGTGAGGAAAATGTTAACATTTGGATTCTGTTTAGAATGTAAAGAAAGAATTGCGTAACGATATTATCCGCGCGAAGCGCGGTCGATTTTCCTAGTTACCTCAAATGGACACTATATTGGATATACTGATGTGTGCTCGATATCTGAGCAAGATAGATCTCCGCCAAGCCTTTTTTCAAGTTAAAATGGAAGAGAGCAGTAAGAAATATACCGCTTTTGCTGTACCGGGATACGGGCTCTGGCAGTTCACCAGAAGGCCGTTCGGTCTCATCAACGCCCCAATGACTCTGCAACGTCTTGTAGACGCCCTATTTGGCCCCGAAACTCCACGTAACGTCAAATAACTAAGACGAGTTCTCGGGATGATCGGGTGGTACGCTAGATTCATTGAAAACAGCTCCGAAACGAAAATCCCGCTAGTTAGACTCTTACAGAAAGATCAACCGTGGGTGTAGGGGGATGAACAGCAAGAAGCTTTCGAAGACCTCAAGAAAGCTTTAACGGTAGCGCCAGTTCTTGCAAGGCCGGACTTTAACAAGCCATTCTGTATACAGTGTGATGCCAGTAATTATGCCATAGGAGCCGTATTAACTCAGAATTTTGACGACGGAGAACACCCGATTGTCTATATCAGCCGCGTTTTAACAGCCGCAGAGAAGAATTACACCACCACTGAAAAGGAGTGTATGGCTCTGGTATGGCCCATTAAGAAACTACGGCCTTACGTAGAAGGATATCACTTCACAGTTATAACCGATCACAGTGTATTACGTTGGCTGCGATTACTGAAAGAACTAAGTGGAAGACTGGCCAGATGGGCACTCGAGATTCAGCAATGGGACTTCGACATCGTACATCGCAAGGGTGCAATCCACAAAGTGTCTGACGCCCTGTCGAGAATGTTCCAGCCGTGGCCGAGATTTCCGATCCTTGGTATACCAGACGATTGAGAGAAGTAGAGGAGTCGCCGAGTACGTTCCCGATGTGGAGAGTGGAGGATGGTAGATTGTACAGATATAAAAAAGACCCGCTGCTGGACCCTGTTACTCATAGCGATCAAACTTGGAAACTAGTAATCCCAGCAGAACAACAAGAGAGAGTCATGGTTGTAGCACACGGAGAGATTACCGCCGGACATTTGGGAGTAGAAAAAACCGCTGCCAAGTCATTGGCACTTAGCTTCCTCCTATTCTGCTAGTGGAAGATAATTACATAAGACAATCAACTCATTCTTTGATTTAAATATTCGTAACTATTCGATACTAAAAGGATAGGTTAGGAAGACACTTGCAGGGGAGGGGTATCAGGGGACTGTGGGTTAAGGTGGATATCAAAAGGATAGAGCTCCGTGAACTCCTTGAAAACCATGAAAACTCTCAAAATATACTAAGCTTTAATTATCAAATTATATGGTTTAACAAAAATAATAATGTTCAGTCACACAGAGTATACAGGGTGAGAGTTGAAGAATTTGAATCTTAATATCTTTTAAACTAAAAGGTTTCATAAGCTACAAAAAGAACCTAGCCGAAGTGATCAAAAGATCAATCTTTTCCTAAAATTTCAACTCAATTTAAACCTTTTTACTCCCGTAATCGTACGACATAAAAAAACCATTTTTTTTAGTTTTTGATTTTTATCTCAAAAACTAGTCGCCAAAATTGCTTAAAATTTTTACAACTAGTAGATATCGTTGTTTTTTATTGTCATGAATTTTTTCAAAATATTTAACTATTTATTTTTTGAGTTATATATGTTTATCGAAAAATTACCTTTTATATCATAAAAAATGAACAGATCAGTCAATCTAGAAAATCTTGCGGAAAAAAGTAGACAAATTTATGTTTTTTTAAATACACTATTGTTGAATATATTGTATAAATCACATCATTTAAAAAAGCAAAAATATTTTTTCAAAAATAGAAAAATGGCTATAATATGGCCATAAAATGATCAGAATCATAAAACAAAAAATGACCTAAATTCAGAATTAGAAAAAATATATGCATGTCAGATTTTATTACGATCCGTCGCATGGTTCCAAAATTATGGCGGTATACGTACATACACACACACACACACACACACACACACGCAGCCATCCGCACGGACATTTTCTAAAAACGTATGATTCGTACTCCAAACCCCTCCAAATGCGTTTCCACGAAGTATTAGCAAAACTGAAAATTTTACTATTACAAAGCTTCCTCTTGAGGAGGAAGCAAATGTGCCTTCATTGACAAGACTTGTTTGTTCAATGAGATATAATAGCGTATTAAAGTTTTGTATAAGAAAGTCTTTCCTGAACCTCCAGGAACATCAATAAAATAAATGTTAGTTTTGCTATTAATAAGTTCTGTGAAAATAGAGTGTTGATCTTCATTTAATTGATATACCATTTGTTTGAAAATAGTGGCACTTTGAATTATATTTTCGGAAGACATATCATCACTGAGAATAAGATTGTCAGGTTCTGGTAAACTAAAATCCTTACAACACCTTTCTTCTGTTTCTAATATACTTTGGATATGAGATAAAGCATTATTTTCTTTATTTATTTTAGAATCTTCAGTAAAAAAATTTTTAAACCTATTCCAAATTGTATTTCCTTGGATGTTTTCTGCTAATATGAACCAAGCAAAAAATTTACGTAATTGAAATGGTAACATTATTTGACAAGCTTCTTCAAAAATATTATAAACACAAGAGTCATCAGCTACTGAACCCATAGCTAGTGCTGCTTCTTTATAAGTTTGATACAGTGTATTTTTATAAGTTCGTAAATCTTCAAAAGAAGTAGCACCTTTTATTCTGTTTAGTATCAACTTCAGAAAGAATCTTTCACTATCTTTTGGAGATACTACATTTAATCGTCCAATGGCACCATATTTATAATTTCGCGATCGTTTTATCCAAGATTTTGTTTTTTGATCAAATTTGTAATGTTGCGGAATTTCAACATATTTAATATTTTTTGCAAAATTATCTATTTTATTTAATTTAAACCATGCTGTTAATGTGGTTTCTGTGTTGCGTAATGCTTCTGACTCTTTATGTTCTTCAAAAATAATGTTTTGTTGATCTTTTGTATGAACTGCTAAACGTGTAACAGTATGGCTTCTACCACATAATGGAAATTCTTGTAGTCGCCAAGCTGCTTCCATTCCGCTTAAATATCTTCCATCAATAAATTGAGTAATTTCATCATGAACTACAGCACCTGGTTCATCATTTTCTTTATCATCCATTTTTTTAATTTTGCATAATGCTCTATCTCCACCCTTATGTATGTAATCAAATATATATTTAATACTTTGAATAGATGCACAATATTCTACATTTATATGACATTTATATTTTTGCAGTAGGAAGCTATTGTAAGGAACGACCATACGGTTATCTACTAATAATTTCTTTATACCTTTTGTCGATATAATGGATAACCGTTCTCTTTAAAAGTTGTGTTGTCGCAAAATTCTTTCGGAAAATTTTTAGCACAAGTAGTTTTAGTTTTACTAATTTTATTATTTTTTAAACAAGGAGATGTATTTGTGGTCCATGTAACATGTGTTTGATTACTAATTTTTGTAAATCTTTATTAGAATTGTTTGGAATCTCAGCAGAAATGTATTTATTTATTGATTCAGGTGTCATAATCTTGTTATTAGGATGCAATGTCACAACTATATGAGCATGTGGTAAGCCTCTTTTTTGAAATTCTATTGTATACACGTAAGCAAGTACTTCTCCAAAGATTTTATTTTTTAAAATATCGTTTAAAAACGAATTAAATTTTGTATAAATAATCTAACAGTAATATTTGGCATATCATTTGGAGTAGTACCATTAGGAAAATATTTTAGGACCATTTTTAATTCTTTCCTTTTAGGGTTACAAGTCATGGTATTCAGTAAATATGGTCTAGACTTAGCTCTGGTTATTGCCATCCTGATAATGTTGCTGCATATATCGGGGACTTCCTATGTATGTAGCTGGTAGTATAAACAAATTACCCAATCTTTCTTTTTGTTCAAAATTTTGTGAAATATTTGAAGCAGAATTATAAACATGATCGAATAAACCTTGGTAACATTCAATTCTTAATTGTTTTTGATTATTTCTGAAGAAGTTTATTCTATTCCTCTCTACCATAACAAGTGCATGTATAACATATTGTTGAGTTAGTCTACCACCGAATAATAAAGGAGAGAAACATTTTATTTTTGGTCTATATGATAGTCTATAAGAGTAATATTGTAAAAGAGTGAGATTTTCTAAATTTCTTTTTTTATTCTTACTACTATTTATATCTATATCATAAATTTGATTTGATTCAGAATTTGGTTTTTGACTGTACCCAATACTCCATCCTAAATCTCCAGATGGAAACAGCAAAGGGAAAACCATAGGGTCTACATGATGAGATAATTTACTCAAATAAATTTTTTTGTAATCAGAATTGTCTTTGGCTTTAGGATAAATACAGAGGTCATAATCATCTGGAATTACTGATTTAGAAACAATGATGGCACCGCATTCAGCTGTAAGTGGTTTGTTATATCTATGCTTTTGTTTATCATTTTTACGAACAAAATATAATTTGTAATTTGGTAAATTTTGTATATTTGATAGTTGATTCAGATATTTATAATGTTTAGCATACGGATTATCATTCATAATATTAGTTAATAATTCTATATGATATTTAGTTAACTTTTCATTTTTTTGTAATCTTTTTTCTATAGAAGTTATATCATCATAAATATATAACTGACCACATAAAGGTTCATCATTTTCTAAGGGTATCAATGAATTCGGAGAGATATGAGTGACTTGACCTTGAATTTTGAAATTATAAATAGCTTTTTTATTTTCATATATTACTTTAGTGTTAAATGTTGCAAAGCAAAATAAATTATTATAGTACCTAATTAAATATCTAAAATGATTATGGTGTAATAAGAGCTGTTTTAGATCTTCATTATACGTACTCAGAGGAGATAATACAATTTTTCCATTATGGCAACAAATGATCTACATTTTTCTTCTTTCCAAAAAAAACAGCTGAACAAAATTTACATGTAAAACTCATTTCTTCAAAAAAGATGATTCATTTATTTTAATGTTTCTACTTGAAATAGTACGTAGTTTAGACTTTTTAAATGAAGTGTTTTTATCAAAGGATTGTGTAGAAATTTTTCTTTTAAGATTGTTTCTACTTCTATAATTATGAACTTGAAATCTATTAGTATTATTTGAAATTAAAATATAATAATGACCATTATCTTGTTTACCACTTAAGCGTAAGTATAATTTGGAATTTTGAAAATCATTTCCAATGATGAAGTTAGTTTGATCATTTAAAAATATTTTTATAAATACATTGTATAATTCTGAAAAAGCTCTAATTTCAACTTCGCTGCCATAAATGGAAGATTGAGACATATAACGTTCATAATCTACAAAGTTAACTATATCTGTATAATAATTATTCCCAATTATAAAAGAACTAAAACTGCTCCAATGTGATACAATATATCAAACAATACTCAATCGAATCTCCATATGAAAATTTTGATTCTCATACATAAAATAAGAAAAGCATCTAAATAAACAGTTGCCATCACCAAGAATTTTAATAATTCTAAAATTATCCATTTTGAAATAAACCAATATTTTTCGAAAAATTCTCTTTGTGTGTGTGTGTCATGTCATGAAGTGATTTATGAAAATATCAATGAAGATGATATATGTCCTATTTGTTTATTAAGTATAAGTATGGAACCCCCATGTGATTACATAGAATATATTCAATTGGAAAAATGATTTTTATGTACAAATAGTTTAAACTTTAAACAACTAACAGCGTTAATATGTTTTTCGTGTAATTAAAGCAGTAAATCCCAAATCAAAATATATTGCTACATATCATTTAATCAGTTTATTAAATAATATGGCACATGATTTTTGAATCCTGTGCCATATTATTTACATACACAAGCATGAAATAACGTTTCGCTTGCAATCTTAGATTGACCTTTACTATTTACGTCATGTACCTGACCACTTATCCATTCTTTTAATTGTTTAATGCTCATCTCATCAAAAATGAGATTCTTGACACAAGCTTCTTGTCACTTCTATTAGCTTCCTTTTGGACTACATCTGATATAGTATCTATAGTTTCTTAAGAAATACCTGGCTTACATTGCTCACTGCAGAGCCAGCTATTTAAGGTTTAAACAGTCAGCGCACAAAAATACACAAAAACAGTATATAATAATATATTATATACGTCAAATCTAAGACAAATAAAAAATAATTCATATACATTTAAATAATGTCTTAATTATATAATAGTTCAATAATAATCATATAATGTTCACAAGATTTTATTATTTTTTTTTAATTTATACATGTTTTAAGAAATGTAATATTTTATTCATCAATCTGTTTTTAAATTTAAAATTGGGGGTTGGCGAGCGGAGCGAGCAGGGGGAACTCACCCTAGTATATATATATGTATATATATATTTATCGTCCCGCGAGAGGAATTGGGTAGTGTGGTGTGGTCGTGATGAGGTTCTCGGCTGTGCCGTCTAAGGGTCAAACCCAGGGACATGGAGAAAGGTGCGCGGGGTCAAACTAAAAAGGCCAAGGAGTAAGCTTGAGTAGTTCGTTTATTCGACGTAACGAAGAGAGAGAGAGAGAGAGAGAGAGAGAGAGAGAGAGAGAGACATGTGTTTAGAGCCTCGACAATAACTTCTACCGGACTTGGTGGTAGAACTGCTCTTGGAACAGTCCTCCCGTAGACTACCTTCCGTAGACTAAGGCGCGAGCTGTCCGCGCTCGAACAATTAGCCTCGCGACTGCACATCTGTATATGGAGTAATAAGGTGGGCGTTAGGCGCTAGGTTTGGCGAGCTCGCGATGCACCTTGGCTGTTACCATGTCTCATTCAAATATGCTCGCGTCAAAAATAATAATTTCTGTTAATAATAATAGTACTCGTTTATTATAATAATTGTATTTAACCACGGTCTACTTCCGCTCGAAAATCAGGCGCAATTGATTATACTACTCGGTTCTCAAGTTAATCGCGAATATTCGTATATAACGAGATTTTAGAAGCGAATTCACGTTTCACATCAAAATGGCGGCGGCGTCGGTCGAACGGACCCGTCGTCACCAAGATGTCGATTTCGTATCGTTAATGGAGTTCAGACCTATGAATACTGCTCTGCGATGGGTCTGCTCATGTAGATCAATTCCTGAAATATTCGCGAAATTAAAGTCGCGATCGGCGTCTGCTCTGCTTCCACGTATCAGTCGAAAACCCGAGTCTTTGCCTCAAGGGTAGCGCCAGCCATGCAACAACCGCGGCTTGTTAGTTATTTGCAAGCCGGAGTTCGCATTGACCTCAACGGCGCCGCTAATAAATGGTTAGAACATTTAACATAGCCAGATCTGTTGGCGCAAGGACTTACTCTCAATATCTCCTTAATTACGTACGCAACTCACGATTTAAACTCAAAGAAATAATACAACAACTCGCAGACTCTCGCGTTAACTACTAACTCCAAAACTACTAACTACTACTCGCTCGCGAATTCAAAGTGGCGGCACTGCAGCTAATAGTAATTGAGAGACGTCCGACGCGGATGAGAACAGCAAACCAAGTGAACGAGACGGAAGTCTCCTCGCGACGCGATGTTCAGCGCGTCCCGGAAAAGGACGACTCGTTACGCCCTCTATAACGGTTTCCGTGACGCGCGCACTTCGTATATCAAGCACGCGACGAGCGCGCCAATTATGAAAACGCGAGAGCGGCCGGTCGCGATCTCATCGTTACTGGGCGTCGCGCGGTGCACGGGACGGCCTCGCGCGCGGCGACATGTCGCTATCAGCGGTGTGGCTAGTGGTGTACGCGCGAGTCTTCACTAGTCGGCTCCGCTCTCGCCGAGCTCTCTCTCTCTCTCCTGCGCGCGCGTCTCCCTCTCCGCGGCGCGGAGTCTCGTGCTCTCTCCAAGCGGCTCTCGCTATCTCTCTCTCTCCCGTTGTGGTCGCGCGGCAGCTGATGCGCGGCTCCGGTGCGCGCGCGTCATTTGCTCCTCGTGTTCGTCCGCGCGCGCTCCAGATCTCGATCTCCTCGTGTAGGTGCGACTCCTGGTGACACCTACACGGTGTTTCGCGATTCCTTGGCTGTACCGGTACAGCAGCGCCCGCGAGGTCCAGCTGACTCGCCTCGTCGCGGCGCGGCGGCGTCGTCTGCTGCATAGCTAGTGCTGTAGTGCTGAGTCGATGTCTCTCCTGTCCGCTGACAGGAAAGGTTAGGAGCCCCGCAGCTCTCGCGGGTTTCGTTCGTGTTGCTGCTTTGTTTATTGTTATGCTCTGCTGCAGTGCGGCTCACTGCAGCAGAGTTGCGAATTGTTTATTTACTGCACCGAGAGTTGCACAGTACTCGCACTGTTGCCAACTTCTCGGGCCGTACTACGACGCGATTCCTCGTATACGACGTGTAGCTACTCTACACGTCGCAAGCAACACGTGTGCTACTCGTCAATATTCATTGTATGTTATTGTCATTAAAACTCATGATGCGTGGGGCAGCGAGTTTGAGAGTTTTAGTTTCATATCTATTCTTCGCTTATGCTTACCTTCTTACGATTTCCACACACACACACACACACACACACACGCGCGCGCACACACACACACACGCCACGCACGCACAGCACAACCACAACACACACACAACGTCACACAACGCACAACCACACCCCACAGCACGCGCGCGACATCACAACGCACACAAACACGCACACACAACACACACAGCCACACACACACCCAACGCACAACGCACGCACCATATACCACACCCATCCACCACACAGCCGCGCACCACGCACGCACACACACAACACAGCACACACACACACACACATAGCACACACCACCAACAGCCGCGCAGCACCACACATAGCTACCACACAACACCACACACACACAACCACTAACACACACCGCCGGGGAGCCTGTAACCCCGTATGTGGCGCGTCCCCAAAGTGGCGGATAGGGGAATGCTCATCGGCACGTGAAGGCCTTCTAAACGTGTCGGAGGGTAAAGCAGAAATAAAATATGCTTCGCGGACCAACAGGCCGCCGTGTTTGCCGTGCGGTGCGACCCGTGAGCTGCCAAAGGGAGATCCTGGAGGGGGAGGCGATCCGAGGCTGCGCGCCAAAGTGACCTGAACCATCTTTGGCTTCTGCTGACGGCAAGACGGGCGGCCGGTTACCTAGCTAGTACCGGCCAAACGGCTCGAGCGAGTGTGTGGTGCCGTGTGACGTCCGCCAGAAACTCTCCAGAGAGCCAACCACTTTCGTTCGGGGGAGAGGCTCGAGAGAACAGAAGTGGGCTAGTGCGACATCGCGCACTATACCCTGGTATGATGTACCTAGTCTGGCAACGCCTTCAGTCATGTGTTGGGGCCATGTCAGCTGCCCCCATAGACGGGGGGATCCGGGTGGTCGGACACATGCCGGGATGAAGAATATGTTTACAACATGGAGAATCAAAACGAACCTGAAGGAAGGATACAAGAGGATTCGGAAAGGTACGCACTAGGATGGCAAAGTAGTGTTTACACAATCCAAACTCACTCAGAGGCTGCTGGCCCCATGGCTAATGGGGCGAGCCAAATTCACAACGGGTTAACTGGGTCATTCACTCAGAAACCAGACAATAACAACAGTCAGGAAAAACTTGGCGACGAAGACAGGAGAATGCTCGATACCTGGGATAGAATCCAGGCAGCAGCAAGTACCGAGCAAAAGCTGCTGGATGCCATCGAGGAACGCCTAGAAAGCGCCTACGGAGTTGCGTTCACTGCACACAATTTCCACAAGTGCGTGAACAGGGACCTGAAGCAGGTGCAGTCGACCATGAAACGCTTTACCAGCGCAAGGGAAGGAACGAGAAAAATAATGGCGAGTTTTAGACTGATGCTACAGAGCAAGACGAGCGCCAGGCCGACGCTAACGCTTGCCCAGCCACAGAGCCCGCTCACACCCAGCAGTATGAAGAAGAGAAAGGAGCGGTCACCTGAACAAGAGATTTCCTCTATAAAGAAGAAAGATGAAGAAAAGAGGTTGCAGTACCGACAGGAGACGACAACTGCCGACAAGCCACAGCTGCCAGAAACCCCGTCAGGGATAACGACGGCATGGCAAAAGGTGGAAACGAAGAAGACCAGGAAGAAAATAGAAAAAGAAGCCGGAAAGGGAGGCAGCGCAAATGGAGATCCAAAAGGCGGCAAGAAACGCAAGCCACCACGGGCAAGACCAACCCGGCCGGAGGCCCTCGTCATAAAGGCTGAGGACGGAACGTCGTATGCCGACATCTTAAGGAAGATGAAAGCGGAGCCCAAACTGACGATGCTTGGTGATAGTATCAATAGGATACGCAGGACAGCAACCGGAGACTTGCTGCTGGAACTCCAACGCACAGCGGAAGGAAAGACGTTGCAATTTCGACAAGCTGTGAAAGAAGTGCTTGGAGAGGATACTAAAATAAAGACCCTGGAAGACTTAGTGGCCTTCGAGATAAAAGACCTGGATGTACTAACCTGCAAGGAGGACGTAGTGGAAGCACTACGCAGAGAGTCACCAGGTGATGATCTATCAATGGTAAATGAGACGGTGGTAAAGTCACTGCGGAAAGCATATGGCGACACGCAGACTGCCGTCATTCAAATGCCAGTAAAGATGGCACGAAAGATGATAGCCAAGCAGAAAATTAAAATCGGCTGGGTTGTCTGCAGAATAAGGGAAGTGGTAAAAAACGCAAGCCCACTTAGATGCTACAAGTGCCTCGGTTTTGGCCATATCGGCAGAAACTGCACGGTAACTGAAGATAGGAGTGGGCTCTGCTATAAGTGTGGAATAGACGGGCACAAAGCGAAGGAGTGTGCATTATAGCAGGCATGCATCCCATTGACCTCCTAGTGGTGGAAAGGAAGGAGACCTACGAGGTGAAGCAAAGAAGGAATGATGCCACACGGCCAGAAAACTGGAACAACGCGCGGAAACGGACTGTTGAAATGAGGTTGACACGGAGAGGATTAGTTATAATAATGATAGAGTTTATTGATATATACAGAGCATGCCGAGCATGCGTGAGCTCTTCAAGAGCGTACAGCAACGAGCGAACCCAGTCGTAGTCGAACATTGACTATATATAGTACCTACGGTGCGCAACGAGAAGAGACTCACTGTTGGGTAGTTGCGCACAGCGCTTCTGCGCATCCTATCTACAGATGCTATGATATAGTGTACAGACAAATGTACTATGCATATTCTAACACGCCTCCTTACATTTGTACTGTACATTATGATTTTACATTTAACAATTCTCTAAATTTTACAAACTTTTCTTTACATAGTGCTTTAGTAAATATGTCCGCGACATTTTCATTCGAATCGACTTTACAAACTTCGATCAATTTTTCTCTTACATTTTCATGAACAGTATGATAATGTATTTCAATGTTCTTAGAATTTTTTGTCATGTTGCCTTTATTCGCAATATTTATCGCACCCGAATTGTCTTCGTAGATCTTTATCGGTTTTTCAATATTTATATCGAATATTTTTACTAATTCTCGAATATATTCTATTTCGGTTACAACTTCGGATAGAGCAACATACTCTGCGTACGTCGACGCTTTAGCGATACATTTCTGTTTCCTAGATTTCCAGTCAATTATATTGCCAAACATTTGTATTACATACCCTGTCGTGGATTTTTGATGTATGATATCTCCAGCCCAATCGGCATCAACATAACATTCTATAATACTACAATTTTCATACCTTTTATAATGTAAGATCATATCTTTCGTTAAATACAAATATTTTAATACTCGTAAAGCATACTTGCAGTGGGGTTCATTATAGCTAGTCTGAAATCTAGAAATCTACTAAGGTAATTTACACTAAAGCTAATATCCGGTCTCGTATTCGAACTTATGTATAATAAAGCACCTATCAAGTTTTTGTACTTTATGTTTGACTCGCAATTTTCAGTCTTTTCGAGTTTTAGATTAGTCTCCATAGGAGTACTGTACAATCTACTATCTATTATTTTATATTTATCAGCTAGTGACTGAATGTACTTTGTTTGACTTAGTTTCATTTCACGATTGTTGCAGTCATATTCAATATTTATTCCAAGATACTCTTTAATTTTTCCTAAATCTTTCATTTTAAATTTATCTGATAAGAGATCCTTAATTCTTTTTATCTTTTCTTTGCTTTTACTACAAATTAACAAATCATCTACGTAAATCAAAATATAAATTTCATCGTTTTCCTTTTCCTTTTTTTGTATAAACAGAGATCTGCATTACTTCTCTTAAATCCTAATTTTATAATGCACTCATCAAAACATTCATACCAGTCTCTAGGACTTTCTCTCAATCCATATAACGCTTTTGACAATTTGTATACCTTTTTTGTTCCATCTTCGTAACCCTTTGGTTGATAGGCATAAACCTCTGAATTTATTTTGCCATTTAAAAATGCGGTTTCTACATCTATTTGCTCAATTCTTAAACCGTTTTGGCAACAATAAGAAAACAAAATTTTTAATGTCTGATTCTTTGCAACTGGAGCGTATATGTCATCAATTACATCAGTTTGTTGAAAACCTCGCACAACTAACCTAGCTTTATATCTATCGTCTGATTTTCTCGTGTATACCCATTTGACATCTAGTATCCTTTTATCTTTCACTTTGTCAACTAATATCCAAGTTTTATTTTTATTTATACACTCTATTTCTTGATTCATGGCTTTTTGCCAATTTTTACTATCTTTACTATTCAACGCCTCCTCAAATGTACAAGGTGCATCTACTCTACAATAATGTACGGAAATATTTTTATTACTGTTATTTATAAACTTTTCCGAAGATCGATTTATAAATGAAGGCGTAGCAGTATTTGGATACCTTATCGGACTCTTTCTTAAACGTGTAGATCTACGTGGAGTGCTTGACTTCAAATTTACATTCTCATTTTTCTTTGTAATATTTTGTGCTTTATCACTCTCATCTGCACTTTCAAAAACACTATCTTCGAGATCACTTTCAATATCGGTTTCTTTTCCCCTACTTGAATATTCAGATTCACTATCATCAAAACCTATACATTTTTCATATTTTTCGACAACATCAACATGTCTCGCAACAGTTATGTGGCGCCACACGCTGGGCAGCGTTGCCGCCAGCGCAAGCAGACGTTGCAGCCGAGGCTCGACTTTGACTAGCGCAGTGCCGCCGGAGTCAGCCTCAAGATGTCTTCCGACCGACGCCACGCCGTGGCGAGCGGGGAGCGCGCCCCCGGTCGCCATTCTGGGTTTGGCCGTCGAACAGAGCACCCGCTCGTGCTCTGCGATACAGTATTATTTTATCAGAATAAAGTCGTCGATAGTGAGTTACATAATTGAAGTGTCTCGTTTCTTCTACCTCCATCCCGTGCCTACGTGACTCGAGAGCACGAAACATTTAACATTAGAACATCTTAAATTCTAAAGTTATCTTATTATTTATTAGTACTCTATAGCCGACTTCGCTGTATCCTAACAGAATTCCCATATCCACTTTCTTATCCAATTTAAATATTCTTTTCTGTTCCGGTTTTCTAACAAAGACTCTACTACCGTACAATTTTAAGTGTTCTACATTTGGCCTTTTTTTAAAAAATATTTCATAAGGAGTTTTTCTTTCAATTGTGTTTGTTAACGTGCGATTTTTTAAATACGTTGCTGCGCATATGATTTCAGGCCAATATTTTTTATCTACTTGCGCTTCTTCTAACAAACAACGTGCCATGTCCATTATTGTTCTATTAAATCTTTCCGCTGTACCGTTAAGTTCGTGTACATATGCTGGACAATTATTTATAAAAATACCCTTTTCTTTAGCATATTTATAAAATCGATTATTTAAATATTCCTTACCATTATCGCATCGAATTTTCTTTACTCTTTTTCCCGTTAAATTTTCAGTTTCATTAATATACTGAACCATGCAATCAAAAACTTCATCTTTAGTTTTAATACAGTAAACTCTAGCTATTTTACTATAATCGTCAATAAACGAAACGAAATATTTTTCTCCATTTAAACTAGCGGTTTTAAAACTACCGCACACATCCGTGTGTATAATTTCTAATATATCATTTGCCTTTGTTCTATTATTATTGAACGACAGATTGTGCATTTTATTTTCAATACAAGTTTTGCACTTTATACATTCTGATTCAAGTTCATTTGGAATACCAACTACCAACTGTTGTTTACACAGTGTATTCAAATAGCTAAAGTTTACATGACCTAACATTCTATGCCATCTGTCTTTCAAACTCATATTATTATTGTTACTCCTATCTGCTCTGTTTACAATCTTTTCTTTGAAATTTAACTTACTAGTCATCTTGTTAGTTCTATTATCTTTATATGCAACAGCTATTAAATTATTATCTTTATCTATGATTTTTGCAATATTATATTTCGAAATAATTGTATTATTATCAGTTAGTTTACCGAAACTAATCAAATTCATATTCATTTCTTTGGCATAATAAACGTTACTCATATTTACTTTACTCTTTTTGCCAAATGCATCAAAATAACTTACAACATTGCCAATTTTTGTTGCTTTTACCGGACTATTATCACCGAGATAAATATTTACAGGTTTCTTTAATTCTATACAATTTTCAAAATACTTCTCATCATTGATAATGTGATCGGAGCACCCGCTATCTAGTAGCCACTGAATTTCATTACCTAACCTCGCTTCATCGTTCTTCGCCGCGTGTACCGTTGCTATCCAGGCGTTGGCTCCTGAGCTGCTCTGCTCGTGTGTAGTGCTGGCCCCCTGCTGTTGGTGATGGTGATGGCGGAAGTTACCGCGCCCTCTGGTGTAGTTGCCTCTTCTTCCTCTGCTGTCGTGGCCTCGGCCACGTGTTGAACCTCGCCATGTTGCGCTGCTTTGTCCCGCTTGGCCGCCATCTTGGCACTCTCTTGCAAAATGCCCGGTTTTTCCGCACTTGAAGCATTTTTCTTTTCTTGTGACGAAGGCGTTTGACTTTCTTTCTGAGTCTTCTTTTCCGTTCTTCATTTCAGCTATTTGAATTTTATTTTTCACGTATTCTGCTGTTTGATCTTCTTCTTTGAGTGTATCTATTAAGTCTCCGATATAACTATATTGTAATGGCAATGTGTTCAACATGTAATTTAGTTTTTCTTTTTCAGTTATCTCTGCACCGGCATTTTTTAATTCGTTTACTGATTTTTCAAAATCACTGAAAAATGTAGCAGTGTCGCTGTATTTTTCTAATCTTAGTTTTTCCAACTTGTTTCTACAAACAATCTGCAGTGCTGTAGATTCTTTCAAGTACATACTGTCTAGTTTCTTCATTATGCCATAGGCTGTTGTTTCTTCACAAACAAACTCAAATTGTTTATTTGAAATCGCACAATAAATAATGTTTATCGCTTTTAGATCATTATCATCCCATGTTGTGCCTGTCTCTGTTGATGGCTTTTCTTTGTCTATTACTTCATGACACTTTTTTAATTTTAGAAACATCGTTATTCTTTTTTTCCACATGCTGTAATCCTCTCCGTCGAACACTGGTATAGCCAATTCTCTCTTCTCCATTTCGTCTACTTGAAACTCAAATTTTTCTTTAACTTCGGAATTTTCTTCAACTTCTTCTATGTTCTCGAACGTTCCTTCGTGTTCGGAATCTTTCTTTTCAATTTTCACGACTTCCGATGTCTCACCGTTGTCCATAAACTTAAGTGTTCTCTGCTTGCACTTTAATTTTTCACTTCGAAAATTTTACACGCCACGTGGATTTTAACCTCACTTTATCACCCCCCTCAATTTTACATCTCGAAGATTAATGTAAAATTGATAACAAGAGGCTCCAACGCTCTGCTACCATGTTGAAATGAGGTTGACTCGGAGAGGATTAGTTATAATAATGATGGAGTTTATTGATATATACAAAGCATGCCGAGCATGCGTGAGCTCTCCAAGAGCGTACAGCAACGAGTGAACCCAGTCGTTGTCGAACATTGACTATATATAGTACCTACGGTGCGCAACGAGAAGAGACTCACTGTCGGGTAGTTGCGCACAGCGCTTCTGCGTATCCTATCTACAGATGCTATGATATAGTGTACAGACAAATGTACTATGCATATTCTAACACGGACAATAGATGAGTGGCAACAAAGATGGGATGCTAGCAGGAAAGGGCGATGGACACATCGCCTTATACCAAAAATAGGGGACTGGATTGAAAGGAGACACGGGCAAGTAGACTTTTACCTCACACAGTTTCTTAGCGGGCATGGATGCTTTCGAGCGTACCTACACCGATTTAAAATAGACGACCGTCCAAACTACCTAGTATGTTTGGATGCGAACGAAGACGCGGAGCATGTCTTCTGCGACTGCTCGCGCTATCAACAAGAGCGAGAAGAACTCGAGTGCTCCCTCCAGACAAGAGTGACGCCGGAGTCAATGATAAAGACATACGTGAAGACCATTCTCAAAAAAGTCAGAAAGGTTGAAGAGAAAAGAAGGGAAAGACAAGGCGAGACAATCGAGTAAAAAGTTGCCAGTCGAAGGCCACTAAGTCGTAAATACGAACCGCTCCTCGGACTGATGCAGAGGAACGTAGGTCACAGAGTTGAGCTATCACTCCCCTGCCCGATGCAGAGGAACGTAGGAGCGAGGGTTGAGTGCCTATAAGTGCTCCTCAGACCGATGCTGAGGAACGTAGGTAACTGAGTTGGAGCCCAGACTCCCTCACCCAATGCAGAGGAACGTAGGTGTCGGGGTTGAGTCTGTCCAGAGGATGACCGGACGATGCTGCACGAAGTAGATGACCGGACGAAGCTGCTGCAAGAAGACGGTTGGATGAGGCAGAAAGAAAAAGACGAGATAAAAGACTACATCAACAGAAGTGGGCAGTAGCCACGCGCCCCCCGCGAAGCAATACTCAACGGTGTTACCGCGGGGAGGCCATATCGGAGAAANGACCATATCGGAGAAAGAGCCAGGTCCAACTTACCTAGGGTCGGTAAGGAGGGCGGAGAGGATTCTGCTGCCGCTAGAAGTTAAAAACTAACAGTAGCGAAGGGTTTAGTGGGTGAGAGTCCCACACAGGTGGTACCAGTCGGTGCCATATCGTCCATAATGGATTTGCCTTTAATCTCTCTCTCTACACTCTAAACGCCAAAGTTAAAAATCTGGAAGTAGAAAGTTTAAAACCGATATTTTAAACTTTAAAAAAGATTAAAAGCCAAACTTCAAACTCTTAAGAGATTAATTTGTAGGTTTTAATCTTTTTGAAAAAAACGACTAGTTTGGACGCAGCAACGCAGACAATATTGAACCACAGTCAAGGTCCTATGGTAGAGAGCCAGGGATTGCCGTCTTGAGAAAGTCACGTTAATCCGAGAGACAGCATCCGAGAGAGTTTTATTCGAGTCGTGCCTATAAGATGTTATTTAAGATATCTGATCACCGTCAAGGCTAATTTTAACGCATTGAATATATATTATTTACATTTAGTTGTCGAGTTATGATTGTTATTAATTTATTAAGTGAACTCATTGAATGAAGTTAAGTTGTATCCAGTGAGGTATTTGATCCCACATAGCACGAAAGCTTGCTAACGAAAGTTTCAAGAAAGATTCCCACAGAAGCTTCCTGTAAGAACTTTAAAATTAAAAAAAATCTTTCTGGAATCTTACTTAGAAGTCTTACTTCAAAATCTTCCTGCAAGATTAACAGAAGTTAACAACGATAGATTCCATTTATAACCTTTCTCGAAAGATTTCCGTTACCATTTCTAATAGCTATCCATAATATTACATGGAAGGTTCCAGGAAAAGTCACGGCAATCTTTCTGTAAGCTTCATATAAAATGTAAAAAAATTTCAGCTCTGTGATAGTGAATCTTTCAAAAGCTTCTAGTAACCTTTAAGGAAAGATTTCGTGCAATATTTATTGAACCTTTTCACAAAGATTCCCGTTCGCATTTCATATGTAATTCAGATTATTTATCTTCATGAAAATTAATTCAAGCAGTAATTAGAATTTTGGTTACTTTATATATCATCATACATTATTATTATTTTTTGATTAATGTTTATTTATTATTAGTTTTAGTTTACGATTATTAGTTTTAGATTCCCACCGCCGATGAAAAATTTAAATTCATTACCTAAATTTTTCTAGCAATACTGAAAGATATTGGAAGATTATTGGAATCTTCCAAAAGATTCCATTAATATTTCTACAACCTTTCAGAAAACCTTCCAAAAAGTTTTTGAGTAATATTACAGTAATGTTGTTAGCAGCCTTCCTGACAGTGATTTGAAGCGGACATTCTCAGCATTCAGGAAGATTCCATGGAATATTCTTGTAAGATTCCTACACTTTCAAGGAAACTTCCTGAAAGCTTTCATGCTATGTGGGATATACCGAGAAAACTTGTAGTCAAATAAACTTTGACGTGGGTTTCTGAATATACAAATACTTATGATATCATCATAAATAAACAGTTGTCTTAAATCATACTATAGCACAGTGTGACCTAAGCCCGCACTTAGGTCACGCCTACCATGACCTAAGTAGTCCTTTATTGCACCGTATTTATTACACTCGCTACGCTCATGGCTAACCTCACGGTGCAAAACAGGACTGCTTATGACACAGATAGACGTGACAGCGGACTTAGGTAGGCTGTGCTATAAAATTTTATACGATACTCGTGACCTAAGTAACACTTCTGCACGGCGTAATTAGGACCCTTGCTGCGCTCGGGCCTTAACCTCACGTCATGCACAAAAGTGCTACTAAGGTCACTTGTATCGTAATGTACTATTAACTTTTAACGCCGCTGGGTGTTCAGCCTGATCTTATCCTTTCATCTATCTCTCTCGTGAACAAAGTAAGAGTCCAAATAATAAAAAATATAGGGAAATTTCAAAGTCCAAATAATGTATTTGTCGAAACAGATAGAGTATAAGTGGTTGTGACTCGATATTTCGTCGTTAAAAATACAACATTACAATATCACAATATACACGGACAAATATCAACGGAAATTTTCCAAAGACACGTAATTCGAACTCCAGACACCTCAAAATATGTTTCTAAATTGTTTTCAATAAAATCGAAAATTTATATATTGTAGAGCTTCCTATGAAAGAAAGCAAAAAAAAAACAAAAAATTTAATGTGACTTTTGAGACCCAACTGCACCGAACGAATATGATCACGATACGTGAGCCGATATCACTAAATACACTCAGCCCTCAGTATTGCAAACTCAATCTCCTCCCAATAATCATCCGTGGACTTTCACAGCACATGTGCAATGTCCTTGTTGGTAATGACCTTTATCAACTCACGATCAGACTATCTGGGATATGTATTAGGACTAGATCTTGACAACAAAAGTGTTATAAAATTTTATTTTTGATATTAATATTAAATGAAGTATTCAAGCATCAATCTTCTCCTTGGAAATATGTACGATTGTCCTAACTTTTGTTTTTGTACGTTATATGTTTGAATAAATAAACATGTAGCATAACACAAATAGATTAAATATTCAGAAAACTGATAGTAACGGTGAATATCATTGGTTTATATCAATTTTATTAGTAAGAAATACGCTATAGCATTTTTCGAAAAGTCGTGTATTGAGACATGACAAATCAATTAATCCATCGCGTTATAATTCATGTCATAAATCATGCACTTTTTCTTGCCAAATAACATCTTTATTTCATTTTTCAGAGAAACTCGCACAATAACTTTAAACAAAGGACCGCGAGGACTAGGCTTTAATATTGTAGGAGGTGAAGATGGTGCTGGCATATATATTTCATTTATATTAGCAGGAGGACCAGCTGATACCGATGGTAAATTACAAAAAGGGGACAGACTGTTGAACGTTAATGATATTGATTTCTCAAACATTTCGCATGAAGAAGCAGCTACGGTATTAAAGGTAATTATAAAACATTATAAAACAATATAATCGTTAACGAAGCCAGTATATGGACATAAATAATCTTACGAACTGCGATACCAATCATACGACAGACCCACCTATTTTAGTTAAGATATTATTTTACATTAGTTTAAAAACAATAAAATCATAAAGACAATTGCTTTACCATATACTATAAAATTTTGAATAAGACACCATCTGACAGTAGTAGTATATGGGCTGATTTGAAGAAACTGGACGTGGCTTAAGTTGGGGATGTGATACAGTAGTAAAGCAGCTAATGAGGTCAATAAATATAATTTATGACCCCTAAGTCTGTCAACAGTAGTTAATTGTTGTAAACAGTAAATAAATAGGTCAAATAAATAAATAATGAGATTCTACATGTAAACATGCACATACCCTTATAGAATTTTGTAGACAAAAATGTAGTATACAATACTGATTATCATGTAAGGCTAAGTTATGGAAGTAAATTTTAATGCAAGCACGCAATATTTACAATAAATTCTGCCTAAATTTTTGCAGGATTTTGCATTAGGGCACAGGTCCAAGCCGTTTCCAAAAGATTTTTAAAAACAATCGTTACCGCCAGACAAAGACTAGAAAGAGCAAGCGACTGCCAAAAATAACAAATTAAAAACCAAGTATACCTTTTTTGACTTGCATCCGGTTTAGGAAAAATTAATTTTCGTAGAGAATTCAATGAAGTAACTATTAAGATAGAGAGGAGTTAAAAAGTTATTGCACGTGCAGCAATCGCGAGAAAACATTTTGAATACTTAAAGGTTATAAGAAAAATAAACTTACCTGACGTGGATGATTATGCTTCCAAAAATCCTGGTTAAACCGTACACCAGCTCCGATAAAGATTGTCGTAGCATCCATAGAAAATTTTCATGACAACTCGTGAAAATATTCGAAGTCCAAACAACACTGAAGTTGTATGCATGAATGTATCAGTGGTAGATATGTGAAGGTTACTTCAGTCTTGTTTATACTTGAAAATTTTCACGAGCCGTCTTCTGCGGAAGCTGCGGAAATCTTCAATAGAGCTAGTGTACGGTTAAATCAGGATTTTCGAAAGCATCATCATCGACGTCAGATAAGCTTGTTTTTCTAATGATCAAGTATTCAAAATTTTTCTCGCGATTGACGCACGTGCAATAACCTTTTAACCTCTCTCTATCTCTGTCACAACGTTGAATTCTATACAGAAATTATTTTTCTTAAATGGGATGCATGTTTAAGTAAAAAATATATATATATTTTGTTTTTAATTTGTTATTCTAGATAGACGCTTGCTCTTCCCAGTCTTTGTACAGTGGTAACGATTGTCTTTGACATTTCATCGGCGATAATGCGAGCCTGTCCCATTATGAAAAAATCCTGCAGGAAATATAACAGTAGAAACTGCAATATCCACTGTAGGAGCAAATAAAAAAATCATACAGAAATTAAAGCAGAATTTATTGCAGGTATTGTATGCTTGCATTAAAATTTACTTGCATAATATAGCCTTAATATGATGTCTTGTATACTACATTTTTGTATACAATATTTGATAAAGCACGTTTGCATGTAGAATCTCATGTACAATTCCATACATAGAAACAGCAAGTTCATGCAAAATATTATGCACACATGTATGCACAGAACAGTGCAGTAACTCATGCATGGATTTTGCGAGTTCTGTGCAGGTATTCCACCATAATAGCATGTACAGCTACATGCATATTCATGCATAAAATCGTGCATAAGAGTTTACAATTTTTTATGCAGATGTTCATTCATAAAAAATTGTACTAATGCAACCAATGCAGCTAATGCATAATATTTATCATTTTTAAAATTTTTAAACAACATTTTTTATTAACTTATGGACAACTTTTTTAAATTGAATTGTTTTTTAAATCCTCACATTCATCTGGAAACTGTAACTTTTTAAGGCATTTCTATCAAAGTAAAAGTGCCCTTCGAAGCCCAAATCTTAAGTAAGTCTGCGGTAGCTGTAAAAATGAAAATCATGAATTCTGGCCTTCGAAGACTTGTTGTACCTGGTATATGACATATACAGACATTCTTTTTTTACAATGTTTCTGAGCTTTTACTATTGTTTAAACAATATTTGAAACAATTTAACTTAATTATAAATAAAAAATTCAATTTTTTATTTTTATTACCTTTTAGGGTGTATCCGTACCCTTAATTTTGTGTTATACGGGCAGAGTTGCCCTTTGTAGGTACTGTTCATTTTCACTGTATGGGTAAGGTGAGGCATATTATTTTACATGGTGCCAGCCCATGGCAGAGCAGCGCTAATTGCCGGGCCGGGGAATCAAACCGGGGTCATCACCGTGATAGACCCGTACCCTACTAACTGAGCTACTGAACTCTACAACTACTCTACAACTACTCTACTACAACTCTACTTTTTTCACGACACTCACGACAAGAAAATAGGGCCTTTAGGCTCGTTACTTGATGTCCCTTCCTGCGGCGCCCACAGGTCTAATTTGAAGCAGTAAGTGCGCGCCTACATTGCATTTAATATTTTCTCCCCGCCAGCTAACTCTTCTGTCGCAAGAAATTTCGCCCACACTAAACAATTTACTTTAGGGCAATCGTGCAAAATCAGTTAACAATAAGTTGAATGTGACAGTGCATTATACCGTCAAAGTTAATCAAAGTGTGTTTCGCACCTCACGTACTTTGGTGTAAGATTTAACCTTAAGTTTGCAAAAAATTATTGACAAAATATAAATTGAATAAAGCTTATAAGCAGCTACAAGTAAAGATTTTAGAAGTATTTTTAACTTGCAGAGATCGATAAATTCATAAACAAACAAGAATTAAGATAACAATAAAATCCGTCTGGATCCAAATTTTTTATATGATTCATGCCTTTTTTCTTTAATTAACTTGACCTGTAAAATGCAAAGCTTCTCTAGGTAGGAAACAAAAACTTTATTTCTGAATAATTGAGTTTTTTTCTCAGGAAACAATCAGTGACATAATTTGATATTTACGCAGTAAGTATTATTTATAACAATCATAATTTTTGTAGAACTTATACAGTGTAGTGATCGAGTTATAACGGTTAAAAAAATTTCACGTTTAGCGCATAAGAAAAGAACGATGAACGGTAATCTAAATTATCCGCGGTAAAAACATATAGAAAATGTTATTTCCTTTTAGGTACACATTTACTATTTTTATTAACTCTTTCGATACAATTCTTACGAAAAAAAGTTAAAGAATCGCTATGAAACCAAAACACATTAATAAAATGAAAAACAGACGCAGTAACAAGAATAATATACATAGAACTTTTTTTCTGCTGACTAGCTAGTTTTCCACAAAGTCAAAAATTGAGCAGTTTAATTTTATCCAATTTTTATTGAATTTAATTCAGATTTTTTTCTTATGTCTATTACCTTTAAATTGTTTCGCAGCGCGTTATAAGTCAGAATAGCTTTGGTATAACTATTTTTATCATTGATCCTTTTTTTGTTCGGGATGATTAAACTCTTATTTCTGGTAATACTCATAGAGTCTAGAAATTGCGGTTTAAGACCGTCGTAGTGGTATTTTAGAGCTTCGAAGGTAAAGAGTCGCTCTAGGTTAAAAGGATTTTCTTTGACAGTAAAACTATTCTTATTTATTAACTTTAGTATTTTCTTTGGTAAGTTTTGTAGTAAATCTAGATTACTCTTATATGCAACTCCCCACGCTAAGTTGCCATAGCTAATCATACTATGAAAAAACGCATAATATATCATTCTTAAAGTTTCTATAGACATTATGTTAATAAGTATTTAGAAAATATAGACCAAATATTTTATTTTTTTAATTATATATATTATGTGTTTGTCCCATTTCAGATTAAAATCAAATATAATTCCTAAATATTTGTAATTTTTCACTCTAGTTATCAATCTATCCTGAATTTTTATTTCTATTTGAGTCGGTACACTATTGCAATAACTACCGTAGGTCATGCATACTGTCTTATCTACATTAAGCGATAGTTTATTAACAGCCAGCCAATTATCGATCACAATTAAATAATTGTTCATGTTATACTGCGCCTCTGCCCAGGTTTCGCCAGTGGCTATAATAGCGGTATCATCCGCATACGATAATATAGAGTCCAAAGGAATCTCTTTTAGAACGTCATTTATATAAAGTTCAAAAAGCAGTGTTCTTTTAGAATGTCATTTATATAAAGTACAAAAGCAAATACTACAATATTTAATAGGAAATACCTCGAGAGAAGTTGAAAGTCTGAGCTGGACGTATCTCTAGATAACGTTGTTTGAGCCTAAACAAACCAAGTATTTTCATTTTGGAAGGATGATTTACTACCACGACAGTAAAGGACACCACAAGCATAAATACTCGAACCAAGGAAGATGTGCTTTGAATGCAAGGATGTAAAATGCATGTTCAGTTCGGTTACCTTAACCCGAAAGGCTCAGCTCAAAAAGTTTGTTTAAGAATATGAAAGTCAGAAAAGGCTCGATTTCTCGTATTTGTTATTGTCGACGTGGTCATTGTATTCGGAATACGAAATGTAAAATTGATCGATCGATTACTTTGTTATACTAATTATATTCTCATATAATAACTTGACTACGTTGTATCATCAATAGATGATTAGCTTGAGGTGTTATGAATAAATAGTGATTTATTGTGAAATTCTGTGTACACATTATTTCTCCCCAAGCATGCATGGTCCGAGCACGATTAAGTCTCAACAAATCAGAATTAATTTTGAAGCGATTTACCAAAAATACTAATCTAAATAACGTACGTAAGGCTTCAGATAAAAAAAGAAAAAAATATATATTTTAAATGTCATTAGTAGTAGTTCGACGTAAATTATTATTTCTCCTTTTTTTTATAATTTTTGACTTTTGTATGATCTACAAATTTTGTATAATACAATAAGATCGTTCTCAACCAACCAGAACGTAATCATCAGATCATAAAAATAAAATTTAAAAAATAAAAATCTCACAGAAACTAAAATGCGGGTATATCTATATAATATTAATATTCGTAGTTTGATATTATGAGGACTGTGTCTGCAGTATTACCAGTATTGGCAATACGCAAGCACCACAACAACGAACACTCAACAATATTTCTTATTTCACTTTCTCTTCATACCTAACTATGTCTATAATCTATCTCTCTTAGCACACATTACAAAAATCCTGCTGTCGTGGAGAATGCGGGAGCGATGACAACTGCCCCGAAAAGGGATGTGTAGAATGATTCGCCACCTGGTCTTACACGGCAACGAAGCCAGCGAAGGCGCGCTGCCTTGCGGGGGGGCGTTAGGATACGAGCGTGATTCCGTAGTGTGTCCGACGATGAGCTGACTCCGTCCTCATCAAAGTCGGAAAGCTCTCATACTTAGTTCTAGAGAGGTATTGGAGTTATCACCTCTAGAACGGATGATTCACCTGCGATCGGAAACAGGATCCAAAACGCGTGGGTTTCACTTACTATCACGGCTCAAAAAAACCAAAACCAAACAAAAATCAATAGGGACTTCAAGGTAGGAACGTGGAATGTGCGCAGTTTATACAGAGCAGGTGCGTACCGGTAAATCTTAAAAGAAGCTGACGGGTACAATCTAGACTTAGAAACTCGGTGGCAAGATAGCGGTATGTTAGGAAACGAAAACTTCACCTTTATGTACGGGGGCGCGAGCGGACATTCCCTAGGTACCGGGTTCCTGATTAACAAAAGAATTATACACGCGGTTAAAAGTTTCAAATTCGTAAACGACAGACTCTCGTATATCGTCATCGAAGGAACGTGGTACAGCTACGTGGTTATTAACGCGCATTGTCCTACGGAGGACAAAGAGGAAGAAGTGAAGGATCTTTATTACGAAGCCTTGGAGCAATTAATCGACCAATTCGCGTCTTACGACACCAAAATAGTAGTGGGGGATTTCAACGCTAAAATAGGGAAAGAGGAAATGTTTAGGCCCACTATAGGCAAGGAAAGTCTGCACGAAACCAGCAACGATAACGGTATTAGAGTCATAAATTTCGCGGCGGCAAAAGATCTTATAGTAAAGAGTACGTGCTTTAAGCACAAGGATATACACAAAGTAACGTGGACATCGCCGGACGGAGCCACGAAAAATCAAATCGATCACTTCTCTTATCGATAAGAGGCGCACACGAACGTACTTGACGTAAGAACCTATAGGGGGGCGGATTGCGACTCGGATCATTTTCTAGTAGTGGCCAAATTAAGAGCCAAATTAGTAGCTGGGCAAAATAGTAAACGGGCGAACAAAGTAGAAACGTTCGATATTGAAAAGCTACGGAACGGGATAGAACGAATTAAGTATCAAGTAATTAGTAAAAATAAAAAATCGGTTTCAGGTACTCGAAGAAACGGATGCACCGACGGAGGTAGATGACTACCCGAACAGTCTTTGGGGGGATATCGGAAAAACGATAAAAGAGGCCGCGAATAAAGTGCTAGGTAGAAAGAAAAAGCCAAAGAGCAAACCATGGTTTGACGAAGAGTGCGAACTCTGGTTTGAAAGGCGCAAAAAGGCCAAATTAGACAGCGTACACAATGGAGGCGATAGGGCCGTAGAAGAGTACCACGAAATAAGAAGGCAAGTGGGGGCGATTTACAGGAACAAAAAACGCGAGTATCAAAAGAATCAGATTAGAAAAATAGAAACTAATAGTAAGGAAAATAACCCGCGCGAGATGTACAAAGGAATTAACGCTATTAGGAAGGGTTTCCAGAGTAGATCACAATTAATGAAAGATGAGGGCGGGAATCTCGTCACAAGCGAAGGTGAACTGTTAAAGCTGTGGAAGGGCTATTTTGATAAGCTGCTAAACGTACATGAGAACTGCGAGGAAACGGGAGACGAAATCCACACTGCTGAATTCCATATAAAAGAACCGACCTATAAAGAAGTAGAAGCCGCGATCAAAAAACTAAAAAACAATAAGGCCGCGGGAAACGATTTTAAACCAGCTGAACTACTTAAATATGGGGGCACTGCGCTGACATCGAACATTTTTGAACTAGTACGCTTTATTTGGAAAAATGAAACAATGCCGGAAAACTGGAAAGAATCCATCATCATACCGATTTTTAAAAAGGGAGATAAGACAGACTCCCATAACTATCGGGGAAACTCACTTTTAGCTACCTGTTACAAAGTTCTGTCCAACGTAATACAGGCCAGACTCAAACCCTTCGCGGAAGATATAATAGGAGATTATCAGTGTGGATTCTGGCGTAACAGGTCGATGAGCGATCAAATGTTTACTATAAGACAGCTGTTAGAGAAAAAATGGGAATATTGCGAAACAATACACCAGTTATTCATAGATTTTAAAAAAGCGTATGATTCTATCAAGCGAAGCAAAATGTATCAAATCCTTGTGCTCCTCGGCGTGCCAAAAAAACTTGTGAAATTAATACAAATATGTCTGAACGGAAGCACGGGAAAAGTACGAGTAGGCGGTAATGTATCTGAATCGTTCATGATACACGACGGTTTGAAACAAGGGGACGGGCTCTCCACGGTACTCTTTAACTTAACGCTAGAGTATGTTGTTAGACAAATGCAGACTAGCGGGCTGGGCGCAACACTCAACGGAAAAACGCAGATTCTAGGATATGCAGATGATTTGGACATAGTGGGGGATAATGGCGAAACGGTAGCAAGAAACGCGGAAATATTCATAAATCCGGCCGAGGAAACTTAGAGGTGAGCGAATCGAAAACGAAATATATGATTATGGATAAACTGGGAATTTGCGAAGGAGAGGAGGATCATAGAGTCGGAAATTTTACTTTCAAAGAGGTTAGCGAATTCAGATATTTAGGCACAACTATAAATGATCGAAACGAAATCAAAGCCGAGATTAATAAGATACTAAATTCGGGTAATGCCTGCTTCTACGCCGTGAACAAACTACTAAAATCAAAACTGCTGTCAAAAATGCAAAAATTAGGATATATAGGACGATAATAATGCCGGTAATCTTGTACGGATGCGAAACTTGTGCGCTCACTAAAGCAGAGGAAAACCGTTTTAGGTGTTCGAAAATAAAGTTCTGCGAAAAATATACGGGCCAAAGAAAGATGAGGAAACCGGGGAGTGGAAGAAACTGCACAACGATGAGCTACATAACTTATACGCGTCACCGAATATAAACAGAATAATTAAATCGCGAAGACTAAGATGGGCAGGGCACGTTGCAAGAATGGGAAATGATCGCATGGCAGCTCGTATAATGAAAGGAAAGCCAAATACGTCGCGACCTCTAGATAGACCTAGACGCAGGTGGGAGGACAATGTAAAAGCGGACTTAACTGAAATCGGGCAAGACGGCGCGAAATGGATAAGGTTAGCACAAAATAGGGATACGTGGAAGGCTTACGTAGATGAGGCGATGAACTTTCGAGTTCGAAATGCCACTTAAAAAAAAAAAAAAAAAATTGGCAATACTGCTCAGCATTATTGCCCCAATGATGTATAGGTTTACTTTCTTTCGGATTTTCCCCAGGACTTCCGCATACGTCTTGTTTTGCCACACTTTAACTAGTAGGGTTCTGAACGCTTGTTTTTCTTATGCCTGGCTTTCGCTAGTGGCTCTGCTGAATTGTGAGGGACTCTTAAAGTAAAAGTCTCACTATTGGTCGGGCTTCCCTTTGACCTTTTGCTTCCAGCACTATTTACGACCGCGTACTTAAGAAGCTGTCCTTGCGCCCCTCTCCTCACTTTCTCTCAAATTTCCTTTTCCGTGCTTTTTTCTTAGTTCCTTTAACAGAACCTTGGGTTTTTCTGCCTCCTTTGCTATACGTTCTACATCCCTCGGTGCGGACTGGCAGTCTCCGATGAGTTCGTCTTCTTTTCTCTTCAGCTTCTCTATGCATTCCTCTTTTTCATTACGCGCTTCTACTGCTTTTTGCCGAGACTCTCTGTATAAGTAGTACTATACGAAAAGCTGAAAAGTAAAAAATACAAGAAAAATAGATATATAAATACATATAAAAAATATATATATATATTATATGTGAACAAATAGTTTATTGTTCCTACGTTAATATACAACTGAAATTTATTTACTTTAAAATGCTGAGTACAAGACAACCGAAATATTGCCAAACTCTGGACTCGCGCGCCAAAAAAAAACGTAGCTACGAGAAATTTCTACTTAGTTAGGAGACTTAGTGCTCCTTCCTGTTCGAGCTCTCTCGAGCGAATGACGCTGGGAGCTGCGCGAGCCGCCCTTTAAGGGGGTCTCAAACCCATTTCTGCGATTTTACCGACCTTGCGGCCGGCAGTGCAGGTAGTGCTTATGATAACCTCTGGCGCCATCTGACATCAACCACTACAAAACTTTGCAATATCGAAACTCACACTGCGTGTTGCCGTACATGCAGATTTGATGTAACGAAAAATGCCTATACATAATGATCTGTATTTCGTATATATATCACACGTGTTTCGACTACACGCATTTTTTACAATAAAATAACTATGTATTTCGCATATACACGCATGTTTCGAATACACGCTTTTTATATTATATAAATTAATAAATAATTACGTGCATTTCGCATATACACACGTGTTTCGAATACACGCTTTTCTTATGACAAAAATGTTCTTTTGAGATGTGCAATTTTTTTCCCAGAAATTTGAAAAAAAATCAATTTATGTATAAATGATGCATTGTATAAAGTTGAAACTTGGTATAAATGCCCTTGTTATGTCTTTCAACAAATTTATACAGTTTAGTGACTTAAGCGTAACCAGAAGATCTAGTTTGTTCTAAATTGTCGCTTTTAGCGCAAGTGTTTTCGAACAAAGTAGATCATCTGATTGTAGTAAATGCATCAAACTGCTGAAATATAGTGAAATACATTACGAGGGCTTATTATATCAAATTTCAAGTGTATACAATGCACCACTTTTGAGATATGCAATTTTAGTCAAAGAAATTTAAAAAAAAATTGAGTTTATGTACAAGTGATGCAATGTTTAAACTTGAAACTTGGTATGCAAGCCCCTGTTATATATTTCAACATATTTATACAGTATAGTGACTTAAGTGTAACCAGAAGATCTAGTTTGTTCAAATTATACGCTTTTGGCGCAAGTTTTTTCGAACAAAATAGATCTTTTGGTTACACTTAAGTCCCGAAACTGTATAAATATGTTGAAATACATAACACAGGCTTGCATATTAAGTTTCAAGTGTATATTTTACATGAGGTTTGAGATATACAATTTTTAACCACACAAATCTTAAAAACTTAAATTTATATAGATGTGCTATATCATCATATAGACTTGCGACAAAATTTTGGCCTGCAAAAAGCTTTGGAAGGAACAAGAAGCGTCAGAAGCTACTTAATTAGCCGTATAAAAGGAGATGTACTAGTATAAGCAGCAAGTTGACCTTGGTCGAGGACCAGTAGTGAATCCTGAACATATAGCTGTTGTAGGAGTTGCTTGTATAGCAGCAGGAGCAGTTGACCAAGCTCGAGTAGCAGCAGTAGCAAAAGTTGTATGAATATAAGTAGCAGAAGCTGCACACACAGCAGTCGCAGCAGTGGCCCCTGAATATGCAGCTGGAGTACACCATGGATCAGTAACTCCAGCAGCACTGGACTCCGTACTAGTAACAGCAGACCCTGGTCGAGGACCTACTGTAGATCCTTGATGTACAGCTGTAGAATGTATACCAGCAACTTCCAACTTCAGGGTTGTCTTCTGATGATTGTAACAGGTCAGCAAAGCTAACTAGGCCAGCAAACAGCGTGAATCTGGTTCCAATGTCATCCTCAGATGACTGAAGCCTCCAGCAACCCTACCCAGTAGCACCAGAGAGCGTGAACTTGGTTCCATGGTCGTCCTCAACTGATTGAAGCTTTCAGTAACGCCATCCATCACCACCAAAGAGCTGGTTTCAGAGTCGTCTCCGGATAACTAAAGCCTCCCGAAACGCCAACCAGCATCAGTAGCAGCAGACAGTTTTTATCCAGCTCCAGAGTCATCTTGTTTGTAGCCGTCCATGCCAACCTATAATACACAGACAGTGTAAATCAGCTATAGTCATCTACACATAACACAACCACGTAATCACTGATTTCACTGCACATAAAACAAGAAATACTTGTGAATTTTGAGTGTCGACGAATCTTCATCCAGATAGTATGTCGGAGGAAGGTATCAGCATAGCCATAGAAGCAGTACGAACAATGATAGTCGATCCAAATCTAGAATGCATCTTGAAAGTTGAATGTATACGCAGCAGTGGGAGCAGCAAGAGCACCAGCAGCAGCAACAGAAGCAGACACCAAAACAAGGGATAACCTCCAAGCGAAAAAAGTCAAGTTTCTTGCTGGAGTTGCGTATTTTCCTCTACTGCAGCACTCCTTCACGGACTGACACTCACACATTGCATCGTAGCTGATATTCTGGAGCATCACTTTTATATACTACTCGCACTGCATTAGAAGTAACCGAAGCACTGGCGAGTCTCGCCGTGAGCAGCAGATCTGCGAGCGAGATCGCGCTGAGTGGAGGCTGCTTGAAAACATATGCGCTTTTGATTAGCACACTAACACTGCTGTATCGCGTCGACGTGCTGCACTTATACAATTAATACCTTTGAATAACTTGAAGTTGAACCGAACGAGCGAAGGCCGAGATGCAGCTTCAAAACGTTAAAACACAAGGCACGGCAGGTGGCTGCGTGAACGTGTCACCGCAGACGCCAGTAGGTCCCCAGATCGATACGCACAATGTATGCGCAGTCGTCGTACTCACTTCGCCAGAGCCGCGGACAGAGCAACGAACAGCTGTTCGGCGTCGTTTGGATGATAATAAAACTATTTTTTTTTTGTTTGTTCAAATTATGGAAAACCAAGACATAGTTGCCCTTTCTATCATCATTTTATATCTATGTGCAAAGTTTCAAGTCGATCTGTCAACGCATATAAAATTGGCATTTGAACAAAATTTTCAATATGCACACGCTGCAGCTACTGGTTTTTGTTCAAATGCCATTTGTTAACGCATTTAAATATTGACTTAAAACTTTGCATTGTGGTAGATGATTCCGAGACGAAGGGCAACTATGTCTTGGTTTTTGATAATTCACCGTATTTATTTAGTTTCAAGCAATTTTCTACCGAGTTCTCGTTCTATCGACTCGGTTGGTAAAAATTGGGTTTGAGACCCCCTTAAGCTGTGGCGCGCACCTGCGCCGAAGCGCTACTGTTTCTTTCCCCTCCAGTCCGCCGCTGCTGCTGCTTGCTGATTGGTTCGGTGCTGATCCGCGTTTTGAACTACTCCCGTTTCTCAAACTTTCTTAACGCTTCAGTTCGTCTCCGACGTCCGCGCTTGAACTCATACTTTTATAATTTATTTTTGTTCTGCCCTTGCTTCAGGGTCGTTACATTGTCCACAAGTGGGCATTTAAAATTACAATTTGAAATTTTCACTTTTACTCCCTTTTTATTAAAAAAATATATAAAATATTCTGATTTAAGATGTAATATTTATAAATTATTTGAAATTAAACTTTACAAAATTAACGAATTATTAATAATTAATTGAAGCTTTTTAGCCAATTGTCAAAATCTTCTATCGATTCGAGGGCGATGTCCTCCCAAATTGCTGAAATTCCAGTTGTTTCCAATTCTTCAAAAACTTCGTCCAGGTTGACTTCTGTGTTTGTTTGCTCATGTAAAGTACGCTTATCTACCGTTAAACTGGAATTGATGGCCTCTTCAATCGCATCAATTTCTGTTCTGACTATTTCGATGTTATCCTCCAGCCTCTTCATTTTGTTTGCCGTTCTCCTTGCTTTGATTGACAACAGGCTTCTCTTCCTGGTTGGTTTAGGGCTCCTTGTTGAATCTAGAGTCTGAGTGCCGATGGAGTTGCTGAGTGGCCTCTTGTAGAAGTAGAATCCCTTCTTATATCGTTTCGTCCCAGGGATCCAGCGGGAAGAAGAACCTTGAACCTTCTTGTAAAACCTGGAGTAGATCGTCCTCAGCTGAAGGAGACACTCATTGACTTAAGTGCTCGCGTCGCAGCGTCCAAAAAGCTCTGTTTGAGTTCCGTTAGACGTCATCAAACTAATTTTTTAAAGACGAAAAAGCGCAAGTCTCTCTCCGACGTCCGCGCTTTTAAATTTCAAATCAGAATGTTTTCACGCTTTATTTTTTACGCAGGGTTTCTTAAGTAACGCCTTAAATCGCTCACATGGTATCTGCCATTCTCCTTATTATTCTCTTTGTTAATTAACCAATATGTACAATTTGAAATCTTCTTTACAATTTCATATGGTCCTTGATAAATTGAAAAGAACCTGGAAATATTTTTATTCTCTAAATCAGATACATTATTCGCTTTTACGAGAACTTCGTCTCCGATATTAAATTCAACGAAAAAAGATTTCTTTTTTAAATTATATTTGTCTGTGCGTTTCTTGACTTTGGATATAATTCGCTCACGTGTAAGATAAATCTTTTGTTCGTAAGGAATTTCATTTTCAGAGTTAATCGGTTTTATCCAGTTTTGTCAAGCTCTTTTGTGTTTCATACTCATGTGTAACTCAATTGGAGTAAAATTAGTAGTTTCAATGTAAGTTTCGTTAATTATAGTTTGAATAATGATTATATAACCGACCCAACCTGAGTGTTTCTCACTCGTACAGGTACGGAAAAAGTTCTTTATTCGCTCGCTCGACAATATTACTTTGAGGATGTTTTATTGACGAAAAAACTAAATCAATATTATTCTCTTTAAGCTTATTTATCCACGCTTTCGCAGTAAATTGTGTATCGTGATCACATGAAATTTGTTTCGGTTTACCGTAATATAAATTATAATCATTAAAGATTTTCTTAATAGCCGCTGTACAAGTTTGTTTTCGTAGTGGATATAAAACAACAAAACGCATCGATTGTAACTAATATATATTTCATACCGCCTCGTCCCGTGGGTAGAGGATCATAGAAGTCGATAGATAATAATTCGTTTGGAGCCTCTGGAATAATCGATTCCATAGGGGCTGCGCAAGGAGGATTTGAAATTTTATTTCGTTGACAAGAATCACAAAAAGCGATTAATTTTTGTGCTTTATGTCTTAAATTTTTTATGTAAAAATCTTCTTGTAACATACGAACAATCTTTTTGGCTCCAACGTGACCATACATTTCGTGTGTTTCAAGAAAAAGAGGCTCTATCATTTTTTTTGGAATCATAATTTTATAACAATTAGATTGGTTTCTTTTATATATGATTTTGTTTTCAATTAGAAAAGCTGAATTATTTTTTTTCAGAGTGATTCGTTTTCTTTTATCTTCCGGAATATAAGTGGGGTGTCGACTCAACATGTCTGCGACGACGTTCTCTTTACCCGATACATAATCTTTTTGTAAGTTGTAATCTTGGGTTCCGAGAATCCATCGACGTATTCTGTTACCCACGGATTTACATTTAAACAGAAAAATTAACGCTTTGTGATCAGTTTTTACATATATTTTCGCAGTTCGCAAATAAGTATTTAACTTTTGTAGACTCCAGACTACCGCAAGTAACTCTTTTTCCGTAGTGAAGTATGTCAGTTCAGCCGCTTTCAAAGTTCGACTAATATATATAATGACTCGTTCATCTCCGTTATTATCGATTTGCGAAAGTGCACCAGTGATAGCAAAGTCAGATGCATCACAACGTAAAATGTACGGTTTAGACGGATCGGGATAAGCGAGACAAACATCTTTTTCGAAAAGTATTTTAATTCGCTCGAAAGCTGTTTGATGTCTGTCCCCCCACTCCCAGTTCTTTTGTTTATTCTTTTTTAATAACTCTAATAGAGGCAATAATTCGTTTGCGTGATTCTTTGTGAATTTCGCGTAAAAATTAATTGTACCTAAAAAGGCTTGTAATCCCTGAAAGAATTGGTAACCCACTTACTGGCCAGTTCTTAAACAGAATGTAACGCTTTTTCTCTCACTTAATGAGCAGTTCTTGGATTCAATCTGCGTACCTTGTTTTTATGTACAAACTGCCCATTATAGTTGGTCGAGTTACACGTGGCTTATCGCGGTTCGAGGTTATAATTGTAAAGTCGTGGCTAGCAGGCTTCTATTCGAGTTTTTTGGTTATAGGAAAGTATAGAATAATTATTTGCATCTAAAAAAATTCTGACCGGGGATTTAAACCCACGCCCTGCACGAGGACAAATAAGTACGGTCGTGCGCCTTAACCGACTGAGCCACGCAGACGTTCTTCCATCAGAAGTCTTACGAGCTTCGCCATATGTTTAAATTATTAAAATCATTCAGTTTACGCCTAAATATTAATAATCTTGCATCTTGCATCCAAAAAACTAATTGATTTATTGATACTTTCATGAAATATAATTCTCACCCATAAAAAATACACAAGATATCGCTACTTTTGAGGAATTTAAAATGTCTAGATTTTCACATTTTACTTAGCCAGTTTCTGCCTTTACCACCATTTTAAGTAGGCGCTTTTCTACCAGGGATTGTTTAATGTTTTTCGGAACCGGATATTTTTTTATCGCACGATTGTATTCTTTTGTGGCTTGATTCCCTTAGTCGAGAGGATAAAGACCAAGAACTTGGTTTCTTTTATAAAGAATTATGTTTTAGTAAAATTTAGAGTGAAATTCCATTTAATTAGGGTTTGGAATAATTTTTCTAAATGTTCTAAGTGTTCTTTTTCACTTTTTGAGATACATAGAAAATCATCCACGAAATTTAAAATGAATTCTCCAAGATTTTATGTGACGTTAAATAATCCTCGGATTAAAGTAGCACTACTTATTTTTGTACTGAACGGAACTACTTCAAATTCGTATATTGTAAGTTAAATTAATTTACGCAAGTAATCTAGAACCTTACGAATAAAACTAAACCATCCGATAACTATAACCAACGAAAACATAAAAACTTTTGCGAGCAATTGTAACATCTACTGAGGTTGTCTCCAATAAAAGAAACAATAACAATTTAATCAGATTCTATAATAATTATTATTATGATTAAGAGTATCCCTAAAACAACCTAAACACCTAAGAAGAGAATAAAGGGATAAAGTAAGCTTGCCAACATCATCAGGACCAAAGATAGGAGTAAGCAATACCGTTCGTCAGAGCATCTGCAGCGTGACATTCTACTGTCCGTGATTCACTTCAGCGCGACTGTGGACACACCAACAGCGTCCGCGTAAGCATAGAGAGCGGGCCGACTACCGTCTGCACACGAGCGTCCGCTTAAGCATAGAGAGCGGACCGACTACCGTCCGAACACGAGCTTTCGCGTAGCAGTCCCACAGCCGCGATAGTCACGCATCCACTTGTTCGCGTAGATTGTTAGATTCAACACACCTCTAGTAACAATAAAGCTCTCGAGCTTATGCTAGTTCCTTTACAAATAAAGAATAATTTGTAGAACTCGCGCAGCCCGTCCTTATATAAAGCACGGTCTTTACAGTAGATTACTGAAGACTCCAGAAATCTCAATTAGCACCGGGGGCTCTATCAAATCATTGCGAAACATCCAACAATCGCAAAAAAATTTTCATGTGCACGGTGACAATGTGAAAGACACCTTTAGGTTATTTAAAACTTTAAATTCGAAATCAAAGAAGGTAGGTGAGTTGAACATTAAAAGAGTTATAATTGCAATTAAATTAGACCACTGAAATAATTGTTATTATAACATAGTAATACTTGGATATCATTTTTTAAGGTTAGAATTTAGGAACAACATAATTCTTTCTCAATAATTGCAAGTTAAGGCTCCAGATATTCTTCCTCTACATATTAACAATAAAAGCCATTTTAAACTTTTATAGAAATTTTCAGGGACTTTAATCAAATAGATTTGGAGAAAATACTAATTTTGCACCCGTAGACAAAAAATATTCAAATTTTTTTCTCGAAAATTGAAAGTTAAAGCCCTGAAGCTTTTTTTCACATATTCACAATAAATCAGCTATTTCAAACTTATATGAAAATTTTTAGGGACTTTTATCGAATAGACTTGGAGAAAATTATAATTTTGCTCCCGTAAACAGAACAAATTCCAAGTTTTTTTCTTGAAAATTAAAAGTTGATGCTCTAAACCTTGTTTCCTGACATATTCATGTCGGGATGAGGCGGTCGGAAGGAGAAAGTACTCTTGCCTATCCTGAGCTATCTTCTTTATTCCTTGGTCTCTCTCTCCAGCCTGACTGGTCTGGGTCGTGGTCAGTGCGGAACTGAGCGAAGCGCTCGCTCGCGGCGTGAGCTGCTCTCTCTCTCTCTCTCTCTCTCTCTCTCTCTCTCTCTCTCTGTGGTCGGTCGTGCCGCCACCTGTCGGTGGGGTACCTAAAGTACTCCCCCCGAAGGAAAAAAAAATGAGAAGCATTTTTGTTAATTGAGAAACTGAAGTAAAGTTGTTAGAGAGAAGAGTTTACAAAATCTGCGTAGTTTTACAATAAAAAAGGTTGTCAGGGACTGGAGAGTATTTACAAAAATAATTTACATTTTCTTAAGAACTAGTTGTTCGAACGTGTGACAAGTTTGCGCTTTGAATTACAAAAGTACTAGAATTAGAATCACAGTGTAATGATTGTACAAGTATTTTA
Organism: Pteromalus puparum; assembly: GCA_012977825.3. Lineage (NCBI taxonomy): Eukaryota > Metazoa > Arthropoda > Insecta > Hymenoptera > Pteromalidae > Pteromalus > Pteromalus puparum. The sequence goes on along the minus strand of CM053172.1, from coordinate 21,031,081 downwards.
TTGTAGTGTAACGTAATGTAATACAATGTTTGTATTGATTGTTTCGCTCCATCTGACTCCATAATTTGCTAGCTACAAAGCTATGGTGCAAAGATAGTGCGTAATACAATATGAAAGTTAAAGACTAGATTAAACGCAAAGAACAACAAATTTTGCTAGCTTGGCTAGGCTTTGGTTGGAAATTCGGTTCTATAAGGTATTTACAAAGTAGTGTAGTAAGTAGGAGGTAGTATTAGGTACTACACCCCCCGCAAAAGAGTTGTGTTTCTTACGAGCGCGTTTGCGTGACTGAGCTGAGTCAACATTCTTTTTCCGTTTAAGAAAGTTCGGAACGAATCTAACGCGTTTGGGCACCGGAGGTTGAGGAGTAGGAATCGGTTAGTCCGGTGGATCTTCGGTAGGGGAAGAGGGAGTTGCGGGGGGTGCAGGTTGAATGTCGTCTGCTGGAAGCTGCGTGGTTTTGGAAGTGCCAGCTGTTGGTTAAGCACGATTGACTTCCGTTGGCTGAGGAATCTTGATCGGTTCAGGTGTTGTGTTTTCCTTAGTGCCGTCAGAATCCTCTTGTAGAATGAACGCAGGCTTCACGCGTTGTAAAGACACTGTTTTCCGTGTGCCGTTGACTTCGATTACCAAGGTCTGGTTCTCCATGTTGCGAGAGATGACCTTGTGAGGGCCAGTGTAAGGCCGAGTCAATGCAGGCTTGATTGGTTTTTCTTGTAACCAAACGTGAGAGCAGGTTTTCATGTCCTGATGTAGGAATGGCTTGGTTGCCGTCTTGTGATTAACTGGAACTGGTCTCAGTTGCTGCATGAAGTCGCGAAATTCGTTGTAGAATGCGCGAACGTTTGGTTCTTCATTGGTGAGAGGTGAGAAATCACCGGGAATTCTCATTGATTTTCCAAAAACTAAGTCGACTGGACTGGCGTCTGTGTCTAGACGGATGCGTGTGCGCAGTCCCAGCATGACTGTTAGTAGTCGGAAGCATTCCTAACTGTTTCCGTGGCACATGAGAGCTGTCTTGATGTCTTGGTAGAGGCGCTCCACCATACCGTTAGAGGCAGAAGGGTATGACGTTGTGCGAATCCTGTTAATTCCGAGGATTGACAGGAGTTCGGAAAACAATCTGGACTCGAATTGAGCACCCTGATCTGTGGTGATCGTTGTTGGTGCGCCATAGCGGCAAATCCAGTTGTCGTAAAATGCACGAGCTACAGTTGCTGCAGTGGTGTCAGCAATTGGAATTGCCTCAGGCCATCTCGTATAGCGGTCGATGATGGTGAGGAGATGTGTGTAGCCGTGGCTGTAGGCAAAAGGTCCTACGAGGTCCAAGTGGACGTGATCGAATCTTGCATCTGGAGTAATAAAATGCTTGGGCAAAAACTTTTTGTGCTTTGTCACTTTGGATTGTTGACAAGCTAAGCACGTTTTGCCCCAACTGGCAATGTCGCGACTCATGTTAAGCCACACGTATAGTTGGTGTATGAGTCGAGCTGTGACTTTAACTCCAGGATGCGATTGTGAGTGGAAGTTATCGAAAACTGTCTTCCTCAGATTCTTGGGGAGATAAGGACGGATGACATCTTCGTGGATGTCGCAGTAGAACGCTGCGTGTGCGGAGCCCCAAGTAAGCTTGCGAAGCTTGAGCGGATGGTCCGCATTGTTGAGAATCTCCTTGAGTTGGTCGTCCTTCTCTTGTTCTTCGCTCAGCTGTTTCGCGTCGAACAGCGTCGGAAGCTTGAATGCGTTGATATTCGCTAGGACTTTTCTGACCTGTGGGTCAACGAGGAGTTCTGGATCGCTCCAGTCGAAAAGTGCAGGAGAAGTAAAAGCGTTTATTCGAGACAGGGCGTCTGCAACGTCATTCTCTTCACCTGGGAGATAGTGAATCTCTGTGTTGAACTGGGCGATGTAAGACAATCTGCACGAGCGAATAGCTGGCATTTTGTCGTTGTTTTTGTTAGTGGTGGAAGTGTCAAATGGCTTCATAGATGGCTGTTAGCTCCCGGTCGTAGGTGGCGTATTTGGTCTGCGCAGGGGAGAACTTCTGGGAGAAGAAGGCAAGGGGAAGCCAAGAGTTTCCTGAACGTTGCNAAAGTTGCCTGAGCGTTGCTCGAGGGCTGCTCCCATAGCTGTATCTGATACGTCTGGCGGTAAAGGAGAGGTTCACGAGGTCGTCCTTGCACTTTTGGAAGGCCGCCTCGATTTCTGGAGTCCACGGAACTGGACGTTTGTCCTTTTTTTTAGCACCTTTTAGGATTTCGCTGAGAGGACGTTGCGTGTCTGCAGCGTGCGCCAGCAAACGTCTGTAACTGTTGACGAGACCTAGGAATCTTCGAAGTTCCTCGATGGTTTGTGGCTTTGGCAATTCCTGTATCGCCTTGACTTTTTCTGGGCTGGGTTTGAAACCATCTGGAGTGATAAGATGGCCCAGAAAAATTAGTTCGGTAACGCCGAAACTGCATTTCTCAAGATTAACTTGCAGCTCGTATTCGTTGAGGCGACTTCGAACCAAGTCAAGGTGTCTTTGATGTTCCTCTTCGGATGTGGAGGCGCTGAGGATGTCGTCTAAGTAGACGAAGACAAAGTCGAGATTTCCAAGCGCTGAGTTGATGTAGCGCTGAAAGGTCTGTGAAGCATTGCGAAATCCGAACGTCATCACTGGGAACTCGTAGAGTCCGAAGGGAGTGATGATTGCCGTTTTGGGGACGTCTTCGGGGGCTACCGGTATTTGGCGGTGGGCCTGGCGTAAGTCTAGCGCCGAGAAGATTTTTTTTGCCGTGGCAAAAGGTCATGCAATCGTGCATGTGTGGAATTGGGTAACGGTCTGGGATCGTCTCTAGATTAAGTTTGCGATAATCACCGCAAGGACGCCATTCCCCGTTTTTCTTCATCACCATGTGCAAAGGGCTTGACCATGAGCTGTCTGAAGGGCGACAGATGCCCAGTTCGCACCATTTCCGGAACTCTTTCTTGGCTGCCTTGAGCTTGGCAGGTGAAAGAGGGCGAGCTCTCTGCGAAACTGGTGGACCCTTGGTGAGAATGTGATGAAAGACTCCTCGTTTTTTTGTCGATCTAAACTGATCAGGATCAACAACTTGAGGGTATTTGTTGACATTATGGGCGTATTTGTGGCTCGGTGCCACGAAAGAAATTTGCAAGGGCTGCACTGCCTTGACCAAAGCAGGCGCGTGCGCTAATCGATTGCCATCTACCAGTCTCTTAAGCTTGAGATCTGGTAGTAAATGGTAATGTTTAAGGAGATCGGCTCCTATGATGGAGTGCGGGACATCTGCGATCGTGAAATTCCAAGCAAGCTTGTAAGGCAGGCCTACGTCTAATTCGAGACGTTTGACGCCGAAGACATTTATGGTCGAGTCGTTGACAGCATAGAGTTGGAAGTCAGTAGCCTTGCCTTGCCAGTTGCTGGGTTTGGGAATTACTGAGATGTCCGCCACAGTGTCTATCAGGAAGACTTGATTAGAGAGTAAATCTCTTACATGGAGACGTGCGGCTAAAAGTGACCGGCTGTCTCCACAACAACAGGATTATTTAGTTTTCCTGGTCCTTGGGATTCTTAGGGTTCTTCACCTTGTAGTCCTGACTAGGAGCACGCTTCCAGGTGCAGGGCAGTTGGCAGTTCTTTGCCTCTGTACCGAATTTGTGGTGGTAGTAGCAAAGGCTTTTGTTGTTTCAAAAGCGCGACCTAGATTTTGATCTCGCTGGGGTCGAATCACGGTTGTTTTTTGAGTTGGCTCGAGACTTGTTGTTCGATCCGTCGGCTCTAGAGCGACCATTCTGATTGCTGTTGTTTCGAGACTTAATTGCTGCTAAGAGTTCTTCGTACCTGTCGTTGGGAACTGTAGCAGGCTAATTGTTCGATTGCAAGACGTTCAGGTGACTGGACTGCTGAGCGAGTTCGTGGGCCATGTCTGCGCTTTTGACTAGTACGTCCTCAGATTTGTAAGTCCAGATCATGATCTGGATCTGTGGAGGCAGTCGTGATCTCCAAACTTAGATAATGGTTTCTCTTGGAATTGAGTTCTGAGCCAAGCTTTGCATTTTGGCAAGAAGGTCAGAAGGTTTTCTGGAACCGATTTCGACGCCTTTGAATAGGCGATCCAGTTGTTGCTGAGGAGTTTCAGCGTAGCGCTCAGTCAAGATTTTCTTGATTTGTTGGTATTTGTGTCCTCGTGTGAGGGTGTTCAGCTTGAATTGGATGTCAGCATGAATATCTTGTGTAAGATATCTCATGACGAAGTTGAATCTGGCCTCGTCTTCGTTGACGTTGAGTGCCAAGAATAGATCTTCTAATTGGCTGAACCAGCCCTGCGGGTTGTGTTTGTAAAAATTCCAGAATAGCAAATGCCTGGTACTTGCGAAGGCAGATGCGTTGTGTTGTTGGTCGAGATGAGGGTTTCCCTGCGAGAGATTCGGCAGGGGTAACATGGTTCCTAAGTTGTCCGAGTTGGTAGCTAGTGACAGATGTGTGTCTGTGGGTTCGGTTGGCCTCTTGCAGTCGTGATCTCGATGCTGTTGGACCGGAGCCAGGCGTTCCAGAAACGCGTTTAGTTTGAGGTCCAGTTGTTGGTTGAGCTGTTCTGTCAGCTGTGTCAGGTCATCCGCAGTGGCGTAGTTGACTGCTGGTGACTGCTGGTTATTTAGCAGGCTGTTGTCTTTTCGCCGTGTTCCTGAATTCAGGAATGGACGGGTTTGTTCTTGAGGCGTTCCCAGGAAATATTTGTTGCTTGTCGACGCCGCTGTTGGGACATGAGATTGCCTGTTGTCTGTTCCAAAGTTGAAACCGCTGTTCGCAGTGCTGGGCGGCTGGCCTATGCCGAAATGGAAGGCGTTTTGGGTGCCGTTGAACGGCTGGTTGAATCCTGATGCCATGTCGTCCGAGTTTGCAAAACCTGAAGCGCCGGCTGTAGTTAAACTAGTGGTCAGCTATTGATTGACTTATTTGCCATAAAACTTAAACTGTAAACATTTTTAGAATACAACTTGTAAAAAGTGTACCGTGGCAAAGATATTTTTAAACCCTTTTTGACATACAACATTCCTAAAAGCGATTTTTTTATACATAAATTCAATAATAACTTCGCTGCAACATGCCCCATCTGACTCGGCGCGAAAAATGTGTGAGATTCGATATCTTAGAAGCCTGACAGATCTCTCTAAACTATGCTATTACAATCCATTTTTTAAATGAAACCCTATTACCCTATTACTAAATCAAATCTTGATAAAATCTTAAATCTTCTGTTAACTGTCTCCAAAATCCTCTTGAAAATCCTCTTGAGTCCTTCCATGTTAATTGTTTTTTCCACCTACAAGAAAAATAGAATTAAAATAATAAAACTAGAAAACAATGACTGTATAATCTAATTAACTGTTAAAGAAAACTCTGAAATACATGATTATAGATACGTATAGTAGTAGTGTGGTAGTGCTAGAGTCTTGAATGAAGTTACGTTCCAACTTCAAGATTTTGATAGCTCAGTTATCAACAACATCAGTATCCTTAGGTTGACTCCAGTAGACGCAGTAGACCATAATCCAACAAATGCAGAAGTTTTTATACACCTAGACATACAAAAAAATATTACAAAATCAAACTCATAAATAATTATTGAGAGATTTAGACCACTGATCTCTATATACAAATTTGAAACAAGGCAGCTTTTAAGTATGAATACCGTCGAACCACTCGTTTCAGTCTCATAGTTCACATTTACAAACAGAAGATTATCATCATGAACACTGAAAAGGTATCCGCAAGCCATTAGACATCTGTTTACTGAACTTATCATAGGGGACAAAGCGTTTTAAGTTAAAACTTATTGAAGATACAATATAAATTCAACATACAGTTCAAGTTAATTCTAATATTTCCAAATTTACCTTGTCAGATTGTATAAATCCATATCCAGACTCGTATTAAAATAGTTGAATTATCCAAGAACGCCAACCAACACTCCAAGACAGCATCATTTCAGTTGCAAGATCGTCTCAAGGTGGTCCAACCAGCTGGCAACGCCAAACAGGACTGTCGGATAGCAGATATAGAGCTCCAGCATCATTCGCAGGTGGTTGAGCCAGCTAGAAACGCCAACCAGCACTTGCAGAAAGTTCAAATGTAGTTCTAAGGTTGTCTCCTGGTGATGACATCAGCCAGAGATGCCAAGCAACACGATCAGATACCATGAATCTAGCTCCAGAGTTGTATTGAGGGTGTTGAAGTACCTGGAAACGCCAACCAGCACCACCAGAGAGAGAGAGAGAGAGAGAGAGAGAGAGAGAGAGAGAGAGAGAGAGAGAGAGAGAGAGAGAGAGAGTAAATCCAGTCCAGGGTGATCTTGGGAGGCATCGGAATCACAATACTGATTTAACTCTAAAAAACAGATCACGAAATTGCACTGATTATACTGCACATAACAAAATAGATATCTATTCTAAACATAATGAACACAAGAACAAAGGAAAACCAGCCGTAGATCTTATGCGATAGTGAATTCATCCAGGAAGCATCTTGCAAGAAAAATGTATCAGCATATCAATAGAACGAGCAGGAGCAGCATTTGCAGGAGTACTCCAATCCAAAAAACAAAGGACAACCTCCAAGCAAAAACTTGTTGGAGCTACATGTCTTCCTATACTGCAGCACTCCTTGATGAGCTGACACTCACAGAGCTCACACATCGCATCGTCGGTGCCATTCCGGGTGCATCACTTTTGAATACCTTTTGCACTGTCTTACAAAGCAACAACCGCGAGCAGCTGATCCGCGAACGGGATCGCGGTGAGCAGATGTTGCTTGTAAACACATATAGGCACCATAGCAGCACTTCTTTACTGATTTTAAAACTACATATAACATTGCTGCATTGCGTCGTTGTTTCCGTTTTTTCACTACGTACTCACTTATATCGCCGAAAAGTTAAACAGAGCAAAACATTGCGGTTAGCGGAGGCCAGGAGACAGCTTCAAAACATCAAAACACACACGGCAGACGAATGCATGTGCATGTCGACAACCGCTCGCCAGATCGATGCGCACAATGTATGCGCAGTGGTCGAGCTCGCTGCCTCGCTTCGACAGAGTCAACGAACAGCTGTGACTTTCCTTAGCTGATACTAATACTTTTCCTGTTCAAAATATGTAATAAACTATCTTCGCACAAAATTCACGACTTTGGGAACGGGATGGAATTCGGTTAGTTAAGCGTGATGTCACAGCATACATATAAATAAACGTATTTTCCGACAATAGGATAGTTTCGAATTTGGCCACCTTATGAAATTTCACGTGTATAATTTGAATTCAAGTACTATAAAAAGATAATTTTTTAAATCTTACGGAATGAAAAAGGGTTTTTAATTATTTCGTCGCAATAAGAGAATACATGTTAAAATTTATATGAATGTCTATTCGAAAATCAACAATATTGAAAATCATAAGTCAAAAACTAAAATAAGTTTAAAAACTTTTAAGCTATGTATGGCCAACACATTTAATGGTATACGTAAAAAAGAATTTAATTGTATACGTAAAAATGAAGAATCAATGTTTTTTAATTGATTTTTTTACTAATAATTAGATTAAGTACTACTGTCAGACAGCGAGCACGAAGCGCGAGCGTTGGGGCGCATGGCGAGCGTCAGCGGTCGTGCCTTACGCGCAAAACGCAAAGCGCGAACCTTCGCGATGCAAGGCGGCAAGCCACCACAGCCGTAAGGCCACGCGTCGCGCGCTAGTTTGTTCTTAAGTATGATTGAACTTTTATTTCTAGTAATACTTGTAGAAACTAGGAATTGCATTTTGAGATTGTCGTAGTGGCGTTTTAGAGCTTCAAAAGTAAAGAGTTGCTCTAGGTTCAAATGGTTTTCTTGTACAATAAAAATATTATTATTTATTTATTTTAAGATATTCCATTGTATTTTCTTTAGCAGATCTAGACTACTCTTCTATGTGCCACCCTTTGCTATGTTGCTATGGGAAACACATAATATATAATTCTTAGAGTTTATGCTGACATTATGTTAAGGGGGTGTCGCACCCATTCCTGCGATTTTATCGGCCTAGCGCCGGTAATGCAGGTGGTGCTTATGATCACCTCTGGCGCCATCGGCCGACGATCGCCAGAGATGCGCATAAAACCAAGATACGCTTACGGATACGCCAGGCGTAAAAAAATCGCTGTCAAGTCTAAAACTAATTATTATAAACAAATAATGCGCGTTTTCATAAGCACGCATTTTTTATATTACAAAAGAAAATGTGTATTTTGTATATACACACGTGTTTCAACTACACGCTTCTTTTTATTACAAATAGTTATGTGTATTTCGCATATACACACGTGTTTCGACTACACGCCATTCTTATTACAAAAAAATAATTTATTACAATGCACCACTTTTAAAAAACTAAAAACAAAAAATAAGTTTATGTAAATAAGTGATGTATTATACAAACTTAATATTTGATATGCAAGGTCTTATCATATATTTCAAAATATTTATGTAGTTTAGTGACTTTGATAGAACTGGAAGATCTAGTTTGTTCTTAATATACTCATTTGGCGCAAGTGCTTTTGAACAAATTACACCTTCTCGTTGTAGTAAATTCATCAAATTAAATAAATATGTAAAAATACATTACAAGGACTTGTATATTAAGTTTCCAGTGCATCCAATGCACCACTTTTGAGATATGAAATTTATCAGTCCCAGAAATTGAAAAAAATGAGTTTATGTATAAATCATCTCTTAAAAAAATTAACTTTTAAAAAAGTAAAAAGCTAGGCGAGTTTGATATATTCCGCAACGAAATTACAACTAAAAAAGAACTGAGATCAATCAAGCAAAGTCAAGTTTATTATATTTATTCATAATGAAGAAACAAATTTTGTTTTGTTCATTGAAGAGCATACTTAACTCAAAATTAAGTTATATTATGATCAATATTAGGAACAACTCTCAAGATACTTACTACGTAACTTGCCATGCCCGTTTCATTTTGTTTATTGGTGAACAACTAGAACTTTCTTTTTTATGTATTAGAACGTCATACAAACAACATATAAGTATACAATGAAATGTTGTTTATTGGTGAACAACTAGAATTTTCTTTTTATGTACTAGAACGTCATACAAACACTACAAGTATATATACAATGAAACGGGCATGGCAAGTTAAGTAGTAAGTATCTTGAGAGTTGTTCCTAATATTAATCATAATATAACATAACTTTGAGTTAAGTATGCCCTTCAATGAACAAAAGAAAATTTGTTTCTTCATTATGATTAAATATAATAAACTTGACTTTGTTTGATTGATCTCAGTTCTTTATTATTTGTAATTTCGTTGCGGAATATATCAAACTCGCTTAACTTTTTACTTTTTTAAAAGTTAATTTTTTTAAGAGATTTCAGTCCTTTTTAGTTAATTTTTTTTGACTAATATCATATTTGTCGTAAAAAAAATATAAGCATCTTTAGCACCTTTAGACCATAGCTCTTTTGTAACATTTTTATCACTAAGATGAAATCACTGATTGTTCTGATACACCACCCTCAAATGATTTTTACACCTAGACACTAAAAACTACGGTGCGAACTACCTAGACCTCGTCATCGGCCACCCTGTACACCTAGACACCGCCCTCAAATTATTTTTACACCTAGATACTAAAAACTACGGTGCGAACTACCTAGACCTCGTCATCGGCCACCCTGTACACCTAGACACCGTCCTCGTATGATTTATTTACTTAGATACCAAAAATCACGGAGCGCAACACCTAGACACCGTCATCGGCCACTCTTTACACCTAGACACCGCCCTCGAATTATTTCTACATCAAGACACAAAAACCACGGTACGCCTAACCTAGACATCATCATCGGCTACCCTGACTACCTAGTTACTCTTACTGTTCCGGAGTATGCACCAACAACCTCTTACTCGCCTTCATGGCGCTTTACCGCGCCACTTAATATTGCAGGTAGAATAAAGAAAAGTGTGGGAAAGCATTTCTGATCAAGCCTCGTAAGCGTCCAACTTCACGGTCTAACCACTGGTCAGACCAACTGTACTGTATATAAAAATACGAATTAAGCATGTTTTTTTGTCAATATTTTTATGACAATTAAACATAGACATCAAATAAATATGTGACTAAGTCAAAAAACAACAATCACATTATAATCAATTGTAAATAATGAATTAAAACATGTTGGATAAATGAGGTAAAGCAGAGGATTAATGTTTAATATAAATGTGGATTTATTCGTCTTCTTCTATGTAGAGCTACTATGTATGGCTCGGAACCAAGAGAGCGATGTGCGAGACTCGTATAGTCTCGGCACCGCTTGTAGTCATGTGACTTACACGCATACCGCGAGAGGGGATACTTGCATGTGTGTGTCCCCTCACACGCTCATCAGCGCGCTCACTTATTCTAGCGCGCTCTATACTATAAATACAGTCAAATGTACTATATTCTCAATAAAACACTTGCTGCGGGTAACTTCACGGTCCTACCATGGTCATACTGAACAAACAAGAGATACTGAAATTGAGCATTTGGAAATACCGACTCGATTATTTTGTAAAAAATGACTTGTTGGTCAATATTTTTGTTGAAAATCAAAGTTCATCAGAAGATATGCTAATATACGTAAAATAAGTGAGGTACAATAGACATAAGCATATTTTTCTTTACAATGAAAAATCGCGACATCAATATAGAAGTATATAATGTCGCGATCGCCGAAGTGTCGTCTGCTTCTCAAACTCGCCTTCGTGGCACTCCCGCGCCACTTGATGCATTGTATAAAGTTGAAACTTGGTATAGAAGCCCTTGTTATGTCTTTCAACAAATTTACACAGTTTAGTGACTTAAGCGTAACCAGAAGATCTAGTTCGTTCTAAATTTTTGCTTTTGGCGCATGTGTTTTCGAACAAAGTAGATTATCTGATTGTAGTAAGTGCATCAAACTGCAGAAATATAGTAGAATACAATATAAGGACTTATATACCAAGTTTCAAGTGAATACAATGCATAACTTTTGAGATATGAAATTTTAGTCAAAGAAATGCTTAAAAAATTCAGTTTATGTACAAGTGATGCATTGTATAAACATGAAAGTTGGTATGCAAGCCTTTGGTATGTATTTCAATATATGTATACAGTTAAGTGACTTAAGTGTAACCAGAAGATCTAGTTCGTTCTAATTATACGCTTTTGGCGCAAGTGTTTTCGAACAAAGTAGATCTTTTGGTTACACTTAAGTCACTACACTGTATAAATAAGTTGAAATACACAACACAGGCTTGCATATTAAGTTTCAAGTGTATATGATAAATGAGGTTTAAGATATACAATTTTTAACCACACAAATCTTGAAAAGTTAAAATTATATAGATTTGATATATCATCGTATAGACTTGCGACAAAATTTTGGCCTTCAAAAAGCTTTAGAAGTGACAAGTAGCGTCAGAAGGTATTCAATTAGCCATATAACATGAGATGTAGCAGTAGAGGCAACGAGTTGTCCTTGATCCTGAATATACAGCTGTTGTAGAAGCCACAGATATAGCAGCAGCAGCAGTGGACCAAGCTCGAGTAGCAGTAGCAGCAAAAGTTGTATGAGTATAAGCAGCAAAAGCTGCAAACACAGCAGTCGCAGCAATGGCCCCTAAATGTGCAGCTGGAGTACATACATACAAAATACAACATTAGAACATATACCAGCGACTTCCTACCCCATGGTCGTGCACAGATGATTGAAAAAAGCCAGCAATGCTAACGAGCCCGTCAGACCACATGATTCCAGCTCCTGGGTCGTCTTCAGTTGATTGAAAGAGGCCAGTAACGCTAACCATCCCAGCAGACAACGTGATTCTACCTCCAGGGTCAACTTCAGATGAATGAAATGGGTCAGTATTGCTAACCTGCCCAACAGTCAGCGTAAATCTGGTTTTAAGGTCGTTCCTTGACCTTCAGCAATACCAGCCAGCACCACCAGAGAGCATGAAACTGGATCCAGGGTCGTCTTGAAGTAACCGAGGCTTCCAGAAACGCCAATCAGCATCAGTAGCACCAGACGTAGATGACTGAAGCCCCCAGCAACGGTAGACAACACCACCAGAGAGCGTGAAACTGGATTCAGGGTCGTCTCCAGGTAACTGAAGCATTCAGAAATGCCAAGCAGCATCAATAGCACCAGACAGTATCGATCCAGCTTGAGTCGTCTTGTCTGTAGCCATCAATGCCAACCTAAAATACAGAGACAGTGTAAGTCAGCTATAGGGTTATCTTTACATCATTGGAGCAGTACAAACAGTGATAGTCAATCCTCATCTTGACTGTATCTTGAAAGTTGAATGTATACAGCAGTGAAAGTAGCAAGAGCAGCAGCAGCAACAGAAGTGGACACCAAAACAAGGGATAACCTCCAAGAGGAAACTCAAGTTTCTTGCTGGAGTTACGTATTTTCCCCTAGTGCAGTACTCCTTGACGGATTGGCATTCACACGTCGCATCGTGGCTTCAATTTTGATGCATCACTGTCTTACACTTTTTGCACAGCACTACTTAAGTACACTAGAAATCAAGAGCCGCGAACAGCCGATCCGCGAGCGAGATCGCGGTGAGCAAATGCTACTGCTTCAAAGCACATACTTAGGTGTACATGCGCCACAACACTTTTCTGAAGATAATAAAACTGACTCTTCTGCATCACGTCGTCGAAAAGCACAGGAACAGGACATCTCGATAAACGGAGACCGTTTCAAAACATCAAAACATGCACTGAAAGCGGGTGTGTGAACGTATCGAAAGCCGGCCGCAAGATAGACGCCAGATAGACGCGCACAATGTATGCGCAGTCGTCGAGCTCGCTTCGCCAGAGCCACGGCCAGAGCCAGCGATCAGCTGTTCGGCGTCGCTTCGATGATAATAAAACTATTTTTTTTTTTTGTTCAAATTATACAAATCCAAGACATCATTGCCCTCCCTTTAATAATGATCTACCTCTGTGTAAATTTTCAAGTAATTATATGCACGCATAAAAGAATGGCATTCGAACAAAATTTCCACAGTATGCACGGAGCAGCTACTAATTTTCGTTCGAGTGCTATTTATTACTGCGTTCATATTTTTATTTGAAACTTTGCACGGTGCTAGATGAGTCCAAGACGGAGGGCAATGATATCTTGGTTTTGCGAAATTCGTTGTATTTATTTAGTTCTAACTAATTTTCCTCCAAGTACTCACACTATCGACTCGGTCGGTAAAAATTGGGTTCCACACCCCCTTAACAAGCTTATAAAAAAACATATTCCAAATATTTCGTTTTTTCTATTATACATAGTATGTGTTTTTCTTATTTTAGATTAAAAGATAATTCCCAAATATTTGTGATTCTCCACTCTAGTTATCCACCTATCCTGAATTTTTATTTCTATTTGATTCGGTACACTATTGCAATAACTACCGTAGGTCATGCATATGTTTTATCTACATTCAGCGATAGTTCATTAACAGTCAGCTGTCACATCCGTCGGTATTATGGCTAACGCTATGACCGAGAGAGAGAGAGGAAGAGCAGCTATATAGAAGATACAACAGTCGGGACAGCAGCAGTCGGTATGGCAGCAGGCGACTGCACATATAAAATCTATAAAGAACCAAGACACGTGTTATGACACCGGAACTAATTTCGAAGTCATAAACTAGAACAAGAGGGCAGACGCGAGGGTTCACCTTTCCGCGAACTAGAAGCCATGAATGTCACCCACAAGACACGCTACAAGAGAGGGCAAGTTAAGTTATGAGATTTTCCAGCGGACTCGCCGGCGAAAAACTGACACACAATGCTAGCACAATATCATAAGCTATAAATCTACTCCTGGAAAAGGGGTACAGCCCATCATCCTCGATACACGAATGACCAGCTCTCTCGTAATGGAAAAACGCCATGAAGACATATCATCTGCCCTATCCTTTCTAGACTCCTAGAATCCCATATAAGCCATATGTGAAAATGAGGAGGGCCTTCTGTTTTCGGAGGTCTTACTGACAGGCGAAGCTCTGTCCGATCGCCATTCAAATCTTTATTTCATTCGTTGACTGTGTTTCTCGCAAAAATCTGAGTTCTTTGGTCATGTTCATATCTAAGTTCTTGTACACTATTACTGTAATCATACTTTCTGTAACGAATAATAAGAATAAACGAGCATCTAGTATTTTCATTGTCAATCTCGAGTTTCGCAGTTCATTTAAACTTCCTGATCCACGAACGAGTCAACGCCGCAGTCCGAGATGAGGGGACGGGCAGAGCAACCGTAATTGAACCAGCTAAATTGATTAAACGACTCAAGGTAGGTGAATGTTCAATTTGACTTACAATTAGATATCTTATGCATGTATGAATGTTAATTGATTAAACGACTCAAGGTAGGTGAATGTTCAATTTGACTTACAATTAGATATCTTATGCATGTATGAATGTTAATTGTCAAACAATCACGTCCTCACTCATGCTGCAGTAATTAGTCTTGGACCACGGAGTCGGGTTACAGTTCCACTATCGTGCTCATCGTGCCCGTAAATTACCTGCGCGTTTGTTACCTTTGCCCTAGGCGGTCGGTGCAAACCGCTGTGCTGAACTGAAGGTCGTTTCATTCTGATCATAAAATAATCATTTCTATTCAACGCGAGTATTCGCTCTGTGCGGACATAGCCGGACGTAACACAGACAATTATTATCAATCATGATTGAATAATTGTTCATGTTATTATGCGCCTCTACCCAGGTTTCGTCAGTGACTATTATATCGGTATCGTTCACCTACGACAGTAAAGAGTCCAATGGGATCTTTTTTAAAACGTCATTTATGTAAAGTATAATAAAAGCGAAACGCTTTACTTTTCACATGAGGCACTCGCCTATCTTCTAAGGTTGCAAGATATCGCGATAATGGCGAAGACTTATAGAGGTAAGTTTCTGATATGTGAAAAGAAAGTAGAATAGAAGAGCTTTCATTTGAGGGCCGGATGGTTAAAATCGACTGCTCAGATCAAAAGTTATAAGGATTTTAAAAATAGGAAAAATCGCCGATTTTCGTAAAGAAACGAAGTTTTTATGATTTTTTGCTATTTTTAAGCCTAGACAACTATTTTCAGGCAATTATTTTTAACACACTGGAGCTCAAATTAAAGCTTTCTTCTGATACTTTGATCGTATTAATACACATTTTTCGATTGCACCTCCAGACATTGAGTATCTACATTTGAGAAATGGCTAGTTTTCCTTAATCTTTCCCATGTTAATTTCATAATTTAAATAAAAAATAAATATCTCGAAATCGCGGAAACGCAAAATTTTTTGTGTTCTGGATGGCCTAAGAAACCCAAAACAGTTGGTCCAGTACGCGTGCCTTCAAATATCAAATTGTCTCTTCTAGACCCAGAGAAGTTTTCACTTGGCCGTGGATTTGCACATATATAGGGCTATATGGGAACTTTTATTAAAAAGTTGCGAAAATTCTACAAAAAAAAACCATTTAGTGTGTTTTTAGTGAAAGATGCGTTGTTAAAGCGCTATAAATCATTGAAGATAGGCAAAAAAACCCCAAAAAAATACTTAAATAACTAACCTTGAACCCTTATAACTCGAAGAGAATTGATCGAATCGATCTGAAACTTTACATCTGACATTATAGTGACCTCTAGAACATATCCCCTAAGTTTGGGCAAACATTTTTTTTTGTTGTGCACGATTTGTTAGAGAACCAGCCATATATATATATATATATATACTAGTGGGGCTTCGCACCCCTGCTTGCTCCGCTTGCCAACCCCCCATTTTAGGTTTTGTTTTCAAAATTTATTTTTATGATTAGTTAAGTCAATTATATATACATGATGATCAAACGGCTGTTGAACAGAGATTAAATGCATATAATAATAACAATTTAATCCAATCACATATTGAGACTGACTAGAATTAAAAAAAAAAATCCTACAGTTAAAAATTATAAACACTTGCATCAAGTAGCTAATATTCAAAATCTTCCAAATTATAAAATGATTTTTTCACGAAAAGACGGACAACAAAAACAATTATATAACAAACCACTAACCCCTGAATTGGTGCTATTATAGTTTCAGACTCAGGTTTACCAGAAAATTTTGATCTTTGCGTATATCCTAAAGAATTACCAGAAAATCATTCACAAGATACATATTTAAATAAATTATCGCAATTTGTTGATCCGATGGTTTTCCCATTACTGTTTCCACTAGGTGATTTAGGATGGAGTACTAATTATTTTCGAAATTATCAGCCAAAGGAGAAAAAAAGCTCACTCTTTTGCAATATTATTCATACAGACTTGCATATCGACGGAATCAAACAAATTTTAGTCCTTTATTGTATGCGGGAAGATTAACTCAACAATTTTTTATACATTCTTACGTGATGATAGAAAATAATCGCTTGAATTATTT
Source organism: Pteromalus puparum (assembly GCA_012977825.3). NCBI lineage: Eukaryota > Metazoa > Arthropoda > Insecta > Hymenoptera > Pteromalidae > Pteromalus > Pteromalus puparum. The sequence goes on along the minus strand of CM053172.1, from coordinate 21,014,563 downwards.
GAGAAGTAATCAAAAAACATTAAGGATAGAATGTTATCAAGGCTTATTAGATGCAGTAGTTAATAGTGCTTCAAAGATTTCTAATAATTTTGAAACGAAAGAAAAAATTGGGAATCTTTTTATTATACTACCATTAACATATATTGGAAGTCCTAAATATATGCAACAACATTATCAAGATGCAACGGCTATTATAAGAAAATGTGGTAGACCAGATTTATTCATAACTGTAACATGTAATCCGAAATGGAAAGAATTAAAATTAATTTTAAAACGATTTCCAAAAAATACAACTCCAAATGATATACCTCACATCACCGTTAGATTATTTCATATAAAATTACAATCAATATTGAATGATATAATGCATGAAAAATATTTTTGGTAAAGTATTAGTTTATGTATATACAGTTGTGTTTCAAAAACAAGGTTTACCACATGCACACATTTTAATAACATTACATCCTGATAACAAAATAATCACATCTGAACATATTGATAAATATATATCTGCTGAAATAATTTCAAATAATGACAAACTTAAGAAATTAATTATTAAACATATGCTGCACGGACCTCATAATAATAAAATTCTATGTTTAAATAATAACAAAAAATGCACAAAAACATTTCCGAAACCTTTTGCTGGTATAACTACAATACAAAAAAATGGTTATCCACAATATAAAAGAGGAAAAAATACTTCTGATAATTATGTTTATAAAACTCGATTCAATGAGAAAATTCCAGTCAGTAATGAAATGGTTGTACCATACAATAAGTTTTTATTAATGAAATATAAATGTCCTCTAAATGTTGAATATTGTGCTTCTATACAAAGCATAAAATACATCTTTAAATATATCCATAAAGGTAGTGATAGAGCATTCGTTAAAATTCAAAAAGATGATGATTGTAACAATAATGATAAATTTGACGAAATTAAAAAAACCGCTGCCAAGTCATTGGCACTTAGCTTCCTCCTATTCTGCTAGTGGAAGATAATTACATGGGACAATCAACTCATTCTTTGATTTAAATATTCACTACTATTCGATACTAAAAGGATAGGTTAGAAAGACACTTGTAGGGGAGGGGTATCAGGGGAGTGGGGGCTAAGGTAGATATCAAAAGGATAGAGCTCCGTGAACTCCTAAAATAACTTACATATATCGTAATAAAAGAAAATACCAGTAATTGCAGAATCGTTAATAACATTAACAACTGCAAATTACAAAATTGCGGGTGACTTCATTTTTTTGATTAATTATTTTTCAAGATTTCTACATACCCACAGCCGCCTTTCAGACCCTTGACGTTGTTTTCTATATTCCCATAATCGCCTATTAAAATTTAAAAGCTCATTTCAGTACTCCCGCAGTCGCCTTTTAGACCCTCGTAATATTTTCTGTATTCCATAGCTCCTGGGAGAGAGGTCTCGCCGGAGATCCGCTCGGGACTGAAGCCCCGAGCTCTCTTAAGACGGTAGCAGTCTTTTAGGTACACTATTGTTGAATATATTGTATAAATCATATCATAATAAAAAGCAAAAATATTTTTTCAAAAATCGTAAAATGGCCATGAAATGGTCATAAAATAGTCTAAATTTTAAAAGAAAATTTACTCGAATTCAGAATCAGAAAACATATATGCACGTCCAATCTTATTACGATCGATCACGTAGTTCCAGAATTATAACAGTATACGTACGCACGCATGCACGCACGCACGCATACATACACACAGACAAGACCATCTGCACGGACATTTTATAAAACCATGAAAACTCTCAAAACATACTAAGCTTTAATTATCAAATTTAACAAAAATAATAATGTTCAATCACACAGAGTATACAGGGTGAGAGTTGAAGAATTTGAATCTTAATATCTTTTAAACTAAAAGGTTTCATAAGCTACAAAAAGAACCTAGCCGAAGTGATCAAAAGATCAATCTTTTCCTAAAATTTCAACTCAATTTAAACCTTTTTACTCACGTAATCGTACGACATAAAAAACCATTTTTTTAGATTTTTATTTTTATCTTCAAAAACTAGTCGAAAATTGCTTAAAATTATTTACAAAAACTAGTAGATATCGTGTTTTATTGTCATGAATTTTTTAAAACATTTAAATATTTATTTTTGAGATATATATGTTTTCGAAAATTCTTTATTATCATAAAAACGTGAACAGATCAGTTCAATCTAGAAAATCTTCGCGGAAAAGTAGGGACAAATTATTGTTCTTTTAGATACTATTGTTGAATATATTGTATAAATCATATCATTATAAAAAGCAAACATATTTTTTCAAAAATAGAAAATGGCTAATAATATGGCCATAAAATGGTTCAAATCATAAAACAAAAAATGACCTAGATCAGGAATAGAAAAATATACATGTCAAATTTTACTTCGGATCTGTCGCATGTTCCAAAATTATGCGGTACTACGTACACACACACACACACACACACTCACACACACACACACACACACACACACACACACACAGCCATCCGCACGGACATTTTCTAGAAACGTATGATTTGTACTCCAAACACCTCTAAATGCGTTTCCACGAAGTATTAGCAAACCTGAAAATTTTACTATTACAAAGCTTCCTCTTGAGGAGGAAGCAAAAAAAAACAATTTTTCAATGATAATTTTTCATTTTTCAATATCTGCTCTATTATTAATGATGTTGTGTTTCACTTTTGAAAGGTGTTATAGTTTATTTGACAATTTTATTAATTTTTATCTAATAACACAATTCGCATCAGAAACTGTCAACCGACGGGTTTATCAAGTATGTTTATAGTAGTGTAGAATACAGCAAATAAATTAACAATGACGTTAGGAAAACAATGAAATTACAAATTGTATTGAAGAACAATTTCATAAGTTTATTCCAAATATATAACTGCCATTTGCTATTTGATTTCATTTATTTTTTGACCATAGTTTGTCACTTATATAAATAATTATTTTAATTAAGCCCCATGGCGGACAGTTGATCAGCTAAGAGCAAAGGGCCGAGGGAACTACCGAGAAGCCGACCGATCTGAGTCCAGTGAGTTGACAGACACGCCACGAGACACAGCTCTCTCTCCACACCCACGCTTACACTACCGTTCGAAAAATAAACGCTTAAGTCTTTAACGTACTCTGCGCGTTAAATTATTTCATCTAGCCTCCTCCTCGCCCTACGCGCTTCCAAATCAGTATCGAATATAAAATTAATAATAAATAAAAACCAGGTTTATTTGCCTACCTATTACCTTTTGAAAAAAGTATTATTTTACAGATATAAAATTCTCAGATTTAAACAATTCCATAATTTGTATCTTTAAAAAACTTTACAAGTCTAATTATATTTCTTTTGCCCTGGCAGAAATGTAAGCCAACCGTTAACCATTAATATCTAAAACCGGCCGAGTTGGCAGAGCGGTTTAACAAACCCTTGGGTTAAAATTTTGCTTATTCCGTCACGGATTTAGCAGAAGCGTTGGCTTACGGATGGCTTATATTATGAACTACCTATAACGAACTATTATCTGGGACTCTTGTAGACGATGTCCAAGTGTCTGGTAGAGAGAAAAATGTATTCTAGGTAACGCGCTCCGTGGCTTTCGATTTATAGATATGAGTTGTGCTTGAAGACGATGAGCAAGTGGTTCAGAACTCTCGTAGAGGATGTCCAGGTATCCAACAGAGTCAAAAATCAAGTCTAGGTTACGCGCTCCATGGCTTTGGATGTATAGATGTAAGCTTTGTTGAAGATGATGAGCACGCTACCCGGGACTCTCGTAGACGACGTCCAGGTGACTGAGAACCTCAGCGGCTAGCAATGGTTCCTATATCCGATCAAGTTTTGAGTACAAACCGCAGAAAATTATAAAATTAAGAAAACTTTCAACATTTTTAAAATTTTCCTAAAATTTTTTAAATATTTTCCAATATTTTTCAATGTTTTCAAACATTTTTTAAAGTCTTGTATAGTAATTATTAACAGAATTATAGTAGAATTTACGTCCATATATTGAAAGCCATAGGAAGCACTACTTAGACTTAATTTTTTTCTCCGTTGGACATCTGGATATCGTTTGCGAGAGTCCCGGGTGACGGACTCATCATCTTCGAGCAGAACCTGCATATACACCGAAAGTCGCGGAGCACACTACTTAGAATTAATTTTTTCCTCCACTGGACACCTGGACATCGTCTACGAGAGTCCTGGATAACATGATCATCATCCTCAAGTAGAACTTGTATCTATTTTCCGAAAAACGCGGAGTGCACTACTTCAAATAACATTAGTTTTCATAATAAACACCTGGACAACATTTTTTGAGTTCTGGTTGACCGAAACGTATGCTTATGGTAATCTACATTAGGAGAGTTCGCTAGACTAATTAGGATAGTTATAATAATAATCCAAAATATAAATATACAAATAGCATCAAAATTGTATAACCTCAAATTACTATACTTTTAATTTCTCCAAGCGTTTGTTAACGGTTGGCTTATATCGAGGCAAATCGTTGGCCTACGGGGTTGCCCAATAATTAGTAAGCGAGCCGACGCGAGCAATTTTGGTTGGATTATTTTTTACCAGGGTGCTGGTAGAAGCATAAGGTTATTCGGATTATATTGATATTATTTATGGATACTCGATCGGGTGCTAATTTTATTATTTTATTCTAAAGCAAATGAAAGATATAGCGTATTACATTGCTTTACATGTTAAATATTACTCGCAGGACCTTGGTATTGAAAAAAATCCCCAGTGCCCAGTAATTCCCAGTGTCAAAAAGATGCTCCTACTGTGCAAGTATATTATGCAAGAGGGGGTGCGAGCGGAAATTTTGAAAATAAAACCAATTACCTAATCTGCAATATTAGATTTTTTGACGTTGAACAAGTTCAAAACAGAATACTTTCTATTCACATCAATTTAAGTTATCACTTCTGCCGGGGATCCCGAGACGCACACATTTTTTAAGAGAGGATTATTTTCATTGCCACACATTTGTCCATAGCAACTCGTGCGCTACTCGTCAATATTTCTTTTATGTTATTGTCATTAAAACTTATGACGCGTGGGGTAGCGAGTTTGAGAGTTTTATATTTATTCTTTGCTTGTGCTCACCTTCTTACGATTTCTACATCTATATATCTTCAAAAATAATGATCGATAGTAGGTAAACAAGAGTGGTACGAGCGCAGAGTGGTACGAGCGCAGAATGGTACGAGCGCAGAGCGGTATGAGCGCAGGGTGATACGAGGCCAGAGCGAGCACTGGCTCACCCAACTCGGTAATGAAGCGGTAACCCAGATCCCGCAGCGCCATCTATCGGCCGCGAGAGGAGCGTCATCTGTGATCGAGCGCTATATTCTTAATGTACAATTAATTAAAAAAAATTCATTGCTATGCGGGGATTTGAACCGGGAACCTTGCGGTCGCCAGCCGGGAGTCTTACCGACTTACCCGTTACGGGGATACATAATAGCATATATCACGGCGCGATATACCTCGCCACTACGCGCGTAGCGCCATCTATAAGTGCCGAGGAATACACCGAGCGGACGCTTGGTGCGAACACACCAAAATATTGGACTAGCCAAATGTATAGAAAGAGAGAGAGAGAGAGAGCCGGGAACTGTCACCACGTGGTGACCTCCGGTCTTCGCTGAAAAAATTGCCGGGAACTGTCGCTCGAAGCAACCTCCGGACTTCGCGGAAGCACGTTCCACCACTGCTGTCGTTTCTTCGATGCCACAATCCTCTTGGTTGACCTTGAAGCATACTTAGAGAGATCGATCCCATACGTTTACCTCCTTACGGAGCCGAGAGCGGGTTAGGGATCTCTCTAAGCTGCTGCTATTGTCCCTCCGCCGATGTATCGCCGCCGCTTCCCGCGAAGAACTAATTTACAAACAGCGCGAGCGTCTACCTTTATGTCGAACGTAGAGCAGCGCCGAACCAATCAGAGCGCGAGCGAGTGTCGTGGTGGTGGGGTACTCTTGCTATACCTTCGCGATTTTAAAATAAATAGAAGCGCCCTAAGGAAAAAAGTTATCAGTTTCACACGATGGAGCACCAAGGAAGAATAGTTCTCTCATCAAGGCCGGCATGCGAGAAGAAGACTGCAGTTTTGAAGATGGGTCGGACAATTTTCCAGAAGGACCTCGAGAAATTTCTCAGGGTGATGCAGGACGAGCCGACGACGAATCCCTCTCAAATAATGGATTTGGGAATCCAGGCTTATGGATCAAGAGAGGAGTTCATCATCGCCATCCGTTTTGAAAGGATCCGAGACGAGATAAGGGAAGCCTTTGCCTACGTCTACGGTGGTGCGATCGACCAAGGAATTGAGAAGATGGCTCATATTATACATGATGCCAAAATTTAAAAAATCAGTTCTTTTCAGAGCTAAAAACAATCGGCCCTTTTCAGGGCCACCAAATTATTTTAACGTAAAGCAAACTGCTTATTTAATAAAATATATACATTCTAACCTCAATCCTAAATTATCCAACTTCTAATGCATCAGAATTCTGTCTCTCTCTCTCTCTCTCTCTCTCTCTCTCTCTCTCTCTCTCTCTCTCTCTCTCTCTCTCTCTCTCAGTATCACTTATTTAATGTCACTTTTTAGAGTTGTTTTACACTTCTTTATGTATACTAAAGTAGTATACAAAGTTTCAGATTGATATCTCAAATAGAAGTTAAGTTATGACAACTTATATACAAAACACCATTCATCGTATCGAAGCCTATTTCTTTGAAGTGTCATAACGTAAATTCTATTTGAGATATCAATCTGAAACTTTGTATATCACTTTAATATACATAAAGAAGTGTAAAGAAACATTTAAAGTTAAGATTCGTCAACATTTTTTACTAATCGAAGCTATTGGTCAGATGTTTTTTCAACAATTTTCTAACAACTTGTCGAAAAACTTAATTAATATTACTTTTCAAAGCTTTTTTCCTTCTCTTTTTGTATAACAAATTTGGACACAAAATTTTAGTTCAGTAGCTCTAACACAAACTGAGATATAGCTTGTTGAAGAAATGGGCTTCGATACGAGTAATGAGGTTATTTCAGGATTTCATGTTTTTAGCAAACTAATAAGTTTCAAACCTTATCATAGCATTCTAATAAGTTAAGAACATCATTTTTAGTCAAATTTATTAACAATCTAATGTTTATAACAATAAGTTTAGTTTCAAACCTACAAATTCATTTTTAATCAAAATCAAGCTATACGGAGTCCATTTCTTTGACAAGCTATATTTCAGTTTGTGTTAAAGCTATTAACCTAAAAATTTTATGTCCAAATTTGTTATACATTAAAAAAAGCAAAAATACATTAAATGTTGATATTGAACAAACTTTTTCAAAAAAAAATCCTAACCTTGTAAATAAATTTTTTTTGAAAATCTTATTGGATTATGTGTATGATTGCTTTTTTCTGTTTCTCAATGCATAACAAACTTAAATATCAATTTACAAAATCAATTGCACTAATAGAAGTTATGATATAATGCTAAAATCAAAAAAATGATATTAGTCGATGCGAAGCCTTTTTTCTTTAATAAGCTCTAACTCAACTTTTATTATTCCAATTAACCTGAAAATTGATACGCAACTTTGTTATGCATTCAGAAGAGGAAAAAAGTTCTTACACATGTCTTTTAATGATATTGATCAAAATTTTATGTGTAGGTTCAATAACAAAAAATTTATTATGATTACTAACATTAAGGTTAGGATATAAAAAGCAATTTGCTCTGCGTTGAAATGAATTGGTGGCCCTGAAAAGGGCCGATTGTTTTAGTCTTCAAAAAGACTGATAAGAAGAGACTTATATCCTGCACTACTAGGTGGTGAACCCATGATGTACAAAGTATAAATAAGCAATGTGTAGAAGTTTTCTCATATTTATAGGTGATGGGAGCCCCAGCCATCGCTCCCATCCGTGAGGTTCATCCATCTAACCTAACCTCTCCATGAAAATATTTTTTCAACCTATGCGTGTTCTCGAGTAAGTTTGCCACGTATAAGTTTGTCTCGTTGATTTAAAAAAGATGTATTTACGAATAAATATATGCTGTTTAAAATCATTCTTTTTAGATTTTGTTGTACTTTGAGCATGTCCCATCTTATCTATGGTGCACATACAAAGCATGAATGATGTAAGAAACAAAGGTATCCTGTATTTATAGGACCTTACTCCCACTCCATTTCCTTTTCTAAGGGAATACATTGCTTCTGCATATATTTCTTCATAAGATGTACATTGTGAAGAGCAGAGCTAGCTCTGTACGCGCCATTATGATGAGTACAAACGGTTACAAGTTTGATCTTGTCCAGTGGCGGATAGCCCATTTCATCAATATCAATAACGTTAAACTTGAAACGTTCCAACCATTTCTTTTTCAGAGATCCCATGACTAGCACGCTGCTAGAATCGTGCAAGGCTTCTCGAAGTATCTTTCCAATTTTTGTATATTCAATTTCTCCAGCTGTCCAGGGTATGCCGTGATGATGATGCTCCAGCCAGGTGTTTTCTCGTTTATATTTATCTGTGAGACGACGCCAGCAAAAAGGTTCTTTAAAAAGCAGCACCAGAGGCTCGCTTTGATCTCTCAGAGAAACTATGGACAACTCCTTGAGGATGAAGTCATTGCCCTGTTGCTTGAAGCCTTGCATATCTACCAAGTACTCCATTTTTGAAATGATTCATTGACTAGTAGTGAGCGCTCTTTTATACCCTCAAATAAGTTTGCGCACAACGCCATTTGCGGAATTATACTGAACTATACGATCATGTATGATTAAACAATAAGCAGATGTTCCAGCCGGAAAATTATCTTTGGATTCAAATTCTAGCCGAACATCAACTGAGGCGTTTTTCAAAGCTTCGTTCTGCTTTGAACAATCGATGACTATGAGAGGTAGGTAGCTGATGAAGTGTTACTTTTTCAGCATAGGCTCAATACTCTTGTCATAGTATGCACGTTGAAAGTTGGCATACATATCATAGAGCATAGCATACTGATTGCGCTCAATATCCAAATTCAGATTTCCATAAGGATAGTATTGAGAATTTAAGAAGAGTTTAACATTGCTGATATTGCAATGATCAAAATGACTAGAATTTACTTCTCTTACCCCTTTTCTATTCGTCTGGAAGCCTAGAATGACGAAGCGTGGCTTTTCCAGCTGATTGGCCGTTTTGACTGTCCACACATGTCTTGATGTAGAGGGAAGCAGTGGATATTCGTACAACTCCCAACTACGAAAACTCATATCAATCGATTTGCCCTTCTGAATATAATTGAGCAGTCGGATTTTATGCTGATTGGATAATACTACATATGGCATGAGCCATTCGATTTTCGTCAAGTTAATCTTAAAAGTTTCGTATTCCGCCGGATCATTCCCAGATGCAGCCTTTGTAGGTGTTTGTATAACAGCATTCAAATCATTCCTCGATCTAGTGAGAATGAGTTCATGCTTCACATTAACAACTATCTTACGATAGTCTTCAGTAAAGCCTAAAATTATACTCAAAGGTATGGATATGTCAAAGTAGCCATCACTATTTATGAAATTCTCTTTCTCCTCAACGTCGAGCGAACCGGCATTTTGTACGATCAGGCTTTGACTGGTATTAATTGATACCCAGCCTTTCATGAGAGTAGTTAATCCATCCAACATTTTTACATTTAACAATCTCTATAGAATTTATCTCATATCTTACTTCTTCAAACATATGGCAAATAGAATTGTTTACTAATTTAGTATTTGTCACGAGAGCACCATTAGCTTTGGTTAGTCTAACACATACATGAAGCGAACTAGCCGATGGCAAAAGACACAAGTCTTGATGTTGCACTGAAATACGAATTTCATCACTATTATTGTAAGATGAAGAGTTGTAAGGCTGATGAGCGTGAATCTCATAATGACTTGTTACAGCAAAAGCAGCTGCTTTTTCTTTTACACCAGAGTCTTTTGAGACAACTCTTTGCCAAGCTTTATGAGCGAGGACTTTATCAGCAGCGTTCCTAGCTTCAATGTTTTCTCGATTCTGAGAATAAACTATATTGTGCTTCTTGCAGGCAACGTCGAGAGGATTGATACCTGGATCACCACAAGCTAATCGTTTAGTAAGTTTAGTGCCTGGTCCACAGTATTGATATCCTGGCAAATGAAGTTCAACTGGGAGATTATTGAGCAATCGATTAACAAGACCTCGTCCACGACGTTTGTAAACGATCATTTCACTTTAAAAGTTAAGTGACAACTAATACCGAGAGTATAAATACCACCTCTATTTATAGTCTCACAACAGTTGAGCAGTTAATCTCTCTACATAAACATGTTCAANTACAGAGCTAGAGAAAAAAAATAAGCGACACGGTGATTTACTTCCAGATAGTATTCGAGCAGTATTTTGTGGCCCCTCGAACTGCGGTAAAACCAACAGTTTGCTAGCTCGCATAACACATCCAAATGGAGTTAGGTTTGAAAATGTTTACGTCTACTCCAAATCGCTCAATCAGTCTAAGTACAAATTTCTAAAAGATCTTCTTGAACCGTTGACCGGTATACAATATTTTTTGTTCAGTGTGAATGATGATGTGATAGCTCCTGATGAAGCACTTCCAAACTCTATCATGATTTTCGATGATGTAGCCTGCGAGAAGCAAAACAATGTTAGAGCATATTACTGTTTGGGAAGACATAAGAAAGTTGATTGTTTCTATCTATGTCAGTCTTATGCACAAGTTCCAAAACATCTTGTAAGAGATAACGTCAATCTCTTGGTGGTTTTCCGACAAGATGACATGAATCTCAAACACTTATACAACGATCATGTCAACTCAGACATGACGTATTCACAATTCAGAGATTTATGCTCAAAATGTTGGATGGATGACAAGCATGGTTTCTTAATGATTGACAAGAATAGTGCTATCAACAATGGTAGATACCGAAAGGGTTTCGACACTTTTGCTATAAATATAAGACACACTTAGATGACAATCATTAGTCTATCTTTGACTGTTAAGACATCAACATGAAGGATATTCAAAGACAGAAGGATATACTTCATCAGCTTGTGAAAGCACAAGATTCTGTAAAACGCAAGTATAATTTGTTGAAATTTGGAAAGGATAAGTTTGAACAATCAATAGAAGAAACTTTTAAACCTATTGTCGATCCTCTTGAGAAGCTAGTTAAAACTGTTGAAAAATATGAAATATCTAAACGTAGTAGAGCAATAAAGAAGGAAGTTAAGGATGAAATAGCTAAAAGTGAAAGTTCTAATGATAGTTTTAATGACAACACTCTGGAACCATATCATGAATCTGATTTTGAAACTGCAGCTAGTGAGGAAGATGATGATTTAAATGAGACAAAACTTCCTCTAGAAGCTATTCACAACCAAAGTAGTAAAGAAGTAGCTGATAAGTATATGACTATGTTGAATAAACAACTGGATATTGATAAAATTTATGGAGTTCGAAAAGAAGGTTCAACTTGGATGTTAGGTGACTCGCCAATAGTGTTTGGTGACCAAAGCATTAAAGTAAAAGATGGAAGATATTCAAAAACATCAGGTTTGATGGAACTACTTATTGCAAGACAGCCCAAAATTTATGATCAAACTGATTTGCAGAATTATCGAAGTATTCTGGAAGCAACAAGTGCTCATAAAAAACAATATTTGAGCTCAGAACCGATTCGAGTTCATAATAGTAGAAAGTATACTGATATTATCAATCCTATGTTTACTACGAAAAGCGGAAAAGGATTACCTCGTTATAAAATTGCTAGAAGAGATACTCAAATGGATTATGTATATTGGGATGATCCAAATAAATTAGTTGATCGTTTACGCTTACTTATAGCTGAACAATCAGCTGGCAATCCTAATCATGTGAATGAGATCCACTCAATCATAGAAGAACTTCGCGAAGGAGGGTATATATACTGAGCAGACTTGTTGACAATCATTATTATCAAAATGAGTGTCGATGTGTTCGGACGTAATTTGAAAAAGAATGAGGGTAGTCGTGGTCCTCCTGGTTTCGGTTTTAAAATCACAACTGATGGACAGTATGACTTGGATGATAAGAGACTATGTAATTTATCTGCTCCTTCTAAGTTGACTGATGCTGTCAACTTAATCACTCTTAAAGCAGAAATTCAAAAAGTATTAGATATTACGTCACGGCTGGAAAAAAGTCTAAGTGATTTGGATTCTCTCTTAGAAGCACATAGAGATGAACTTGATTTAAAATTACTTAGTCATAAGACGGAAATCCAGACTATAAAAGATGCTCTCACAAAAAGGTCCGAAGGCAATCACTTGTTAACAGTCAAAGAGCCAACACAACAACAACCCACCTTGTTTCATCCTATGAGGTTTGGTTGAGACTATAATAGAGGCTTACAAGGCATATCCATCAACAATCCTTTGCTTATCGTCAAAGTGTCAATATTATAATGAAAAGAGTAGTAGTTGAGGAACTTCATAAGCCTGCTCGTCGTAATTATCCAAGACAAAAGTTTGATGTTCGAGGATTAGATGAGACTTGGCAAGCTGATTTAGTAGAGATGCAACCTTATGCTAAAGAAAATAAAAGTTTTATATATATGTTAACGAAGTCCATACTTCGTCAAGGTCGAGTACCTAAAAATCTACATACAGACAGAGGAAAAGAGTTTTACAATCCCAACTTTCAATCTCTCATGAAACAATATAAGATCAATCTGTACTCAACGTATAGTAATTTAAAAGCTTCTATATGTGAACGGTTCAATCACACTCTCTGGATTCAATTTAGTTTGCAAGGTAACTCTATAAATGGTTAAATATTCTACCTGATTTGATTGCAAAGTACAACGATACCAAGCATCGAACTATTGGAATGAAACCTAATGAAGTATCTAATCAATCTCAGCTTCTCTTTACGAGCAAGAGTAGATCAATGAAGAAGGCAAAGTTTAAGATTGGTGATAAGGTACGTTTAAGTAAAGTGAAGCAAGTTTTCGAGAAAGGCTATACACCTAACTGGTCAACTGAGATTTTCACAATTATTAGAGTTGCTGCAACGAATCCTGTTACGTATCATCTTAAAGACTATCAAGACAATCCAATCACAGGTGGATTCTATGAACAGGAGCTCTTGAAGGCGAAGTATCCAGATGTTTATAGAGTCTTGTCGAAGTCTTGAAGAAACGTGGAAAACAAGTATACGTCAAATGGTTAGGGTTTGATAGTTCGCATAATAGTTGGATTGATAAGACAGAAATTTAATTTTTTTTTTTTGGAAGTGATGAGAGCCCCACCTTCGCTCTCACCTGTGAGATACAACCATAGTTAACTATCTCTCCATTAACTTCCTTTATTTATTCAAAACAATTATTTACAATAGATTAAACAATACAAAATTCAATGTTATTTTCGCCTTTTGAGGTTAAGGCCAGTTTCATCTCCTTGGCTTGACTAGACATGCTCTCAAAGGTCTCCTTGTTCTTCTCCATTGCAGCTGATACACGTGAAGGGAGGAACACCTGACATTCATCGTCCAGAGTAGCCACAATTCTCAGTCCATATCTGGTCTTGACTGGACGTAGGGATGTCACCATATGCTTCTGTCCAACCTGAAGCTCAGACATCTTCTTCGTAGGAAGGAATCCTCCGCTGGCAATCTTGTTGATAGCATCCATTTTTTGAGGTGTTTGCACTTTAGCTCGTTGATCGAGAATGATTTCGAGAGCTTCGTGCTTCCTCAAGTATAGTCTCCCCCACCACTACTACCAGCGGCGACGGCGGCTCACACACACCGGATTGGTTGTTAGGAAGTAGTGGGGGCCCCATCCATCTTGCTCACTATTACGTTCGACTCACAGCTGCAATATGAAACAGAAAAAAGTATGATTAATACCATGACTTCTTATTTATAAGCAGTATAACTTATCTAATGTAATCTGGCTTTCTTCGCATGTGGTTCGTCATCGTCCTCGATAAGCTGATATCCATCGATCATGTGATGACCCCATGGTAGCGTGTCCGTCTGACCAGGGCTCAGATATCGCTTATCGTCATGTGGACTTAGAGCGATCTTTTGCTCTTTCTCCGTCCTGATGACGTGAAGACGGCTGCGGATGTTCTTCTGCTCTCGAACGATCGTTGCCTTATCTCGAAGACAATGGATGTAGTCGTCAAACTCGATGGTTGACTTCACGACCGACGACTTTACACCCTTTGCCTTCTTAATCGGTTGTTGACCTTGTATCTTTACAGAGTACATCATACTCCTTAGACCCGTGCATTCGGTCATGATGTTGCCATTGCACTCATCCTTCATGAGACCGACTATCTTCTTGTTGACCAGAGGGATGTTGAATTGATTATCTGGTGGATAATCAGAAGTGTCAAACTCATGAAGGTCAGTCTTCATCACAGCGTGCATGTCTACGTTGCTGACTTCATAGATGAGACTGTCTGTGTCTGTGTACAGGAGCTTGGCGTTGTCTCCCACTCGTTCCTGCATGTACTCGTAGTGGAAGCGGTAAACAAGACTCTTCGACAAGCCCGGAACTGCCAATCCGATATAGATAGGCTTGCGGACTGAGATCTCGGTGCGGGCAAGCTGGACGGCCGCAATATTCTCGTCGAAAATCGCACAGCTGTGGAAGTTGGGCTGAGCAATGTATGCCTCACAGCCGTAGCGACCTTCCCACTTGTTTACCAGCTTCACGTCGACTCTCTTGCGCTCATTCTCCATCGTCTTTCCATACACTGCGTTGTTGAAGAGTTTGACGAGCATCTTCTCGAACTCATTCTTCGCGGTCTTCCTCATCTCGCTGTTCAGGTCAATGTGTGGTTTCAACCATGGTTTCTGGTTGAACTGGAGGGCACGATGGATATGCTTCAATCGTAGACCGTACTTCAGAGCTTGCTTGAGAGCGACGTAGTGCAGGACATAGCGCTCCTTGTTGTTCAGAGTGGTTAGCAGCTTTTCTTGGTTGGATCCTGGTGGTGTTGCATGCTCTGGACAGAGTGGAAGGTCCTTATGAGTATCATGAAGACTTTCTGGATACTCGAGGTCTACCTCCAGGATGTATCCCACTGGAGCATCGTCGGGAACATTGAAGAAGTCATTGTTCAAGTCTTCCACCCACTTAAAGCCATCACAAAGCAGGGATTGTGTAATTGCCCTAGAAATATAGGATTTATTAGTATATCATCATATCATTATTTCAATATGAACTTACCATCCGTATAGGTTGTTCACATCATAATACATCAAGTACTTCGACTCTTCGTCCTCGTCGTATCCAGTCTCCATGTATCGATTGTTGGCCTTGGCATATCTATTGCAGCATTGGCTGATACCACCCCGGATGCCCCGCTCGACAAAGAGTAGCATGTCTATGTCAGTTAACAGCTGGAGCTTGATGCCAGTATACTTTAACATGGCATTCCATGTAAATCCGAACTCTTTGTCGACTATTTCCAACTTGTCTAAAATATGATGCAAGTTTATCAAGCGAAGATGGCATGAATCGGAAGGAGTCGATGAATTTGAAGTTGATGTCGCTTCCGTCTATGTGCTTCGTGAACGAGATGTACTTCTCTTTGTTCTGTGGAATAATAGAGACTCGTCCTTTAAAGCTATTGGCAAGTTCCTTTATAAATAGATGGGAGTCATATCCGCTCAAGTTGTGGAATACAACTGGGATACTTCTCGAGTCATTGTAGTTAAGGTTACAATTGTTGTGAGCTGCTCCGCGATATCTGGAAAAAAGAATAGTGATTAGATAATGAATGAGAATAATAAGAATAATAACAACTTACTGTCCCGTAAGATGACAATGATCTCGGATTATGATGTCTGTCGCGTTGAATGGTCCTCCACAGATGTGACATGTTGTAGCAGCAACAAACGATCTCTGGTCTACATCCTTCATTGACAAGGGGTTCTTGTGCATGCTAGCAAGTTCTTCAGCTAGCATATGAAGTTGTAAGACAAACCATTTCGCTGGATCTTCGTCTTGTTCTGCTTCTCTTCTGTAGCTTACGTACTTGCACTTAGATTCGTCATGAGTATACTGAACATAGCAGCCAATGCTGAAGGATTCATTCTCTTGGTAAGCACGATTATCGTCACCAGGCTTGAGGACACATTCAAAGTCTGCGTATACAACTAATGGAACTCGCTCTTTGTTGTTAACGTTTTTGAATTCCAACACGCTGTCTTTCTTGAGGTAACCAGACTTTGCACTTATTGACTTGTGAACAGTCAAGTACGTGAGCGTTCAATTTAGCCTCATCGTAAAAATAATGAAGACAACGATCGCAGAGATGCTTTCGATTTCCTCTCTTCGATAATTGTGAATAGACTAGACGAGATAGATCTTTAATCCACACATAGTGGAATCGTGGAACTCGCAAATTTCCTTGCTGTTCCTCTTCATTCTCATCTATATAGATGTCTTGCACAAGCAGCAGATTCACATGTTTCTCTTTCTTTGAAGCAGTCAAGTGACATGGTGACACGTCGAATACACTACCCTTCTTCTTGAGTATGAAGAGATTGACAGAGATGTCGTTCTGCTTCTCGAACTTGGGTATTTGCTTCACAGACACTGGGAATTCAATGTCTTTGAAGTTCAATTCGTTTGCATAAGCTTGATACTTCGAAACACGCTGCGCATCTTTTGTAACAGGATGTAGGGCTGAGAGAATAGCCCATTTAAAGCATTCGTTGTCATGATTTTGCACGTTGACACATGCTTGTTTTCTTTGTATAGACTTTGGGAGTTGCATGTATGAAGCAGCTTTCGTGGGGCTGAATTTTTTCATATTCACCGTTAAGTTGAGAATGCTTCTTAAAGTCCAACCAGAGTCCCGTTCTTGGAACTCTTCCATGTCCCGTTCAATCGGCTGCTTGACGTTAGCTGCGAACCACTCTTTTAAGTCACTAGTCGCGTAGATCGAAGCACACTTTGTATTGAAATATTTAACTTCTACAATTTCTTCATTGTCTTTGATAATCGAGAACTCTGCAGCGAGAACAGTGTCAACTTTCAACGATTTATGCACTAGTAAAGACTCTTCGANAGTTGTAATACCTCTTCGATTTTTACCACAAATAGAGCACAAGCATCTTCCATAAATGAGGTTATGTCTAGATGTTTCACGTTCGTAATAACACTGGTTTTGAGATTATTTTTGAAGGCCGACTTCGTATCGTCCCATGTCACACTAGACCTCTACAAGTCCACCGCCAATTTTCTGCATACAGTCGTTGAGTAATCGTTGAATGCTGTGAAGTTGACTGCATGAAGTATGACAGATCTTCTTCTTATGAATGTTTAAGGTTGGCGACTCTATCAATTCACTCACTTTAGCAATAGCAGCCGATGTTAAGTCAAGCCATCTTTGCAAGTCACTAGAGTCCGCGACTCCGTCCCGAGCGTACTTGACACAACCCCACAGCATTTTCACAGTGTTCACGAAATAGTTTGTTTGATCCATCTTGGATTTGTTAATCACTTTTTTTCACTAAGTCTATCACTTTCACAATACTTGTCACTTTCAGCGATTCTGCGTCTATCACTTTGTATAACACTTGTCACTTTAACACTTTTGAAGTCCTTCAGCGATTCAACGTCTTTCAGTAATTTGTCGTAGCACTTTTGTCAGCGATTCCGCGTCCACTCCGTTGATCACTTGGCACTTTTTTTAATAACACTGTAGGAACGCGCTCCGCGAGTCGATGAACAATAATGATTTTTTAAGACTACCACTCTTCCCTAAATAAGGATTCCCCCACCAGGCGTGAAGCTGATTAGTAGAGGGGGAACTATAGCGCTAATTGGTCCAAAGATAGGTAGAGGGGAGAGCTGCAGCGCTGATTGGTTTGAAGGCGAGTGGAGGGGGTAAGTCAAAGAAGGGGAAGCAGCTCGCGAGTGCTATAAAGAGGGAGCCTACCGAGTTTTAGACATCATTTCGTCATGGAGTACGTAGTAGACATCCAAGGCTTCAAGAACACCTGCAACGAGTTCATCTTCAAGGAGGTGGCCATTATCGCTGTCCAAGAAGATGCTTCTCCATCAGTATTGCTATTTCAACCACCGTACTCCTGGGGCATCCTACCCAGATGGAGAAAATGCGAGAATCGATGGTTGGAGCACAACTATCTAGGAATATCCTGGAATGATGGGGAGATTCCTTACGAGGATCTAGAGGATACCCTTCGTAATCTTCTACGAGGAGCTAGCAGCATCCTTGTCAAAGGTCCAGAGAAAAAAAGATGGTTGGAGAAAATAGTACCTCATGTCTTTGACCTTGGTGAAATGGGATGTCCATCTTTGAAAAAGATGCGAAAGAAGAGTTATGCAACATGCTACAACCATAGATTGTGCGAGAAACCTGTGTGTGCAGCAGAAAGCGCATGCGCATTGAAGACATGGGTACTTGGACAGAAAGCAAAAATATCAGAGGGTTTTGATGAAGTGGGTTAACTGAGGTTATGCCTTTATCAACATCTTATTTGAACTTGTTTAAAACCTGTATAGCAACATCATGGGGAGGTTAAATTAGATGGATGAACCTCAGAGGTGGGAGCGATGGTTGGGGCTCCCATTGCTATACTAGGTATCCCCATAACGGGTAAGTCGGTAAGACTCTATTTTAATTAATTGTACATTAAGAATATAGCGCTCGATCACAGATGACGCTCCTCTCGCGGTCGATAGATGACGCTGCGGGATCTGGGTTACCGCTTCATTACCGAGTTGGGTGAGCCACGTATCACCCTGCGCTCATACCGCTCTGCGCTCGTACCACTCTGCGCTCGTACCACTCTGCGCTCGTACCACTCTGCGCTCGTACTACTCTGCGCTCGTACCACTCTTGTTTACCTACTATCGATTGTGCAACTTCGCTATTTTAGGGATTTTGAACGGATCTTTCTGTTTATTATATATCTTTTGCTATACGAAAATCGTTTTTACAGCAAAATAATTAAACTTGTAAATATTTAAAATAGCATTCACTTTAAAACAATATTTTATTTATCGGGTCAATAATAGTAATTTTTTGTGTTTTTATAAAAACATGTAGGAAGTGTGTTTTGATGCATTTCTATTCGAAAAACCGTGTCCGTATGGATGTGTGTGTGTGTGTGTGTGTGTGTGTGTGTGTGTGTGCGTGTGTTCGTTCTTCGACATCTGTATCTCAGCTTCTACTCAGTGGATTTTAATCCACCAGCTCTCATTTTGTTCGTTTTTACTATATAATGATGGGGAAACAGTCCATTTTACATTTTGTAGGCTTGTTTTTTTATAGCGATTTTTTAGTTTTGAGATTTCAGTTTTTTCCAATAAAGTTATTGAAAAAGTTTTATTATATATTATCTTTCGTCGTTCTTTTATTATACACCATAAAGTGCAATTTTTTGAAACCGTTATAACTCGAATACTAAATGTCGAACCTTTCTAAAAAAATATTTGATTATTGAAGGTAATTAGAACTATATACTATTTTAATTTTAAGTAAGTTCATCGGAGAAAAACATCAAAAACTGAAAAAAGTCGTTTTTCCATGGGACAAGATAACTGGAGTAAAGAGGCATTAATCAAGTTCAAATTTTGGATTTAGTCCCTATGTTTGGGTTGTTTACGAAACCAGTTAGTTCAAAGATATTAAGCTTCAAAATTTTTTTCTCACTCTGTATACTATGAATCGTTAATTTTACGTGACGTGATAACTGGAATAAAAAGGCAATAATCGATTTAAAATTTTGGATTTAGTTAGTATTATATAGCATCTTGATCCCTTTCTTTCGGTTGTTTACGATACCAGTTAGTTTCGAAGATATGAGACAGGAAGAGAGACAGAGAGAGAGAGAAAGAGAGAGAGAGAGAGAGAGAGAGAGAGAGAGAGAGCTTTAATTATATATATGTAATTGATTCAAAATAATTGCATTCATCAAACAAAAAATAAATTGATAGATCTACATAATATTAAAATTCTTTAATTTTGATAATTTTGACTTTTGTAAACATCCCTACCTTATGTAGATATATCTTGTGAAAATAATTTTTTTTTTAAATTATTGTAATCTTTGTATATCAACACATAGATTCATCACAAAAATTAAATTTTTAAATGATTAGTTTTTATAAACATTAACGGTAAATATAAGCTTAAAAATCGTACGTACGTACGTACAAACATGAATAACTTTTAATTGATGTGGAAAAATGCAATTCTTTTTTGATACACTAATCGTACAAGATTATATGTATAAAAATGCCAAATAGAAATTATCAGATGTGGTCCAGATTTCAGGATGCTGGGGATAATCATGATAAGAAATATGAAAGGGATATGATATATATATGTATATAACAATAATTTAGTAAATAAGTTGATATTTCTGGTTTTTATAAGATATATACATATAGTGCACTTATTCGTAGACGATGTCTTGTTATCCTGGGAGTCGTCCTGACACCTGGACATCGTCTCCGAGATGTATGGGATATTCGACGGTAATTTCAATCGATATCTAATAGTATCATTTGTAGACGATGTCTTGTCATCCTAGGAGTCGTCCTGACACCTGGACATCGTCTACGAGAAGTGTAGGATATTTGACGGTAATTTCAATCGATATCTGGTGCTTTTATCTGTAGATGGCATTTCGCCATTGTGAAGGTTTTCTTGAACATAAAGTACATATTTTATTTCAAATTATAATAATTTATGATAAAATTTTAGATTATAGTATAAATAAAAATTGCTCTCTGCGTTTGACAGGGTTGAGACTGTCGTAATTATTAGATATAAATGTTCTAATAAAAACGCCCGGATTTCAATTTTTTATTATACCATTTAATAGTTTTTTTATTTTATTTCATTATTTTATGTACTATGTATTACATAAGTAATTGACGTAAATAATGGTAGTTTTACTCTTGTATTATCTGTTTTTCTTATTAAATTTTAACGTGAAACATAATTTAAAATAAGAAAATATTAAAAATTATTATATTTTTAAATAACTATGCCGAACTATTTGTATATTGATATCAATATTTAGACTTTTTAATGGCGATAACTCAGCCAACCAATATATATATTCAGTCTCTATAATGGCGATAACTCAGCCAAACGATTAAAAGTATATATAAAATTTATTTTATTCTATTTATTTTTCAACAATTTTATTAATTTGAAAAAATTTCCGAATATACTATGTTTTTCGTATATATTTCCGTATCAATATTTAGTTTTCTCCGTTTTTTTTAATGTTTAATAAATCGTCATTGTGTTCATAAATAGACTCTTTACTTAGAAATAACTTTAAGTTGTGTCTTGATGTCGCTCTTGATAGAGACCATGACTGAATACTGGAGTTCGTAAATAAATTCCAACATTGTCAAAAGATTGTCCTTGAGATTTGTTTATAGTCATAGCAAAACTTAATCTAATCGGAAATTGTCTTCTTATCATACGAAATGGTATTTCTTCTAATGATGGACTTAGATCGATTCGTGGTAATAAGACGATTATACCAGAATACTTACCAGTTATGATTTCCCCGACTAATAAATATTTTTTAACATCTTTAATTATCATTCTCGTTCCATTGCAACGACCACCATTGATATCTAAATTTCTCAAACAACTAACTATGGCCCCTTTTTTTAAGATTAATTTATGTGGTGGTAATCCATTTGGTGTCAATTAATTTAAAAATTCAGTTGGTATTGAGTTTATAAGATTGTCATCATTTTCACTTT
>CM053172.1:20959300-20983576 GCA_012977825.3 Pteromalus puparum | reverse complement strand
ATTGTTGCAAAATTAGTGAACGAAAGCTTACGATTTAAGCTTACAAAAGACTATCAACGCAACATTTTTTAAGAGAAAATAAGCTGATAACCTGATTTTGAAATTAAAAATTTAAATATCAGATTTTGAATAGTTTAAGATTAATTAAATATTAATATGAAATTGGTTATACAAAAAATAGTCAGAACTAAATTCAAATCCTCAAGGTGGTTATATTGCATTAAGTGTTGAACATTTTTGTAGATGTAAGAAACATAACCTAACATCAGTGGTTACAACTGTCACTGAGTATGCCTAAATCAAAATCTATCATTATACTAATGTATTGGTGCTAAATGTCTGAATTTTCATATATATATTTGTTAAACTATGTAGATTTAAGTTGTCATGTCAGATTTTACATAAGTCTTAGTTGGATTATCACCCGAGTCCTATTATGAACCTGTTTTGTATTTTTGGCGAGTGATATTTCTTAATGAAATTGATACAAAGAATTTATTAACCCAGGAGAGTTATAATTTTGATTTTTACTATATTTTTACACGAAGAAAATTGTCATTACTTTGTCTAAATATTCACGTATGGGTCTTTAGAAAAAAATTAAAAGTGCATCACTTAGGTCATATTCAACTTTAAATATTGTTTTATTATTGCAAAAGAAATGTACATGCAAGAAATTAGATATTTATCTATATTGGTATTCAAAAGCCAGCCAAAACCAAGTTTGCGTAACCAGAGATTTCAACTCCAAATCTTATGAATGAATATTTTTATATATGTATAGACTAAAGTGACAAAGTAATGGCAAGTTTCGTCAAGTAAAAATATATTAAAAACTGGAATTATAACTCTCGTGGGTTAATAGATCCTTTGTATCAATTTGTCTAATAAATATCACTCGCCAAATGCAAAAAAAGTTCATAATAAAACTCGGGTGACAATCCAACTGAGACTTATGTAAAATCTGACATGACAACTTAAATCTACATAATTCAACGAATAATAATGTATGTTTATAATAATAATTACTTTAAATCATATTAATCTTAATAATCAAATGAAAGTTATGTTAAAATCAGTTTTCAGAATTTATCATATAAGCTTATTTTAAACAGAAACAAGCTGATTAACAACTTATTTTGAACTTCTGAACTTATCGTTACTAAGCTAACTGATACGTAAGCTTATTTTTCTACCATGGTTGTACTGATTAACTGTGTTGTGCAAATACAATTATTGTGTAAATAATGTCATTTATATACTTAAATTCGCCATTGATGAGGTTTTCTGTGTGACTTGCACAAATCTTATTAGTATACTAGCGATATACTGTTCTCATTCAAATCTCTCATACTAAATTCTATAATATTGAAGTTTGACATTTGTTGTTTTGCGTAAAAATTTGTTAAATTATTTAAAAACAAACTATTATAACAGTTTTTACTTAACAGCCTTGATTCGACATTTATCATACAAATTATTATATAAGTTTACAAAAAGTAAAAAATAAATTATTATGACATTTAATTTAATTATATAATTTAAAAAATATTATCGAATGATGATCTTTATTATTCTTATGAAACATATTTATGCAATCAAATATAATCTATAAATCTTCCATAATATATTTTACAACAAAATATGTTAATCGCGAGCGAAGCGAGCGTTTTTTGCTAGTTTATATATTAAGTAAAAACAATTATGATATTAAGCAATACATAATGTTGAAGGAAGCTACGTGCCAAAGAATTGGCAGCGGTTTTTTTTACTCTTAATTTTAAACTAAATATATGTGCGTATATAGTGGATTGAAGTTTTGTCTTATTTTTAATCACATTTATTCTCTCTCATCAATTAGTGACAATAAAATTAATCAATTCGACTTTCTTTTTATGCGTTTTTTCGTTTCTAACGTTATTCTCATTGCTTAGATTTTTAATGTTCATACGTTGAAGTAGGTGTTAAGTGGTTTTCTTAACATGAATATAAAAATGATTTTTATCGGGATTCGCCTCAATCACCTCTACAGGTGTTGTCACCGGGCTGGTTCAAGCCGTTCGGGTGACACACGTTTTGAACTTTTTACGACAAATATTTTGAGAAATTTGGATATGTTAATTTAAAGCCTTACCTTTCTGTCGTTGAGCTGGTCCACAGAGACAATCCCCAGAAATGGTCCAACGGATTTGATTATTTGTTGATATATAACGAGAGAAAGGAATATCACTCAAGAAATTCACCACTGGTATATAAGTTCAGTTGCGAGGTTTAATTTATTCAAAAACACTCTATTTCAGGAAATTGTTACAAAATGATTCGACACAATCGATTGAAAACCTCTTACCAAAATAAAATTTATGAAAAGTGAAAACCGACTTAAACTTTTACAAAACAATGATTACTGATTATAACACTTCAAAAAAAACTAAAACGATTTGTAGAGAACCGGTCTCGTAGGCAACTGTACGGAGAGTGACGCACTCGGTGAAGTCAAGCCATGCCGATCTTGAAGAGAGGGAGAGGGAGAGGGAGAGAGGAAGCTTTGTACTTCCTCCCACACACAGTCCCGTTGTTTACCCCTACAGCGGCGTTGCAGTTTTCTTGGCTTGGCTCATTATCGAGGCCTTATGGGCCTGGCAACGCCGCAGGCTTCGAGAACTGCTGCGCTAGCGGAGGGGTGGAATTGTTATGAATTCCTACTCAGTGAGTTAAGTGTCGAAGCTTCCAGAGTTTTATTATGCGATTTGATTTTGAATTAAATTTTATTATTCTCTAGGAGCTTCGTCACTTAACAGTAGGAGAGGAATATTTAGAAGAGCAATGTAAGGATAGAAATTTAATAATAGAAAACGCTATGCTAAAAGATCTAAACGACGAATTAAAAGAGAAGAATCAGCTTCTATGAGAAAAGATTGATATGAATAACAATATTATAGCAACTCTAAGAACAAAAAGTATTGCAGGAATAACAGCAGCTAGTAAGAAAAGAGCCCCAAACCGTGTGACTAGAATTATTGTTAAAAAACTAAAAAAGATGACAAAATAGACAAAATTGCAGATAGCGTCAATCATTATTTAATGAAAGATAAAACAATACAAACAAAAAGAGTAATAAAAAAGAACGACGAAGAAATAATTATCAACTGTAGGAATGAGGAAAGTGCTGACAAGACAATAAAAGCACTAGCTAAGATAACTAGTGTGTGCAATATAAAGAAAGGAGAAATGCTGAATCGCAAAGTAAGAGTAACTGGCATAAATAACTGTGAAAATCTAGAAAATGAAGCCCTAGAAAATGATATCATTTCTAGAAACTTTAACGATATGAAGAAAAAATGTTCAGTTCTTCACACATATATAAATCCTAAAACTAAATTGGAAACAGTCATCTTGGAAGTAACCAATGAAATCTACACAAATATACGTGAAAACAATAACAGAATTTACATAGGTCATCAAAGCTGCAGAGTATTTGATCACATTAGTTGCTTCAAATGTAGTAGATATGGTCATAAAGGAACTAAGTGCTAGAATGAAATAGTATATCTGAAATGTACTGTACAACATAATACAAGCGAGTGAAATCAAGATAACTATAAATGTCCAAATTGTCTATATAGTGATACCAAATATAAAACCAAATATGATACAGGACATTTAGCCTTTGACAGCCATAAATGTGAAGTGCTAGAATAAAAAAAAAGGAAGTTGAAAGAACACGATTATCACGTGATAATCCCGTGATTATCGCGAGATTTAAAAAAAAAATCTGAAATGTTATTAAACATACTAAATACGATATCTATAATTTAGGAAAGTAGACAATTCCTAATATATACGGGTTAAATTGAAAAAAAAATTTCTTTTTTAAATGTCTCCGACCGAGGTTTGAACCCTGGACCTCAGCGTGACAATCCATTGCATTCCCCACTGAGCCATTTGCTTTCTTGTGCGCATAGTGTAAAAAGGCAATTCATATATGTATGTATAGACATTCATTATTATCTTTACATTCGTTTTAATACAAATACATTTTTTATTTGAAACGAAAATAATAAAAACAAAATTTATTGTTATAAAAAATAATTGGTTGTATGATTAATTTAAAAATTATAAATATTCAAGTCATGAGATTAGTTGATGTAATTACAATCAACTAATTATTAGTTGAATAACAATAAATTTAGTTGTTACTATTTGTTTTCGTATCAAATAGAAAATTTATTTCAACTAGAAACAATATAAAAATAAAAATTAATATGTACATGTATGAATTGCTTTAATACATTATCTGTAAAAGAAAGCAAATGGCTCAGTGGGTAAGGCAATGGATTGCCACGCTGAGGTCCTGGGTTCAAACCTGGGTAGGAGAATTTAAAAAAAAATTTTTTTTTAATTTCACCCGTATTGGAAATGGGTGTTAAATAAACACAGCTCCGGTTAAAGATTTAATAAAATATCTTTATTAAAATGCACTAGGAAGGTACGTCTTTATAGTACGACTGACTGGCAGAGACTAGCTATCGAATAAAGGCCATGGGGCTTACGCATACAGCTTCTCACTCCTTCGATATGCTTAAGTTACAGTTTTGTTTATAAAACATACTCCGAACGTAGTCATTTTTGCTATAGGCATGCCATAAGTATTCAGTCACTATGGCATATTCCAACACGCCCCCACAAAAATGCATTCGGTTCTGAATAAAATATTTTGTAACAAACAATATTTAATTCGACTAATACTAGCTAATTAAATTATTATAGACGATCCTTCCTTGTGCTTTCTGGGGAAATTACATATGGTCCAACATTTGTTGCGAGGATTAGGGAAACCCAGTAAAACCTAATCAGGCCATTCGGATGATTTATCTTAGGAATACAATATATTGTCATTCATACATCGAAGACATTACTTTTCTACTTTTAATTGCAGCAGCTTATTTGAAAGTAACATTTATGAATATACTTCGAGATCAAACATAAATCACAAAAATCTAGATAACAATCATAATCGATCTTAATTGTTTAAAGTTCAAGAATTGAGAACTCAATTCAGTACTGAACTATTGATTTTTACTGAGCACATGACGATTACATGCATTATACATAAATCGATTTGTATTGCAATTATAGGAATTTACATAAATTTCATTTATCTTCCCTTTTTTTAATTCAAAAATTGTTAACGATTTGTGATTTCAATAAATTGCAATCTGGTTGTTTCCAATTTTGATTTAACCATTATTATTTGACTAATATATTGAATTTTATTAATTATATAATATAATATAATATACACGTATGGCGTATATTCATTTTATGTTCAAGTTATTAAGTCATCTCCAATTTCTTGCTACTTGACAATATGTATATACATACTACATGTTTTTCTTTGTATTGAATAAGCAATATTGAAGTTCAACATTTTTTAAATATTTCAATCAAATTATATGTGATACTTTTTAGCAATTTTATGTCTTCTAAATAAACTAATGTAATGTACTAAAAAAAATCTTATTGCATTTATTTGATTACTTATATAGTATCTTATTTTTTTGATTGAAAACAGNATTTGATTACTTATATAGTATCTTATTCTTTTGATTGAAAACACAGTACCTTTGAAATTTGTAAAATTATTAACTTGAACGATTCTTATTGTAAAAATGTTAGTACCTTTTTACTAATTATTATCAGACATCTGGATACCTTATCCCTTTTTTAAATTCAAAATTACAAAAAGTAATTTTCAATGATTTTTTTGTTTTTTTTTTTTTTGTTTTGTTTATCCGGAGAGTTGGAGAAATGCTTAATGCACCATGGCAGGAGCCGTGCGGGACTCCCCGTGTGTGGGACTCTCCTGGCGCGGAACAGACGCCAGGCATACCCACTAAAACTCCACCTCTCATATGACCGCGAGAATCCCCCCGGTAGCCGCTTTCGCATTCCTTCGGGGGGTCGCCTGTCTTGTTACGACCTATAGGTCATCTATCGTCGTCTAGTCAGCTAAGCACCCGTCACTATTTTTCGCGCGGAGAACCGTCTCCACGAACGCCGTTATGTCGTCCCAATTCTGCTTGCTAGCAAGCATCGTTTTCACTACCGTGTCGGGCGTAAATGCCCCTACCGTCACCTCTAAGATTCTACGCCTATCAGCCCACCGAGGGCAGTCAAAAAACGTGTGTCTCACGTCGTCCCGTTCGTCACCGCAGTATTTGCAACCCGGTGTCGCTACCTTGTTCATCGCGGACAGGTAACTCCTGAAGTAGCCGTGTCCGGAAAGAAATTGGGTGAGATAAAAATTGACCTCCCCCCATCTTCTGCCTACCCACGGGCCTACCTCCTTAATCAATGATTTCGTCCATTTCGCATGGCGGCATTCACTCCATCGCTCCTGCCATTTCCGCATCGTCCTATCGCGTTCCTCGGTTCGGATTTCCACCCTAGCCGATTCCCGGAGACTCTCGTAGATCCGCTTGCGTTCAATTGCAAGCAGATCCACGGGAATCACCCCCGCGATAACCATTGACGCGTCCCCGGATACCGTTCGGTACGAGCACGCGATCCGAAGCGCCCCTCTTCGTTGCACCGCCGTTATCTGCTTACGATACTTTTTCTTCTGCATGGCATCGGCCCACACCTCCGCTCCGTATAAAAGAATAGAGTTTGTGGTTGCCATTAAGAGTCGTCTGACTGCCGGCCTAGGCCCGCGCACGTTGGCCATTAATCGACTAAGCTGCGCCACCCTAATCGCCGCCTTTTCGCATACGCTGTCTAAATGCGCCCCGTAGTTCAGCTTCGTATCTAGGGTTACCCCAGGTACTTGGCTGTCGGCTTCGTCGTTATTGTTACGTCTTCGACGCGCATGGGTATGATGGTCGAGACACGCTTCCTAGTCAAGAGAACTATCTCCGTCTTTTCGAGTGCTAGCTGTAGTCCGTGATCGGTCATCCATTTTAGCACCCGGGCCATTACCGCGTTCAATTTGCCCTGCGCGATCTCCACATTTCTTGCTATTATAACCGCCGCTACGTCGCAACTACCAGTCCTATCCTTGCTGCCATCTCAAGTATCGCCCTACCTCTCCTATTCGTCTGTGGCATGCCCCACTCTGTCGCTCGCGTGTTAAAGTCGCCCCCGACTACTAGGTCCCCAGGAACGTCTTTTATCGCGTCTTCTAGGGCCCCTAATCTTTTCGCGAAGTCGGCTGCAGTTAGGTTCGGTGACAGATACACGCTGAAGTAAGTGACCCGACGCACCTTCACCCGCACGTAATCGTCTCCGGTTACCGTATCCGCGATTCCCCACCTGGGCACCCAAACAGCGGCAGTTTTTGCGCCGTTGAACACCCAGCCAGGTGCATCTCAGTCCATATACTGCTCACTCATGAGGAGGATATCCACACTCTCCTCTGCGATGAACTGCGGTAGGAGATCGTGCAGATTACCTTGCAGTATTCGCGCCATTATTTTTGGGTCCTAGCCGCGATAAGAGCGTTGCGGAAGACCGCGCACGCTCCGGTTCCTGGAGCATGCACCGTCCTATCGCAAGACACCTTTGCTTCTATACACAAGAGACACTTCATTTCTTGAGCCGGCACAGAGCATTGCTTGGCCTTATGCCCAGCCGCACCACACTTCCAGCAGCTGGTGCTTCTGTCGGGACCCTTACATTGCGCTTTAACGTGACCGTATCCGAGGCACCGGTAGCATCGCGTGGCGCTCGCTCGAACCCGCACCTGGCAGTTGACCCACCCGATACGGATCTTGCCTATATTGAGCAGGGCTGTGGCCTTGGTCTGGTCCATTTCGACCACTGCCACCCTCTGCTCTCTCGAGTTTGGTTCGAAGAGGTGCCCTTTGGTATCTTGTTCGTAGCACCCCGTGGCCACAGCGATGGCGCCGCAGACTTCCTCCTTTGTCGTAAGGCCGACAATGCCCCTGATCTTCAGTGTAGTTCTGGTAATCTTGCCCCTAACTGTGCCTGCATGCCCTATTGCGGTTTGTATGGCCGTTTTGAGTGATTCCATTTTGTCTTCACTCTTACCCACGACAACCAAAACGCCACCGTCTTTCGTTTTGCTAAGATACTTAACCTCTGTATTCAATTCTTCTGGCTTNAAATGAAACGGGCATGGCAAGTTACGTAGTAAGTATCTTAAGAGTTTTTTGTATTTGATCAATATATTACTAAAGTTTAAGTTAGTAATCATTCGACTCAGCCCTCAATTAAACACTAGAATTGTTTGTTTGCTATATAATAAATAAGATAATATGTTTATAAACTTGACTTTTTTATTGATCTCAGTTGTTTCTTAATCTGTAATTGTATTGTAAAAAAAAATAATGTTACTATGTTATTGTCATATTGTTATAAACTTGACTTTTCTTATTGATCTCAGTTGTTTTTTAAGCTGTAATTTCATTGTAAATAAATTATGTTGTTGATATGCATTATAATATAATGCATATAGTTATAAACTTGACTTTTATTATTGATCTCAGTTGTTTTTAAAGCTGAAATTTCATTATAAACAAAAAATGTTATTGGTGTGCATAATATTACGCAATGCATCAAACTCCTCTAACCTTTTTACTTTGTTAAAAAGTTTTTTTTTTTAGAGATTTCACTTCTTTTTCAGCTAGCATATTAAAAAGTTTCATTAAATTTGTTCAAGAAATTAAATGTTGTTGATATGCATAATAATATAACGCATATAGTTATATCTTGACGTTTTTTTTATCTTAGTTATTTTTGAAGCAGTAATTTCATTATAAACCNATAAACAAAAAATGTTATTGGTGTGCATAATATTACGCAATGCATCAAACTCGCCTAACCTTTTTACTTTGTTAAAAAGTTTTTTTTTTAGAGATTTATTTAACTTGAAATTTTGCATTAAAAGCTTTCTTGTCGAACCATGAAGACAGATACAAATACAAATATAATACAGATACAAATACAAATACAAATATAATCTAATACAAAAATAAGCGTAATACATGTTTCTTTATTGTTGTTGATTATAAAAATATCAATTTTTATTTTTGTTTATGAAAATACTAAATCTCTTAATTAACTTTATATTATTATAATCTCACAGTAGAGTTATTATATTATGAAAGTACTTAATCGTGCGTACTCTTAAAACTATAGAACAAACATAATATTGTCGTATGAATACAACTTTCATTTAACTTTATCAAGTATCATTATATGAACACAACCTTCATTGAACTTTATCAAGTATCATTATATAATCATATCATATGTACTCTTAAAACTATAGAACATTATAATTATAATAATATCCTATCCTATGAACACAACCTCCATTAAACTTTATGAAGTATCATTATACGTATAGAAGTACTGAATTGTACTTTTAAAGCCACAGATTACATACATACATATTTGTTTTTGTTATAAACATTTTTGTTAAACTATTATTTAAAATCTCCTATGGTCCAATATCATCATATATCATATACACTACAGTTAAAGTACTTGATCGTACTGTCATTACTACAAAAATAACTTTATTTATTGAGAGTAATCATAAACTTTGAATGATCAAAGCCAGTTATCACATTTTTGTAATTATTTATAAATAATTAGTCATTTCTCTCTCTTAAACGAGTGATTGAGCTATCTTTTTCCTAAAATTTTTACTCATGCTATAATAGCATAGGAAACTCAAAAATTTTAAAACGTTGAACTCTGAACACTGTTTTTAAATATTAATATGCAATATTTGCACGCATGCAATTCTTTTAAGATCCATGTTTAAATCACAATTATGAAACTCTTAAATTAAAACTATGGCTACTAATTAAGAAAATATAACTTAACATTTATTTTGAGTAATGCGAGCCCGTTTCACTGGTCGATTTCCACGTCGAATATCTTCTAGTTGTAATGATTGTACATCAGTATTTAGTGTTATGTCATTGGAACTATTACAAATAATAGTAACAAGATCATCTGGAAAAAAAATTATCATTGATTAGTTAAAACTATATAAAATTCAAAAAATAAATAAATGAAAATAACAATAGTCAAATTAAAAAAAAACCTTGGCCTGTAACTGATCCTCTTATTGTAATGTAATCACCTAATTCTAGTTCAGATTGCAGAAATTGCTTGACTTGAACCGTAACAGATATTAGAATTGTTGAAATCAACACGGTGGATTCTTGTCTTTCACTAATTAACACAATCTTTGATACTTATGTGATAGACTTAATTATCTGATTTTCTTTTCTCAGATTTTAAATACAATCATCTGATTTTTATATTGTAACATGAATTTTATTGATTTCAGATTTATGAAATTGTCTGATTTATTTAATATTATTTAACATCAGATTTTAACTTTCAGGCTTATTAATAAAAATCACCTGATTTATCTAATACATCAATTAATTTTAGACAATACTGATTTTGACTCGATGTCAGATGTATCAGTTTTATTTTATATGTCTATATTTGATTTACATTATCAGATTTCTGAGACTTTACTGATTTTGACTTCTCGTCAGATGCATCAGTTTCTATTTATTAGAATTTTTAATATCAACTCTTTTAAATCGCACTGCAAATAGTTATTGCAGCTTTATGTCTCTTGTCATTATGAATCCCTTTTACGTATGTAATATTAATATCTGTACTTCGCAATCATTTAATATTGAAAATAGTTTTTAACGAATTATAATTGATTCTCGCTTTTCTATGTTTTCTATCTTGATTAATACATCAAGCTAAACTTTTACTCGAATCTATTTTTTCTCGATGTTTAATTATAACTTAGAGTTTTAATTATTTAACATAAATTTTTCACTCTATATATAGCATCGGCTTAATTTGGTCAAGCTATTATAATATCATCATTTTGAACTTACGTTTAGACTTACTAAACTGACGGCTTTGTGGAACAGTCAAGCGATGACGATATCTTACGTCATTTTATATACAAAGGTATTATTACATTCCAAAGAATGTTTTCAATTCAATATTGTTGAATACAATTTGAGATTGGAATAATTTTTACCTTTTGCATTATGAGTATAATATTGCATTTATTTTGCAATTTTTAAATCAATTTATAACATAAACTCTATAACGAGTTGCCTTGTGTGCACTTGTTACGTCCCTCTCTCCCCTATATTATATGATCATACTATAATAAACATTCTATCTGTAAATATTCTTGTGTATAACATTCCTTTCAGCAGCAGATAAGTGAGAGGAGCAGACAACCATAACACACACAGAGAGAGAGAGCCACGCGTAGTGTGTATGTGTGTGTGGCGCTGTCTGAGAGAGCGAGAGAGAGAGAGAGAGAGGGAGAAAGATTGCACTGACCACGCCGTTGCGTCTCACGCCGCGACACTGAGGAGTTTACCGCCGTACAGTACAGTCGTGCCGATACTGCCTCTTTGTTTCCGCGGTTGCGCTTGCTTTTAAGCGAGAGATATCCGTGCGCACGTGCGTTCATCGTCCAGAGGACTGCTGCTGCGTCCTTGACCAGAGACTTCGTGTGTCGCTGGAATCATCCTGCTGCTGTTCAGCACCGCGTGTCCATTGGTTTGCCGCTCGACTTCTTGCTGCACCTGGCCACACACTTGGCTTTGAGGCGTCCGTCCTGCTGTCCAGCGTCGGGCCCTGGTCATCCGTCCAGCGCCACTCCGGTCAAAGCCACGAGGCATTTATCGAGTTCCACGAAGCACTTCTGTAAGTACCTGCCCGATCGCAATACTCTCTCTCTCGGCATTATTCGCTCTGCTCCGTCTTTCTTACTCCGCGCTGCTTTTGTACTGATTTTTAGTCTTTACATAAAGAGAAACTTTGCTACTACTCGGCTTGTGTCACTTTGCTCCTCAATCTGTCCATTCCCATGCGATTCACTCTTAATCTATCTCGCGAACTAGCTACGTAGCCAAATTACTCACGACGCCTCCGCGGGCTCACGTGCACGAGGACGTGCACGTACAGCAAATTGCGCTACGGGCCTGGCTTCGTACAGCCTTCAAGAAGCCTGCAACTAGCTGCTTTTATATCCTCTCGCTTCTTTATCGTTGTTGGACCATAACCACCGATTATTTATACACGGACATTGAGAACCCCGTTATAACTCATATAAAAGTCTAGTATTCATTCGTAATATTTGTATGAGCAATTCAAGTTGTATTTTGAATCTTTGTACTTGAATTGAGTGAGTGATAAGTTAATGTACATACTTGCATTTATTTATAATAACGGACTTTATAACATATTTGATTTTGATTCCATTTAATCATGCTTATGCTTGTTTTACAATTTTTACAAGCTTTTTAATTATTGCACAACAATAACTTTTCCATCGTGGTATTTATAAATTAATATGGTCGCTTACTTATTTAGTTTTGAAACAATTAAGGGGGCAAACCACCTTTAAATTGTGAAAAAATCGATTTTTTTTTGGTACTTTTATAGGAAATTTTCCGTAGAATACGATTCCGATGTCAGAATTTTCAAAAAAAAAAATTTCGGCAAAGTTTTATGCAAAATTCGAATACTACCTTTTTACTACATTTCAATAAAATTTGGTTATTTCCTATTTTATATTTCTATTATATTTTTTCTCTTCTAAGACCAAATGTGAAATAAATTTTGTTAAATAATATAAAAAGTAGCCATTTTTACTATTATATATATTTTTTTTTATTGTTTATAATGATTTATAACACAGTTGTTTATATATAATTTTATTCGATTTTAAAACATATTATGAATGTTCAAATATTTAGATTTTTATGTAAACGTGTTATGATGGTCATGATATATATAAATGAAATAGGAATTTATTCGAAAGTTGACGCTCGAAGCGCCACCACTTTATTGGCGGATATTGGAACTCGCATGCAACTGAGATCGAACGAATTTTCGAACTACTTCACGTAGCTCAAATTTGACTCTGTTCACACAGCTTATTGGTACGTGTTGATAAACACAGCTGATACTTACACAGCTGATATTTACACGCCAATAGTGCTAAAAAAAATTGAAATTACACGATATTTGTTTGTTTCAATAGAGACAAGTTTAAACTAATTTGTATTTCAAATTTATTTGTTTGTTTACATTTGTGTGTTTTGTGGGACAATGTGTGTGTGTGTGTGTATGTGTGTGTGTGTGTGTGAGTGTGTGTGTGTGTGTGTAGTGCAGTCAAATTTGTGCAAAATGTCTTCAAGGGACAACAAGGGAAGATTTCAGAGTACCCATCCTGACCATAAGTACTCTAGGGGCAGATCTAAGAAGAGGCCAAGAGAATTTTTGACGAAGCAGGAAAATCCAGCAAAAAGGCCAAGACCCTCTACCAGTGCAAAATAATTGCAAGTGCAACAGTGGTCGCAGACTCTATTAGTGATACAAGAAATAGAATTATTGACATCAGCATTCTATTTCCTGCACTTGAGAACATTTTAGTGTGCAATCAGTGCAACGGCAAGGTGACATTTAGTGAGTCTAGTGTACAGGGCTTCGCGGTTCAAAATTGACATTGGTGTGCAAAGTGTAAGCAGATTGCATCTATAAATTCAAGTAAGAAAGTTGGACCAAAGGCGAATGGCGTGGCAGTAAACAGAAGGTCTGTTCTTGCTGCTCGGTGCACTTGGCCATGGACACGCTGGTCTTTAACATTTTCTGGCATTATGGACTTTTTAAAGCCAGTTGCTCAATCTGCTTTTGACGAAATCAAAAGCAGTTGAGCAAAGTTTGCCAGGACGGTAGCAGAAGACTCTATGAAGCGAGCCGTACTTGAAGAGAAAGAAGCTACACACCAAACAGTGCTGGACTGGACGTTTCTGGTGATAAGTCGTGGAGGAATAAAGGTTTTTCATCGCCTGCAAGGACTTGCTAGCTCATAGGAAATAGGACTGGCAAGGTTTTAGACGTTTTTTTTTTTTTTTTTTTTTTTTTTAAGTGGATTTCGAACTCGGAAGTTCATCGCCTCATCTACGCAAGCCTTCCACGTATCCCTATTTTGTGCTAACCCTATCCATTTCGCGCCGTCCCGTCCGATTTCAGTTAAGTCCGCTTTTACATTGTCCTCCCACCTGCGTCTAGGTCTACCTAGAGGTCGCGATATGTATTTGGCTTTCTTTCATTATACGCGCTGCGGTGCGATCATTTCCCATTCTTGCAACGTGCCCTGCCCATCTTAGTCTTCGCGATTTAATTATTCTTTTTATATTCGGTGACGCGTATAGGTTATGTAGCTCGTCGTTGTCGCAGTTTCCTCCACTCCCGGTTTCCTCATCTTTCTTTGGCCGTATATTTTTCGCCAGACCTTATTTCGAACACCCCTAAAACGGTTTTCTTCCGCTTTCAGTAAGCGCCCAAGTTTCGCACCGTACAGGATTACCGGCATTATTATAGTCCTATTAATCCTTACTTTTACATTTCTAGACAGCAGTTTTGATTTTAGTAATCTATTCACGGCGTAGTAGCAAGCATTCACCGAAATGAGTCTCTTGTTAATCTCGGCTTTAATTTTTCGTTTCCTCATTATGGTTGTGCTAAATATCTGAATTCGCTAACCTTTTTCAAAAGTATAATTTCCGACTCTAAGATCACCCTCACTTCGTTCAAATGCCCAATTTATCCATGATCATATATTTCCGTTTTCGATTCGCCTACTACTGCTAACCGTGTCCTCAGCGCCTTTATGAGATTGTTTCCGCGTTTCCTCGATATCGCGCACGTGTATCCCCTAGTTAGTCCAAGTCATCGCATTACCCTAGAATTTTGTGTTTTTTCGTTAAGGGCTTGCACCTGCCCGCTGTCTGCATTTTCTGAAACAAACATATTCTAGCGTTAAGCTTAAAAGATGTACTGTTAGAGAGACCGTCCCTTGTTCAAACCGTCGCGTATCATGAATGATTCGGATTACGTTACCGCCCTACTCGGACCTTTTTCCCGTGCTTCCGTTCAGAAACATATTTGCATTAATTTCACGAGTTTTTTTGTACTCGAGGAGCACCAGGGACTTGAATACTTTTGCTTCTCGTTGATAGAGTCATACCGCTTTTTTAAGTCTATCAATAGTTGGATGTTTGCTTTCGCAATGTTCCCATTTTTTTCTCTAACACTGTCTACCATATAGTAAACATTTGATCGCACGTCGGACCTGTGTACGCCGCGGAATCCCACACTGATAGTCTCCTAATTATATCTTCCGCGCAATGCGCTGTGCCGTCTGGCCTGTATTACGTTATTAAACTTGTTGTAGCAAGGTAGTAAAGTAGAGATTCCCCGGTAGTTATTGCACTGTTTTCATCCCTTTTTGAAATCGGTTATAATGATAGATTCTTTCCAGTTTTCCGCGCTATCGTTTCATTTTTCCAAAATAGCACATACTAGTTCAAAATTTGAACTTGTAAGCGACGGTGCCCCACGGTTATTTAAAAGTAGTTCAGCTGGTATAGAAGTCGTTTACCCGCGCCTTATATGTTTTTTTAGTGATATTTATTGCATCGCGGCTGCTACTTCTTTGTAGGTCGGTTCTCCATATGGAGTTCCCGCAGTGCTGGATTTCGTCTCCCGTTTCCTCGCAGTTTTCATGTACGTTTAGTAACTTAGCAAATATCCTTTCCACAGCTTTAGCAGTTCATTTTCGCTTGTAACGAGTTCCCGCACCTCATCTTTCATTAATGTGCGGATTACTACTGGAAACCTTTCCTAATGGTCGTTTATTCTTGTTAATCTCGCGCGGGTTATTTCCTTTTACTATTAGTTTCTATTTTTTCTAATTGATCTTTTGATACTTCGCGCTTTTCTGTTCCTTAAATCGCCCCACTTGACCTTCTTTTTCGTTGGCTACTCTTCTACGGCCCTATCGCCTCCATTTGTGTCACAGCTGTTCTAATTTGCCTTTGCGCACTTTTCAACCCGATTTTCGCACTCTTCGTCAAATACCATGGTTTGCTCTTGGCTTTATCTATTCTACACTAGCACTTATATTCGCGGCCTGTTTTATCTCGTTTTTCGATCTCCCCTCAAAGACTGTTCGGCGTCAACGTATCTACCTTCCGTCGTGCATCCGTTTCTTCGAGTACCTGAACGATTCCTTTATTTTTTCTAGTCTTTATCTGACCTTTTGAATTATTCGTTTCTTCCGTTCCGTAGCTTTTCAGATATCGAACATTTCTACTTGCTTCGCACTGTTTTCTATTTTGCCCAGCTACTAATTTGGCCTCTTAATTGGCACTACTAGAAATGATCCGAGTCGCAATCCGCCCCCCTATGGGTTCTTTACGCTCAAGCACGTTCGTTGGCGCTTTATCGATAAGAAAGTGATTATTTGAGTTTTTCGTGGCTCCGTCCGCGATGTCACGTTACTATTGTGTATATCTGGTGCTGAAGCACGTACTGCTTTACATATAAGAA
Source organism: Pteromalus puparum (assembly GCA_012977825.3). Lineage (NCBI taxonomy): Eukaryota > Metazoa > Arthropoda > Insecta > Hymenoptera > Pteromalidae > Pteromalus > Pteromalus puparum. The sequence goes on along the minus strand of CM053172.1, from coordinate 20,967,145 downwards.
TTTTTGCCGCCGCGAATTTATGGCTCTGAATACCGTTATCGTGACTGGTTTGTGCAGACTTCCTTGCCATGTTAAGGCCTAAACATTTCCTGCTTTCCCATATTTGGCGTTGAAATCCCACTACAATTTTTGTAGGTGTCGTAAGACGCGAATTGAGGTTCGATATAATTGCTCCAAGGCTTCGTAATAAAGATCCTTGCACTCTTCCTCTTTGTTCCTCCGTAGGACAATGGCACGTAATAACCCGTATTGTAACCACGCTCCTTCGATGACGATATACGCAGAGTCTGTCCGTTACGAATTTGAAACTTTAACCGCGTGTATTAAGTTCTTTGTTAATCAGGAACCGGTACCGTAGGAATGTCCGCTCGTGCCCCGTACATAAAGGTGAAGTTTTCGTTTCCTAACGGTACCGCTATCTTGCCACCGAGTTTCTTGTATAGTACTAAGTCTAGATTGTACCCGCCAGCTTCTTTAAGATTTCCCGGTACGCACCGCTCTGTATAACCTGCGCACATTCCACGTCCTACTTTAAGTCCCTATTGATTTTGGTTTGGTTTTGAGTTTTTTGAGCACATGAGTAGCTAAGATGACTACCCACGCGTTTTGGGATCCTGTTTAAGCATCGCAGGTGAATCATACCGTTCTAGAGGTGAAAACTCCATACCTCTCATAGAACTAAGTATGAGAGCTTTCGACTTTGATAAGGACGGAGTCAGCTCATCGTCGGACGAGGCTACGGAATCACGCTCGTATCCTAACGTCCCCCTGCCAAGGCAGCGCGCCTACGTGGCTTCGTTGCCGTGTAAGACCAAGGTGGCGAATCATTCCTACACATCCCCTTTCGGGGAGTTGTCATCGCTCCGCATTCTCAGCAGCAGGATTTTTGTAATGTGTTGCTAAAAGAGATAGATTTAGAACATAGTTAGGTAGGAGAGAAAGTGAAATAAGAAATATTGCTTGTAGTGTCGTTGTTGTGGTGCTTGCGTACCGATTGTTTACTAGATGTGAATGCGTTCGATCGCCAGTGTGGGCTCATCACACCCACGCCCGGGCCTATCGGCTGTCCGCGGCTGCTTATTCGATTTATTCGCAGCTAACCTCTTTCTCAGGGGCCGTTCCTCTATCCGCAACCTGAGGACGCGCCGTGTAGTGGTGATAGGCACCCACCCGTCCGCTCTGGACGCACAGAAGGTTTTAGACGTTGCAATAAAAAATAGTTATTGCAAACAGTCCTCTAAGTGGGAAGGCAAGAAGGAATCGGAAGAATATCTGGAGTGGTACGAAGAGCATGAAGCTTCTTGCACTGCTAACCACCAAGGTAGTGCTGGAAAAATGGAAGTGGATGGAATATGCGAAATTTTTGAACGTTCAGAAGAACTTTACGGTGTTAAATACCACCACTACATTGGTGATGGGGACTCAAAAGTGTTTAAATCAGTGAGTGAAAAAAAACCATATGGTGATGAATTTGTGGTTGAGAAGAGAGAGTGTATTGCTCACGTACAGAAGAGGATGGGTACGCGTCTGAGGAACCTCAAGAAATCTCTCTCTGGAAATAAGCTTTCTGATGGAAAAACAATCGGAGGAAGAGGCAGATTAACAGCTCAAGTGATTGACAAGCTCTCCGCTTATTATGACAAGGCGTTGAAGAAATGAATAGTGAAATCTGGGCAACTTTCTTCCACATCCAATCGACTGATGAGAAGCCACAACATAACATGATTATTGCCCTACAGGGTCACAGAGTTGGTGCAAATGGCAAAAATCAAGAGTTACAGGAACTAGTTTCAGACATACGAACAGCATTCCGGCTATTGTGATGGAACAAGTGCGACCAATCTACGAGGATTTAACAAAGACAGAACTTTTAGGAAGGTGCCTTGGAAGTTTTACGCAAAACTCCAATGCAAGTTTTAATAACTCTGTGTGGTAGTTAGTATCCAAGACAACTTTCAGTGGCTTGATGGTTCTCAAGATTGGTGTGTATATAGCTGTGACCTGTTTCAATGATGGACGCACAGGATTTCTCAACATTATGAGGAAGTTTGACACCAGTCCAGGATGTGCAGCAGTAGATTGGACCAGAACGAGCGATGATGCCAGACTCTTTCATGCAGAAAGAAAAACATCAATCCCAGAGGAATCATATGCAGCAGGAGCCCACTAAGGTATTTATTATAAATGTTAATTTTACCCGAGTATTACAATAGTTATTACAATTTTACTTAATACAATACAAGTATTACCATTTTATTAGTAAAGACCCTCTTACAGAAAAATAATAAATAAAAATACATTCTTATTGCAACTAACTTTTATTTATTATTTTTCTGTAAGAGGGTCTAATAAAATAAAAGTTAGTTGCAATAAGAATGTATTTTTATTTATTATTTTTCTGCAAGAGGGTCTTTATTAATACAATTATTTTTACTACCCGTTTATCTAATAAAATAAATAAATAAATAAATATATTTTAGTTACCTCTATAAATAATAAATATAATAAATCTCTCTAAAATGCAAATTTTTTATTTTATTTTTTTCAGAGCTGACATGAACCGGCTCTGTCAACAGTGACAGGTGAGGTTATGGATGCATAGCAGACTAGAAGTATAAACAACAATGCTTTGTCTATGTGACGAAAAAAAGATAAGTATGATTAACTAAGTTAAGTGTGATAAGTACAGTGTACTTAAATTTCTAATTTTTGTATTTTTTTGCATTTCAGCTCATACAAGAAAAAAAAGAGTGGTTCGACCCAATCCGACCATAGAATATTGATGCAAACTGAAGGATACGCTTATCAACTGCATTGGAAAAAGGAGATAAGATTTTAAATAGATTAGATAAGTATTAATTTTATGTAACATAATTGTAAACTTAATTGTTAAATATCTCAAAATATTGTTTTTCTGAATTTTATCTCACTGTCCGTAAGATTACAAGGGAACGCGTGGTTGGATTGGGCTCAGATTTTATGAAGATGCTTGTTAGAGGAGTACTTTCAGTATAAATGGAGGGATTTTGGATTGAAGCAGTAGAATTTATTTAACACCTATAAAAGTGATAAAATTATTGAAAAATAGGTGTAATATTTCAATTATTTAAACAAAAATATACTTCTACTAGCTCAAATCAAAATCCCTCCGTTCATACTGAAAGTACACATATAAAGAGTATCTCCACAAAATTTGAGCCCAATCGAACCATGCGTACACTTGGAATCTTACGGACAGTGAAAAAAGTCCTTGAATATAGTCTGGCTTGACAGAGAGGCATATCATGTTGAAATGGGTTAAAAATTGAGATATTTAATGTTTATTGCATGTACTTTTACATGAAAAAACTCTTTTTTAATTATATTTTAAAATTAAAATCCAATGTTCAATTTTTTGTTTCAGATTTTAAAGGTGGTTTGCCCCCTTAATTGTATCTGATTAGCTTAAAATTTATACCACATTACACAAAAGTTAATTTCATTTAATGTGCATTAAATTAACTTCATTACTTTTAACCTTCTTCAGATTGAAGATTATAGATCTTACAGTGTATAAATTGCTTACCAATAATTGAAAAATAATTATTATATGAAGTTGTTCACTATGCAAATTATTTTCATCTAGGCAACGCTCCTTACTGTTGTTTTTACTTTCTTGTAAAATTAATTAATGAAACATTCTTGAGACTTTCCTGGATTCTCATAATTTAGTTTTAATGATAACTTTAGTTTCTTGTATTTGTCAAGATTATTACATTTTCTATCCTTTGATAATTTTGCGGAAAGCTATTACTTGACAAAACTCTGAAACAAATTTTTACTGTTAATGAGATATATTCACGATTATCACAACGAAATAAAAAACGAGAGAAAATAAATTTTTATTTCTTATCTTTGAACTCTCTTTCTTTGGTCGCATTCTTAACCGCATAAAGACAAAGACTGCGTGCTGCGTGACGTCATGTACACTTTAGTTTGTGCCGCTCTTTTCAATAGTGGTAACATTTTATTCACTTCCTTTTCGGCTTTTAATTTTTGATTTCGCGCATTGACATTATCCTGGTGCCGATATCACTGCTTATTATTTTTATTTAGCAGCGTAGAGTACTCGTTGCCAAAGTCTGCATTTATAACACCACATAGTTTATGCTTTTGTGCTGATTAAACTTTTCACTGTGTTTATGCACTGAAATGCACTTTCACGAATTTCAATAGTTGAAATTTTTTTACACAAAGCAATTTTGCAAGGCCGAATTCACGATTATTTATCACGACTTTTTGTAACAGCGCGACCTGGGCCCATAACCTATTGGAAATGTGTGTTAAATAAACACAGCTCCAGTTAAAGATTTAATAAAATATCTTTATTAAAATGCACAAGGTAGGTCTTTATAGTACGACTGACTGGCAGAGACTAGCTATCGAATAAAGGCCATGGGGTTTACGCATACAGCTTCCCATTCCTTCTATATGCTTAAGTTACAGTTTTGTTTATAAAACATACTCCGAACGTAGAATCATTTTTGCTATAGGCATGCCATAAGTATTCAGTCACTATGACATATTCCAACAACCCGTATTATTAAGAGTTGTCCACTTTTGTAAATTATAGATATCATATTTAGTATTTTTAATAACATTTCAGAATTTTTTTTTAAATCTCGCGATAATCACGTGATTTTTACCAGTAGGGTAATAACACCAAAAATTTAATATTATGTCTAAATGTAAGAAGTCTAAATGCTAACTTTGAAAAATTGAAGACTTTTGTTGAGCGTCTAGCCAGAAAGCCGGTGATAATTGTGTGTTCTAAGACGTAGTATTTACAATATCCTTAGTACTTTCAACTGGGAGGCTATAAAAGTTATTATAACGAGAGTGTAATTAATAAATCTGATGGAGTAATGCTATATATAAAAGAGTATATATGGGAAAATACCGGCATGGATGAAATAGGTAGATTACAGATAATTAATACCGATATAAAACTAACGACTGGTGAAGTTTTGAGAGATTCGTCGATCTACAGATCACATGATCTACCAAAAAAAGAATTTTTGTATCGCATCGAAAAATTCATGTTAGATCAGCGGAAAACAAAAAATTAATGTATAGTGGGTGATTTCGATTTAGATATACTGGACAGTAACTTTAGTACAAAAGATATATGCGAAAAATCAATAAGACAGGATCATATCAATAACCTTTTTGAGGTTAAATATACTACCTGTTTCACAGAAGTAACGGACCCTCCATCAACAATGATGGGGTTACATGCATTGACAATTTTTTAATTAAGACTAGTAACACTTCTGTAAATTCACACAAAGTAACAAATCCCTTCAATGATCACTATTCTTTGTTGATTAATATTGAACAAGAAACTACAAAAATAAATAACCGTACAGATATCAAATTTATAAGTTACAATAAACTACGAAGATATGCCAGTAATCTAGATTGGAGTTCATCAAAGATGAACAGGGAGAATCAAAGAGAACAGGGTCATCAAAGATGCTAAGATAAAATTTGACTGCGAAACCATAAAGCGAAAGTAGTAGGGGCACGTTATCGCCAGACGCCTGTGGGGGAGGGGGTCTGGCGCCAGACGTCTGGTGGCGGGGATTTTCGGCTGCGGCGCGGTATCGCCGGATGGGGGAGGGTGAGCTGGGGGTTTGTGGAGGGGATTTTTGCATGCGGCGCGTTACCGCCAGACAGGGGGAGGGTGAGCTGGGGGTTTGTGGAGGGGATTTTTGCGTGCGGCACGGTATTGCCAGAATTTGTGAAATTATGGGCCCTTGGTGTATTAGGAGAGCAGAAGTTTGACAGAGGTAGAATGTAAGAGAGAGAGAGAGAGAGAGAGAGAGAGAGAGAGAGAGAGAGAGAGAGAGAGAGGGAGAGTACTACTAGCCGAAAGCGATTCGAGTCATGGGCCGAGGCGCTTAATTTTCTGCCTGCAACGCGCGGCGGAGCTCGAATTTTCCCTGCAGTGAGCTTGAGCGCGAAAAGTATTTTACGAAATCTCGTTAAAGAGCACGTCCCTTTGGATTTATGCAGATTGATATAACGCGCGCGCGCGCGCGCGCGAGAGAGAGAGAGAGAGAGAGAGNTTGTCTAGCCTGCGTTTTGAAATAAGAAGTTGAACTATTGTTACGTAAGTGAGATGGTAGGGAATTCCAGAGATATGAGGCGCTGATGTGGAATTATTTCCTCAGCGTCTCTGTGGCGAAGGGGGGGATGTCTAGAGGACTCACTTCACCCCTCACTGGGCGGAGGGCGACGTGGAAGTTAAAATAGGCTAAGATATAGGATGGTACAGCAGTATTAAATAGTTTTCTTAGAAAACAAGCCATAAAGTACTTCCTACGTCCGGCGGTGGTGAGCCAGCCGAGCTCACGCCTGTAAGGAGTGATGTGCTCATCCCTTCTTACACCATAGATGTAACGAATTCCTGTATTTACCAGTCTCTGTAGTTTGAGGTCTAGTTCTTTAGTCAAGTCACAGTATACCAGTGAACAATAGTCAATGATGGGAAACAGGAGAGCCTGCACAAGATGTTTGCGCAGTCTAAGGCTAGTGCTTTTTCGAAAGAAGTTTAGACGGTACATTAAAGAGTGAGCACGTTTGCATATTTGCTTGACATGCTCTTTCCAGGTTAGCTTCGAATCTAGCAATAACCCGAGACTGCGCACGGATGATTGATACTCGACCCGGGCTCCTCCTATGTTTATGTAGGTGTTAGCTACAGTTGGTAAAGAGTTTATGTAGTAAGGGGAGCCCAGGATGATCGCCTGAGTTTTGCTGACGTTTAACTTCAAAAGATGTTGTGCTGCCCAGCCTGAAATCCTCTCGGCATTAGCTGTCATCCTAACGGAACAGGAATCCAGCTCCTCGAGGGGGCATTGACAGTAGATCTGGAGGTCATCCGCATAAATGAGGTGATAGGTGTCTGAGTCAAGGCAGAAGCCGATGTCATTGATGTATAACGAGAATAGCAGGGGGCCCAGGACGGACCCCTGTGGGACTCCCGTGTTGAGAGGGCGAAAGGTGGAGAGCTCGCCCTTATCACCAATGACAGCCTGCTCTCTGCCCGTAAGATATGATGCAAGCCAGCGGATGACCTGTTTCGAGAAACCGAAAGAGGTTAGTTTTTAGAGAAGTTTGACGTGACACAGTGTCAAACGCCTTACTAAAGTCGAAGAGGAGGAGAAGTGTAACCATCTTTTTGTTTATCCCTAGCCTGATATCGTCGGTCAACTTTATCAGGCCTGACTGAGTACTATGTCCGGAGCGAAAGCCGGTTTGAAGATCATCAAGGCAGAGCCTCGATTCCAGATATTCAGATATTTGTTTGTGTACCAGCCATTCCAGTGCCTTTGACAGAAAACATAGAAGGGAGATCGGACGATAGTCAGAAAGAGATGTTGGGGAACTGACTTTGTTTAGCGCATGCACTAGAGACTTTTTCCAGACAGAGGGGAAGCATGACTCGCTCAGGGACAGGTTAAAAATTCTACAGAGAAAGGGAGTGAGTACTGGCAATGCCTTCTGAATTATGCCCTGTGGAATGCCATCGCTGCCTCTTGCCTGGGAGTCAAAGTGCATTATCGCAGCTAAAACGTCCGATTCCGTTATCTCCCTGAAGTTAAAGTGTTCGGGGGTGTTCTGACTCCCGAGCCCTTGCAGGTAGTCCGCAACGTCAGGGGCCAGTGGATCGGTGGAAATTCAGCTAAAGTGCCTGTTGAGGTCTTCAGTAGAGAAACGAGAGGGAGGTGATTCCCTGGAGGTGGTGATTCCAAGTTTCTCTAGCTCTCTCCAGATCTCACCGGCGTCAGTCAGAGACGC
>CM053172.1:20877438-20942359 GCA_012977825.3 Pteromalus puparum | reverse complement strand
TACTGTTTTCAGTATTACCTGTAGCTCCTTTAGAAGTAATTTTGTGCCAGAAGCTGTTTTATAATAATCCAGCATGGCTTTTTCGAGCTGCTTGTATAAAACGTCCTCCTCAAGTAGTTGTACATAAAACGATGAGGGGGTGTTAAAGCGGGTGATGCGTAAATCCTTGGTTTGCGCTAGGAGCGCATCGATATCTCGAGACCAAATACCAACACTCATTTTGAAATATTACACTTTATAACGGATATTTTCACTTTACAGCTTCTCACTCGCAATACAGCTAGCAACGCACTGCTGGTCCACTGTGACAAATGCGGGGGTTCGAGTCAAGTGGCGCAGTCTAGGGAGGGAGGAGTCTTTCCGCTAGAAACACACACACACACACACATTTCTGCGCAAGGGGGAAAGCTATTAGGCTAGAACGGCGCACGTGCGGGGCCCCGTAGCTAACAGCGCTGCATTGGGGACTAGCGGTCGTTGTTGTAAGCTAACTACCCCCGCCGATACAAGCTCTTGTAAGCAGCCGGGTAAATTAGCTTACCACCGCGCCGCCGCCGCCACCGCCCGCAGCTGAATAATATGCTCGTTTTTTTTTTAAACAAATTTAGTTGTTATTGTGTGCTTATCCCGTCAGCATCATCATCATCATCATCATGGATACTCGTTGGACACATCCTTGGACAAGCATGATATGCGGACCAACATCGTGTGGAAAATCTTCGTTTATAAAGCGCTTTTTACATTTAATCGATGAAATGGCAGATGTGACATTTGACAGAATCTTATTTTATTACGCCGAGTGGCAGGATGGCTACAAAAGTGAGAAATTGCTAAGAAACGGCAAGACTATAGAGTTTCGAGAAGGTTTGCCTAAAGCCGAGGATTACTCAAACGATCCGCACCTGAAAAAACTCTTGATAATCGACGATATGATGCGCGAAGCCTCGAATCACGTTATTGTCGATCTCTTTACTAAAGGCTCACACCACAAGAACATATCTGTCTTTTTCATCACACAAAATCTGTTCCACAAAGGCGCATATGCTCGAGACATTAGCCTCAATGCATCGTATATTGTCTTATTCAAAAATCCACGCGATCGTGCACAGATTCAACATCTAGCCCGACAAGTCTATCCTGAAGATCCAAAATTTGTCAAAGAGGCGTATCAGGATGCTACAACAAAACCGTTTGGCTACTTGATGATTGACTGTAAACAGAGCACAGCGGATGAGTTTAGATTTAGAACGTGTATTTTTCCAGACGATGAATATCAATATATTTACTTGCCAAAGTACACCACCAGCGCTTGGGAACACTCTATGTAATAAGCTCGTGGCTTTCGTCGTCGTCGTCGTCGGTTAAAAAGAAGAATGCTGCTCTGGTATTCTTTAGTCGCCCCTCAGCCATGCCGAAGCACGCATCAGCTGGCTCGGATAGCACGAGTCGGAAAAAACTACCGTTTGAAAAAAAATATATAGCTCTCTTGGATGCTCTTAGACATTCTGACAAAAATCAGCGTATAGCTCTCTTAAAATCGGCTGACGAAAAATTAATCAAGTATATTTGTGAGTGCGCGTTAAACGTCCTTTACGGAACAGTCTCGTTAAAAAACCATCAAAAGAAGAAGCTTAAAAAACATAAACAAATTTTAAGAAAATTGGCTGCAAAGAGTCGTAAAAATTCTTGGAAAAGTAAAAAACGTGTCATTGTTCAAAAAGGCGGAAGTTTTCTACCGTTTCTTCTACAACCTATACTGGAGGGTGTATTATCAATTTTACGCTAAAAAAAATGTCGAGCATCAAAAAAATGGTTCTTATATCCAAAGATCAGCTAGATAGAATGCAACGAGAGCCGCAACCAGCTACGAGCAGCAGCAGCAGCAGCAGCAGCAGTAATGCTGTGACAAGAGACCTCGACAATGCACCAAGTACACCAAGCCTCGGGACTAGTCAAACTATCGGTGACAATCTCAGTCGTCTGGATGATGAGATGAAAAAAATTCTCGACTCAACAACATATACAAATGATCAAGATCGTTTAACACAGTACCTTAGTGCTTTGCGTCGATACTTATTCTTTATGGAAGAAAAACGTAAACCACGGGCAACATCTAGTGAAAAAAATCCTCTACACTCGGAACCCATGCAAGACGATTTAATTGTACAAAGCGTTCCAAAACTTTTCAAAAAAAGCACACAGCTATTATTAAACCATTTAAAATCACACACTGAGCGTATATTTTGGGATGCTCGCGGTACAGTATACATTGACGGTGAAAAAATTCACAATTCAAACATTATAGATTTGGTCAACGAAGCCGCACGATCTAGAAAAAAATACAAAGCCACTGGAAGAAAAGAATTTGCAAGATTGCTCCGTGCTCTCAACGTGCCTAAAGAGTTTATTGGCAATACGGAACTCTGGAGCATCGGTGGTGCTGCATCTACGAGTAAAGACTGGAGTAAATTAGACAATTACAGTAATCAAACAATCGCTAATCTCGGAAAGTCAAAGTCTGAATTTGCATCAGCCATCGACGGCGACGAGGACGAGCATGATAGCGGAGGTTTTGATTCTACCAAGGACGATACTGCATTACTTGGCTCTAGTAAAATTACAAGGAGAAGGCGCGCCACTACCGTGTATACCTCGACACCTAAAAAATCACCTAAAAAATGGCTAAAAGCACTATGAATCAACGTTTGGAAAAACAATACTTTGACCCCCGACATGCAGCCAGCTATTCCGGAGCTAGGAATCTTATTCGTGAAAATAAAGATAAATTTTCTGCAGACAAGATCAAAAAGTGGCTCACAAAACACGATACCTACACTCTTCACAAAGCTATTCGACGAAAATTTCCGCGATTATTCTACAACGTGAATGGCATAGATCATGTTTGGGAAGCCGATCTCATCCAGCTCACATCTTTAAAGTCGTACAATGACAATTTTGGCTATATTTTAGTGGTGATTGACGTTCTATCCAAGTTTGTCTGGGTTCAGCCCCTACGCGATAAAACAACACACGCAGTTTCAACAGCGTTTAAAAAAATTCTCGACACCAGTCTCCGGAAACCACACATACTACAGACAGACCGTGGAAAGGAATTTGTCGGTAGCACTTTTCAGAAGTTACTCAAAGATAACGATATTTATTTTCGTGTTGTAAGCAACCCTGATGTGAAAGCCGCTGTTGTTGAACGATTCAACAGAACGCTCAAAGAACGCATGTACAGATATTTTACACATAAAAATACAAAACGATACATTGACGTTTTACAGCTATTGGTTGACGCTTACAATAAAACACCGCACTCTACGATTAAAATGGAGCCAGCAAGTGTGACCATATATAACGCGCACAAAGCGCGAAAAAATTTAGTTAAACGCGCTATGCGGAGACAGCCTCTTCGTAAAAGACCGAAATACAAGACTGGCATGTATGTGCGCATTAGTCGAGAAAAGAATATTTTTGAAAAAGGTGCTGAAAAATCATGGAGTGAAGAAGTGTTTAAAATTACAAATGTTCTAAAAAGACAAGCTCTATTTATCTACAAACTGGCGACTTACAAGGAGAAGCAATTGAGGGGTTTGTCTATCCCGAAGAACTGTCTGCTATGCACAAGAAACGAGTCAAAGAGCAAGAATTGAAAATTGATAAAATTTTACGCACCAAAGGCAAAGGCAAGAAAAAACAGTATCTCGTCAGCTGGGTCGGTTATCCCGAAAAATTCAACTCTTGGATATCAGCTGCAGATTTGAAGAATATTTAAAAACAATGAATCAAACGGAATTTACCATCTTTCTCCCGAGCAACAGCAGTGCAAAGTACTATCCTAATAACACAACTACAAGCTTTTCGACACGACTGCCCAAAGAAATTGAACTTTACGGGCGATGGTTAGTTGGTATTTCAGAAATACACATTCCATGCACAACATTTCATCTACGCCACGAGGACTGCATTCTCAAGTATGGCAATGATGATGAAACACCCCGATACTTTCAACATGGTACATACACTACTATGCAATGTCTCGTTGACACAATAAACGACGCATTGACACTACCCGGTAGAAAGGAACTATGCATGAAATTGTTCTACAACGAACGAGGCGGCTTTGTATCTATAGGCTTTCTCGCGAAAAATAATCTTGTAAAGCTGTGCAGATCACCCGATTTGTCGCCTGCTGTCCAGCGCATACTCGGCTTTGAGTTTGGTGTAAATCCCACAGAGACGCGCGAACAAATAGATAATTATCAACTACGTCTCGTAGGCACACAGCCTGCAAGTTTTGCAAGAGCCGTGCCAGATCAACTATTTGTCTACTCTAATCTCTGCGAGCCCAGTATCGTCGGTGACACACACGCACCACTTTTGCGGATAGTCAATATAGAAGCCCGAAAATTCGATTTTGGAACCACCGTCGTGAAAAATTTTGCGCCAGTTCACCATGTGCCTATGCTCGTAAATAGATTTCAAACAATCGACATAGATATAAGAGATCAACTCGGCAAACCCATACCATTCGAGTTTGGAACGCTGACCATAGCACTGCATTTTAAGAGAGCAGACTAAGTGATTTTTCTACAAAATGAGTTTTTACACCGTTTACGATTATCAAACGGGCCGCGGGGGCCGTGGTGTAAATCACGTCTACGTCGGCTCGCCTCGGATGCGTGGTCATGGTTTGGGCTCGTGGTTTTCTGGAATATTCCGCAGTGCTTTACCGTTTCTTGCAAAAGGCGCTCGAGCCGTTGGTAAGGAAGCTTTACGGGCTGGTGTTAATATACTCGAAGACGTCGGTGAAAACAACATGACGTTTAAGGACTCACTCAAAACACGTCTCAACGAATCAGGACATAACCTCAAGAGAAAAGCAACAGAGAAGCTGTCAAAAATCATGGAAGGCTCTGGCTATAATCATCTGCACGCTAAACGACCTGCTCAGTCTCGTCTCGCGCTTGGGCCTCGACACACCGTGTCACGGAGAAAGAAACGCCGTTCATCTACTGGCGGTACAAAATCCAAGAAACGCAAGACAAAGAAGAAGAGTCTACGTAGACGTCGTGCAAAGCCAGTTAAACGCTTGAAGAAAAAACTGTCAAAGAAAAGAAAGTCTAAGAAGAAGGCAAGAAAAAGTAAAAAAACACGAGATATTTTCGGCTAACATTCTAACGTTAAAATGTCGTTTTTGCACAGTCACTCGGAAGCGTGCCTCAAAACAGAGCTCGACTTGTTTTCCCTACCTCCTACACAAACGGCCATAGAATCAAGCAGATGGGTATCTTACAAACCCGTGTCGTCGTTGAGCGACGAGAGTCCCATAGAGTTTTGCATAAATTCTCAAAACGAGGATTATTTAGATCTCGCACATACTATGATAAAAGTCAATGTGCAAATAACACCGCTGACAGAGGCGACCGACAAATTTGTGACTCCAGTAAACAACTTTTTGCACTCGATATTCAACCAGGTTGATGTTTATTTAAATCAAAAACTTGTCTCACCGCCCGATAACGCATATCCCTATAGAACATACTTGGAAACTCTTCTTAATTACGGCCCCGCTGCCAAAAATTCTCATCTAACCACCGCGCTATGGGCGGCCGATGTGGCGGGCTCTATGGACGAACAGCCCGGCGGTGATAATAAGAAAAATACAGGCCTCGTGGAAAGACAGGCATGTCTAGCGGGCGGTAAACAATATGATCTTCTCGGACATCTTCACTGCGATATAATGAATCAAGATAGATTTCTTATAAACGGTGTAGAAGTTCGTCTAAGACTCGTACGGTCGAAAGACGCATTCTGTCTCATGAACGCATCAACCACAGAGTATTCTGTGCATATAGCCGAAGCTACACTCCTCGTACGCCGTGTAAAAATTTCACCAGCCGTTCTCATAGCACACGCCAAGACATTGTCAACGGCCACAGCCAAATACCCCATCACGCGTGTAGAAGTAAAAACCTTCACCATGCACAGTGGCATAATCGGAGATTCTTTAGAAAATGTCATACTCGGCCAATTACCCAAGAGAATCATTCTTGGTTTTGTCGACAACAAAGCTTTTAATGGAGACAAGACAAAAAACCCATTCAATTTTCAAAACTTTTCCATCAATTTTCTATCCCTCTATGTCGACGGCACTCAAATACCGAGCAAGCCACTGCAGCCAAAATTTGACAAGAACGCACCCATGTACGTCGAAGCCTATCACACGTTATTCTCAGGCACTGGCATACATTACATGAACGAAGGCAACGATATCGATCGCAATGAATACGCCGACGGTTATTGTCTTTTTGCATTCGATCTCACACCTGATCTATCAGCTCATTACGCCGGACACTGGAATCTCGTGAAAAACGGATCCATCAGAATCGAAGTTCGCTTCGAAAAAGCATTAACTAAAACTATAAACTGCATACTATATTCAGAATTTGACAACGTTTTAGAAATAGATGCAGCAAGGCAAGTCGTCATAGACTATAACTCGTAAACTCACTCACACACACACACACACACACACACACACACACACACACACACACACACACACAGCGGCTCCCTAGAAAGAGGGAGAGGGAGATAGCCCTCGAAAGAGAGAGAGAAGTGGAAAAAAACGGAAGGGCCTGCAGCCTCCGCAACACCATACGACAGTCCGCTCGCAACTCTCGCCCCCAGCGCACTCGCACTCTAGTCATCATGGAGAAAACAGACTATGTAATAGATATACAAGCATTTCACGACAAAAACGGAAGCTTTCTACCCAAGGAGGTTGCCGTATTGGGACTTGACTGCAATTTCATCGCACACTGGATCATAAAACCACCGTCATACGATTGTGACATTATACAAAAAGGCATACTCGCCACAAACACATATCTGTCGTGCTACCACCATGGCATCGAATGGTTCGACGGTGAGGCGGACATGGATCGTGTATACAAAGTGCTTCGTGAAGTGGCTAGTAATGCACTACGAATATATGTGCGCGGTGCTCAAAAACAAAAGCTACTAGAAAACGTTCTCGGCCGACACATAATCAACTTGGAAGATTTCAGCTGCCCATCTTTCAAAAATCTACCACGCGTAAACGAACACTACTGCTTCTTTCACGGAAAAAAACGCGAATATTTCACTTGTGCTCTCGGCTACGTATACAAACTACGCCTGTGGATCATGAAGACTCTACAGGTCCCCGTCGAAGTTCATACCAATACCCATCAATACTCAAAAGACATTCCAGATAGTAAAAAGAAATACACGGGCCTAGATAAAGTAGACGAAGCTTGTGAAAAATTAAAAACTCTAAACATATTCGGTGAATCCACGGCACCAGAGTCCCCCGCCACCACGACTGTCAGCGGCGCTAGTAGTGGGGAATACAGACCAGCTGAGGAGAATCACTACGACGACGTCAGCGATGAACTCTCTGCAGATTCTACGCGCACTCAAAAACCTACCAGCGACGACAGTGGGTGTTTTCCCAGCAGACCAAATACCATTCATCCTGGAGAAGCCGTGTGCAATTGTGGTTAACACAGATGACAGCACAAAGCCTGGCTCACATTGGGTTGCGATTTTCATCGACAGCACAGGACAAGGAGTTTACTTTGACAGCTATGGATCCCTCACACCCGGATCACATCGATCGACTTAGACAAAATTGCAGTCTCTACGATTGGAACATCTAACAGCTGCAGAGCATCAATTCTGACGTCTGCGGTCATTATTGTATTAGTTTTTTGTTTCATCTTTCTCGTGGTAGTTCTCTTTCTAATTTTCTTACAATATTTTCAACAGATACCCGCCTCAATGACATTCTAATTGTAAATATTACCAACGAATTCAAAAAACGCAAACATAATAACAAACATGTAAATAAAAGAATTATCTGTACCAACTGCAAAAAAACCTGTAAACCAAAAAATCGACATTGTAAATAAAATATAAAGTGTGTATGTGTGTTTGCGACTTATATATCTTTTTTTTTTACTTATATATATATAATCATGTGTACACTTTTCTTATACTATATTCATGTAATCCTATATATCTGTCTCAAAATAAAAAAAACACTTATCGAAACACGTGTTTCCTTATTTACAACAGACACCCTGTCCTCCACTATTAAAAAAAAACATCCTTATCCACTTAACAAATCATTCATCTCCTTCCGTTTCCTCCACGCGCGCATCTCTCCCGGGATTTTTTCCCATGGAAACTTGTGTCAACCTCTCTCTTCACAGCGGGACACCAACACGAACGCTCTCCCTATACACAACTCCGGAAATCCACTACAAAAATTTACAACTTTCGACAAACAAATTATTATAAATTATTATAAATAAACATTCAATTGTTCATAACGGCTTCCTTAGGAAAATCTCCATCGCTTTCATCATTATTTACAATAAATTGTTCAACAAATTTGCAATAAACTAAGACCCCGGGCGACACCATGACACACCTCTTCATCCATCGCGCGCTACCGGGCCTCCGACGAAAATCCCAGGCCCCAACCTCCCCCAAGTCTGGCGGTACCGCGCCGCACGCGAAAATCCCCTCCACAAACCCCCAAGCTCAACCTCCCCCAAGTCTGGCGGTACCGCGCCGCAGACAAAAATCCCCTCCACAAACCCCCAGCTCACCCTCCCCCATCCGGCGATACCGCGCCGCATCCCGAAAATCCCCTCCACCAGACCCCGAGCTCACCCTCCCCCATCCGGCGGTACCGCGCCGCAGCCAAAAATCCTGCCACCAGACGTCTGGCGCCAGACCCCCTCCCCCACAGGCGTCTGGCCATAACGTGCCCCTACTACTACTAGCGAAACAGTAATAACCCAAAAAAAACTATGAAAAACAATTAAGTCAAAAATAGGTAAATCCACGGTACAATCAACGGCACAAAAAAAATAATTATATAGATTGTATATATGATAATAATGTAAAGATAGAAAATAAGGCAGAAATAGCAAATTCATTGAATGAATATTTCTGCATAATAGGTAAAAATTAAGTAATCAAATTACTGAACAGAAGGAAACGGAATTTAAACTTCTAGAAAGTAACAATAAATCAATTTTTATTAGGCCAACAAATGCGTTAGAGATACAAAAATTAATATGCTCAATGAAAAAAAAAGCAGGTCGAATTGATGAAATAACTGTCGTTACTATACCAACTTTAGCAAACTACATTATTAACCCGTTGAAATATATTTTTAATATGTGCATTAATAAATCGACGTGGCCTCTAGCACTCAAAATGGCTGAAATAATACATATTCACAAAGCTAGAAATAAAACTCACATGTCAAATTATCGACCGATATCCCTTATTTCTGACATAGCAAAAATCTTTGAAAGGATAATTTTGAATAGACTTAATGCATTTCTAGAAAAACACAATATAATATCAGACAAGCAATTTGGTTTTGTCTGTAATAAAGGCACCACTAATTGTTCGAATCTCATTACTTATATAATTTACAGTAAATTGGATAAAAGCAAACCACTTCTCACTGCCTTCTTAGATCTATCTAAAGCTTTTGATACGGTTGACCATAAAATTTTGTTAAAAAAACTAGAAAGATACGGTGAAGGAATTTTGATTTGAATGCTTAGAAAATCTTTCAAGAAAGAAAATGTGGCATAAACAGGTTAAAAAAGGCCAAAAATTCAGTATTTTCATTGTTAAACATTTTCTAAGCATTAAAATCAAAATCCCTTCATTCATACCAAAGGTACAAATGTACAAAGCATGCTCCTAAAATTTTAGCCCAATCAAACCATGTGGTCACATGGAATCCTACGGACAGTGTCGTCGCTAAAAGAACTGTTTTTCTATTACATATAACTTTTTAAATAAAGCCTGCAATGAAAAACCGGCTCTGAAGCGCCGTAGTGTTAGGTTTAATAAATCATTCTACCAAGAAAAATTTCGATCGGACTTTTAGTTTTTTTAGAATCCTTGAAATACGAACGGATGTTTACGCGTACTTGCGCGATTACAGCGCCAACCTTAAAATCTAATTTTACATAAAACTTTTTAAATAAAGCTTGCAATGAAAAACTGGCTCTGAAGCGCCCTAGTGTTAAGTTTAATGAATTGTTCTACCGAAGCAAATTTCGATCGGACTCTTCGTTTTATTAAAAGTTTTGAAATACCAAATACCCCGTTGCGGATTTGTGAAGCTTTAGCGACGACATCCTCTTAAAATCGAGCCTTGTAATGAGAATGAAGAAAAAGTCTCGTACTACGCTTAGAAGAGTAGTAAAGGCTGCTTCAAAATCAGTTGTACCAGGTAAATGTACTAGTAAAGTTATTCTTTCGGCTTTAAAAGGGGCTCGCAAAATGGTTAAAAAAGCTGCTGGCAGGAAAAATATTATAGTCCCTTGAGTATTACCAGTTCCATCCAAAGTGGGTGGTTTCCTACTATTTCTTGTTCCAAGTCGGTTAAGTGCAACTGGTGCGCTAGCAGGTGGTGCGGCTGGAATAGCAAAGGCTGTTAATGATGCTAATGCTGTTAAGCTTAAATTGGAGGAGAGTCAGAGACATAATCCAAAGATGGAGGAGATTGCTCATGGTAGAGGACTCTACTTAAAACCTTACAAGAAAGGATTAGGTCTTCATCTGAAGCCTGGAAATGGATTGAGGAAAAAAAACGCTGCCAATTCATTGGCACGTAGCTTCCTCCAAAGAAATTTATTGTTCCAATAAATAAAATATTGTTTTAAAATACAGTATCTGAATGCTACTTTAAATATTTCCAAGTTCTATTATTTTGCTGTAGAATCAATTTTCTTATTGCAAAAGATATATAATAATTAGAAAGATCCGATTAAAATCTCTAAAATAACGAAGTTGCAGAATCGATCGTTTAATTTTGCTTGACGAGTAGCGCACATGTTACTATGGAAAAATGTGTGGCAATGAAAATAATAATTTCAAAAAAAAGTAAATCGATGTATTTTGCGTCATCTTACTCAAGCTGTCGCAGGAGCAACATCGCGAAGAAATTGGATTACGATGGAATTTATCTTATCAGCATTTTCCTGCTAGTTCCTGGAGAAGCAGATCATCCTGACTTTTGAGAAATATCGGTTTTTACATTTTAGCTCTTTACTTGAGAACTGCTTGACAAAATCGTTTAAAATTTCAACAGCAAATAGCTTTAATTATGGCAAATTACCAAATAAAATTTTGAAGCATTTGACTACATTGTTTTAGAGATGTGAGGAATCAAACAATTTTCAAAAAAAAATTTTCAATCTTCATATCTTAAGAACCATAGGAGTTTCAAATCTGCGTAATGAACTTAGTCAAACCACATAAAATATCTACCTTTTCCCAAGATCTCAAGTGCAATAAGGCCTTTTTATGCCTGTAATCGAGGCACAAAAAAACTCAATTTTTTCAGTTTTCGATTTATTACTGAAAAAATAATTAGTCAAAACACTTGTCATTTTAATGCAATATAGTTTGACACGTGACCCATCAACATGATTTTTTTTTGTGAGGTTATGATGTTTAGTTTCAGAGATATAAATTTTAAAAAAAATCTTTTTTTTCATTTTATTTGCCGAAAGAAGCAGTAGATTCGAGGACCAAACGGTAAAAAGTAGATAATTTTATTATCTTTTAAATGCATTTAACTGAATTCTTTGTAACAATGGGATCATTGAAAAAACGCAAAATAGTGTTTTTCAAAAATCAAAAAATGGCCATAATAAAACAAGTAATTGAAAAAATGAAAAAAACTGTTTCTTCCGAATTTAGAATCCAAAAATAGATATACATGTGAAATTCGATTGATATTGACGGATTGGTTCCAGAAATATTACGGTACACACACACGTACACACACACACACACACACGCGCACACGCACACGCAAGCGCATCCATACGACATTTTCTAAAAACATCATGGTCCGCATTGCAACGAATCAGCCATTGTTAATTTGGACGATACTTGTGATCCTGGTACACATTGGGTTGCATATCGTAAGCGTGGTTCAAATGTAGTTTATTTCGATGGTTTCGGAGATCTTTAAGCTCCAATAGAGTTATTACTTTATCTCGGCGTTGATGAAGTAAAATATAATCATGAAAGATATCAAGATTAGAATACATTCAATTGCGGTCATCTCTGTCTCAAGTTTTTGAATGGAAGCCTATATAATGAGATGGAAAAATAGCTGATATCTCATTATTAGTTTAACTGTCATGGAGGATTCACTAACTCTGAGTCTCTCCGCTACAACTTCTATACTTGAAGCTCAATACTTTCCACCAATTGAACTTTCTCCAGATAAAAATTACTTTCTTGGATTGATTGAATTGCTTACCTTAAACTTGATTCCTGACATTGATACAGGCAATAACAAGTTTTACGTAGGTGAAGAGATAATTCACTTACCGATGGGTAGCTGCGAGATTGAAGACATAGAGAATCATCTTTGTGATATATTAGCTTTGAAAGATATATCAATATTTCTCAAACCTAATAATAACACTCTTTGCAGTGTAATTCAGTGTAGTCACACAATTGATTTTCGCCTGCGAAATTCGATTGCTTAACTACTAGGCTTCACACAACGCATTCTTTTAGCTGACATTATTTATAGCTCTGATCTACCAGTGTCTTTTCTCAAGGTTAACGCTCTACGAGCTGAGTGTAGCATTACTACTGGCGTCTATATAAACGGCCAACGAGTGCATAATATCATGCACAAGTTCTTTCCTGCAGTACCACCAGGCTACAAGATCATCGAAGTTCCATCACAAGTTATTTATCTTCCAATCACCGTGAATAGTATTAATCAATTGCAGCTATAGTTGATCAAGACGGAGTGATGATGATAATGACTATTAATAAGGAATGTTTATTTACTACTGTATAAATATATATAAATAAAAAATGTATAATTGAATATTTTAAAAAAATGTATAACTAAATATTTTAAAAAAATGTATAACTAAATATTTTAAAAAAATGTATGTTAAATTGTAAGGAGATCCCCAAAGGCACCACCACAGGAAGCTTAAGAGGACAATCCACTTTTAAACCCTGAATAATAAAATTTTTATAAATAATTACAAAAATGAATGGTTAATAAAAATAATTCATAGTTCTACTGGGCTGAAATTTTAGGAGTATGGTACACTTTGCAGCGTCTATATCTAGAGACTAGATATACATAGGGGATCCGGTACAGCTGACCACGAGGTTGCGCTTCGTCAGGGGCCCCATCAGGACTTCATACGTCCCAGCACTCGGTCTATCTTTCTCTTGCTCGCGGGTCTGATACCCCAATACGTTTTCCACCGACGCGCTGAGTTCACCTGATCACATCACGTACCAGACGGTTGCCTATGGACGCAATTCGTGATTATTCGTGTTACTAATTCTCGCATCATAACCCGTCGTGCACCTAACGAATAATGATCACGAGGCGAATTCACAACCATATTATATAAATGTATGAATAATCTTTTTTCATTTATCTCCACATGTCATCAAATTTACATCCTTTTGCTGCGATATATTTTCTACAAGAACAATTATAATTTCCTCCAAAGCACAACTTATTTATCCTATAAAATCCGTTCGAAAGCCGGGTTTCTGCCTGATGTCACGGTAAGCTGAATTAAGTTGCTTTCTTTCAATTATTCTTAAATTCTACGTACAAGTAAAATCATCATAGTTCCATTTCAAACTTTATAGCATCATTTATTCTACATTCTTCACACATCTAACTACATTTCATCTATTAACAACAATATTTATTTATTTTCTACATATTGTTACGTCCGAATGAGCGCAACCCACCAATATACTTACTCTATACGAGTTCCTATCTTAATTAGTATTATTTTATTTGAATTGGAAATGAAGGAAATCCCTTTTGGCTACCGCAGACGCGGTCACTGCCTTCCGGGAAAGGGAGCCGGATAACGAAATCACTTATTCACACGGGGTTAGAATTTCTACAACACTTCTATATTTATGGAATCGAAATGGAGAAAAGTACCTTATTATGGTGTGAGTGTATGAGTGTGTGTGTGTGTGTGTCGTAAGATGCGCGCCAGCAGGAGGTTGAAGCTGTGGATCCTTGGCGCCTGGTCCTTGCGTCGGTGGTTCAGTACGGTCAGGCTGTTGGTGGGCCGTAGGCTCTTAGCTTCTCTCCGCAATGGCAAGCAGGTGTGGACAGATGGGCGCCTCGGTGCGTCTGCTTTCTTTTTAGAGACGAGCGGATGATGCGCCTTGACGAACGCGAACACGTGTACTTGCTGTTCGCTATGGACTGTCGACTCGGGCTAAGTCCCTCGATATCCTTACGAGTGTGTGAACTTTTACCTGTGCACTGCTAACTAGTACTTATACTTGTGGTTGGTCTGGCGACTGGCAGCGATTCGGTCTCGATTGACGTTCGGATACCGACTGGATCTCACACCCCTTTCTCCAGGGCTTTATATGCTGGCTTCTAGCATTTTTCCTCATTCCCTTTTTTGGAGAGGCTGATGTGACATTTTTCTCGCGCCTCTTGCTCTAATGGAATTATGACAGGTCAATTCATAAATACTGCGTTTTATCGCTTCTAGTTTAGAGAATCGAGCTCATAGTTTAGCTCTCCCGCTGCTTCCTGTCGTCTGCGCTCTCTTTGAAGAGCGTACATGTGTGACTTCCCAGAATTCTTTGTATTGGCATAGTCGTAGATAATCTAATATCGTCCGCCCGAATTCTTTAATTTCCGGCGTATTCTAATTTCCGTATGACAACGTTGCAGGGTTACATGTTATTTATTAGGTTTGTTCTTTGGCTTGTTTGTTCCGTGTTCTGGTCTCTATCTGCCATTTTTACGGGAGTCGGCTTAGATGTGTACTGGCTGCTTCTTTTTGGTCTATTTTGGTTGGGTGCGACCTCCTTTCTCAGCGGGTGGTTGCTCCGATGGCGGCGTGTCATAAGTATAGATGTGTATTTTAGTGTGTGCGCGTGTAATTACTTGTTTTTTTTTATTCTATAATTTTTGTGTGCGAATATTGTAATGGAATTGAGAATTCCATTACAATATTCAGATCAATATATTTCCACTCAATAATTATATTTGTGTATCCTGTAATTTCAAGTCACCGATACAAACTTCGCTCGTATTCGATTGTATCACTATTTGTAATCATTATTCTCGTTATTTTCGCCGAGGTTATTATTTGATACAGATATCTTTCACTCATAATAATTTTCCAATTTATTTTTCTTGCTTCATAAATAAATTGATCAAAGGCTTCATGCCACAAACTTATATACAACATAAATATGATGTGTTATTATTTAAACTTATCCTGCTATGACCGCTCAGTATCTTATGAACCCAATTATTCATTATAAATTATCAAAATATTATTCTAACTAATAATTACTCAATTATTTATTCATGAAAAGTTTGCTCTTTTTTTTGCTAAACAGTTGCTCGCGTATCTTACGAATTTTCAATAATAAATCTGTTATAATCAAATTTAGCTTGCTGCGCAATTTACTTTAATATTTCGTTCACCTAGTCAAGCAAACTATTTCATAATCTCGCAACTTGTACTTTTGGTATGAATGAAGGGATTTTGATTTGTTTGATTTGAATGCTTAGAAAATCTATAAGTGGGAAATACTGAATTGACAAAATTTACATGTCTTCATACACTATTTTTATACCTACACTTTTGTCGATCCACCCATAAACCTGATACCCTTCCCTTTACAAGCATCTCGTCGTCCAACCCCCACAACCTGATACCNGGAAAAAAAAAAAAAAAAAAAAAAAAAAAAAAAATAGTCTAGTAGATCTACTGCTTCCCTTCGGCAAATAAAATTAAAAAAGATGATTTTTCAAAAATTCATATCTCTGAAACTAAACATCATAACCTCACACCTCACAAAAAAATAAATAATGTTAATGGGTCACGTGTCAAGCTATATTGCATTAAAATGACAAGTGTTTTGACTACTTATTTTTTCAGTAATAAATCAAAAGCTGAAAAAAATGAGTTTCTTTTGTGTCTCGATTACAGGCGTAAAAAGGCCTTATTGCACTTGAGATCTTGGGAAAAGTAGATATTTAATGTGTTTTGGCTAAGTTCATTACGCAGCTTTGAAACTCCTATGGTTCTTAAGATATCAAGGTTTGAATTTTTTTTAAATTGTTTGATTCCTCATATCCCTAAAGCAATGTAGTCAAATGATTAAAAATTTTATTTGGCGATTTACCATAAACAAAGTTATCTGCTGTTAAAATTTTAAAATTTTAAACGATTTCGTTGAGCAGTTCTCAAGTAGAGAGCTGAAATGTAAAAACCGATTTTTCTCAAAAGTCAGGATGATCTGCTCCTCCAAGAACTAGCAGGAAAATGCTGATAAGATAAATTCCATCGTAATCCAATTTCTGCGCGATGTTGCTTCTGCGACACCTTGAGTAAGACGACAAGAAATACTTTGTACACTTTTTTTTTGAAATTACTAAAGCTAAATTCAACGCGCGCTTTGCATGCTCAATTTTTTAAAACCTTAGAAGTTTGAAATCGTAACTATATTTAGATCGGATATTTGTTTCTCAACCAATCAAATCGCTTCGCTTCATTAACGGCTTCAAAAGATCCGGTTATCACTTTCTAAAGAGAGATTATTTTCATTGCCACACATTTCTTCACAGCAACTCGTGCGCTAACTTTCAATATTCCTTGTATGTTATTGTCATTAAAACTCATGACGCGTGGGGAAGCTAGTTTGTGAGTTTTGGTTTTCTATTTATTCCTTGCTTATGATACGATTATGTTGTTATGATTCCTACATATATATATATATATATATATTTACGATTTCTGTGGGGGCTCCTGCGGGCCACCAACGTAGTCAGCGGCGCAAGCAGCGCCTGAACCCCAGGCTGGACTTCTACTAGCGCAGTCGCCATCTCCTTCCTGCGGCGCCACTCTCCAACCGCCACGATGGGTGGCGAAGCCGGCGACGCGCTTGGGCGTTCGCACGCCGAACAGAGCACACGTCCAAGATTAAGAGAGAGAGTTTTGTTTAGTTTTACTTAAATAAATTCGGAGTCTTCTTTATTATAATTTCTGATCTAAAGTTCTTACCTGCACGACACAAATCTCGGCGTCACCTCTCGAAAATATAGACGATGCAACGGATACTATTTTAACAGCAAGCAATGAGGGTTTTTCCTTAAGACCCATTGGTATGAGCGACGTTGTCCTTGCTATTTCACATTTTTCCTCGCAAGCGTGGGGTGTCGACGGTGTTCCTTGCGGGGTGGTCGTCAAGGCACTCCCTATAATTGGAAGCAGGTAACGTTGATTGCCCTAAGAAAGACCAGTGCTCCGTCTGACGTCACTGACTTTCGGCCGATTGCACTGCTCTGCTTTCTATCAAAGGTACTCGAGAAGATCGCCCACACCCAGATCACGGAGTACCTCAGTAAAAATCAGATACTGGATCCCTTCCAGGCCAGCTTCCGAAAACACCACAGTACACAAACAGCGTTACTAAAATTGACCGACGACATACACATGGCCATTGACAAAAAGAAGGCGACCCTCATGCTGCTGTTTGACTTCAGCAAAGTTTTTGATACCATCTCACCTTCTAAACTACTATCTAAACTGCGACGGCTGGGGTTCTCACGGGCGGCTTTCCTGTGGGTTAAATCTTATTTAAAGGAGCGATCCCAGATGGTAATTTCCAATAAAAATGGAAACTCGGAGTGGCGTAAAACCAATCTGGGAGTTCCACAGGGTTCTGCCCTGGGACCTCTGCTGTTCAGTCTCTATGTTAATGACCTGCACAACTTACTTGCCGGTACCATCAAACATCTGTTTTACGCGGACGACCTTCAGATTTATCTGCACACCAGCAAGGATAATTTTCATGAGGGCGTGGCTCGGCTGGCAGAAGCAGCACGGCTAGTCGCTGACTGGTCGGGGAGCTCTGATCTGCGACTCAACCCTGGCAAAACTAACAAAGTCTATCTTTTTTGGTTCCATGAGGAATGTTAATGACATTAAGCCATGATGCCTGCCGGGAGTTCCGTTGCCGGGCGGGGTGATCGTCCCTTTCAGTGAGTCGGTCGTAAGTCTCGGTGTTGTACTCGACAGTAAACTCACTTGGAAACCGCAAGTGGATTCAATCACAAAAAAATCAACAAAGCCCTGTACAGCTTGCGGTTTATTAGGGGCTGTACCACCGAAACTCTCTGCAGAAGGCTAGTTGAGACACTAATACAACCAAATTTGGACTAGTGCACGGTGACCATCCTGGACGCGTCGAATGAACAACGAATACGGATACAGAGACTGAGCAATTCATGTGTGAGGTTCATCTTTGGAGTTAGAAGGGACGAGCACATCAGTCCCTACCGGAGGCGTCTGGAATGGCTGTGCACCGATACCAGAAAGCTATACTTTGAAACCATTCTTTTATATTACATTATATTATTTTATTTCCAATAATGTACAGATTTTACATCTTTTTACATGTTTTCCCGCTTTTTAACAATATTCCTTATACAATAAACTTATCTACTATCGCATTTTACATTCTTTTTACATTTTTTTTATTTACATTTTTGTTTTTCTTGCGCAGTTATTTACATTTTTGGCTATTTACAGATTTCTTTTCTATCTCCTTTTTTCCTGCTACTTTTTCCCTTCTTCTTACTCGGTTCCTTTCCCAGCTATTTTTTCGAATTCATGCGCATATATACATAGGCTTTCCTTTATTTCTCCCCCTAGAATTCTTTTCAATTTATCTGTTATTTCCCTTTCACTGCCAGTCAACCCTTCTTTTTCTATATCCTCTATCAATTCCTTTTTTTCCTGTTTAATTATATCTATTGCTCTTTCGCATGCCCATATGTGTTCCAGCTTTTCTTCCCCTTACCACATATTCTACATTTACTATTCCTAAACCCCTTACTTTCTTCCCTTCCTATGCTCCCACATCTTAGTTTCGCCCATTGCTGCTTGTAGAATCCGTTCCACTTATTACTTTCCCAATACTCCTCCCTTCCTAGTTTAACTTTCCATTTTATATAATCCCTACAATACTTTGATCTATCTATTCACCCCCAGTCTCCTTGAATTTTTCGTTCTATTTTAACTTTCACATTTCCCTCCAGTCTTTCCTTTATTTCCTTCCTACCCTAATTTTCGTACATCATTCTTATACCTGTCCCATCCCCCACTTCCTGAAAAGCTTCCCTTAGCTCTTTTCCCCATACCGAAGGATTCCCGTTTATTATCCCTCTCAATTCCTCCCTTAGGCATACATATGGCCACCTTTCTCTTTTCATATTCAATACCTCTAATATATACTTACTAGCCCTATTTCTCGCTACCATTTCCATACTATTCATTCCCGTTTCCATTCTCACTATATAATTAGGCGTGTTACCCCTTACTCCCAAGGCCATTTTCAGATAGCTGTTTTGTACTCTTTCTACTTCCTCTCTCCTCTTCCACCCCCATATTTCTACCCCATACATGCAGCTTGACCTGGCTATTGTCTCCGCTAAGTAAATTCTTTTACTCAGTTTCCCTATGTTTGCCCTTTTCCAAATCCCCCAAATCATATTTATTGCCTTTCTCGCTTTTGCTCCCATTTTTCTTAAGTGTAGCCCTACCGTGTTTGTATTAGTTAACCAAAAACCCAAGTATTTATATTCTTTGGCTATTTCCAATTCTACCTCCTCATAGTACCATTTCTCATCCTTACTTCTTTTCCCTTTGTTTTTCCATACCATTACTTTAGTCTTATTTGTATTTACTACCAGTTCATTCCTTTTACAGTACTTTTCTAGTTCCCTCAACATACCTTGTAACCCCTCCTTCGTATCTGCTAATATCACCACATCATCCGCAAATTTCATGCAAAATATCTTTACTCCTCCTATTACCGTCCCTCCCTCATACTTTTTTACCCATTGCTCCTCTATATCGTCGATAAATATGTTAAATAATGATGAACTCAACGGACATCCCTGCCTTACCCCTTTACTTGTTTCAAAACTTTCTGTTATTCCTTCCCCCGTGATTACTTCATTTTTCGTTATCTGATAAATTCTTTTAATAGCCCCTAGCATTTTCCCCTTTATCCCTATCTTTTCTAACTTCTTGAACAGTTTTTCCCTATTAACTGAGTCAAATGCTGTTTTGAAATCAATAAGCGCCCCATACAGTTTCCCACCTTTATTTTTTAGTCTATTTCCTATAATACTGTTAAGCACAAATATGTGGTCCCTTGTGCCTCTCTTTCCCCTGAATCCCGCCTGACTTTCCTTTAGTATATTATTTTTTTCTATCCACAACCTCCTTCTCCCTGCTAAAATGTTTGCCAACAATTTGTATTCTCCATCTAGTAGCGATACCCCTCTGTAGTTTGCTGTATCCTTCTCATCCCCTGCCTTGAAGATAGGATAAATTCTTGCTACTTCCCACCCTTCTATCCACTCGTTTCCATTTAATAATTCGTTTAATATCTCCCTTAGCTGTTCCATCCATCCCTCTAGTAAATCCTTGAGAAATTCTATTGCTAATCCATCTTCCCCTGCCGCTTTATTATTTTTCATTTTATTTAATGCCCATTTCAATTCCCCCATCCCAATATCTCTGTCTAGATCCTCCTCATTCCCCCCCTGTGCCTCCCCCCTATTTTCTCCCTCTTTGCTTCCTTTATCCCCCTCTTTC
The DNA here is from genome assembly GCA_012977825.3 of Pteromalus puparum. Lineage (NCBI taxonomy): Eukaryota > Metazoa > Arthropoda > Insecta > Hymenoptera > Pteromalidae > Pteromalus > Pteromalus puparum. Next base: position 20,921,597 of record CM053172.1, on the reverse strand, counting down.
CCTAATAACTTTTTAAAATGCTCCAGCCATTGTGCTTTCTTTATGTTTCTCCCTTTGTTTTTCCTTTTTGGCCTATAATTATCTATTGCCTCCCAAAATTCTTGCATCCCCTTACTTTTTTCTACTCTTTCCCAATCTTTTTCCTTTTTTTCTCTCTTTTTATCCTCTTTTATCCTTCTTAATCTTATCCTTTCCTCTTTTAGCCCTTCTTTATCCTCTACCCTCCCCGACTTAACCCATTTCTTAAGTGCTTTCATCACTTGTTTTTTCTGTTCCTTAACTTCTCTGCTGTTTTCAATCCCCCCCTTCTTTCTATTCTCTCTTCCTCCCGATACTAGTTTTAATTCTTCTGCTATTTCTTTAATTACCCTTGACATTTTTTTTCATTTTTCTTGTCCATTTTTTCCCTTGTTTTCTCCTTGTTCTCCCTCTTCTATCATTCTTTCATTGTATTCCCTAATTTTTCCCCCCTTCCATTTTAGCCTAGTCTCTATTGGCACCTCCCCTTTCCCTTCTTTTTCTTCTTCTCCTACCTCCTTTTCAATTTTCAGGCTGACTGGCAAGTGATCTGACTCTATTCTAGTTAAAATATTTTGTTCCTTAACCAAGCTTCCTTTTTCCGTTTCTATCTCTAAAACTAGGTCCAGAACCGAGCCTTCTCCTTTACCTACATACGTTATGTTCCCTTCCTCATCCCCTTTTGTATCTCCATTTCTAACCTTTAAACCTAACTCCTCGACCAAATTTACTGTTTTTTTTCCTTCCCCATTAATCACTTTATCTTTTGTCTTTCTTTTAATTATCTCTCCCTCCCTTCCTATTTGTACATCTCCTATGCGTGCATTAAAATCCCCCATTAACAATACTCTTTCTCCTTTTTCTACTGCCTCCTGCACTTTCTTCTCTAATTCTCCCGTTATCTCACTGACCCCTTTGTTATTTTAGCATGTGATTATTCTTAGCCTATCTTCCTTATTTACTTTTATATTTTTTATACTCAATGTATTTTTTCCTTCTTCTACTTCCACCTTTTTTATCATTTGTTTATCTATTCCTATTAACGTCCCCCCTTTAGCCCTTTCCCTTATGTTTACTCTATCTGCCGCTTTTGCCACCCACCAATATTTATTACTTAAACTATTTATACATTCTTTCTCCCTATCTTTTTCTAACCATGTTTCCTGTAAAATTATCACCTCGTATTCCCCTAATAGATCCCATACATTCCAAATTTTATTTACCCCTGCTGTATTCCATAAAATTACCTTAAAATTATCTTCTCTTCATCTCGGTCTTCATCTCGTTCAGCCGTCCTTCTCTCTCGTTCTACTCATACCATTCTTCATTTACGTTGACTTTCATATATCCTGTTCTTGCCTGTAATCCCAATTCAGTTTCGCATCTCTTCAGCTTTTCCAGCCATTCTTTCACTTCCAGTTCTCGTTGTGTGAAGTCTTCCTCCAGATGGATTCCCGTTCCTGCTAGCATTCCTTTCCTCTTCATTATTTCTATCTTATTCTCTAAAGACTCCAGTTCCAGAACCAGTCCTTCTCCTATTGCTCTTATGTTTTTGATGTATATATCTAGATCCATATATTTCCTTATAATTTCCTTGACTTCCTTCTTTAGGTCCTGTTCTATCGTTCTCACTTCTCTCATCATTATATTCTTCTTTCTCTCTTTCCTTTCTTTCATCTCCGATTCGTATTCACTCTTATTCAAGCTGTCCGGTATTTCCTTCAAGTACTTTCTCCTTTCATCTATCTTTATGCTTGCCTTATTATTCTTGTCTTTCTCTTCCTCTTCTTGCTCGATTCTATCATCCCTCTGTTCGTCTCTTCTTCCTTCGTTTTCACCCTCTGTTTCTTCTTTGTCTTCCCTTATTTTCCACATTTGTATGTTTGCCTTTATCTCTCTCATCTCTTCTTTAAGTTCTTGCCTTTCCAGTTCCCATCTTCTGCTTTCTTCCCTTGCTTCTCTTTTTATCATTATGTTTTCTACTTTCAGTTCGTTCACAGCTTTCTCCAGATTAGCTATTTTTTCCCACATTTCCTTCACTATGTTATCCCTATCCTCCTCCATTCTAACCCTTCTATGAATGTCTTTCTCTTTTCTTTGCACGTCCTCTTCTTTATCCTTCCTTCTCTCTGTCTCCTCCGATTCATCCTCTTCTTCCGTATCCGTACTCCTGCTGCCATCTTCCGGCTCCTTGCTTTCACTACTTTTCTCATCTCCCTCCTTCTCTCTGTTTTTTGCCGGCGACCTGTTTAATTTGTCCTTTCCTTTAAACACATCCTCGTAGGTCGTCTCCTCTAGCCCCAGGAACTTCCTCATTCCCTTGACTTCTTCAGTTTCTGCTGTCCCCTTCCTCGGCCTACCTCTCTTTCTCTTCTCCGTTTTCTCGTTCTCTCCTGCCATTTTTTCTATCACTCTGTCTTTTTCACTCTTGGCGTCCTCCGCCATCTTTCCTATCTCTAACCTGTCTCTCACTCTCCTTTTTTTCACTTTCTTCCTGTCTTTTTCTGGCACTTTCCTTGTCCTACATAACACTCTTACTTCTCCCTTACCACTTTAGCTTTTCTTTTTTCACTTTTTCACTTTTTTTCGCGCTTTTATTCTCCTATTTTTACTTATTTCTCTCGAGCAACCCGGACGATCAACTTTTCCCGTTGCTGCTCCCAGCGCCCCAACCATTCTTTTATATAAATCTCTCCTGGGTTGTCCTCTCACATTTGTCTAGAAAATTTATATATGTTGTTAACATGGAGAGGAATTCAAACTATCTTTTATATAAAGTTATACGGATCGGTGAACCTACATATCTAGCTTCATTTTTTAGGAAATACAAGACAAGACCCTCCAGTAGGAGAGTCCCCCCGGAACTGAGCATACCTGCAGTGAGTACTGAAACCGGGGCTAGGACCTTCCAGGTCCAGGGTGCTCGTTTCTGGTACTCTCTCCCTTCTACTCTGCGAAATCTTCCATCACTAGCATCGTTTAAAGGGGCGCTGCGTCGGCACCTCCTGGAAGTTGACCTGGAAGTTGATACGTAGTAGCTACTTCGAGCACGTTGGCGCTGCGTAATTTACTCTAGTCTGATATGGCCCTTAGGCCGCATATTTTATTCTTAATAAGCAATTAAGATTGTAACGTGTAACGTAGATAGGTCTGCTCCGCTCCACTCGCACAACACCGCAGCCCGCTCGCGATCCCGTTCTGCGCAGCGAGCTGCCGCGCGCCGAGCACTAAATTATTCTGTGCATAACACTTCTAACGAGTCAATCTCGACTAATTAAAAAAAACACCAGACATGTCTCAGCAACATCTTGACGGCCTCGGTCTTGTGCAGCCGTCGCTTGGCGGCCAACAACAACCGCCCGTCGGACAGCAGCCGCCTTTCGTCCAGCAACAACAACAACAGCAACCTCTCGGCGCACAGCAGCCGTCTTTCAGGCAACAACAGCAGCAGCTGCTTCCCAGCGCGCAGCCGCTACCAATCGAGCAACCCACCGACGCGGTCGACTCCGTCGAGAAACGCACCTTGCCTAACTACTTGGCCTTTAATCCCCGCTTGTAGTTTGCCCAGGCTGAATCCTCTTTTACAACCAACAGGGTCACAAGGGAAACAGCACGCTACGACCTGATCGTCGCCCATCTTCCGCCAGAGGTAGCCCAGGAGGTCTACGATATTATCTGCAACTCTCCAGCAACCCGACGCTACGAGACGCTGAAAAACGCAGTGCTGTAGCACCTCGCCGTCTCAGCAGCTTGGCGACCGCAAACCATCCCACCTTCTACGGCACATGCGATGGCTCGCTGGCGCAGCCATCTCCGACGTGGCGCTTCGAGCCAAGTGACTCGACCTGCTGCCCTCCCAGGTCAACAAAATATGTCGCATGCTGAGAGCGAGACGGCTGGACGAGGTCGCTTCCCTGGCGGACGAGCTGGTCACGATAGACGGCACCATCTGCGCTGTATCCTGTCCAGCTTCACCTGCTTTCAGCGGTTTCGCTTCTGGCGCCGCTTCACCACTGTCAGCCCAGGAACTAACTTCGCTGCGTCTGGCCTTGACGCAAATCACCACCATGCTCCAGCAGCAGTCGATTACACTGCAGTCCATTGCGACAACGCTTGCTTCAGGCCAGCACACCCAGCACAATCAACAGCAACAACAGCAACAACAGCAACGACGCGGCCGCTCGACTACGCGCTCGTCGTCGCGCCAGCGCCCGTCACGATCTTCGTCACCAGGTCCTCTCGGAGCAAATCCAGCTTTGTGCTGGTACCATCAGCGGTTCGCGAGCGAAGCCACCCAGTGCCGGCCACCATGCACCTATCCGGCCAAGGTAAATTAACGACGCCGCCACCTCTTCAGGCAGACGCGGTTGGCACGCCTTCCGAACAACGCCTACACGTGATCGACCGCACTTCGGGCCTTCGATTCCTCGTTGACACCGGCTCCGCAGTCTCGCTGTTTCCACGATCCTTCGTCAAGCGCCCACTTCAACGCTGTCCGCTGAAGCTTAGCGCAGCCAACGCCACGTCCCTGGCGAGCCCACTCCGTCTCGTGCTGAAGCCCGACGGCATGTACTGCATCACCAGCGACTATCGACAACTAAACGCTCGCACCGTACCGGACTGCTACCCACTGCCAATCATTGGAGACCCGCTGCTATCGCTGGGTGGAAAAATCTTCTCAGTCGTGGATTTACTTTACTTAACTTTAAACTTTATTTTTGTGCAATACAAAAAAAAATAATAATAATACATATAATATTGTACATTCATATAAATTGGCATGCTTTCGTCCTAGCATATCAATATCATTATAATTATCATTATATAATTTTACCATCTTTACGTTTATCACATAGTCATCATAGTCTTATATATCGAATCACATATAGGTTTACTTTCGCAATTACACAATTGTTTGTACGTATATAGGACAAGTCAGTCGTTTTCCATTACAAGAAATTGCGTCATATAACATTAAATAAAATTAAGATACGAATCTTACAAATATACAATATCCCTATCACACGAGCGTCGAAGAAAGTACTCACAAATAACTGCCTTAAAGCGGTTTACAGATGGCAAGTATTTTATAACGCTCGGGATCGCATTCCACAAGCGTGTGACCTGGTACTTAAATGATTTTAAACCAGTATCTGTGCGTGGGGTTGAGACTGAGAGGACCCGAGAATCGGTCCTACTTGATGTTCGATCCTGATTCGTTTTAAAAAGAGCAGCTATATATGCAGGCTGACCCATGTTAATTGCTTTGTACAGGAGCACTGCCGCGAAATATGCCCTTCTACCCCTTAAATCGAGCCAGTCTAGTTTTCTTCGATACGGACTTATGTGCTCATCCCATCTAGCACCGCTTATGTACCTAACACACGAGTTCTGTAGTCTCTGCAGTCTCGCCTGGAGCTCACCTGATACATCAAGATACACCAGGGAGCAATAATCCAGATGAGATAGTACAAGAGCACCTGCCAGCCGCTTACGTAGTGCTTCGGTGGTGCAGGATCGAAATGTTTTAAGGCCATACAAAGCTCTGTTGACCTTACGGCTAACCGCATCTACTTGCGGCTTCCACGTAAGTTTAGAATCCATAACAACGCCAAGGTTAGTCACGGTGTCAACGAAGGGAACAAAAACGTTTTCCTGAATCTCAATGCCGGGCAAATCCATAGCCTGAACTTTATTAATATTATACTCCGAGCCAAAAATTATTGATTTTGTTTTCCCGACATTAAGGCACAGGGCATTCTCAGAAGCCCATGCCGACACCGCCGACAAGCGTATAGCAGGCGCCCGATACCACCCACAAGAGTATATTCCTCGCTTTCAAACCTGCTCAGAACAAAGCAAAGATCGTTTACGTAGAGGCTGAAGAGAAGGGGCCCCAGGACTGAGCCCTGTGGAACGCCTAGATTGGTTGTGAGCCAATCTGAACTACCATTAGATTTCGTAACAACTTTTTGATTACAGCCTGTAATATAGGACTTTATCCACACGACTGCTCCCTTGGAGAACCCCATTATTATCAGCTTACGCAAGAGCTTAGAAGGCGAGATGGTATCGAACGCTTTACTGAAGTCAAATAACAGCAGGATCGTCAGTAACTGTTGGTAATTGTAAATACCAGAACGTATGTCTTCGGTCAGGTTCAGTAGAGCGGTCTGCGTACTGTGATGCGGACGAAAACCCGCTTGCAAGGGATCGTACAGGCTCTTCAGGCTTAAGAACGACGATATCTGTTCATGCACAATCTTCTCGAGAACCTTAGAAAAAAAGCTCAGAAGGGCAATCGGACGAAAGTCCGAGACAGACGATGGAATGGCCTTCTTTTTCAACGGTACCAAATTAGCCCCCTTCCAGGCTCCCGGAAAGATCCCACTCGAGAGGGAGGCATTGAAGATCTCAACAAGATAGCCACTTTTGAATGCAAAACCGTGACAACCAGCTGAGGACACAATATCCTCGAGATCCTCCTCATATTCTTTTGGCGAGACGGATACCCCGGCAAAATGAGAGTTTAATTCACTCGGTGAGAAACCATGTAGTTCCTCACGAGCCCTAGGTAGCAGCCCAAATTTCCGAAGTTCTCTCCAAACATCCCTCCCGCCCCCAAGGGCCTCAAAGATTTTATTTTGTATGAAGGCCTCGCGCGCATCCCTCATACGCTGCTCAACTACAGTTGCGAGAGACCGACATTCTTCCCGGATTTCGCGATCTCCCGTCCGATCACAGCGGCGCTTTAAGGCGTTATGCTTTTCGATGAGCTCCCGTAGCTCCGCGTCGACCCAAGGTAGTTGAAATTTTTTTTTTTTTTTTTTTGGCAGAACTCTTTAACGGGAGCAAGCTTATCCAACGCCTCCATCAAGTGTGCACCGAGACTTTCCAAACGCGCGTTAATGTCAGCGCCTGAGCAATCGATGGCCGACCAATCATAGTCTTGCAGGAGAGAAAGCAACTCATCCTGCCTAACTACTTTAAAGTTGCGGTAAGTAAAGCTACCCGGAGCCGGTGTCACAGAAGTGGGAATGTCAATAGTGATGTCGATGACGTTATGTCGATTTGAGAAGGGCGCCGTCATGTTGTCAGAGTCAAGTACAACGTCATTATCTTCAGCAAATATTACGTCAATCCACGAGGAACGCTCCCCGCCATCATGAGTAGCGCTGTGCTCGACCAACTTTAGATTAAGTTCGCATGCCATTCGTCTACGTAACTCAGCGTCTGCCGAGGTCGACAGCATATTCGCATTCAGGTCTCCCATGATGACCCGGTGATCAAAACCCATGGAGTAACGCTGAAGAACATCCGCGAGATCAGAATTAATCAGACTGGCATCCGGAGCCCTGTAAACGACCGCAACAAACACGGGCGGAAGGGAACCCTGCTGCATGCTGCACAATAAATACTCAGCAATGAGCGGTTTACCCTCGTCCTGCATCGTGAACGAAGAATGCAAAAGTTTAGCCTTGAAAGTGTTGCGAACATACAGAAGAACTCCCCCGCCCTGAGTATTCCTGTCCTGTCTGATCACCGAGTAACCATCGACCCGAATGCACTCATCGCTTACAGCAGGCCCCATGCGCGACTCAGCAATCCCGAATATGTGATAGGAGGGATGAGCACACAGAAACTCACGAAACGCCACAATGTGTTTCTTCAGGGAGTTCGCGTTAAGGAAACCCGCTCGAAGTCTCCCACCCCGCACCATGCTCTCATTTGGGCCGCCTAGTCATTGTGCTGCTCCTGCAGCCGCATCACTCAACAACCCGCCACAGGTCCTCACATCACCCGCCTCAGTCTCGACCGGCGTACGCCCATCCTTGAACTCGCCGCTTGTTTTTTTCTCCATATCAAGAGACGCTGCTATCGCCTGCAGGTCAGCCGCCGTAGACACCATGTGCGACTTTTCTCCATCTCGGAACTTGGCCAGGAAGCGACCACCCCTATGCCAAAAGTATTTAAAATGCATCCTATGAGCTACAGCCTTTAAACTTTTGTACTGAACAAACTTATCTCTATTCAGCATTTCGTTTATAAAATTTTACCTGCACTCACGCTATCAATCGCTTCCTGCCCAAGACCCGAGAGATCAATATCTCGCATGCTAAAACGCGTAAACCTATGCTTCGCATACATTACATCTCGGATCAGTCTGTGCCGCGAAAGTCCCACCCCCCACGGGCTGCGGCGTCGAACACGTTCCCCTTCCGATGAACTCCCGGAGTTCTGAGTGTCCGACCGAAGCAAGCGTACTGAAGTTGTGTCCTCTCTCGTAATAGCAGGAACGATCGTGGAGAGGATGGCGAGGACTACATCAGCACGCTGTGCATGCGATCCATCACATACATTCGAAACTATAATTTCCGTCAACTCACCATTCACCCTGCCATCACGGAGAGGACAACGCCCGCCGCAAACCCCACCGCGATGAGAGCCAGAGGCACGATCCCGCGGATGACTCAAGCGAGAAGCATCGGGGGACAGCCCCTCCCCCCCAGCGCATCCACCGGATACAAAGAACAGCGTTCAACCCGACCAGATGGGTCATGCTTCTTTGATCGGCGGCCACGGGTTCGCCACTGACGCCCCCGCTCTCGCAATTCGCCAGTAACCATGTCAGTGCCTGGCTTGAGGCCCAGATATTCGCTTTTATCCTTATCGCCATCGCGAGTCGCGTCGCCGTCACTACAATCATCGTTAGCATGCGAGTGCCGGTAAGAGTCGGCGCCACTCACCGGACTCGAGTCAGAAACTATGCCAAAACCCGAGAGACAACGCTCCGTTAAAGCTTTACAAATCGCAGATCCCGGGATAGAAGTCTTCGAGTGATCGGCGAATGGCACCGACGGAGGCACAATGATAGCCGCATCGGAGGAGGGAGAAGTCAAGGCACGGGTACTAATTTTTTCATTCAAGAGATCAACGACCTTTCGCAGTCTCTCACACTCCTCCGACACCGCCACCACCTCGTCGCCGCGCTCAACCAGCCGGGCCTTGAGCGAATCCACCTTCGTTTCGAGGCTGCCGATTTTCTGCGTTAAGGTCGTCAAAGCACTCAGGGAACCGACGATCTCCCCGAGCTTGGACTCAATCGACCCCTGCCGGGAGTCTATCGCTTTCCCTACCGAACCAAGTTCGCATATGTAACTAGCGACGAGATGACAGTACGGTTCTGAAGCAGTGATGAATCCAGGCGGCGAGCGCTGAGCGACGGAGAAGACGCAGATGGAGTGCTGGCCGACCTAAGACAGCCGTAACTCATCCCTCTCGCGTGATGGCCACCGCCGCGACCACCAAGCACAGTCCCCTTTTTCACTGAGCTGACCGAGCAGAGGCCGCGAGAACTGTTACTATTGCTGCCGATGCTATTGCTGCTCTTCCTCTGCCTCTGGTTCTGCATCCCAATAGCTGTAGTCCGGCCACCAGTAGTCAACGCTCGCATACCGACAGGCCGTCGAGCAGAAGCGGAGGTGCGAGGAGAGGGATTCTTCTTGGGCTGACTGCCGACACCAATCTCCTTAGCACTGCTGTCCTTTTTTGCTAGAAGCTCCGAGTTCTTGCAGAGATTGCAGATAAAGAGTGAGGTGGTATCACTGCATCCGTCCACTTGTAACACCCCACACCAGCTCCGCAGGGTTTTCAATTTAAAACTAAAAAAAACTAGTCTCGCGACTTGCTTTTTAGAAAAATTACACGCAAATAAGCGTACTCTCCCACTTTTCTCACCGACGCTCCGGGCCACAGCTGATCAGCCAGCTGCAAGCAACAACAGCAGCGCCATCAGGCAGTAGCGGCGGCAGCGGGAGTCATCACGCGGCAGCGGCAGCAGCGAGCGCGATATAGCTATACTCAGCGGCAGCAGCGAGCGCGTATATCTATACATGTAGCGCAGCGAGCGGTGCGGCGTGCACAGCGTGAGAGTGGGAAGATGACGTAGCGGCGGCGCGGCGCGCGCATCTCTGTATACTTGTATGAATGGTTTTTGTATATAGGTGTGAATGTGTGTGTATATATTTGTATGTAAGCGTTTTTTCGGCGGCTCGGCTCCCGCTCTCTTCGTGCCCTTTTATAAGGACCTGCTGTGGCCTATGGCAGTCTCTAGCTTCAGCGCAATTATCAGGCCACTAGTCCGACCAAGAGCAATCATTAGCCTTAGGTATAAAAGACTTAGAATTATTTCTCATTTTTGAAGGACTTATAAAATTTTCTTAGTCAAGCAAAGATAATCGCAATTTTAAGCGTATCAGTCTCGTTAGACTTAGAAACATTTCAGTTTATTTCAAAAGACTTGGAAATTTTCGATTATTCCTTATACTTATAAAATTATCTATCAAGCAGATATCGCAATTTAACGCGTATCTGTCTTAGACGTACACCAATTCTCTAAGTACAAACATTTGTAAAACTTCGAATCATCAGATAACGCAAACAAGACGTATCTGTTTATATTTTCGTTTGTAAAATCAAAAGCGGAGATTTACTATTCTATTTCATTTGTGATATTGAATATATGCAATAATCAAGGCTATCTCTTCTATTTTGAATATATTTATGCTTGTTAAATTATAGTCTTATTATTGTGTTAATTTACACTATCGCTATCCCGGACCTGACTAAATTTCTAAGTTATAAATAAATTCATTCTGGTTAGTCTGCGGTCGAAAGACGACACAGACTAGTAAACATCACTGCTTTTTTTCTAGAAAAACCAATTAATTACCATATTTTTTGCATAAATCTCATAACTACAGACCGAGAAAAGTCGTGACCGTTTCACATGGCGATCTGGCAGATACGAGGTTTTAAAGTGGAATACATTATAATAAGTCAAAATAAAATCTTCCTGAATATACTCGATACAGTCCACACAATCATAACACAAAAATAGATTTGCATTTATTAAGCAATCTAGTCAGACGTGCAATTTATGCAGTCACCTCTCTATATTACAATCAAACAAAAACAAACCCTGACAAACAAAATGGCAGAAGCCCAAACAAACATCTTCTCGAGCACGCACAGGCAGAGTGCAATACACTCTCGGGTTGTCTCTGCGGCTGCTCTAAAAGTCCAACTGAACATTTCTTTAGCATTAATTACGCCGAGTGATGACGCGAATCAAACAATGATCGACGATCCATCAATCATCCACAATGGATTCAGGCTGCTCATGATGCAATACAATACTTATTCGAAAGATCTGAGGAAATTACCGAGACATTAGAAAATTTAGAAAAAAATTCATCTGAGTTATTTGAAAGGTTTGATAGAAATGATCAAAGATACGAAGTATTACATGAGGATTATATTAGAATCAAATCTAAATTAAATGAATTCGAAGTAGCTTTATCAAATAGAATTACTAATAATGACTTAAAGGCCTTGGAAGATAGAATCATGCAAGCTATCGATGAAAGGATACGGGCGGTAGAACCTCAAATCCAGTTGCATACGGACGAAACATCACTCGGTGATATACGGTCCACTTGTTCGAATCTTATAAGTCAGATAACCCCACAGATTAAAGAATTAGTTCAAATAGAGTCCGCATCCATAACTAAAAATATAGATCAAAAAATAGAATTTACGAACAAATCAGTCTATGACAAGTTAACGTCTTTAACAAACGCAAATTCAAATTTGTTAAAAGCACTCAAGACTAATGAACAACAACTGAGATCACTTGTGATTGACCATCAAAAATTCTCAGACGCTTTGTTAATAACTGACCAAAATTTAAGTACAGTTAAATCAGATATTGAAAATTCAAAGAAAATGTTGTCAGAACAAATAGATCAATTGACAAATAAGAGTCGAACATTGCGAAATTCCTCGTTGAACGCTAGTTTAGGTGATAGTTCTTTTTCTCTAGTATCTAACGGTCCAAAATTAAAGCCACCAACCTTTAAAGCAGACGAAAAAGACAAACCCATGCGATATTTAAGAGAAATGAAGAAGTATCTTGAGGTGTTGGACTTAGAATCAAATAAAATGATCCTAATTATTGGCCAGTCGTTAGAAAATACAGCCTCAGCATGGTTCGATATCGCGCAAAATTCTATCCAGTCCATATCAGATTTTGAGAAAAAATTCAAAGCAAGGTTCTGGAATGAAGATATCCAAGACAAGTGGGCGCGTAAAGTGGAATACAATCATTATAGTTGTGGCACAAAATATTCACGTCTTGAATATGCTACTTATGTATGGGGCTTTGCCCAAGATCTCGAACGAAACTTTACAGAATCAGAGCTAGTTCGAAAGATATCCAATCACTTTGATTGGGATATTAAATATACAGTAAGATCACAGGGGATTGAAACACAAGAGAAGTTCTTTGAATTATTAGCTCTAAAAGATAGTGGCCCAGATCAAAGAAGATCCACATTCAAATTATTCCAAGATCAAACTCAAAATCCCGAAAAATCACCTACCAATAACCTTTGGAATAAAAACAAAACTAAAATCCAAAATAAGGGTAACCTTCAGAAACAAGGACAACAAGTCCAAACGTTAAACGTAATTGAAGCTAAAAAACCTCAAGCAACAAATATTTTGTTGAAAGACACGGGTACCAAACCCAAAAATACCATATCGAAAAATTCATCAAGTTCCTCTTTATTTGACGAAGAATTAGAAGCATGTCTAGAAGACACTTGGGGTTTATCAAAAAACTCATAAAAGTTGCCTCTTGTGCCTCGGATAAATCTATTAATCACTTTCAAAATAAATATAAGGCAACTTCAGAATCAATCAAACCGGGTTCTCTTATAGATACAAAATATGATATGTATAATACTATTGAAAAAATATCTTATAAAAGAAAAAGTTTATTAGAATCAAATCTGGATCATCGCTATAGAGAGACAATCGAGGGAGATACAACTAATGATGTTGATCTTCACTCACCCAACCGGCCAGTGCTAAATAAAGCCCGATGCCAAAAATATTTAAATGAATTAACGTATTGTCATGATGACCGTAATTCATTAGTTGCTCCATATGAAACTATTGATATGGAAGTAAACAATAAAATCACGTCCTTTATAGTAAAACATCCAGAAACGATCAATAAACTCAAACAATTAATAAGAAACTATCGAAAAGTATTCTATAAGAAACCTGGAAGATTATTATCATTTAAATATAAAATAAAATCATTTCAAAATCTAATTGCATGGATTTTGTTTATAAATTTTTCAAATTCAAAAGATTTTCTCGGTGATTTCACATTAAATCTTGTTGATAACTTCAGGTGCATTTCAAAAAGTGAAAAAGATCACATGGATCACTTAGAAAGATTATACAAGGATTTAATTGAATGGAATTTCACGTTAAAATTTGAAAAAACTGCATTTTTTAAAGAAAAAATACAACTTATGGGTTTTATTCTCTCAACTATGGGAATAAAGCCACAAAATTATATAAACAGTACTGCAAAAAATTATCCAATCATATTACTAGAATCATCAGACCGGCGATGGCTCCGTGGTAAACCACCTGCCTCCCGGTCAAGGGGTCGTGGGTTTGAGCCCCCATCAGCGCGATCAGTATTTTCAGATCCGATGGAAATGTTACTCACGACACCGGGTTTGAGAAAGGCGTAGGTGTGATGAGCCTACCCTGGAAACTTTCGAACGCTAAAATTCATCTAGAAACACAACACGATACGTGGTGAGGCCATGAACTTTCGAGTTCGAAAAAGCCACCCATTTATTTATTTTATTACTAGAATCATTACGAAAAAAAAACAAAAATCCTGGGAGTGGGGGGACAGACCTTTTCAAAATTATGTCTGCCTCACAATTCCCAACAAATCCAAAGACTTGTTAACAAAATTACTACATTATTTGAGAATGATATAATTTATGAAAACAATCAATCGAATCGATATAAAGTTATAACTTCAAAAGAAATAATAAAAAATCTTATTCTTGAAACAAACGAATCGTACAGCCATGTTGGCATGAAAAAAGACGTTCGTATGTTACAAGAAGATTTCACTTGTACAGGTACAGTGCCAATGGAATCGACTATTCCAGAGGCTCCTCACGATTTATAAATCGTGAGGAGCCTCAAAACAAAACACGTATTATCAACATTATAATGAAGATGTACCACTACTTGTAAATAAATTTATTATAGTTTTTTTTTTAAACAAACTTAAAGCGACTATTATAAAATTTAACGAGTTAGTAAGAAAATAAAAAAAAGCGTATTTCATACACTATATCAATTTATATAAAAAATGAGATTTAATTTTATGTAAAGAAAAAATGATTCAGAAAATTCTTGAATAAGACAACCTACAGGGTCCGAATTGAGTCTCTGTAGAGTAAATAAGTAACTTCTATAAATTCTGAAAAATTGCGCTTAAAATCATTGCTAACTTTACTCAAAAAGCAACTATCACTTTTACAAGTTTTAAAAAACCAGCAGCGACGACAACGAGCCTTACGCCTTCTCTATCGTCACTTGTTCCATCAATCACAGCTTCTACATCTGTTAGGCTGCGTTCATCGAAGAAGAAAAAACTGAAACCTTGCACCAGGACAAGGGGAGACTAAAGTACCATTTCAACCATTGGTCAAATGACCGTCAAAACGACATCAATGTCATCTTCTATCTATGGAATCATCAACAATCTTTCATATCACCTAACTTGGGCGACCTTTAAAGTGACCTGAACAGCATTGAAAAAAGAGGAGGCTAGGCGAAGCCGGGAGTAAGTGTCATAAAGGTTCAAACGAGAGATGGTATGCTCAGAGTGGTTGCAATTGATAATAGCCACCATTAATATTTTTAGGTCACTTAATTGTTTATATGATCATTTTTTCTCTGGGGGGTATAGTGAATGTGTTGTTTCTAGGTTTGGTGTTTTGTGAGTTTGAGGCCCGGTGCGTGTGGGGTTTTCATTGTTAAAAAAGTTATGTTAGAATTACACTGTGGACTCTCCCACTTTTCTCCCGACCGCTCCGGGCTGTTTTGTTCGTCAGTGCACAGCAACAGGTTGCGTGTGGGGGTGTTTTTTGGGTGTGCGGTGCGGGCGTGACCGTTCTAAACAGTAAATGTCTCTTCTCTCTCTCTCTCTGTGTTCTCTTCGGTGGTTCTCTCTCTCTCTCTCTCTCTCTCTCTCTCTCTCTCTCTCTCTCTCTCTCTCTCTCTTTCTCTATGGCTCTGTCTGGATTGCATCACCATTAATAAATACTTATATTGGGTGATATGCATTGTAGAACAGAGAAGAGCCGAGAAACAGCCGAGTAGCAGCCGGGAAATAGAGAGAGAGAGAAGTACGTAGCAGTCCGCCGCACCACTACCAGCTCAAGCACACGCACATCAAGCCAGAGCAGTGCAGGCATCACCGGAGCCGCGCGAGCCGAGAGAAGAGTAGGCAGCTGGGAGGGGGAAACTCCTCGCAGCGGCAAGCGCTGGTGTATGTCGCGAGAATGTATGTGTGAGGCAGCGTGTGCCTGTATTGTTAAAATCGGCGTTGTAGAATAAAACGTAGAAATTGTAAGAGTACGCTAACTATGCGATAAAGAAGTAAGGAAAAATGTAATCAATATTTATAAGAAGATTGTTCTGTCAGAAAGCGCATAATCACGATGTAAAGTATGGATGTATGTAGTGCGCATGCGCGAGAAACTATGCGAGGCGACGCGACACGAGTCGAGAGGAAGACTCGTTCACTTTGTTCTGAGCAGCAACCCGATCAACAGCCCTCCGGTTTTTGTCTATTGAGAAAGAGTAGAGTTTCTGAGAGTTTTTCGCGCGTTTTCGCAGGGAACGAGCCAGCATCCGTACGAGAGGAAGGTTGCTGTCCTTGGTAATTAGAGTAGAGGTAAAGCGTCGTGATTAATTATCAGCCAGGTGTGCGCGCGAGTAAATCCGGGAAAACACCGAAACCGAGAGGTTGCCTCGTGGCATAATTCGACATACGGTAGTGTGCATTCAGAGTAAGTGTGCGTGCGGAGTGAAGCCGTGAGTGAGTCCAGCCGATTGGTGATTATAGTAAAAAAATTAATTAATGAAAATAAATTGGTGCGGTTTAAATTCGCATAAAGTGCCGAGAAAAATTGTAGACTTGAGCAACAGTCGAAAAGTGCGGACCACGTGGTCGAAAAACTGGGGTTCACAAGAGTAAGCCCATGGTTTACCCTCGTGTTTTTCTCTTTTCATTTTAGTGCAACGATCACGAGTTTTGTTTCGAGTGAATGCAATTTTTTTTTTCGGACATAATAGACAACCACAAAAATTTATTTCCTGTAAATTCAGAGCAGGAAGAGTTTCAGAAGAAACTTTGAATTAGAGAAACATTCCAGCCGTGTAGTGACGTGATCCGAGATTTTTTCTTGAGAGTGAATTTAATTTGCAGTGAGGAAAATTTTCGTGATTTACGCGAGTGAAATTTAGTCGTGTGTAAAAATATATATTTTTTTTTTTTTTTTTGAGATTTACGTGATCTAATTTCAGTCAGACTTAAATTTTTTTTTTTAGATTTACGCGAGTGGATTTTAGTGCACAAAAATCTTCATTCGAAATGGTGTAAATGAGTAAAAAGTTAGTCAGAGATAAAAATTGTTCTTTCTGGAGATCTGTGCGAGTGAATTTTCTTCTGATTGAGAAATTGTTTTTTGAGATTTATGTGAGAGAATAGAATTTTTTTTTTTGGTACAACTCGCAGCCGTGTTGAATTGGGATTCGCATAAGCGAGTCCACGGTATTCCGACGCATACATTACAGCCGTGAGTTATCGCCGAATCAATAAAATATTAAGCAAAGAGTAGTCATTATTTGTTTAGAGAAATTATTAGAGGTCAAAAATATTTTGTTCGTCTTTCTTCTTATTTTGGTGTGCTAGTAGAGATAGGAAGAAACAATTCTTTTTTTTTTTGCTCACAGCCGCACGACATTTCGCCTAATAAATCGTATAAGCTAGTAGATTTTTTTTTGTATTGAAAATTCAGTACCGGCAAAACTTCGAAATAGCAGCCGTGATTGGATTAAATCATTTTTTTGTTTTATCAATAAAAAAAAAGAGGATTAAATTCACAGTCACAGTGCTGCCTATCAGATAGCCAAACTAGTTTCAAAAGAAATTTACATAGTGCGATTGTCGAGCAAGTAAAGCGGCAATCAACTAAGAATTTAGGAACAATAATATTTTTGTTATTGCGGCGTTGATAGGAATATAGAAGAGCCCACCAATTTTGATATTCGTTTGTTCACAGTCGCGAGACAATTGCTTCGTAGTCACATAAGCCACTAGATTTTTGTGTTACGTGAAAATTCGAGGCCGGCATGACGCATCCTGGTTTTCACAGGTGTAAATCACAACAGAATGAGATAATTGAAAACATGTAAGAACGAGAAATTAAGATACAACTGGTTAGGTAAAGTCCGAACTAGAGACGGTGAACCGTCTAGGAAGAGCATGAGAAGCTTGTTACGAAGGGGAAGATTTTAGTTTTAAATTCATTGACGGAGGATACACCTTTGAAATTACTTGGCAGAGCATTCCATACTCTTCTTAGACGATTCAGCGTGGAGAAAAATATATAGTTGGTTCTACAGTCAGCCTCGGATATCGCCCGCGGATTACGCAAGGAGTAGTGGAGCTCTCTTAGTCTAAAGGAGTTGTTTATCTCATCCGAATAAAAGAAACCGTTTTTCAATTTGAACGCTAGAACGCAGTCGTGATAGTGAAAAAGAGACCTAACAGAGACGATGCCAAGCTCGCTAGCAAGGTCATCATAATTATGGTCAAACCTATGCATCGGTGTAAATGATTTTTACGCGATATACCGGAGAAATCTGTGCTGGATTGACTCGAGCCTTAGTTTATCCTGGAGAGTGAAAGGGGCCCAGATTTGAGAGAGATACGTGAAGTGAGGCATAACCAGGGATTTGTACAGATAAATGATAGGCTGAATATTTGAGAAGTGAGCAGTAGACCTTTTTATAAATCCTAATAGCCTGGACGTGTTCACAATGACGTGATCAACATGGCGAGAAAAGGACAGGCTCGAGTCAAACCAGATGCCGAGATGTTTGACGCAGTTTGCCCTCCGGATTGGGACGCGGTCGACGGAGTAGCCAAATAGCGCCGGACTCCGACTTCTACTGTATGAGATACTGCCTTATCTTGTTCATCATCTGTTGAATCATAACGCGCTAATATTGACATATCAAAAGATGGATAGTTCTTTTGAGAGATCCGCAAAGATTCAGGTTCTGAAATAAAGCAATTTCATTAATAAAGTAATTTATTTTTTATTTGTATTGGTTTCTTTACTTGTTTCTTGATCCAATATGTTTAAAATTAAGAAGAAAATAACATTATATTATATTTTTTTAAACTATTATGAAAAAGCGTGATAGCATTGTGCGTGGTAAAAAAGAACGAGGTAATTCGACGATACCGTGGATTTTCTAACTTCTCGATCTGTCTGTATCGACTCAAGACTTATCAAGTTAATTTTTTATGAACCATTCACTACAGTTTGGAATATCATGACTGAGCAGAACGAGACTTGCAGCTATGACGTAGATGGGATTTTACACGACAGGAATCGAAGCGACACACAAAAAGTGCTATTGAGGATGTACACGAAGAGCAAGTTGAACAAAAAGCACGATACGATCTTTCACGAGCGATATCAAAAATATTCAAATCAAGACACACGATAAGCGTGATTTGCATTATGACCAGTACTGTTGGCACGAGCTCTGCTGTCCGACTCGTAAAGATAGAGCAGCAGCAGCAGTACACAGAAAAAAGACGCTGTCATAACTTCACAAGGGCCTATTTTTTTTGCAGTAAAGTAAATAATTTTACACTTAAAACTAAGCATGCAACCGAGACGTACAAGATTTGAATAAATGAAAGGGATTCAAACTTTAATATTGAAAACATTTGTTAGAACAAGAAAATTGCTCACACAGTGTAAAAAGTTTTCTTACCTATTTTATTTTAATTAAAAGTATCATCCGACAGAAGATCTATGACTGGATCTAACAATAATTATGCATCATCAAGTATTTGCAAAGAGTCATCAGATGATTGCTTTTCATGTTCTTGTGTCGATGTATCCAATGATACAACGTCATTGCTTCTTATTATTTCTGATTCAAAAATAGAATTTTGTTAATAGATACATTCACTCATGCTGTAACATTTTATTCAGTCGTACCCATTTTTAAGGCGGATTTCTAATGTTTTCGAACTGTCATATTTTCTTACCTGGTTGATCCTAATCCGGCAAAAGATCTGTGGCTGGATCTGATAATAATTGTGCATCATCAATTATTTCAAAAGAATTATCAGATGATTGCTTCTCATGTTCTCGTGTCGATGTATCCAATGATACAACGTCATTGCTTCTCAGTGTTTCTGGTACAAAAATAGAATTTTGATAATAAAATAACTTATTTATGTTGTAACATTTAATTTAGTCGTGCCCATTTTTGAGGCGTATTTCTAATATGTTCAAACATTCATATCTTATAAACTACTTATTCCAAGAAAAACTTCAACTTTAATATCATCTCAGTCCAGAACATTTCTATTCATATTCGGAAAAAAATACCCTGCTTACCTAATCCACAGTAAATTACATATTCACTCTCGTCGTACTCTTCAAAG
Source organism: Pteromalus puparum (assembly GCA_012977825.3). NCBI lineage: Eukaryota > Metazoa > Arthropoda > Insecta > Hymenoptera > Pteromalidae > Pteromalus > Pteromalus puparum. The sequence goes on along the minus strand of CM053172.1, from coordinate 20,901,925 downwards.
GCTCCTGCTCCATTGACTACTATGTCTATCGTAAAAAAACATTCTAAAAATATAAATTTATGCATACAATTGTATGATTGTTTATCTTGAATATAAAAGATATTATATCTGCCGACTATGATGTTTTATGAATAATATTGACTACCATGACATGGCGCAGGGGTTTTGGAATTATTTAATTCGACGTTTTTTCTGACGGTAGAAATTGTCAAGTTCGGTTTTTCAAGTTCGCTTAGCAACCAAGCAAAGTTTAAATGGCGTCATATCGGGTTGCTTGAATTTGAACAAAAATTATTTTTAACGAAAATGATTTTTAACGAAAATAAAGATTTATCATGACATTTCGTTGAGCTACACCTTCAGCACACTCATTGTCTGGCTGCTGGAAGAGGCCCCGATGAACAGACAATTGTGGTCACTGAAATTTAAAATTCATTCACTGTAAATAATTTATTTAAAAATATTCACGAAAATTGTGTAATATTACACAAGCCTGAATAATTTCTGCTGCGAATTGCTGAGTATAATGCAGTCCCCGGAAATTACGAAGGCACCTACACATTCCTTTCAATATGCCATTTGTCTGCTCGATTTTGCATCTCGTGCAGTACAAATATATTGTATTTAATAATGCCTTACTTATCAAATGAAAAATTTCACCGTTATTCCTCAGTTTCTACAAATTCGTGCGTACAATACTGTTGTTCCACATAAATTGATCGTTAATTGATCCACTAGCCATTCGTAAATTTAAAATGTTGTTATCCATATCACATGTCTGCAATATATAAAACATTAGTAAATTGAATACAAATTACACACTGGCGTGTTGAAAACAAATTATAGTTCCTATATAAGACGTTTTGATATAAAGTCAAGCATACTTAAAAATGTATAATTGATATTGTGCATACCAACTGTGTATTCAGTGAGTGTTGCTGCTTCTTATCAATATAAGCCTCTTCATGATCATGAAGTGTGTGTATTCTTATGAGAGTACCATCGATTTCTCATATCACACCAGGAAATCCAATCCTCACTTGAAACCTGTAACCAGCAAGATATGAACGTAAATAATGAATTTAAGGTAAGATGAATATTAGATCGCTATTATTTAGAAATATACCTTCTTTCTAATTGTTAGCGTTCCTCACGAGTCACAGGAAATCACAACATGCACGTACTTTCTGAAAGTTGTTTGATCGATTGGTCGAAATCATTCGCAGCTCCTTTCTGATAAGAGCCCTCTGCCAGAAAATACAACACTCCTAATACTTGCATATGAGGAGAAATCGCCAGCTCATGTATAATCAAATTCGGCATAAGCAGTTCAATAAGCTGTATGGCTGATTTTTGAGTCAATCTGGAAAAAATATTGATCGTGAAATCATCCATGATTTCCATTTCACCACATAGTTATAATAAGTATATATATAATCTATAATGCACCCAGAACATCTCTGGTGGCAGCGTAAAGGGATCTGATATGTCCCTTATTTGTCGTCTGCGAATCTGCATTCGGTTTCGAGACACCTGTCGAGCCTCTCTCACTTCAACGTCTTCAATATTTGAAATGTGCATTATCAGACCTAACATTATCCTCGCCTGCTGTTAACTACACAAAAAACACGAATATCTGGAATAATAATCTAATATTATTTAACTGTCACATATATTAAACCGCTGCCAATTCATTGGCACGTAGCTTCCTCCAACGAAATTTATTGTTCCAATAAATAAAATATTGTTTTAAAATACAGTATGTGAATGCTATTTTAAATGTTTCCAAGTTTAATTATTTTTCTGTAGAAGCAATTTTCTTATTACAAAAAATATATAATAATTAGAAAAGTCCGATCAAAATCTCTAAAATAACGAAGTTGCAGAATCAATCGTTTAATTTTGATGATATATATACGTAGAAATCGTAACAAGATATATATATATATATATATATATACATATGTAGAAATTTGCAAGTTTAGGATTGCAGTTATCAGTGTGAGGCGCCAGACAATAAGTCCTCGACACTGTCAGGATTGTCGTGCAGGTAAGAACTTTAGGTCACAAATTATAATAAAGAAGACTCCGAATTTATTTAAGTAAAACTAAACAAAACTCTCTCTCTCTCTCTCTCTCTCTCTCTCTCTCAATCTTGGGCGTGTGCTCTGTTCGACGTGCGAACGCTTTCTGACTCTAATGGCGGCTGAGCCCAAGCACGTCGCCGACTTCGCCACCCATCGTGGCGGTTGGAGAGTGGCGCCGCAGGAAGGAGACGGTGACTGCGCTAGTAGAAGTCCGGCCTGGGGTTCAGGTGCTGCTTGCGCCGCTGACTACGTTGCTGGCCCGCAGAAGCCCCCACAGCTACTCCCCCATCAGTGACGAGGGGCTGCAGGAGAAACAAGACTCGGTACCGTGGTTGCCTGTGGAGGGAGCCGTCCTGGCTCGCTCGTGCTGGCGGGGTTGAAAGGACAGGCGATGATGGAGGGGCCTGTGTCAGAGGCACCTGCAATGAGTCGGGCTGTGGCGGTGACAGATCCGATGATGAAGGCGCCAGCAGCGCGGTACCCGGGGAGGCCCGCACCAGATCAGGCTGCGAAGTAAATCGTGGTGATGGATGTTCAGCCAGTGGGGGTGCTGATTGGGCCGACAGCGAGGGCGCTGTCTGGCGCGTCGGTTCTGCGTCAGGAAGAGCTGGAACCTGTACAGGCTGCGGGTCTGGTGAAGCTGGTTGGCGAGAAACCGGCGGAGAGGCCTCTCGATCCGCCGATTCCAGGAAGGCCGACTTCAAAGATGAAGTAGAGATAGCCTTGGACTGGCCGTTGATCTCGATGCGGTACACCTGGTCACTCAGGCGCTCCAGCACCTTGTAGGGACCAGTGTACGGAGGTTGAAGTGTCTTCTTGACTGTATCGACGCCCATGAAAACATACGTACAGGTGCGGAGGTCGGGATGGAAGAAAGAGTTGGAGATTTGGCAGGGCAAGCAGGCGCGGGCCCAGCGTGCGATATCCTTGCGCATGCTCGGCCAGAAGTACTTCTGGGCGACGATCCGAGTTGTGGCTCGTATGCTCGGGTGCGAAAGGCCGTGAGTGACGTCGAAGACGGTCCTTCGAAGCTGACAAGGAACATACGGCCGGACCTGGTTGCCGTCGATGGCACAGAAGAGCTCCGCCTCGTTGATAGTAAGCGGGCGAAGGACGAGCGATGGCGATGGCGACGCAAGGATGTGCGGTAGGTCCGGGTCGTCTGCCTGATGATGAGCCAGCGTTGTGAGATCGAGGTTGGCTGGCTCAACATCAGGCAGACGACCCGACGTTGTCAGGCCCCTTGGTATAAGCTAGGGTGACCTGAAACTGAAGAATAAAATCGAGTTGGCGCGCCTGTCGCGGCGACGCCTTTTCTGATGGCTGGTGAGCTGCGTATGTTAGCGGTTTGTGATCCGTTAAGAGTGTGAAGGGTCCGCCCTCGAGAATCCCTTTGAAGTGCTTGATTGCCAGCAAAGCTGCTAAGAGCTCCCTGTCGTAGGTGCTGTAGTTCTTCTCTGGATTCGAAAGTTTCTTGGAGAAAAAGCCGAGCGGCTTCCATGAGCCGTCGGTGTCTTGTTGCTCTAGGGCTGCGCCGACTACGTGATCTGATGCGACGGTCAGAAGCCGTCTGAGTGCGTCGTCTCGTAGGAACGTAGTACTGGCCGCCTCGACGAGCGCGCGCTTGCACGCGATGAAGGCCTCCTCGGCAGCGGGCGTCCAAATTATTGGTAAGGCCTTCTTCTTCGGTGGTAGGTACTGGAGGAGGTCGTTGAGCGCAGCAAGGAGACGCGCTGCGCCTCAAATACAGCGTCGATAGTAGTTGATCAAACCCAGAAGACGTCGAAGTTGCGCCGTGTTGCTAGGCTTAGGAAACGCCTGTATGGCATCGATGCGGTCCTACGGAGGTCTCGAGCCCTCGGTAGAGACCTGGTATCCTAGATATGTGACTTGCTGCCTACCTAGAACACATTGATCAGGGTTGATTTTGATGTTAGCGGCTCGTAGGACGTCGAACAGCGCCTTGAGGTACACTATGTGGTCGTCAGTGTTGGCCGAGGCGACAATGATGTCGCCTAAATAGACCCGTGCGAAGGGCAGGTCTCGCAGGAGCTGGTCCATTGCTCTCTGCAAGGACTGGGCGGCGTTGCGCAGGCCCAGCGATGATCGGATAAATTCAAACAGGCTGAAGGTCGTAATAATGGCCGTCTTGTGTGCGTCTTCTGGATCAAGCGGCAGCTGGTAGAAAGCCTTTTTTAAATCTATATAGCCTTTTTTAAATCTATCAATAGATCTTGGATTTTCTGTTCACTCATGAGTATATCGTCTTTCTGTCGTCAAGAGAAATCTATGTTCTTGCTCTTGCCGCCTTGGAGAAGTTGATGCACCTTCCAGCCACCTTGGGATTCACCAGTGTTTTCACCAGTGTTCTTTCATTTCATTCTTTCTTTGAACATCATTGTGAATGTGAGTGCATCGTTGGATTGGAATTTTCCATTCACACAGATGTGCGTTTCTGTGCGTGAGTTTTCCTGCTGTGTCACGAGCCGCTCAGCTCTGTACGCAAGCAAACGGGACGCAGACAAATTTCTCGGAATCGAGTACGACCAAAACAAGCTCAATATCAACGACGTGCCTGCGTGTTGCTCGTTTCTCCATTTTCAGACTGTCGCTGGCCGGTTTGCCTGTCGTGAATATCCCTGCCGCACTTGACACCAACGAAGTGGCACCTCCTTCACGCAAAATACCAAAGTCGTGTTTTGAGTGCAAAAGAGTGCCAAGAAAAGATGGCACTATCATGCACTGCTATAAATGCATGAAGTCCTTTCATGATGTATGCAGAGAGATGTCTAAAGTGTGAAACGGTCACGACTTTTCTCGGTCCTGTAGTTATGTAGAGTTATGCAAAAAATATGTAATTTAATGGTTTTTCTAGAGAAAAGCAGTGAATGTTTACTAGTCTGTGTCGTCTTTCTGACAGCAGACTAACTAGAATGATTTTATTTAGTATTTAGATAATTTAGTCAGGTCCGGGATACGAGGTAGTGGAAATTAACACAATAATAAGACTATAATTTTAACAACATAAATATATTCAAATAGAATTGAGAATATTGCCTTGATTATTGCATATATTCAATATCACAAAATGAAATAGAATAGTAAATCCGCTTTTGATTTTTACAAACGAAAATATAAACAGATACGCTTTATTTGCGTTATCTGATGATTCGAAGTTTTACAAATGTTTGGTACTTAGAGAAATTGGTGTACGTCTAAGACAGATACGCGTTAAATTGCGATATCGTGCTTGACTAGATAATTTTTATAAGTATAAGAATAATCGAAAATTTCTCTAAGTCTTTTGAAAGAAACTGAAATGTTTCTAAGTCTAAGACTGATACGCTTAAATTGCGATATCTTTGCTTGACTAGAAAATTTTATAAGTCCTTCAAAAGTGAGAAAATATTCTAAGTCTTTTTACTACCAAGGCTTAATGATTGCTCTTGGTAGGACTAGTGCGCTGATAATTGCGCTGAAGCTAGAGACTGGCCATAGGCCGCGCCGGTCCTTATAAAGGCTACGAAGAGAGCGGAACTCGAGCCGCCGAAAAAAACGCTTACATACAAATATATACACACACATTCACACCTATATACAAAAACCATTCATACAAGTATACAGAGATGCGCGCGCCGCGCCGCCGCTACGTCATCTTCCCACTCTCACGCTGTGCACGCCGCACCGCTCGCTGCGCTACATGTATAGATATACGATATCGCTCGCTGCTGCCGCTGAGTATAGCTATATCGCGCTCGCTGCTGCCGCTGCCGCGTGATGACTCCCGCTGCCGCCGCTACTGCCTGATGGCGCTGCTTGTAACGATGTGATTATTTAGGATTATTTATTCGCAACCACATTCGTCAACGCATATCCTCAAACTCCGACCGAAATTTGTATAAGGCGCCAGGTCGGCGATAAACCTATGCCACATTGATCTGCTACACTCGCGTGTCCGGCTAATCTAGACTCTCGCACTCTGAGGAGATTCGGCCAAGGAAAAAGGGAAAAATAATTACATGCAACTCACTTAATTCACTCTTTAAAACTTTTAATAAGAAGGTACCGACTGTATCCCGACTGAAAAGATTAACAAGCTTCGTTCTCGCAACAATAAATATTATTCCCGGCAGTAATTTTCACTCCGCACGCACACTTACTCTCAATGCACACTACCGTATGTCGAATTATGCCACGAGGCAACCTCTCCGTTTCGGAGTTTTCCCGGGTTTAATCGCGCGCACACCTGGCTGGTAATTAATCACGACGCTTTACCTCTACTCTAATTACCAAGAACAGCAACCTTCCTCTCGTACGGATGCTGGCTCGTTCCCTGCGAAAACGCGCGAAAAACTCTCAGAAACTCTACTCTTTCTCAATAGACAAAAACCGGAGGGCTGTTGATCGGGCTGCTGCTCAGAACAAAGTGAACGAGTCTTCCTCTTGACTCGTGTCGCGTCGCCTCGCATAGTTTCTCGCGCATGCGCACTACATACATCCATACTTTACATCGTGATTACGCGCTTTCTGACAGAACATTCTTCTTATAAATATTTACATTTTTCCTTACTTCTTTATCGCATAGTTAGCGTACTCTTACAATTTCTACGTTTTATTCTACAACGCCGATTTTAACAATACAGGCACACGCTGCCTCACACATACATTCTCGCGACATACACCAGCGCTTGCCGCTGCGAGGAGTTTCCCCCTCCCAGCTGCCTACTCTTCTCTCGGCTCGCACGGCTCCGGTGATGCCTGCACTGCTCTGGCTTGATGTGCGTGCGTGTGCTTGAGCTGGTAGTGGTGCGGCGGACTGCTACGTACTTCTCTCTCTCTCTCTCTCTCTCTATCTCCCGGCTGCTACTCGGCTGTTTCTCGGCTCTCTCTGTTCTACAATGCATATCACCCAATATAAGTATTTATTAATGGTGATGCAGTCCAGACAGAGCCATAGAGAAAGAGAGAGAGAGAGAGAGAGAGAGAGAAAGGACTATTTACCGTTTAGACGGTCACCCCGTCGCATTCCCCCTCCCAAAACTAAACATCCCCTGATGTTCAGTTTTCTTTTACTAATAAAAAAAAACAAGTCACTCTCCTTATCTCTCTTTCTCTCAACTACTGTCTTGNAAAAAAAAAACAAGTCACTCTCTCTATCTCTCCTTCTCTCAACTACAGTCTTGGAACTGCAGGGCTGTAAGAATTATATGATTAGCTTAAATTAAGGTTACGGGTGTAAGTAGATCATTGGGTGGATACCCGGAATAGAACAAGGATACTCACTCTCATGGCTGCAAATTGGCTCCTTATCCGGCTGCGATGACGACCTCCCTCTCTAGTCCCTCTTCGAGCTCCTTCTCGACTTCCTGGACTGGGTCTGGCAGAAGGTTCGTCTCAGGATGGACTCTCAGATGTCCTGCAGCAAATCTCGGACCTCGTCCGTCAACCGCAAGGTTTCGGCCACAGCTTCGGTGACGCCGCGGGTCGGAGATTCCTCCCGAGATGATACTTCGCCCCTGGGTGAAGTCGATGGGGTGCTCGTCGGGCTCCCGCCCTCAGCCACAGCATAGGGCGTCTCTCGACGTCGACTTCGACCATTAGTAGGGCTACGAGGGCTGCGTTCCGTGGCCTTAGAAGGTGCGGGGCGCTCCCAACTCGGCCGGCTCTCCTCAACTACGCTGACCCTCTCACCCGTTCCAGTCGGCTGTAGCTGATGGTCGGGGCGAGTGGTCGTGCGACTGCCCTCTTCTGCCTTGGGGCTGCTCCCCGCCTCGTCTGCTCGACTGCGACTGCTGGCTCTAGCGCGGCTAGGCCCACATCTTCCCTCCTGGCTCTCCGCGTACCGATCTCGGCACCGCGGGCATGTCCTCAGGTCCACTCCGAATCGGCCGCAGTTGAGGCAGATCTTCCCCTCTCGCGGCACCGGGCACTGGAAGACTGTGTGACCCCTCTTCCAGCAATTGAAGCAGTGGTACGGGGGTGGGTCGAGCTCCGGATCCGTGGGTATTGGTGTTAACCCACTGAAACGCAACCCCGAAAGCTTAACCTTCAACGGCGGCCCTTCTCTCTTCTCCACCCTCGGCTGCTGCAATTGCTTCTGGCTGCAACTTCTTTCCCGGCGGAGAATCTCGGCGGTATTGTCCGGCGGAATAGTGGCCCTCGCTGGGGTGCGCGAGACCGGGCTGACGACACGTGCGGGAGAGGGCCGTGGAGGCAGTTCCCCCGTGTCGAGAATAGGCTCTTCGACCTGGGTAGGGGAAACTACACTCGTTTCCTCCCCCATCACGCGCGCCAGCTCCTCCACAGCTTCTCGGCTTGCCCGTTCCTCTGCGCTCTCCAGACGCTTCCACGCGGGGACTCTCGCCGCTGGTTGGCTGCCCTTGCTCGTGGTGGTGTTGGCGGGCGCAGGAGCGAAGGATACCGATGCCACCTCCATTGGCTCGGGCTCCTGGGCTGGTGGACCTTCCACAGAAGAGACGAGCGTCAGCGGGTCGGCCTCCCCTTCGTCGTCCGAGTCGGCCAGTAGCTCATACTCTCGCCACTCTTCCTCCTCTCTCTCTCGGCGAAGAGCAGCGGCTCGAACTCGGAGCTCTCGATGAAGAGCCTCTTCCCCCTTAGGGCCATCCGGGTGGCGGTCGCGCTGGTGTCTCGTCGACCACTGCGGGGGCACAAAATTCGGCGACACGGCTGAAAAATCTGGCGGAGTAAACTCCCCCTCGGCGACGTGGCGTGACTTAGTCACGGCACTCCGGGAGCGAGTCGGGCGATGCATCTTTTCCTGCAAGTCACAAAATTATAAGTACAAATTCTACGAGCTAGCTTCGGACAACACAATTTTCCTCTACACCATCACCAATACGAACCACATTTATTTTGTTCCTGGAATGAAGGTATGTCCTTCGACAGGCTGGCTTCCGCTACTGGCTTCTAGGATCAGGGCTGGGATTGTTAGGTTTGGAATTACGCGGCGGTAAATATCTCTTTAGATCTGACACATGCACTTTCGCGATTTTCCGGCTATCACCCCCTTCGGCTTCCAAGATATACACGGTAGGAGATTTTTGCTCGGAAATTCGAAAGGGTCCTTCGAACTTAGGGGCTAGTTTGGCAGAGAAACTCTCAGCGGCTTTTGAAAGGTAATGGGTTCGTCTCTAGACAAGATCTCCGACAGAATAACTGGCTATCCGGCGGCCTCGATTATATGCTCTCCCTTGCTTGTCTCTCGCATTATCTATGAATTTAGCAACGAGTTCTCGTAGGGCATCTAAGCGCTTCATACGGTCTTCCCATACTTTAGGGTCCAACTGCAACTTAGGTCCCCTGTTCTCTATTTCTCGGCGCAAGCTTTTAACTGGCGTGGGGTGTCGACCGTAGTTCAAGAAGGCTGGGGATGTTTTAAGAGTCGACTGCACGGCCGTATTCATGGCGTGACGAAGTTCATGGACATGCTTGTCCCAGTCTCGATGATTCTCGGCGAACATAGCTATCATGGTCTTAAGTGTTCGATTACTCCTCTCTACGGGATTGGCTTGAGGGTGATATGGTGGTGAAGTAACGTGCGTCACTCCATACTCCTTCAGCGCCTCGGCGACATTCTTGTTGATAAATTCGGTTCCGTTATCAGTCAAGAGATACTCTGGCGTCTCCCATCGAAATAATACTAACTCTTCGAATGCTCTGGCGACTGATTTCCCGTCCGCTTTACGTAGTGGCTTGACTTCCACCCAACGGGTAAAAAGGTCTTGAAAAACCAGCAGGTATTTGTTCTGACTCTTACTTCTCGGAAACTCCATCATGTCGGCTGCGACTACAGTCCACGGCTTCTCAACGACTCTCTTCCCTATAAGGCCTTGCGGCCCTTGCTGTGAGACTTTATATTGCTGGCACGTCTGACAGGACGTCACGAAGGCGTGTACGTCATGATACATTCCCGGCCAAAAATATTCTCTGGCTATTCTGTCGTAGGTCTTCTCGACCCCTAAATGTCCGGCAGTGATTTCTCCGTGCGCCACGTTCATGACTCTCTCACGCTGCTCGGCTGGTATCACTAGTTTCCAAGCCTCGTCGCTGTGAGTAATGGGATCTAATAGCGGATCTCTTTTATATCTGTACAATTTCTCGTCCTCTACTCGCCACTGCGAGAATTTGCTCGGCGACTCCTTCACTTCTTTCAATCGTCTGGCGTACCACGGATCGGAAATCTCGGCTACGGCTGCTAATTCTTGCTCAAACATTCTTGACAAGGCGTCGGGCACTTTATGGTTCGCACCCTTGCGATGCACGATGTCGAAGTCCCACTGCTGTATTTCAAGGGCCCATCTGGCCAGTCTTCCACTCGGTTCTTTTAATGATCGAAGCCAGCGTAATGCACTGTGGTCTGTTATGACTGTGAAATGGTACCCTTCTACGTATGGTCGCAACTTTTTGATTGCCCATACTAACGCCAAACATTCCTTCTCGGTAGTAGTGTAGTTTTTCTCGGCTGGAGTTAATACACGGCTAATATAGACAATTGGGTGTTCTCCGTCTTCAAATTCCTGCGTTAGCACGGCTCCTATTGCATAGTTGCTGGCATCACATTGGATACAGAATGGCCTTTCAAAGTCTGGCCTCGCCAGTACTGGCGCCACTGTTAGAGCTTTCTTGAGCTTTTCGAATGCTTCTTGCTGCTCATCTCCCCATGACCACGCTTGGTCTTTTCGTAAGAGCTTTACCAACGGAATTTTCGTTTCGGAGCTATTTTCTATGAATCTGGCGTACCATCCGATCATTCCTAGGACTCTTCTTAACTCTTTGACGTTTCGTGGAGCTGGGCAGTTCAACACTGGCGCAACCTTGTCTGGATCCGTCCTTAAACCATCTTTATCCAATATGAAACCCAGGTATTTGATCTGGCTCACGCAAAAGTTACACTTCTGGGGATTAATCGTCAAACCGGCTGATACTAACTTTTCCAACACATACTTAATCTTAATTTTATGCTCCTCAAATGTGTCGGTGGCGATAACGATATCGTCTAAATAACCAAAGATTTGCGGTGCGTCTTCTGGGCCAAACAGTGAGTCAACTAGCCGTTGCAGGGTCATTGGTGCGTTAATGAGGCCGAACGGCATTCTGGTAAATTGCCAGAGACCATATCCCGGTACAGCGAAGGCTGTATACTTCCTGCTGCTTTCTTCCATTTTCACTTGAAAGTAAGCTTGGCGGAGGTCAATCTTGCTTAAATATCGAGCACAACGGAGTCTATCTAGTATAGCGTCCATTTGAGGCAATTGATAACCGTCTTTCTTCGTGAATTTATTAATGTCCGTGAAGTCCACACACAACCTCTCCTCATCAGTCCCTTGCTTCGGCACCATGACCACTTGGCTGACAAAGTCACTGGCTGATCTCTCTATTATGCCTAGTTTCTCTAGCTTCCTGGCCTCCCTCTGAATCGACTCAATCTTTTTCGGCGATCTTCGGCGGAATTTCTGTCTTACTGGTGTGTCGCACGTCAATAGAATGTGATGCTCGGTGAGGTCCGTATACCCTAGAACGTCTGGCGAGTAATCTGGCAGAATTCCATGGACTATCTCTTCGATCTCTTTCCTTTCATCATCGTCTAATTCAGTAATTCCGGCACACTCGGCAAAGACTTTATCGTCATCCGACGGATTCTGGTTATTGAATCTACGCCATTTTCCAACATTCACTCTCCACCAACCTCTATGATACTGGCATTTAATCCTTCTAATTCAAAATTTACGCATAAGTTTCCCATTACAGGTGACACTTCGCCCGTGATTGCTTGAATAGAGGCTCTAGCAGTTGTCAGTCTATCTTCGAACCTTTTGGCTACTCTTGGTCCCACTAAGGTGATCATGGCGCCAGGATCGAAAAGAGCCCGATAGGCAGTTCCACCCATGACTATGTGCATATAGTTCCTATTGTCAGCAGTTACGGCCGCAGTGGAAGCGTGATTCTCATCTGCACCGAGAGTCTGCGGCAGCTGGCTNTGATTCTCATCTGCGCCGAGAGTCTGCGACAGCTGGCACCAGTAGTCTGAGTCAGAATCCGGCGGGATTGGCTCTCTCGTCTCTCTAACTATTTTCATCTCCGGCTGATTTTGCTCTCCGACCACTACTTCTTCCTCACATAGCTGATCGATCGTCCACGCGATCTTTCGCAACTTCTCAAAATCCTCTTCCTCCTCAACTAATTCCATAATCTTCTCTCGTGTCGACTGAACAGATGTATCTTCCCAAGTTTCTGAAACCTCTACGAGACTTGCTTCATCAGATTCATCAGACTGTTCAGGCTTCAACTCGAAAGTAACTCTCTTCTCTGGTCTCTCAAACTCCACTCTCACGAAATCTTCCTTCTCTTCGCCTGTTAACTTTCTCTCTTCTTCTCTATCCACTACTCTCTGTTTAACTCTACTCATACTCTCTCTTGAGAAGATAACACCTTGATTTGGCGTGTAGTGCTCTAACTTAGATGAACCTTTGCCTAACGGGAATTTCCCTCGGTTAATCTTCCTGACCTCATCTGGTAATGACTCCTCGGACTCGCTGCTCAGTTCCAGCGTTACTGGCGAGAATTTTTCCGACTTGTTTCGAGTTTCGAATTGGCTACTACTCTTGTCCCTCAGAGTTTGATTACCCATTTGGCGAGCTTCGTAGTCCTCTTCATCACTGGACGAGTCCTGAACTTTCGCCTCTGCTGATGGCTTGCTATCCTCGGCTTCTTCACTACTTGTATTCTTGCTGCTGATCCGCCAACGGGTTACGTTAGCATTCGGCAGTACTCTCTCACTCTTCTCTTGCGGCTTTGAATCTGGCTTAAGCGATGTGCTAGGCCAGCAGGTCATGCTAGCTGTCGCACTATGCTGATTCCTCGTCTCCGGCTGCTCTAAACTCAGTAGTCCCTGACTACTCCCTCCCCCACCCAAAACTGCAACCACTCCCTGCGAATTAGCTGGAGAATAACCAGTTTTCAACAACTCCAAAGAGTCAAAAAGTCAAAAAGAGTTTGTGCACTGACAGAGCAGCAGCTGTTTAAAAAAGTAACCTTCAATTCAAGCAGTAACAGACAATGTAGAGGCCCAATAGCTTGTGCGGCCAACTTCACGGTCTAACCACTGGTCAGATCAACTGAACCGTATATCAAAATACGAATTAAGCATGTTTTTTTGTCAATATTTTTATGACAATTAAACATAGATGTTAGAATATGCATAGTACATTTGTCTGTACACTATATCATAGCATCTGGAGATAGGATGCGCATAGAGTATAGGATAGACACACACATGTGCGACTCCCCACGAGTACTATGTATCTGAGTCGTACGACATATAGTCAATGCGCGACAACGACTGAGTCCACTCGTTGCTGTATGCTCGAAGAGAGCACACGCATGCTCGGCATGCTTTGTATATATCAGTAATAATAAATCCACATTATTCTTAACAATCCTCCCGTCTACCTCACTCATTATTAATAATAGACAATAAATATGTGACTAATTAAAACACTTGCTGCGGCCAACTTTACGGTCCTACCATGGTCATACTGAACAAAAAAGACATACTGAAATCGAGCATTTGGAAACACCGACTCGATTATTTTGTAAAAAAAATGACTTGTTGGCCAATATTTTTGTTGAAAATCAAAGTTTATCGCAAGTTATGCTAATGTACGTAAAATAAGTGAGGTACAATAGACATAAGCATATTGCTATTATATTATTATGTCTTGACAAAAATTTTTTTTTTCAATTGCAAAATCGTTAAAAATGGCAAAAAAAACTGAAAAATGCACATATCGATAAGCAAGTGCAAAAAATGCTTAATCGTTATTGCAACTACACTGGAGGATGTCTTTTGGTTAGTAGAACATATGATTCCAAGGATTTTTTCCTATGTCAAAATGGCGACCTATTGCAAAATTATTTGTCCAAAAACTTCGAGTAGCTGCGAATTTTGCGCCGATTTATGAAAATCAATGAAACCAATTGGAATCGGTAGCTAATGATGTTCTTATTAAATGCTAAAAAGGAATTTTCTCCAAATTAATATTTAACAACATTTTTATCAACAAATGCCCGTTGCTAGGGACGTATTTCAGCGAGTTTTCAATGTTGAGAATCGCAACAAATCGCATTGTAATATACGTTAAAAAACATGAATTTAAAAAAAATCATTATGATTGGACCAATAGAACCCGAGATACTCAACTTTCAGTTATTGAACGATTACGGCGAAATTATTCGGTCGATTCCGGTGAAATTTGGCACAGTAATAGTTGAAGTAATACTTTATAACATATTTTTTTTCTGAAGGTTGTAGGTCGCTCAGTTCAGCTGAAACAAGCAATTAATTAAGCACAAATTTTGCGCGCGGCGGCGGCGCGGTGGTGGGGGGAGCACGGCCGGCACGGCGTAAGATTTCGGGAAGCTTAATTGCAAATTGATTTTAAAGGTAACAAAAGGTCGTACGATAATGAATTTTTTTTGAATCTGCATATTTTTTTCTGAAGTTTTCGAGTATGCCTATTAAAATTATGTAGGTGCAACGGAATCGCCGGAAACTTGCGTTTTGTGTTACATTCTTCAATTTTTCTGAGTTTTTTCTCATTCAGTGAGTAAACGACTTTACAAGCAAACATATTTTTTAATTTGTTAATCGCTTGTGCTGTTTGAGTTGTAAGTCACGAATGATAAGGATACAGGAAATTCGTGAAAAGTTTAAGAGAAGTAAATTCGGCTATTTCTAAAATTATTAAATTTATTGATACACAATTATTCACATTTATTATTTTTTTTATTTTTTAGCTGGTGGGGGGTTAACATACTCATCGTCGGAGATCTCACCTTCTATAAGCGCCAATACTATTTGATCTTCGTGGACCGACGACGACCACACGCTCTCTCCCCGCCGCCGCCGGCACCCGGCGGGAAAATGCAGCCTCGAACTTTCCATCAGCAAGCCTGTCGAGTCCTATAACGAAATCGTACTAAGTACCAAGATTTTGTGTTTTCAATCTAAGAACTTGGTAGTTTTGCTTGTTAGCTTTTGTTACACAATTTCTACATTTTAATTATTGTTCATCCAGGTACCTGAGCCCACCTGTTTACAAAACGCGTTCCACCCTGTAGATCCACTCTATAGTTAGACGAAGTTTGGTGGATACAAAAGGAGTAGATTTTCGCACATATAAAGTGGCTGTAGCCGGCAACCTTGAGCCAGTGTCTTTTGGAGTCTTGAAGCAGCTTCAGTACTCTGTGAATCTGTGCTGAATTATACGTCTCTGCTATTTCAACGTTGAGAAAAAACTCAGAAAAATTGAAGAATGTAACACAAAACGCAAGTTTCCGGCGATTCCGTTGCACCTACATAATTTTAATAGGCATACTCGAAAACTTCAGAAAAAAATATGCAGATTCAAAAAAAATTCATTATTGTACGACCTTTTGTTACCTTTAAAATCAATTTGCAATTAAGCTTCCCGAAATCCCGCGCCGGCCGTGCTCCCCCCACCACCGCGCCGCCGCCGCGCGCGAAATTTGTGCTTAATTAATTGCTTGTTTCAGCTGAACTGAGCAACCTACAACCTTCAGAAAAAAAATATGTTATAAAGTATTACTTCAACTATTACTGTGCCAAATTTCACCGGAATCGACCGAATAGTTTCGCCGTAATCGTTCAATAACTGAAAGTTGAGTATCTCGGGTTCTATTGGTCCAATCGTAATGATTTTTTTTAAATTCATGTTTTTTAACGTATATTACAATGCGATTTGTCGCGATTCTCAAAATTGAAAACTCGCTGAAATACGTCCCTAGCAACGGGCATTTGTTGATAAAAATGTTGTTAAATATTAATTTGGAGAAAATTCCTTTTTAGCATTTAATAAGAACATCATTAGCTACCGATTCCAATTGGTTTCATTGATTTTCATAAATCGGTGCAAAATTCGCAGCTACTCGAAGTTTTTGGACAAATAATTTTGCAAAAAATTGGAAAAATACGGTGATACTGCTACATTCTTCAGCGATTTTGAGAAAGCAGTGAATGAGTTGAAAAACGCTGGAGCCAAAATCAGCGAAAATAAAAGACTAAATTATATGCTGAACACGTTGCCATTACAATACAGTTATATCGGAGACTTAATTGATACACTCAAAGAAGAAGATCAAACAGCAGAATACGTAAAGAATAAAATTCAAATAGCTGAAATGAAGAACGGAAAAGAAGACTCAGAAAGAAAGCCAAACGCCTTCGTCACAAAAAAGGGAAAATGTTACAAGTGCGGTCAAACCGGGCATTTTGCAAGAGAGTGCCAAGATGGCGGCCAAGCGGGACACAGCGGCGCAACATGGCGAGGTTCAACACGTGGCCAACGCCACGGCAGCAGAGGAAGAAGAGGCAACTACACCAGAGGGCGCAGTAACTTCCGCCATCACCAACAACAGCACCAAGGGGCCAGCACTACACACGAGCAGAGCAGCGCAGGGGCCAACGCCTGGATAGCAACAGTACACGCGGCGAAGATCGATGAAGCGAGGTTAGGTAATGAAATTCAGTGGTTACTCGATAGCGGATGCTCTGATCATATAATAAATAATGACAGGTACTTCGAAAAATGTATCGATTTAAAGAAACCCATAAACATTTATCTCGGTGATAAAAGACCGGTAAAAGCAACGAAAGTTGGCAACGTTGTAAGTTATTTTGATGCATTTGGTAAAAAAAGTAAAGTCAATATGAGTAACGTATATTATGCTAAAGAAATGAATATGAATTTGATTAGTTTTGGTAAACTAACTGATAACAATACAATTATCTCGAAAAATAACATTGCGAAAATTATAGATAATGATAATAATTTAATAGCTGTTGCCTATAAAGAAAATCGAACTTACAAGATGACTAGTAAGTTAAATTTCGAGGAAAAGAGTGTAAACAGAGCAGACAGAAGTAACAATAATAATATGAGTTTGAAAGAGAAATGGCATAGAATGTTAGGACATGTAAACTTTAGCTATTTGAATACACTGTGTAAACAACAGTTGTTAGTTGGTATTCCAAATGAACTTGAATCAGAATGTATGAAGTGCAAAACTTGTATTGAAAATAAAATGCACAATCTGCCGTTTAACAATAATAGAACAAAGGCAAATGATATATTAGAAATTATACACACGGATGTGTGCGGGAGTTTTAAAACCGCTGGTTTGAATGGAGAAAAATATTTTGTTTCATTTATTGACGATTATAGTAAAATAGCTAGAGTTTACTGTATTAAAACTAAAGATGAAGTTTTTGATTGCATGGTTCAGTATATTAATGAAACCAAAAATTTAACCGGAAAAAGAGTAAAGAAAATTCTATGCGATAATGGTAAGGAATATTTAAATAATCGATTTTATAAATTTGCCAAAGAGAAGGGTATTTTTATAAATAATTGTCCAGCGTATGTACACGAACTGAACGGTACAGAGCGGAAAGATTCAATAGAACAATAATGGACATTGCACGTTGTTTGTAAGAAGAAGCGCAAGTAGATAAAAAATATTGGCCTGAAATCATATGCGCAGCAACGTAATTAAAAATCGCACGTTAACAAACACAATTGAAAGAAAAACTCCTTATGAAATATTCTTTAAAAAAAGGCCAAATGTAGAACACTTAAAATTATACGGGAGTAGAGTATTTGTAAGAAAACCAGAATAAAAAAGAATATCGAAATGGGATAAGAAAGCGGATATGGGAATTTTCTGTTAGGTTATAGCGAAGTCGGCTATAGAGTACTAATAAATAATAAAATAACAATTTCGAGACATGTTGAGGTTTTTGAATCAAATGAAAAATGTATTGTTCTCGATAATGACAAAACTTTTTCTCCCCGTACTCTGACTCTCGAGTCGAGTAAGAGAAGTGAACTTAATTCCGAAAATGAAAGTGATCTCGACGATAATGTTTTTGAAAGTGCAGATGAGAGCGATAAAGCACAAAATATTACAAAGAAAAATGAGAATGTAAATTTGAAGGCAAGCACTCCACGTAGATCTACGCGTTTAAGAAAGAGTCCGATAAGGTATTCAAATACTGCTACGCTTTCATTTATAAACCATTCTTCGGACAAGTTTATAAATAACAGTAATACAAATATTTCCGTACATTATTGTAGAATAGTTGCACCTTGTACTTTTGAGGAGGCGTTGAATAGTAATGATAGTGAAAATTGTCAAAAAGCCATGAATCAAGGAATAGAGTGTCTAAATAAAAATAAAACTTGGAAATTAGTAGATAAAGTAGAAGATAAAAATGTATTGGGCGTTAAATGGGTTTATACGAGAAAATCAGACGATAGATATAAAGCTAGGTTAGTTGTGCGACGATTTCAACAAACTGATGTAATTGATGACATATACGCTCCAGTTGCAAAGAATCAAACATTAAAAATTTTGTTTGCTTATTGTTGTCAAAACGGTTTAAATATTGAGCAAATGGATGTAGAAACCGCATTTTTAAATGGCAAAATAAACTCGGAGGTATATGTTTATCAACCAAAAGGTTACGAAGATGGAACAAACAAGGTATACAAATTGTCAAAAGCGTTGTATGGATTGAGAGGAAGTCCTAGAGACTGGTATGAGTGCTTTGATGAGTGCATTATAAAATTAGGATTTAAGAGAAGTAATGCAGATCTCTGTTTATACAAAAAAGGAAAAGGAAACGATGAAATTTATATTTTGATTTACGTAGATGATTTGTTAATTTGTAGTAAAAGTAAAGAAAAGATACAAAATATTAAGAAACTCTTGTCAGATAAATTCAAAATGAAAGATTTAGGAAAAATTAAAGAGTATCTTGGAATAAATATTGAATATGACTGCAACAATTGTGAAATGAAACTAAGTCAAACGAAATACATCGAGTCTCTAGCTGATAAATATAAAATAATAGATAGTAGATTGTATAGTACTCCTATGGAGACAAATCTAAAACTCGAAAAGGCTGAAAATAGCGAGTCAAACATAAAGTATAGAAACTTGATAGGTGCTTTATTATACATAAATTCAACTACGAGACCAGATATAAGTTTTAGTATAAATTACCTTAGTAGATTCCAGAATAGCTATAATGAAACGCATTGGAAATATGCTTTACGAGTATTAAAGTATTTGTATTTAACGAAAGATCTGATTTTGCATTATAAAAAGAATGAAAGTTGTAATATTATAGAATGTTATGTTGATGCCGACTGGGCTGGAGATATCATAGATTGAAAATCTACTACAGGGTATGTAATACAAATGGAAATGTAGTTGACTGGAAGTCTAGAAAACAAAGATGTATCGCTAAAGCGTCAACATATGCAGAGTATGTTGCTCTATCCGAAGTTGTAAGCGAACTAGAATATATTCGAGAATTAGTAAAAATATTCGACATAGATATAAGTGAACCGACAAAAATTTATGAAGACAATTCGGGTGCGATAATTATTGCAATCAAAGGAAACATGATAAAGAATTCCAAGAACATTGAAATACACTATCATACTGTTCATGAAAATGTAAAAGAGAAATTGATTGAAGTTTGTAAAATTGACTCTAATGAAAATGTCGCGGACATATTTACTAAAGCACTATGTAAAGAAAAGTTTGTAAAATTTAGAGAATTATTAAATGTAAAATCATAATGTACAGTACAAATGTAAGGAAATTGTATATTTGTTAGAATATGAATAGTACATTTGTATGTACATTATACTATAGTATCTAGAGATAGGATGCGCAGAAGCGCTGTGCGCAACTACTCGACAGTGAGTCTCGTCTCGTTGCGCACCGTAGGTAGCATAGCATATAGACACACACATGTGCGACTCCCCACCAGTACTATATATATGTGAGTCGTACGACATATAGTCACTGCGCGACTACGACACTTCCCACTCGTTGCTGTACGCTCTTGGAGAGCACACGCATGCTCGGCATGCTTTGTAAATATCAACTACAATAAACCACATTATTAACAATAATTCTCCCGTCTACCTCACTGTTTTCTCATCAATATTATTGTTCGTCGTTTGTTTTTACACATCATAAAGCGCAAACTTTTGCAATTGTTTTAATTTAAAAACTTAATTTTGAATTTTTCTTTAAAAAATCGTTATTATTGAAAGTTAATAGGATTATACTTCACTTTAATTTTAAGTCATTTCATAGGGCAGATCCTGAGAAAAACATCAACAATTGAAAAAAGTCGTTTTTTTACGTAACGTGATAACTGGAGTAAAAAGTCAATAATCAATTTAAAATTTTGGATATAGTTAGTATTATATAGCATCTTGATGCCTTAGACAACCATTGAGATATGAAAACTGTTACATTTCCTTACAAAAAAAAAAAACCGTTGCCAAGTCATTGGCACTTAGCTTCCTCCTATTCTGCTAGTGGAAGATAATTACATGGAACAATCAACTCATTCTTTGATTTAAATATTCGCTACTATTCGATACTAAAAGGATAGGTTTACTCGAATTCAGAATCAGAAAACATATATGCACGTCCAATCTTATTACGATCGATCACGTAGTTCCAGAATTATAACAGTATACATACGCACGCATGCACGCACGCACGCACGCACGCACACACACACAAAGACAAAACCATCTGCACGGACATTTTATAAAACCATGAAAACTCTCAAAATATACTAAGCTTTAATTACCAAATTATATGGTTTAACAAAAATAATAATGTTCAGTCACACAGAGTATACAGGGTGAGAGTTGAAGAATTTGAATCTTAATATCTTTTAAACTAAAAGGTTTCATAAGCTACAAAAAGAACCTAGCCGAAGTGATCAAAAGATCAATCTTTTCCTAAAATTTCAACTCAATTTAAACCTTTTTACTCCCGTAATCGTACGACATAAAAAAACCATTTTTTTTAGTTTTTGATTTTTATCTCAAAAACTAGTCGCCAAAATTGCTTAAAATTTTTACAACTAGTAGATATCGTTCTTTTTTATTGTCATGAATTTTTACAAAACATTTAACTATTTATTTTTTGAGTTATATATGTTTATCGAAAAATTACCTTTTATATCATAAAAAATGAACAGATCAGTCAATCTAGAAAATCTTGCGGGAAAAAGTAGACAAATTTATGTTCTTTTAGATACACTATTGTTGAATATATTGTATAAATCATATCATTATAAAAAAGCAAAAATATTTTTTCAAAAATAGAAAAATGGCTATAATATGGCCATAAAATGGTCAGAATCATAAAACAAAAAATGACCTAAATTCAGAATTAGACAAAATATATGCATGTCAAATTTTATTACGATCCGTTGCATGGTTCCAAAATTATGGCGGTACACACACACACACAGCCATCCGCACGGACATTTTCTAAAAACGTATGATTCGTACTCCAAACACCTCCAAATGCGTTTCCACGAAGTATTAGCAAAACTGAAAATTTTACTACTACAAACCTTCCTCTTGAGGAGGAAGCAAAACGCGCCGAGATATCTACCGCTTGGTGAGAAAATAATATCATTTAAATTTAATTAATACGAAAATTACGTTAAATAAAATTATTTTAACCCTGGTAGAAACCGTAACTCACTTAATGGCTAGTTCATAGACTGTGAATCCAAGAACTAGGTTGTTTTCTTTGCCATTTCTCAGGCTGAATTTTAACCTATTTATTGGATAGTTCTTGAATTGACTCTGCCTACCTTGTTTTTGAGTACAAACAGCTCATTAAAGTTGGTCGAGAAACACAACTGAATTACACGTGGCTCATCGCGGTTTGAGGTTAGAATTCGAAAATCGTAGCTAGCAGTCTGGGATTCGAGTTTTTTGTTTAAAGTAAAGTATAAAATAATTATTTGCATCAGAAAAATTTTGTCTGACCGGGGATTTGAACCCAAGCCCTGCACGAGGTCAAATAAATACGGTCGTGCACCTTAACCAACTAAGCCACGCAGACGTTCTTCCACGCGAGCCCTAAGAACTTCGCCATATGTTTAAATTATTAAAATTATTCAGTTCACGCCTAAATATTAATAATTGTGTACTTTGCATCCAAAAAACTAATTTTTTTTTTATACTTTTATGAAATATAATTCTCACTCATAAAAAATACACAAGATAACGCTACTTTTGAGGAATTTAAAATGTCTAGTTTTTTCACATTTTACTTAGCCAGTTTCTGCCTTTACGACCATTTGTAGGCACTACCAGGGAAAGTGTTAGTAAATGAGCTGTTAAGCAAGAAAGGGAGGGTGATGTCTCTTGGAGATCAGTTTAACAATTAGCTATGCGAGCTATGCGAAAAAAAGATAGTGAGAGAGGGAGAAAGAGAGGGAGAGAGAGAGAGAGAGAGAGAGAGAGAGAGAGAGAGAGAGAGATTTCATAATATATATGTAATATATGTAATTGATTCGAAATAGTTTTATCCGTCAAACAAAAAAAAAAAAGAAAACTTGATAGAATCATATATGAAGTAAAACCAATTCTGATATTAAGCAATACATAATGTTGAAGGAAGCTACGTCCCAAAGAATTGGCAGCGGTTTTAACTTAGTCTAAACTTAAGTAACAGGCTATTTTCTCGAGTATAGCGTCGAAACCGGATTCGTAGGTTATCTTTTGTAGATTAGCTTCGTGTTTTCAGGCTCACTTTGCCTTCGTGAGCCTTCTTATAGCTGTCGAGGTCATTGGTCCATACGTCATGGATCTATTGTAATAGAACTCTCCCTCTTGTTGTCGGAATGGAAATGTTCTTGCCATTTCCAAGAGACGTTCAATAGGCTTGTAACGGTTCGACTTTCCCCGTATGTTGAGTAGTCGGCCGGACGCTAGGATTTGGTTAGGGGAAAGGTTAATTGAAGAGACTGTTTATGTAAATTAATAACAAAATAGATATATTCTAGTAAATAAAGATAACAAGTTGTTCGTTCAACAGAAATCAAGATCGCAGTTTGCTTAGAATATTTCGCCATTACAATCGGTCTGGTTTAAACCAGTGCGGTTAACGGTACATCAACGCGACGTTGCCGGAGTTACGTAGTTTCGGTGCATTTGTCGGTTTTCGTCGGCATTCGGCGGACGCGGTATCGGAGTTTCGGACGGTGACGTGGGTTCGGGCGATTGTCGGGTTTTCGGAGGTTAGGAATCCCTCGGGTCCATAGAGTCGTGAGCGCACAGTTCTACAGATCGAGGTCGCTCGTCTCGTTCTTCTCCTTGTCCTGTGTGCTCACAGTGACCAGGAGAATCTCGAGATGTCGGCGTGAGATCGAGTTCGCACGGGCAGGAGTCGGCCGCTGCCTCACCAGGACGTGAGCGCACGACCTGGGGAATCGTCGGCGGGGCTTTAGTTATTTCCTCAGCCCCGTGTGCTCACGGTGGCGGAGAAAATAACAAGTCCCTTGGGACGGGGGTCAGGAGCAGGTGGCGACGTCGGGTAACGGCTACGTGTGCTCACGTAGACAAGAGTCGGTGCAGTTTGGTTGTTCCTGGTTGTCTCGTGTGCTCACGATGCCGCCCGGAGTTTAGCTCGAGTAGAACTGCCCGCTGCGCTGCGCGGCCCGCTTTATATAGGTATGTCCACGATGCGCCGCTGAGTTGCGCGCTCCGCGATCGTGCGGACTGGATAGTAGTACCCCGGCACCATGGAGAATGTAAACAAAACTGACCTTGACCCCCCACCCAAGCCAGTGAGAGGTCAAGGTCAAGATTGTTTACTCTCCATGGTGCTATTTGTACTTTGAAGAGAGAGAGCCCCCACTCTCTCTGTCTATCCAAAGTGCCTCTGATGGTTCAAGGCACTTTGGAGAGACTCCCCCACCTTACCCTGTTTTTATCCGAATTGTCTCGAAGTTTTCAAGACACTTTGGAGAGCGACGGAGTGACTTCTCGAGGTGTTGCTTCCCTGACAGTTGATTAACGACTGGTGTACGATGTAGGGAGGGGGTTTTCGTTACTACTATCCCCTCCTTCACACATACTCAGCATATTACCCTTTCCATTTCGAGCCCCCACTCTCTCTGTCTATCCAAAGTGTCTCTGATGGTTCAAGGCACTTTGGAGAGACTCCCCACCTTACCCTGTTTTTATCCAAAGTGTCTCGGAGTTTTCAAGACACTTCGGAGAGCGTCGGAGTGATTTCTTAAGGTGTTGCTTCCCCGACGGTTGACTGACGACTGGTGTACGATGTGGGAGGGGGGGTTTCCGTTACTGCTATCCCTCCGTCACACATACTCAGCATATTACCCTTTCCATTTCGGGTAGAGGCCTCCTTTCCCGTATGTGTGTGTGTGTGTGTGTGTGTGTGTGTGTGTGTGTGTGTGTGTGTGTGTGTGTGTGTGTGTGTGTGTGTGTGTGTGT
>CM053172.1:20866434-20877221 GCA_012977825.3 Pteromalus puparum | reverse complement strand
TAGATTATATAAATGTAGATTAATAAATTCATAAATAATAATATAAATATCTTCTATAGCTAAATGTATATTTTTATCTTTTAACAATTTATCTATCTTACCTACAAGCGATTGATCAAAATTTCTCATTGCACACTCACCATTATTTGCGGTGAAGTATGTGTACTGAGAATTTTCGCTATTCATCAATTTTTCTTTGCTATAGTCACCCACCTCTCTCACAATAATCTCTATAGCTTCTTTAACCTTCAATAAATACTTAATTCTATGATCTATTATTTTAGACAATGCCTTCATTCTGTCGAAGGTCACTCTTTTAAATACAAGCGAAGGCTTACGTTGTCGTTTTGCTTTAGGTTCCTTACTGTCCTCGGCCTCCTCCATCACCAATTCAAATGCCCGATCCGAGTATCTGATCATGAATCTTATGGTAAACCCAGTAATGTTAAAATTCGTTAATCCAGCATTTCTTCCTCACTGTATGCCTGGAAGTATCGGTCAATCTCGTCAAACTGCTCCCGAAACTGTATCCAGGTGGCGAGCGGCAAGGATAGACCGTAAAACTCCTGATTACTCAGTCGGACAACAGGGTTAAAGTCGCCAGAGCCGACGGAGGTATTTTCAAGTCCTACGTGAATAATTTTCCCGTAGGAGTTGTTCAAGCCAAACACCATTGGTAGGATTTGATGGCAGCGATACTTGCTGACCTGAGTCTCCTGGGCCTGAGTATCAGTGTGCTGTCTCTTCTGCCCAGCCATCTTCTTCTTCTTCCTCTAAGAGCAAACTTCCTTACTAGTTTTTTACGGGCGAGAGAGAACTGTGGTCTCTGTGCTGCAACGTCTTCAGCTTATATTCAAAATTAGTGGTTTTGATGGGGTTAGTGAGGCCAATTAAAACCATCCTATCTGGTGGAGGGGGGGGGGAGGGGCCAATAGAATCACTGATTCTGTAGTGGGGAGCCAATAGAAATCTGCTGTGGTGACATTTTTGAAAACCAATGCTAACTAAAATATCTTGTTACACCGTCGTTTCACATAACATTTTCACAATATTACATTACAACCTGTCAGCAAATTTTTCA
The DNA here is from genome assembly GCA_012977825.3 of Pteromalus puparum. NCBI lineage: Eukaryota > Metazoa > Arthropoda > Insecta > Hymenoptera > Pteromalidae > Pteromalus > Pteromalus puparum. The sequence continues at coordinate 20,876,140 of CM053172.1, read as the reverse complement.
GCTATCTGATAATTTTTTCTCAAGTTTGATAAGAAATTTTGGAGGAATCGTTGCATACCCAAGCCATTAATCATACAATACAGAAAAATGATGCAATATTTACCACAAGTATCAGAAAAACTGCTTTGTAATCGAATATTATTCCACCGTATACTCTTACAATTTCTCTGGATTCGACTTATGTGATCGGGAATGTATGGCGATCTGCCAAAACTATCAAAATACCATCTAACGCCACTCTCGGACACATATATTTCCACCCAACGCGAACCACGCCTCTTGTGACTCTCCGTATTAAACACAAAGCCACTTGGTTTTACCCACGTTATCGGAATTCGATCTGCCGGATACACTCCAACCGCATGAAAGCTCATTTTTCGCAACTTCTGAAGAATATCCAGCGAATTCATTTTTACAGAGGTAGAAGGGTGGTGAGAAGGGGCGTTCTGCTGATGTAACAATATCACTTCCACTACCACGGGTGTTTAACCAAAGTTTTAACTTATAGGCGTTGTTGGGTGCACAGGTATACTTGAGTGAGCAGTGTTTAATAGAGTGCTGCATACAATACCTCTCACTGTAAGGTAATCTATGAAAAGTCGGACACTCGTGCTCACGCTCCAAATTGATGATTTCTCGTGTGGTGATCTTATTCAGCAGTTCTGCCTTCTCCTCTCCTCGCACGTAAATTTTATTCGCTCTCTTGCAAATATCGTGTAAACTTTTATAAAATTTTTTCAGCGATACATCCCTATCATACCAATCCAATTATTCTTAAAATATCTTTCTTTAAAAATCTCGTATTACAAGTAGGTGCGATAATCCAATGCTGTAATATCTTTATCTAACACTACCAAGCCCACTTCTTTCGGTACAACACGGCCTTTGTTGTCCTTGAAAAACTGCAAATCAATAACTAGATCCATTTTCGCTTGTCTGCACAGTTCAAGAAACAAGTATCAACTGGCACGAGCCCCCGTGTTGGTGAGCGGTTTTATTTGGTTTTTCAAGGAGCGCCATCTAACCTCAAACACTGTAGTCGACCAAAACTTGTCGAGACGAGTCAATTTCCAACAGATTGTCGTACTCAGCATAAATTATGCAATTCACAACACTGTCTAATGCGTCATCAAATCTCACATCAATCCTCACACTACCTCTTCTAATTAAATTCCAATGGGTATCATTGTTGGCTGATAAGTCAGGCATCAAATCGAATGCAAAAAGACAGTATCCATTTGGGTATGCATCGCGTGATATCGAATTGCCGGCATTTGAAAAATGTACACCCGTACCCGAGAAGAGTATGTGATACGCATCCACATACATCTTTGTTTTTTTGAAGTCAGGCTGTAGTGGTTTCGAGGGGACTTGTACACCGTCCACAAACAAACACAAAAAATTAATATTGAAATTTTTAAAATTGAACGGATTGAGTTTTGTATCGCCGTTGTAAGCCTTATTCTCAATAAATCCAATGATTATTCTTTTCGGCAATTGACCTAGTATGACGTTATATCGACTGGCCATGCACACCGCTGTTTAGGGTTACATTTTTCACCTCTACACGCGTGAGCGGATATTTTGCTGTGGTTTCAGAAAGCATTTTTTCATGAGCCAATGCAATGCCTGGGTTAACCTTTACGTGACGAACAAACAGTGTCGCCTCAGATATGTGTACTGTATATGCAGAATTGGGATCCATTAGACAAAAGCTGTAACGAGAGCGCACAAGACGTACACGTGCCTCAAGACCACCAAGTAGCAATCTATCCATATTTAACACGTCTACGTGTAAGTAACCCAATAAATCAATTTTATTGTCAGTCATAACTGCTTGTCGTCTAACGAAACCCGCATTACCGACATCAGCGTTATCCATTTTACCGGCTGTGTCGTCATACCACAAGACACTGCTCATGTGCGAATTTTTTGCCGCTGGTCCGTAATTTAATAACGTCTCAATGTACGATCTGTATGCGTAGGCATTATTTGGTGGTGATACAGGTTTCTGATTAAAAAATACATCCACTTGATTGAACAGTGAATGCATAAAATTATTTACAGGGCCGACGGGTGGTGCTGTCGCATCCTTCTCTAGTGGTGTCATTGGCGTTATATTTACACGTAGACTCAGCATTGTATGCGCTATATCTAGATATTCACAGTTGCCAGGGATCGTAAATTCTATTGGCACTTGATCAGTGAGTGACGAGATTGGTTTATACTACACCCAATGAGAGCCCTCAATGACCGCCTGTGTTGGTGGTAATTCAAAGAGAGAGATTTTTTAGCTGACAAAGATATCTTTAGCTACTGCTGACGATGCTGTTTTAGTTGTAGATTTCTTCCTCTTTTTCTTCTTTTTCTGAGTAGTTGGCACGCTCCTACCAGCGCCACGACTAAAACCTGACTGCGTCATCTGCGCCTTCTTATATTTAGCTTTCTTCTTTCCACCACTGCCACCACCCCCCACCTCTGCCTCCTACTCATCTGGTGCCATCATTTTATTCAGTACTTGTTCAGCTTTGCGCTTGAGATTACCCCCACTCTCGCGCATGCGGTTACTTAAAACCTCTCTGAAAGGTCTATTCTCGTTAACCACATCATCCATGATCTTTGCATTAGCACGAGCAGCTTCCTTACCGACAGACTTAGCGCCACGTCTTACAGGAGGTGAAGCACCGCGTAATAAGCCTTTCAAATAGCTGCCAATACCCGCACCAGTCTGATAACGTCTACGACCAATTGCAACGTTATTATCCCCACCACCACCACCACCACCACCACCACCATCGCCACAGCCAATTTGGTGAGTGAAAAAAATACTATAGTCAGGCATTTTTAATTTGTGCGTTTAAAATGAAGTGTCACCGTCAACGTTCCGTAATCAAATGGGACAGAATGATCATGCTTGCCCCTTATATCTACCTCGATTGACTGAAAAGACAAGGATAGCAGGGGCCGATACATTAGTGGTGCAAAATTCTGGATTTGCGTTCTACCGTAAGTGTAGTCGTGTGACTGAAGAGGCACAGCACGTAGCAATCGTGAGCAAACATCACCTGTCACGTAAGGTTGACAAATACTACTATAAACCATCAGAACACTCGGTAAACCATTTACAAGATTTGCTGGTCTATTACCGATAATGACGTAGTCTTTTTTACCATCACAAGTAAATCATTCACCGCTTTTAAAACCCAATATTTCACAACTTTTTGGACAAAGAGAATGAGTGAGTATATTTGGCGCACTCATCCTCAGTGCAAATGCATCTGACTTGAATATAGCCACCACACTGAATCTCAAATTTAAGATGATCTTTCACATTGTCGAGGCTATTAATCTCCTCCAAAAGAGTAAGAAGGTCGTCATAAACGCCACATTTTATTTGACTAAAAGTCTCCTCATAATTATCACCATCATAATCATCATCATTAACACTATCGCGTAACCTATTGCTGGTGTAAGCGTCGCGCGTAGATTTTTTTCTCACACAAACAACCCCCTCTCCTTTCTCCTTCATTGATATGTGCTGAAAGGTGAGAGGTATCTGAATTTCAGTGAGACCGACACACCAATTGCCGTGTAGACAAACATTTTGGGGGAGTTGTGTGGTAAAGTGATTTGTAGTGTTCTCGGGGAAAACATATCTACTACTACTACTGGACAGAACCATGTAAAATTCATCCGTCATCATCATCATCATTGTTTTGTAGATTCACGAGATCTTTAGCAGACACCCAAGAATTAAATTTTTCAGGGTAACCCTTCCAACTCACAAAATACTCCTTCCTCTTTCCTTTACCCCTACTGCGTAATACCGGGTCAATATGAAAAACGTTACCAGACAAATCTTTGCGCACTCTAGTCAACGGCTGTCTCGTCGAATCGACCTTTGTAATCCTAAATAATTCTAGAGTCCAGCCACCCTCGTATGCTTTTCGAAAGGCTGTCCGAGCACGACTAACTCGAACCAAGTCTTGAACATTGTATTTATGGGTACAGCGTGACTGTCGTTTGGCACAGTAGCGCCGCGCTAAATTTTCACGAGCTTTAGCTGCATTATACATATTCACACTAGATGGCGTCATTCTTATTGCACTATGCCACGAATTATTGTAGGACTGTACAATACCGTCCAGCACGTCAATGTAGCGTCTTGGGTTGAGATGTGTGAAGTAGCGCCATATTCGCTCTTTAAGAGTTCTGATAAAACGCTCGGCGAATGCTGCCTTAACGTCGGGGTCTCGCACAGCACGATAAATAATGTTTCTATTTTTCAGCAAATTCTGCACTTCGCGTCCAATGAATTCCTTGCCCTTGTCCGTTTAAAAGTATATAGGCGGTCTACCATCGTTTCGCTGTAAAATCTGCTCCTGACCACTGACCACACTTTTAGTCGTTTTATCACGAAGTGGCTCAACCCACGCATACTTTGAAAGTGCATCAATGACCACCAGTAAGTAACTGTATTGATCATTATACGTTTTGAGAGAGTGAAAGTCTGCTAAATCAGCCTCCCACAACTCTTACGGGCTGAAAACCCGGTAAGAGCGACGAGGAAAACGATATCGCACCATTTTATGCATTGTGTGCGCATCTTGACTCTCGAGCCACTCCCGCACCTCGTTCGAGCGAAATTTTTTGCGCATGGCTCGTACAAGTCTGTCTCCACCAGCGTATGCTAATGGAGCTGGCAAGCCATAGTTCAGTTTTTCAAGCTTGCTCTCCATTCGTTGACTGTCTCCCACCGACTAATCTTGATCTCTTTCTCCCTGTACGTTTTATAGCCTGTCTGAATCGTCGATAAACCCTATCAAAAGTGATTTTACCGGCCATACACAAAACAGTTAATAAAGCAACGCTTTTCTCCTCACTACCCGACGACTCAGATAGCGTACGTGAAAAAGCACGCTCAGCCAGTCGGCGATCGGCTTAAGTATGTCCCCCAATACCACCACACCACCATTATTGCGCGAATATGCGATATCGTGCTCGAGACAGGCTCTATCTAGAGGATTTCTGCCGGTCTCACCGCGTGCCAGTCTCTCCTCAAGATGAGTGCCCGGCCCGAGAAACTGGTATCCCGGTACATGCATCTCGAAAGGCACTCGATTGATTAGTGCGTCCAGCACACTAGATGACTCCGCGTTTACTCTTTGTGGTGCTGCCATTTTATATGTCCGAGCTTAGGCTCTTTTAGTACTACTTGTTTTTTAGCAGGTGGCGCTACAGATCTTATTGAAGTATCTACCGTGGTGTCGACTGCTGCACGACTGCTACCACCTCGTTTTCTCTTCTTATTACCTTTGCGATAATTAAAAAATGTCTAATTATTTGGATCTAGTGTTTTCTCTCCGTTGTAGTCCGCCTGCTCCTCCTCCTCCTCCTCCTCCTCCTCCTCGTCGTCCTCGTCACTACCGCTTCCACTGGATACGAGTTTTTGTTGTTGTTGTCGTTGTTGTTCCGGTACAGATAATAATGACGTGTCGTAAGCAGTTAGCAGAGAGTTGTTATTACCACTACTGTTAGATTCTTCTGCTGCAGCAGCCGCTACAGCAATATGAAGCTGGTTATTCCCTATAAATTCTAGAGGTACGTGTGCCTTACGGAGTACGCGAACAAACTGATCGAAGCCACGAGAAGGCGGCCTTTTTCTACGTCTCACAGTTTCGTTCACTAAGTCTACAATATTAACGCCTCGTGCACGCACGCCATCTACCGTAATCATACCGAGTTTATTCCAGGCAATGCTACCAGATCGACGTAGAATATTCATTAGATTTCGTGCGTTTTTACGAAGACTTGGCGGTACACTATTGATAATATGCAGATCAGATATTACTTCACCATCACTATTTGTAGTAATAGAGTGCGGTGCTGGTAATGTTTTATCGACTGTCAGCAACAACAACTCATTACCTGCTTCATCGCCCTCGCTACTTTGTTTTTTGTAGTGTAGGAAGCGTTGCAACACCTGTTGGTACATGGAGTACTTTTGTCGATCATCCAATCCGCACGAGTTCAAAATCTTGTTCATCTCGTCGTCCAGTCGTAATACCTCGGAGCCCGGTGTCTGAACTGTGTTGAGGTAGTTGCCATTACTGCCACTACCAACCCCACACACATCTGTGATAGCCGACTTTGACAGTGGTGATGGTGGTGCTACTGTTATTGGTAAACATTGGCGTTGTTGCTGCTGCTGTCTCACACTCTCGATACACTCTTGAGGCACTAAAATCATTTTTCTAGCATGCTCCATGCTGATAAAACAGGTTTCACTATTACCGGCACAAGGTTTTGAGCTTTAATTAAAAGTCTCTTGCGAGTCTCTATCGTCTGTCCCGGAGCTATGATTTTGCGCAGTAATGGCGCGTGTTTACGTAACTTGCTCTTATAACGCCTGCTCAGTGGTACGTTTCCATGCAGAATATTCAGCACACACTCGACCAGACTTATCACAAGTTTTGGACAGGCTTGACGCAGTAGAGCTGTACGTTGCACCGCGTCAAGATGACAGCACAGTACTTTCAATATATCCAGATACTTTCGTCTAATGGGATAGCGATGACGCTGCTGCTGCTACTGCTGCTGCTGACCTGATGTTGGCTGTGGTGGTGCTGGTGGTGCTGCTGCTGCCGATGTTGCTCGCTCCATCACACGCGAACGACTGGCACATTGTCGGTGACGGAGTTGCTTTTAATCTGTTTGCGCGGCACATACACATACTGATACCGATCGAACGAAAATATACACGTGGCTTCTTCAAAATAACTATGTAATTCCAGTTCAACGATATTTCTCGCTGACCCTGATGAAAGAGATTTTGCGAGAGAAAGAAAATACTCAGATTACAATGATGGCTGCCCTTGACAAATAGATTAACTACACTCGCACTCGACGACTCGCGCATCAGATCGTCGAGAATCAAGAGTTTCAGTCGTTCGGGATCTCCACTGTAGTCCTCCGGCTTTGGCAATCCCTCGTGCCATTCCGTATAGTAGAGTAATATACGTGCAAATTGTGTGTCGCTCATCTGTGCGATGTATTTGAGAAAATTGCCGACAAACACGGTCTGGCCACACGAGGTGGGACCGCAAATCATGCATGTCCAGGGATGTCTCCAGCGTACATCCATGATGCGGTGGGTAGGCGATGCACGCGCAATGCTCGTCAGACCGAGCGACACGCGAGATTTATAACACTCCGAGCATCTGCAACGCCCTCTAGCGGGGGAGAACCACGAACGCGCGGCGCGGGGGGACCCCTCCTCGCGCGCATGCGCGAGCGGTCGTCGAGCTTGCCAGAGGCAAGTCATCAGGCTTCCCCTCCAGGGAGCTCAATTGCGCGCGCGCGCGGTGCGAGACTCCGAAGGTTAGCCATATAGCTCGCCCCCTCCGGGAGGCTTGTAGCGCGCACGCGCGAGTTATATAAACCGTACTAGTCGTCGCTTATTCATCACTTGATATCGACCACTTTCCACATGCCGTATCGATCGCCTCAGCTCTCGGAACCTGCAACAATAAGATGTTTATGCTTTCGGACGTTGGCACGAACAGCGGAGCACGCATCGAGCACGCATGGAGAACAATAGAAGAGAGATTAAACAAACAAAATTACTGACCTTTTAAAAAGGCTCTTGCACCGGCAACGAGTCAGTCTCTGTCGGGTTTCCAAGCTGTAAGAACGTTCAATAAACGTCATAAAATCGATACCTAATTCCTTACTTACTTGCGAATACACGTACGCCCTGCTATACGTACACTTAACTCGCGCGCTCCGCGCGAGCGGTATTGAAGGCTAGATCAGTCAGAACACACACACCCACACACCCACACACACACACACGCACACATACACACACACACACACACACATGGGTTATTCATAGTAGAGGGGGGAAGATAGAGGAGTGGGGGTGAAAAAAGGATGACAAGGATTAGCATCTGTACGCGCAAGTTAGTTTTGTATGGATAGTCGTCGCGACTGGTTGCATGCAAGAGAGAGAGAGAGAGAGAGAGAGAGAGAGAGAGAGAGAGAGAGAGAAAGAGAGAGAGAGATTAGATTAGATTGTCTTTATTACTGTACATTATGTTGTACAAATTAAATTTATCGAAATGATAATAAATAAGTATATATATAGGAATTTTTATTTTGTTGTTTGAGTGTGTGAGAGGTTATGTTAATGTTTAGTATGAGCTCGATGAGATTTGGTGAGATGAGGGATGAAGACTGAGTCTGAGGTGATGTTTACTGCGGTGTGTTTTCGAGGTTGAAGAAATGTTGTTTTGCTAACTGCTTAAAGTGTGAGATGGATCGTATATTGCGTATATGTGATGGTAGAAAATTCCAGAGGTATGAGGCGCTTACATGGAATGAATTCCTCAGCGACTCCGTCGTGAAGGCCGGAATATCCAAGGGTGTCACCTCCCCCCTGACAGGCCTAAGTGCGACGTGGAAGTCAAAGAAGGCCATGATATAAGAGGGCACAGCTGTGTTAAACAATTTTCGTATAAAGCAGGCCGCGAAGTACCTCCTACGTTCAGCAGTGGTAAGCCATTGCAACTCACGCCTGTAAGGGGAGATGTGCTCATCCCTCCTTACACCATAGATGTAACGTATTCCAGTGTTTACTAGTCTCTGCAGTTTAGTGTCAAGTTCCTGTGTTAGGTCGCAGTATACGAGTGAGCAGTAGTCTATAATTGGAAATAGGAGCGTTTGCACGAAGAAATATAGCCTGTACATTAATGAGTGAGCACGCTTACACAGTTGTGTAACATGCTCTTTCCACGTTAGTTTGGAATCAAGCACCAATCCCAGATTGCGCACAGATGATTCAAAATCGACCCGGGCTCCCCCTATGTTGATAAAGGTGTTAGCTACAGTTGGTAAAGTGTTGATATAGTAGGGTGAGCCCAAGACGATTGCCTTAGTTTTGAGGTCATTAAGATTGAGGTCATTTTGCGCAGCCCAGTNTCCCAGATTGCGCACAGATGATTCAAAATCGACCCGGGCTCCCCCTATGTTGATAAAGGTGTTAGCTACAGTTGGTAAAGTGTTGATATAGTAGGGTGAGCCCAAGACGATTGCCTTAGTTTTGATGACATTAAGTTTGAGGTCATTTTGCGCAGCCCAGCCTATTATCCTGTCGGCGTTAGCACTCATCTTGGCAGAACAAGAATCCAGCTCCTCCAGGTGGCATTGGCTGTATATTTGCAAGTCATCCGCGTAGAATAGATGGGATAGATCAGAATCTAGGTAGAAGCCGATGTCATTGATGTACAACGCGAACAACAATGGACCTAGAACAGATCCTTGTGGCACACCGATGTTAAGGGGGCGAAAAATGGAGGGTTCGTTGTTGTCACCAATGACGGCCTGTTCTCTTCCAGTTGCGACGTTGCAAAGGTCGCAGCCACGCAAAACGTGTGTTGCTGTTTTGCGCGGCAAATTCTCCTTAACGCATAAGGCCGAGAAAGAGACAGTCGGCGTGTGCGAAGCCCGCGTTTCTCGGACGTGAGCTACGTCCCGGAAATTCGCGGAAATTGCCAGCCGTCGTGAGCTCTGGGAAGAAGTTCGCCGGTCCGAGCTGGCGCGAGACAAGCAACCAATCAGCCCGTCTCGCGCCTCGCTTGGCCAATCGGACTACGTTATCGGCCGGGCCCTAACGGCCGGGAGAGTGTCGCCGAGCGCGCGAACG
>CM053172.1:20857623-20866409 GCA_012977825.3 Pteromalus puparum | reverse complement strand
CAATCAGCCCGTCTCGCCGCCTCGCTTGGCCAATCGGACTACGTTATCGGCCGGGCCCTAACGGCCGGGAGAGTGTCGCCGAGCGCGCGAACGCAGCGTGACTCGGTAGTTCTCGTCTGGATCTCGTCGACGCGACACGTCGACCGAGAGAGAGAGAGAGAGAATCGCACGCGAGTGTGAAGTGTGCGAGTGTGGACGAGAGAGAGTGGGTGAGGAGAGCAGCGAGCGCATCCACGACCTGGACCGCATCCAGGAAGGTCCAATTCTCCCGGAGACGACATCCAGCGCCCCATCTGCTGCATCCAGAGTCTCACGCCCGGCTGCCATCTTCGTCGAGCAGGCACGAGAGCAGGAAGCCAGAACGGAGAGGACTTGGCAAGAGGGCTTCGCGTCCAGTCGCCATCGCGTCGGCAGGCACGGGAGAAAGGTCGACAGATACGAGGAGGAAGGGCCGCCCGTTCGCGTCGAGTCTACTGCGAGAGAAGACGAGAGAGACTAAGAGAGAAGAGGACGAGGAGGAAGCGGGAAACCGCTGGCCGCAGGGCCAGCGAGGTCCTACCTTTGCTTTGGGAGAGAGAGCGAGAGATGAGAGGAGAAGAGAGAGAGTACGAGAGTGTCTGGTCGGTAGAGTTGCTGTGGTGCGGGGCCGCACACCACGACGTCAGTCTGCGCGACGGCGTCGCGAGCATGTGCTCGCGCGGTGTGTGTGTTGTGTGAGTGAGAGCCGGACGCGAAGAAAGCCCCGGGGAAGCTTGTGCGGCTGTGTAGACAGCAGGACGGGGCCTTGCGTCAACGGTCGGGCAGGCTCTGCGTGCGGAGTAACGAGAACCAGGAGGAGAGAGAGAGAGAGAGAGATGAGAGAGGGACGAGACGAGGAAGGGAGAGCCGCGCGCTGTACGCGTGTGTTGTGTGCGAAGAGAGGAGGGAGAGACGGAGGTTGCGTGACGTACCGGCTACGGCTTGGAGACTAGCGAACCGTACCGTGTACGTTGGAGGAGAGGAGAGAGATGAGAGAGAGAGAGATGAGATGAGAGAGAAGGAGGAGAAGAGGAGAGGGGAGCGGAGGAGACGCTCAGCGTCAGCTGTGTTCAGAGGTGAGAGCCTCAGGACTATAGCGTGGCAGAGTGTGTGTGTGCGGAGTTTGCGAGTATCTGCGGGCCCTGCGTGGCTACCTTGCGTGGGCGGCTAAGGCCACCACGTTGTAGGGAAGGGTTGGGTGACATGCATGAGCCGGAAAAGTGAATACAGTGTTGTTTGTGTTTGACTTCTTTCCTGTTTCCCACCTCTCCCCAGCGTACTCCCATACGTCGGCGATCGCGTGTAAAATCCCGCGAAATAAAGAAATCCTAGTGCACACGGAGGCGCTAGGTGTTGCGCACCTGTGTTGGGAGGCACAGCGTCGCACAGTGAGATAAGAGCAAGCCAGCGAATGACTTGCTTAGAAAAGCCGAAGGAGGATAGCTTTCTGAGGAGCCTGACGTGACACACAGTATCAAACGCCTTGCTAAAGTCAAAGAGAAGAAGAAGCGTGACCTTTTTTCTGTTTATACCAAGCCTGATATCATCAGTCAACTTAATCAAGCCAGCCTGTGTGCTGTGGCCAGTGCGGAAGCCAGTTTGTAGATCGTCAAGGAAGAGTCTTGATTCGAGGTACTCAGTGACTTGCCTATGCACCAGCCACTCCAGCGCCTTGGATAAGAAACAGAGGAGGGAAATCGGTCGGTAGTCAGTTAGGGCTGTTGGAGAACTGACCTTATTTAGTGTTCGCACCAGCAAAAGCTTCCAGGCAGAGGGGAAGCGAGCCTCGCTCAAGAACAGGTTGAAAATTCGACATAATAAGGGAGCAAGTGTAGGCAGTGCTTTGGAAATAACAACCTGTGGGATGCCGTCGCTACCTCTAGCCTGGGTGCTGAAGTGATTTACAGCAACTAATATATCCGATTCTGTTATAGTCCTAAAATTGAAATGCTCAGGAAAATCCATATTCCCAAGGGTACGCAGATAATCCTCAACAGCAGGAGTGTGAGGATCATTAGAAATCGAGCTAAAGTGCTTGTTGAGGTCCTCTGAGGAGAAGCGAGAAGGAGTGGGTGCCTTGGAAGTGGTTATTCCAAGGTTCTCAAGCTCTCTCCAAATCTCAGCGACATCAGTCAGGGTTGACAGGCGTGAATAATAATAATTCAGCCTGGCTTCCTCGACCCGTCGATGAGCTTCGTCCCTTGCTAGTCGGTAGTGTTAAAAATGAGGTAAGGCAGAGAGGATTATTGGTTAAATAATGATTTATTATTTACTATGTACAGCTATCAAACGCCGTGTACACCATGTGTACAGTGCGACGGCTCGGAACCAAGAGAGCGATGTGCGAGACTCGTCTAGTCTCGACACCGCAAGTAGTCATGTGACTCACACTCATACGCGAGAGGGGATACCTGCATGTGTGCGCTCCCTCACACACTCGTTAACGCGCTCACTCATTCTAGCGCGAACTATACTATACATACAGTCAAATGTACTATATTCTCAATAGGTAGAAATACAGATCCCAGGGTAGACGAGTTCTTCGAAAACGCCTATAGAGTCTGTTACGTTCTGTTAAGAGGTCACGAAGAGCCGTGGTAAACCACGGGTGACGTTATCGTCCTGGAGTCACAGTTCGTAATGGGGCGAGATGATTTATAGCGTTCGTTAAGTTAGCGTTAAGGATGGTGATGCATTCGTCAAGTGATGAAGTTGCGAAAGATGACCAGACACATGTGCTAAGAAAGTCCCTTAGCTTCTCAGCACAAATTCCTTCGTAGTTTCTGTAGGAGTATGTTTGAGGTACGTAGCGTGGAATCTGCACGTCGAGGGTGGCCGTGATGAGGTCANGAGAGAGAGAGAGAGAGAGAGAGAGAGAGAGAGAGAGAGAGAGAGAGCTGGGTAAGTTATAATTAAATATAGAAAAATTGTATTAAGTTTAAACTTTTTATTAGTCACTTTAGAGTTACATATCCATACGGGTAACTCTTATCGTTGGCAACAAAGCGACGTTTAGAGTAGACAGGTTCACAGACTTTACATTCCGTACGTGTGACCACATCATGCAACACTATACGTCTAATCGCATCAAAGGAGACAAATGTCGGTGGTATTTCACCATTCACAAGTTTACGCACACTTTCAAAATTAATCTTTTCGGATGTTGATGCATTCAATCGAATACCTTTGATCTTACATACACACGATTCACAACCGTCAGGTGTTAGATACTTATAAGCATAAAATTTTGGTCCGCCGGAGACAAAGGATGTAATGTATGTGCCTAGCCCATATCCCGCCAACTCATCAGTGAGTTGCCCTAAAAATGGCCCCGTTGACGGCTCATACTCACATCCGTTCTCTCGGCTCACATACACTATGGAATCTGTGTCATAGTACAGCACACGTTCTCCCAGTGGCTCGAGCTTGGAGAAAAGTTTGAGTCGCGCCAGAGCAGTAGTGTAAGCAGCGATAACCACGTTGCATAGTGGTGACGGCTCAATCTCGGCATCCTCGTCATTATTTACCCAACTAACGTAGAGGATTTCATCGCTGGCCGGCAGTATAGAATTCACAACTTTATCGGGGCTAGTTAGTAGCTCGAACAATCTCTGCGGGTCTCTTACTATCTCAGTTTTTGTCATGTTTTCGAGTTGAGACATAGTTTTGCCACGGAGCGTAGACCGGCATTGAATTTTATCCGACTTTTGTCAAGTTTTATACCCTCCTCTTGCTCAAAGTTCTGAATATAGCGATCTATTGCTTGCTCATCATCATTTCTACACTCTGGTGGGTATCCCGATGCATAGGTCTTTTCCGCAAAGAATTTATCAATTTACTCGTGAAAGAGACCACCTTTACGTGACCGTTTGTCGAATTGTGTCATTTTATACGACCATATTTCAAATACCTTAATAATTACGCAACCAAATTCCACGGCTTTTTTAAGCTCGTCGGCCACCCAGGTACCGACAAAAACGCGTGCGTTTACGTCTTCGTGTTTACAGTCTTCCTGACACATGGACTCAGCACACGATCTACACATAGATATCGATATCGGAAATAGTAGCGTATTATGCATTTTTACGGGTAGAATAGGGTGGTAAATATTTCTCGGTGGTAACACCTCGCACATCACCAGACCATCGGGGCCAACTACACGCGCACACTCAACCTCACCCACATAAAGTTTCGGATAACCAACGAGGTAGCGACCGTATTTACAAATGTACGGGTATAATGAACATACATCGACATATTTAATTTTTTCATTCTCGCGAATGTCGTATGATTTTGTCGTGTTACTCGTACGGCCACCGAAAAATGCATCTCGCGGATTAAGTGGCGTAAGCCAGTCTTTTGTAACCTCTTTTATATACGTCATCATCTGCTCGTTCTCGCTGTACTCGCGATCAAAATCACACTCCCACTTCTCAATGAGACGATACCCGTGTCTCTTAATTTTTCCCGAAACTCTAAGCGTTCTCTCGTACCGCTCGTCCATACTCTCGCCATTCACGATTGACAAATCACGACCATCAGTGTAGCAGCGAACTCAACCATGCCAATAACACCCGTGGAACTGCAGTATGACTTTCTCATTGTTTTCTAACACGCAAAATCCATCCACCAGAGGGCCTTCGGGCAGTTTTTTTTTCACGCGAATTTATAGAATGCTGTATCGACCAGCCTGTCTCATGCTCCATCCACGTGAGCCATTGTGCTGCTTTTAGTGATTGTTTATTGGCTCGACGATAGCCACCCGACGGTATAATTCCAATTGTATATTTTTTTAAAAATTGCTTACGGTACACACGCATACACGACAACGCAATAGTGGCGCACTCTAAGAACGGATCTGTCGAGCCGCATTCGATAAAAGTCTTTCTGAAGGCGAGGTATGCAAGTCTCAATATCTTATCGTCTTGCTTGCAATACTTGACGATCTCGTTTTGAAAATCACAAATGTAATTTTGTTCTTTTCTATTGGCGTACCACTCTAAGAATGTTTTTCGCTCCTGGACACCCATCGAGTCGGGTGAGTAGCTCTCTACAGGTGGCATCTCGCCCACATAGTTATGATTCTCCCGTCTGTTGAATAAGTGGGGGAATGTCCCCTTGTCAATACCACCACCAAGTCCATAAGCTTTCGGTAAAGCACTCAAAGCCATATGTAAATAATTTAAACTATCGAGAAATTTTATGTGTACAAACTTCATCATAGTTATTTTTGACCCGTTTAGAATTACGGAAGGCATTTCACGGAAATCTTTGGGTCCTACCAAATATTTCAGCACGAACTGCGCCTCAAATCCTTGAGCATTGTGTGCGATACAGATCACGTCTGCAATATTTTATCTACGATTCAAGGCTAAGTCTACTAACTCTTATACCGGATCGTCCTTAAAGAGATTGACAACGTGTATATGTGTCTTATCATCACCCAATACAGCTTCCGACTGTTGTGTCTCGAAATCGTAAAATAAGTATAAAGTCTGTTTTTTCGTGCTGCTACTAGCCGTCTGCGACGCGTTTCAGCTATAGGTCGCCTAAAACAAAGATGACCAATTGGCTGCATCAGCTTACAAACCTTACAAAAGACTGTATCGCAAATATGTGGGGGCGCATTATTGCTGGTGGTAGCTCTAATCGTTATACAACACCTCGTACAAATTTTTAAACTCGCGCATACTGTATGATTCTTATCAAATGACCCCGGTTTCAGATGATTCGAAAGACACATCTGACTGAAAAAGGTTAGACAGTGTGGACACACTACATGCCTGGCCGCTTGGTCACGTTCACAAGGTGGTTTCTATGGTTCTTCTCATTTGTTACTTTTTTATTGCAAGGTATGCAATATCCCCTACTACCGGCCGCAGCTACCAAGTTCAAAATAGGCTGATAATGTCGGTTACTCTCGTAATACATAATACGAAGAGTATACCTAGCAGTATTACTGACATTATGAACATATTCCGATCCATCGTATATAGGCTTTTCGCCTCGAGCAAAGCCTTGAAATGAATAGACTACTATTGCAACATCTAAACACGCGTAGTATTCTTGAAAAAGTTTTATCTAGGGTATCCCACAGCGGGTTTCGGGTATAACAACTCTAGCACTGTTAGCAAGTTTTATAGCCTTCTCTTTTTTCCATTTACCATTACATTGTCTGATTCTGTCCCACATTTTCTGCAGATACCCCGTGCGAACGTCACCGCGGATAGCATACATATGCGCGCAAACAAGCGATCGAGGCAGGCAGAGATTATCCTTATTTTAAATGGTTAAAATAGATCGTTTAAAAGTGGTCTCAGAAGTGAGCGAGACTCGACCCGCCCCTCGAGGTACTGACACTGTATCAACATTGACTAACAGTGTATTATCAATCTCAAAGTCTGTGTTACTCTGGGTTACACACTGCAGCATCTCTGACATTTCAACTGCGCTCAGTTCCCGCACTAATCTATACGAAATCCACACTACACCCTGTCTAAACTGCTCTGAGTTTATTGTTATACCGACAAAGTTGTCGGGTGTTGTAGTCTCACACACATACCTGTACAGATCATGCATAGCGAGCCCTAGCCACTCTACGACGTCTGCATTCTGTCTGTGACGATTGATTCTGTCAGTGTCTCCGCAGCAGCAGCAGCAGCAGCAGTAGTAGAATTGAAACTACATGTATCTGCTGAGGCTACGTCGGCTAACGTCTCGTCAGCTTCCATCTTGACAACTACGGTAGTAACACCTGTCGTGTCTGCTGCTACTGCTGTAAGGTCCAATGGTATCGTGTTCTGCTCCCCCTCCTCATCATCTAGTTGTACGAGTTCAATCAGCGCATCTCCTTCAGTATCGACCATCATTTTATCAAGATCTATACACACAGATTTTCAAGATCAAAAATGTGCTCACAGCGAGCTCTTACATATGCTTTAAGAGAGAAAATTTTACCAAGAATCAGCTGATATTGCTGCATAATAACCTTAACTTGCCAGGCATTTTGCATTCCGCGACTCACGATAGACTCGCCGAGACCGCGGATAATATCCACCTCACTCTCCAACATACCACGATTAAATAAGTACATAATAGTACGTAGACTGAAGAAGCCAAAATATATTTTAAGCACTTCAATAAACAGCTGACGGAGCAGTGTTTTAAAGAACGACGCCATGCTTGATTGCAAAAAATACGTGCTGTCGGCTCACGTACAAGAACCGCACTCAAGACAGTAAGCACGATTCTCAACAGTTGAAGCTTGTCCATCGTGGATTGCACAGTTCTCTCTGAAGTTTCCGTGGCTACTACTGGATACTGTTTGATGGCTAGCTGCTCAACTCAGGCCACTTTTATAGTGCCACTAAGCTATGAATCTCGACAATGGAGGGTGCTTTTTGCGTATCAAAAATATAGTCAGCTAGCGGAAAGTGGATTCTTGATGACGCTACATATCAGATATCGTAGAAGCGAGAAACTCTGCAAAATATGAGTATTTTCAAGACATTCTCCAAGAATATATCAACTTTTTCTCACTTTATTCAGGACTCTATGCAACGTATACTTGCGTCAGTATATATACGTACTTGTGTTTTCTTCGCTCACGATAAGAATAAAACCATCGTCAGAAAGTCAAGTTTCGATGACGATGATATTCAGACTACACAGAAGCGAGAATTTATAAAAATTATCAGTCTACGTCCGTCGGTCGGTGAGACATGATCGTTTTCTCCCTTGTAGTCTCTATTTCATCTCATATTTATGTAAATAGCATGTATCTGCGTGCGTGCGTTTGTGCAAAGCGTGTCTATGATGCCGTATCTATGCTGCATAGCGTAGCCCTAACGGTGTACATAAAAAAGTTCTTGTACCGCGAAATTATTATACCTATAGTTTCAGAGTTATAGACGATCGATTGATTAATCGATTTTCAATAATTGTCGTATCAACTCGCAACTTATGGCGTTGTGAAGCTCTTGGGGTGTACACAAAAAGGTTCTTATATCGCGAAAATATCGGACCAATAGTTTCGGTGGTATAAGCGATCGATTGGTTCAAATATCTTTTTTCATCGATATCTCGGAAACGGTGAGAGCTACGCAAAAACGGACAAAATTTTTGGGGTTTCCTAAAGGGGGTTTTTACTTTCGGGGGACCTACCCAACGGTATATAATTCAATGTGATTTATCGATATTACCAATCGATCGATTTTTAAAATTTGGTGTTTTTGGCCTGCAACCGGGTGTGTTGCGTAGCTGGTGGGATTTGCATGAAAAAATTGTTATGCCGCGTAAAAATTCGACCACCAGTTTCGGAGATTTGGCCCCACACGTATTAGGATACTAGGAGTACGAGGAGATGCACTAGAATTTTTTTCAAAGTCCATTGTACCGCAGTAAGAGTAAAACAACCATTAATACGCTTGAGCTTCAAAAAGCCATTATGTCGCCGTGAGTGAAAAACAGCCATTAAAACGCTTGAGCAGGAGGCGTCTTTTGCATGTATCGGATTAGATTACCTAGCCACTTAACGCTTAAGGCGTGTAGGGTAGCAATGATAAGGACTGCCTCGCTGCAGTTGCAGTGATAACACACCCATCTTCTCTCTCTCTCTCGCATCTTAAAACTATGCCACCTTCTTGAGCGCATATTCTCCTGATACTATCTCGCCGTTTTCGCTTGATTTTTGCCCAAATTTAAATATAATTTCGATTGTATTATCGACTAAATGCTCTGTACTCTGTATGTACGTGCTAGTCACAGAG
>CM053172.1:20825123-20855123 GCA_012977825.3 Pteromalus puparum | reverse complement strand
ATTGTTTATTTTAAAAATTTCAGAGGTTTGAGAGTCTGCTGACACTTGAACTAGGAAAAGTTTAAGCGTAGTGCTTCTTGTGGCAAATATTTTGACATTCGTAAAGGTTATGTATTCATTAGCGTGTTTATCTAAATCTTCTTTAACATCTTTAGCAGATGTGTCTACGTTCAGTCCTTTCAGAATAAAAGTTTTGATTTTTTTGCTTTAGGTGTAAATGAAAAGAAAGGTATGTCAGCAGCACTCAGAACCTCTTTGACTTTGTTAAAGTGCGTTATACTGTCAGTCAGTACATTACATTTTTATTACATTACATTTTATTTAAGCCTACGTTTTTTACACGAAAGCTATTGTTATCTAACTTATTACTAAATGCATTTATCACCTTCGTAGATGTGAGGTTTTCGATGACGATTGGAGGCAGCTTGTTGTGTACAGTAGATGTCCCCCTCTCGTGGTGGCTAGAGGTACTCGAGTTGTCATCGTTGACGGTAGTGTCCTCGCTGATTTCTGCCAATGCGTTCCCGCTCAGATGGTGATTGATGCTCTTCTTTGCCGGCGATGGTGGAGTTTTAACGGTTTCCATTTGAATGTTCGATGCTTGGTCACCCGACGCCATGTTAAATTTCGGAAAAAACGAATTCCTATTCTCGTTCTCTTTTAGCTGCGTTCTTTGTGGAGATGTTTGTTCTTTCCCCATGATGGTGTCTTCAAGCTGTTTTTCTTTGTCTTCGGGGGAAGTCTAAGCAAGATGTTTTTTTCAGCTTTTGAACTGCAGCTGTACACTTTGTTGATTATACTGCTAGTTTTGTTGTCCAGGCCTCCGATATTGGTCCTCGAGAGTTTCCTTATTCTTTCTAAATTTGCGTTGAAAGGAGAGATTTTCTTTCTCTTTTTGCTCCTGCTCGGTGAGTTCGGTGTTAGCAGCAGTGAGTTCATCGCGTCGAGACGCGATCCGCCATGTTTTCTCTGCTCGGAGATTAGGTTTTCTTGTGTCGCATCAATTGACCCAGCTTTGCTGGGACTCGCCCATGACAGCCGCTGGCTGGGAATCCCGCTCGGGTCACTTTGAGCACTGGGTTTATAAATAATCACGTTTTTGTCTGTGACTAGCGCGGAGCCGATGTGCACTCTGCGGCGTCCATGCGCACTCTGTGCAAGGCAGACGCTCTGTCGTCGCACCATGGCCGCCACACCACTGCACTCTTCTAATCGTCTTCTTATAGTAATTAGACACCCGGGACGTGTATTTACACGTGACAACGCACTATAGCCGTCACGACAGGACACCTACCGTCGAGTGATGGTGTGTTTACGGGAATTCCCTCTCCCAATAGCAATTCTACGTTCGGATTTGAATACATGTATGGGCTGAGGCATCTTTCTCGAGCAGGTGTGTTTGCGTTCTCAAGGGACACTGCGTTTTCCGCGCATATTCTGTTACTATTTTCAATATTTCGGTGTTACCTCTGCATGCTTTTTCCAATGGCGTTTGCTTAAAATGATGAAGATTATTTGGATTAACTCCGGCTTCTAGCAACATTTTCGTGGCTTTATAATTTTTTCTAGTTATAGCGTATTCAAGTGAAGACAAGCCGCAAATATTTGTCGAATCGACAGGGATTTACTTCTTTAACAATAATTCCAAATATCTCGGATAAGGATAATCTATCGCCATATTTAAGGGGACCTAAGCACCTTAAATTGTCAAAAAATGAAAAATCAGATTTTAATTTTATATTAACATTTGATTGTTTAAAAAATGTATTAAACAAACATATAGACACAAAAAAACGAAAGAGAACAAGAAACAATGTTCATATGTACCAAATACCAAGTGCAACGTGTCTTCGAAGGCCAAAATTCACAATTTCTATTTTTTCACTCACCGCAGACTTACTTCAGTCTAGGCATCAAAGAGCACTAAAACTTTACAAACATGTTTAAAATACACATTATTATGGTCCGAGTAAGGGGAAAATAAATTAAAGCCTAATAAGTTATCTTCAATTGAAACAAAATTATTGTTTAAAAATGTTAAAAATGAGAAATATTTTGAATTATTTTCGCATCATTATACAAATTTTTATACTAAAGCGACAATAATTAAAGGTTATCGCAATATTAATTAAATATTGTACAATCTAGTGGCAATGTTCTCTGAATAGTTGCAGCAATATTAATGAAGTTCTGTACAATATGACGCAAACTGGGGATGCAAACTTCAGGCAATGTTTACAAAATATTGGGACTTGTGTGGTCCCGAAATAATTAAAGGTTATTGAAATATTAATTAAATATTGTACAATTTAGTAGCAATGTGTTTTAAATAGTTGAAGCAATATTAATAAGGTTCCGTGCAATATTGCAAAATCTAGTAATGGAATCTTTAGGCAATGTTCCCAAAATATTGAGATATACGTGGGAGATAACCGACCTTGCAATAAAAAAGCAAACATTTTGGTACGTAGTAACATTTCCTAATGGTTGGAGCAAGGTTGTTCCAAGCACTGGTAATATTGCCGAATCTCGCTAGTCTTGCAATGCCGTGTCAATGGCAATATTGCGAACATATCAAGTGCTAAAGCGGAAGCAAATCAAAAGAATTTATTTAATCTTAGATGTTAGGAAAATCAAACATTCAAATAAAAAAAAAACTAATCAAATACAAAAATTTAGGGTATCGATGGAAAAGTAACCCTTATTGTTCAACATGATTTGGAAGAATATAACAGATTTGATGCTAAACTAAACAATATTAGAGAATATCGATCCCAGCAGCCGATGAATATTAGAACGTTAATTAAAACAACTGAAAAGAAGTCAATGTATGTAAGGTATGTATAGTTACCAACGATCTATCTATATAATTATAAGTTTGATGAATCATGATATCATCAAGTTAGAATCTATTAAAGTTATATCCAAATTAATGCCTGAAATACTCAACTATGATTAAGATGGTAACCTTTAATTTATTTCCTGATCACACTACTATGTGAATATACTTCTTATTAAATAATCTTACGTGACATCTCATCTGAGCTTATATCTCATTCTGTTAAAAAAGATGCATGAAATCATTATAAACTTCTGATAGTACTCGCGAAGAATCCTGTAAAATTCGAGACGCTAACTGCTTGGGAACTTGAGAAAAACTAGCAAAACTATAGTTTTTTAAGCACGACCGCGACACGGAAGTGCCTTATAGTTTTGTGTGCGAAAAATGTGTGAGATGCGATATCTCACGCAATTATCGATGAATCGGGCTGAAATTTTAGGAGAAATCTCCTCTTGCACAAACGAAAAAACTTTTTTTTTTATCCCGATCCTCTACGTCGTTTTGAAATGCGGGTACAAATTGTTCGATTTTTACGCGTATTTTTGAATGAAAATGTTCTACTTACTCGATTATCTCTGAGAGACTTTGATCAATCGAGTTAAAAATTTACGTGCGAAATCCCCTCATAACAGTAAAGTGCCATATTAATTGTGGCCTTGAGCCTGCACGTATACGCAGAATGCGGTAACCTCCAAAAATCGCTAGAAACGGATTCTTGGCTGTAAATCAAATTCTAAGCATTCTACAAAAAAAAATTAAATGAAAAAGTTATAGACATTTCAAAAATACAACTTTTTCCTATTAAGGGGGCACACCACCTTTAAAATCTGAAAAATAAACTTCCTATAAATAATAACAAAAATAAATTATAATTGTTATATAATTTTTATACTAATATAAGGTTATATTACCTGTATTTTTACCATGGTAAATCCATATTAGCACCTACTTATCCATAGTGACTCTCCGTATACTGTTTTGAGCATTTTGGCACTGTCCGCAGGATTTCATGTGACCACATGGTTTGATTGGGCTAAAATTTTAGGAGAATGCTTTGTACACTTGTACTTTTGGTATGAATAAAGGGATTTTGAGTTGAATGCTTAGAAAATCTTTTATGAAAAAAATGTGGCATAAATAGGTTAAAAAAGGCCAAAAATTAAGTATTTTTATTGTTAAACATTTTCTAAGCATTCAAGTCAAAATCCCTTTATTCATACCAAAATTACAAGTGTACAAAGCATTCTCCTAAAATTTTAGCCCAATCAAACCATGTGGTCACATGGAATCCTACGGACAGTTCCAAAATGCTCAAAACAGTATACGGAGAGTCACTATGGATAAGTAGGTGCTAATATGGATTTACCATGGTAAAAATACAGGTAATATAATCTTATATTAGTATAAAAATTATATAACAATTATAATTTATTTTTGTTATTATTTATAAGAAGTTTATTTTTCAGAGTTTAAAGGTGGTGTGCCCCCTTAACATCAAATCATGAAAATGCTTATAACTCGAGTTTACAACCCAAAATCGATTTTTTACAGCTAAAAAACAATTATTTGCCATAAAACTTTGCGGATTTACGTTTTACATAAAAATGTTAAATGTAAAAGTTGTAAACATTTTCAAAATACAACTTTTTACCGTGGCAAAGATATTTTTTAACACTTTTTGACATACAACATTCCTAGAAGCGATTTTTTGATACATAAAATCAATAATAACTTCGCTGCAACATGCCCCATGTGACCCGGCGCAAGAAATGTGTGAGATTTGATATCTCAGCCTGCTCTAAGAAGCCTGACACGTCCCTCTAAACTATATGCTATTACAATCCATTTTCTAAATGAAACCCTATTACTAAATCAGATCTTGATAAAATCTTGAATCTTCTGTTAACTGTCTTTAAAATCCTCTTGAAAATCCTCTTGAGTCCTTCCATGTTAAATTATTTTTTCCACCTACAAGAAAAATAGAATTAAATTAATAAAACTAGCAAACAATGGCTGTATAATTTAATTAACTGTTAAAGAAAAACTAGCCTAGAGGTTTATCAAAATCTTGGAGTTGGAACATAACTTCATTCAAGACTATTATCCTTAGGTTGACTCCGGTAGACGCAGTAGACCATAATCCAACAAATGCAGAAGTTTTTATACACCTAGACATACAGAAAAATATTACAAAATCAAACTCATAAATAATTATTGAGAGATTCAGACGACTGATCTCTGAATAAAAATTTGAAACAAGGCAGCTTTTAAGTATGAATACCGTCAAACCACATGTTTCAGTCACATAGTTCACATTTACAAACAGAAGATTATCATCATGAACACTGAAAAGGTATCCGCAAGCCATTAGACATCTGTTTACTGAACTTATCATAGGGGACAAAGCGTTTTAAGTTAAAACTTATTGAAGATACAATATAAATTCAACATACAGTTCAAGTTAATTCTAATATTTCCAAAATTACCTTGTCAGATTGTATAAATCCATATCTAGACTCGTATTAAAATAGTTGAATTATCCACGAACGCCAACCAACACTCCAAGACAGCATCATTTCAGTTGCAAGATCGTCTCAAGGTGATCCAATCAGCTGGCAACGCCAAACAGGACTGCTGGATAGTAGAAATAGAGCTCCAGGATCATTCGCAGGTGGTTGAGCCAGCTAGAAACGCCAACCAGCACTTGCAGAAAGTTCAAATGTAATTCTACGGTTGTCTCTTGGTGATGACATCAGCCAGAGATGCTAATCAACACGATCAGATACCATAAATCCAGCTCCAGAGTCGTATTGAGGCTGTTGAAGTACCTAGAAACGCCAACCAGCACTACCAGATAGAGAGATATTGAATCCAGTACAGGGTGATCTTGGGAGGCATCGGAATTACAACTCTAAAAAACAGATCACAAAATTACACTGATTATACTGCACATAACACAATAGATATCTGTTATAAACATAATATAGGAACATGTGTTCCTGTGTTATAAATATTACACAGGAAATAGAACAAAGGAAAACCAGTCGTAGATCTTATGCGATAGTGAATCTTCATCAAGCAGCATCTTGCAAGAAGAATGTATCAGCACATCAATAGAATGAGCAGGAGCAGCATTCGCAGGAGTTCTCTAATCCAAAAAACAAAGGATAACCTTCAAGCAAAAACTCAAGTTTCTTGTTGGAGCTACATGTCTTCCTATACTGCAGCACTCCTTCATGAACTGACACTCACACTGCTCATACATCCCATCGTAGGTACCATTCCGGGTGCATCACTTTTGAATACCTTTTGCACTGTCTTAAAAAGCAACAACCGCGAGCAGCTGATCCGCGAGTGGGATCGCGGTGAGAAGATGTTGCTTGTAAACACATATAGGCACCATAGCAGCACTTCTGTTCTGATCTTAAAACTACATATAACATTGCTGCATCGCGTCGTTGTTTCCGTTTTTTCACTACGCTCTCACTTATATCGCCGAAAAGTTAAACAAAGCAAAACATTGCGGTTAGCGGAGGCCGGGAGGCAGTTTCAAAACGTCAAAACACACATGGCAGACGGCTGCATGGGCATGTCGCCAACCGGTCGCCGGATCGATGCGCACAATGTATGCGCAGTGGTCGAGCTCGCTGCCTCGCTTCGACAGAGCCAACGAACAGCTTTTCGGCAACGCTTAGCTGATAATAAAACTAATACTTTTTCTGTTCAAATTATGTAATAAACTATCTTTGTACAAAATTCACGACTTTAGGAACGGGATGGAATTCGGTTAGTTAAGCGTGACATCACAGTCTGACAGTCACAGCTCACATATAAATCAATGTAATTTCTACCAATAGAATAATTCCAAATTTGTCCACCTTATGAAATTTCGCGTGTATAATTTATATGAATGTCTATTCGAAAATCAACAATATTGTAAATCATTAGTCAAAAACTAAAATAATTGTAAAAACTTTTAAGCTATGTATGGCCAAGATATTTTTTAATTGTATACGAAAAAAAGATGAAAAATCAATGTTTTTCCATTGACTTTTGTTTTCTAATAATTAGATTAAGTAGTAAGGTAGGGCAGCGAGCGCGAAGCGCGAGAGTCAGGGGGCATGGCAAGCACAAAGCGCGAGCGTCAGCGGTCGTGCCTTATGCACAAAACGCGAAGCGCGAGCGTTTTGCATGCCTTGCATCGCGAAGCTAGTTTAATGATGTTTTCCACCAACAGTCCCTGCCAAAAGTTCGGCTCGCTGCTGCGCTCTCTCCGCATGGCGTCCCCCTCTCCGCAGCGCAGAGAGTTTTGAACGCGCCTCTCCGGCCACACGCACACATCTTTAGGCGCGCCGCGTCGGTAAGCGAGAGACTCACACGTACATGCCGGCGGCGCTAGTGTGCGTGCGCGCGCGGCTGACGACAGCCTACTTTAGATTACAATAACTCGGGAACTAGACGTCAGATTATTGCTCACGAGGTCTCAAAAGTTTCGTAATATCGTTTTTAACCTTACTTCAGGTTTTCAACAAGATCGTAAGAAGCGTTCTGCTACAATCAACGAAAATGCACGTTTCGCGCGAGCCCAACATAGGGATCGCGTGTTAAACGCCCGAACTTTGAGGCTTCATATTTTAGCTTCAAGACGTCAGATCGATCTGAAATTTTAGGTGTGTATGGACAAAACCATTACGAAGCAGTATGTAAAGTTTCATTAATTTCCTAAGAAAATGATTTTGGTGGTGAACCTCTTTAATTTACGTATAAGGACTGCTTATAGATATTATTTATGTTAGTATTAGATATATTACACTTTATTAAGATTTAAGTTGCAACGTCCATATCCAGCGGCTGGATATATACCAGGGTTTCAGAGCAGCTGATCGCGAGGTTGCTCCAAGTGAGGGCCCCGGCGGGAGTTCATATCTCCCTGCATTTGGTCTATCTCTCTCGAGTGCACACGCGCAATAGATCTTAGAGAGTTTAGGTAAGTCTACGGCGGAGCCTGCGCGCCAAAGCGTTAGATGCAATTATGTCTCTGCGCATCGCGCTATCTCGCTCTCTTTTCGCGTTTTTGCAGCTTGCTAGCGGCACGAGCTTTCCAGCGCAGTCAGTACGCTCATCACCGTTCTAGACAACGCATCACTGTATCTTACACAGACGAGCAACAACGCCACATGCTCCAAGCTGTCCAGAGGGAAGCCATTGTTCCAGTGTACACAGAAGCTGATTCGCCTTGCTACAGGACTAGAGTATTTTATTTTCTTTTTAACACTTTTTTTATTAACCCAGTGCATCCACGGATATTTTTCAAGGACTGGTCTGGGGAGTTTTTTTCAATTCTGGAAAAACTCTGCACATTTTAAACACACTAACTTGCCTCCGACGAGATCCAAAAGTACCGCTTTGTGCTGTCCGGCTTGGCTGGCTACGTCAGATCCCAATCGTTTTTCTTATAGACGCTCTACATTTATGTTCCTTCTAATTATTCTATCATAACCTCTTTGTGCTCATAGCACTTCAATACGCACAAGACTATTGCATTCATTACTATATTAGTTTACTGTATAATACGCATTTCTTTTCTTGCATCACGCAAATTCAAGTACAATGCTAATATTCATTGTCACATCAACTCTAATAAATTATAGTTTTTGCAACTTGTTTGGTCTAGAGGACCTGTTCAAAAGCCAGATGCAAGTCTGTGTGACAGGCAAGGCTAGAACAAGCTGATTCAACAAGTGTTATTTTATATTATCATTACAGTAGATTTTGTAATGATAATGTAAAATAAAACTTTTATTTTCTTTTATAGTTCTATCATATTTCAATTAACAACATTTAACCGAATCAAATCATTCACATCTATAATAATCATCTATTCTCCTAATTATTATTATTTTATTACAGCTCATCCATTTTCTTATTTTAACTCCTATTTCATACCCTTATAATTATTACAATAATATTTTCCATTTAAGCAGTTTAATTATTCTCCATAAATTACAGCAATAATTTTCTAAAATATGTAAATAGATTTATTTAATTATATAACGTAACTATATAAATATTTTCTTTGATTCCTCGGTTGTTCATTAAATATTGTAATTAGTTGTTCTTGCACAATTGATTGATAACATCGTTGTTTTATGGTATTGCGTTGACCTTCTCATATATTGGGGATCTTTTTCTGAATTTTATAAAACGAATAAGAATAAATAAATAATATAATATATGTTTGGCTTCACGCCAAACATATATTATTAACGATAATTATACAGTGTACTTATTTACCTGTTCTTGCTACCCTCACTCAGTAACTTGTGTACCCAAAAATAATAATCATGTTTTAATAATAAATAATATTCATATTTTGCTTAACGTAACCTCACTTTTGATCTATTATTCAACTCATGTCATTTTTAACATTTTTAAACAAATATTCTGTTTAAATTAAAGATAACTTCACACGCATACCGCGAGAGGGGATACTTACATGTGTGCGTCCCCTCACACACTCGTCAGCGCGCTCACTCATTCTAGCACGCTATACTTTATAGTATAGTTAGAATTTTCCATACAGGACATACTATATTTCAACATATATAAAAGAATAATTTTAATCTAATGGACCGCAGTTATTGCCGGAAGACTGGAACAAACCTTGCAGTAATTTTTTTTAACTAAATCAATTATGAACTTTAAATAATTAAATCAGTGCGGTAATTAGACGTATCCACCGTTAAAGAAGCTTGCTGATTTAGAAGTTGTAAAGAAGTTTAAAGTTACGAAAGTTAAACAATGCAACACGAAATTTGTAAAGAAAATATATGGCGATTTAGAAGATTTTTTCGGAGTGTTTTCTCCTTCAAGTATTTCAATAAAATCTTCTTTCCAAACAAATCACACAAACTGCTGTTTTCGCTGGCTTTTGTTTGCAACATGCAAACAAAAGCCAGCGACAACAGCAGTTTGTGTCATTTGTGATGAGGTGTATCATTTTAGCTGCCTCAAGCAAAAGAAGGGAAACTTGAAGTTTATCGGTGAGAACCTCATAGTTTGCTCGGAACACAGCGAGCGAAACTTAACCTCAAAAATTGAAGAGGAATCTCTGAGTGAGTCAGCATCACTTTTGATAGCCCAGATTAAATGTAAAAGATCAGAAGAAGTTAGGAGTAACCTTTTAGCTGAGGCTAGTAAGAAGACTCATGACCAGCTGAAAAATGATTCCTTTGAAGAAAGTGATTTTGAATTGCTGAAAACCGAGAATATGTTGTGAAAAAGGTTAGTGAGTGAACTGACGGAGAAAAATGACCTTCTGAAAGAAAAGTTGCAAAACAGCAATTGCCGAACTGGCAGCAAGTTTCTCGCGTACTCAGAAGCATTGAAGTACCCAAGATTAACTCAATAAAACGTTCCTAAAATAACTGTAAGGAAAAACAGTGATAACAGTAATAATGTCATGAAGTCTGTTATTGAGTGTCTCACAGCTATAAAAAACATCCAAACACAAAATATTTACTCCGTCAATATAAACGTAGAAGTTATTATAAGCTGTCTTAATGATAATAGTGCGGACTTGACAGAGACAGTTCTAAAAAACAAATTATTGAACCAATGCAACATCATGAAGAATGAACTAAAAAATCCCAAGATCAAAATAGTAAGTATTGATAACTTCATAAACATGGAAATTACGGATATCGAGAAGGACATCAATGATAGGAACTTCAATCATTTTTAAAAACGTGGCCAAGCTCTGCACATGTACAAGAATAATCGTATTACCTTGAGTACTGTCATTATAGAAGTCCCAGCTAAAATATACAAGCATGTTTGAGAAAATAATAACAAAATCTATGTTGGATATCAGCAATGTAGAGCCTATAACTTGGTCAACGTGTGCCCATGTTTTAAGTGCGGTAGATTTGGACACAATGCCAAAAAATGCCAAAACGAGATTCTGTGTTTGAAATGCTCTGGAAAGCATAATACTTGTGAGTGGGATAAAGATTATGCAAAGTGCATAAACTGTCATTATAGCAATGCAAAATTAAAATTTAATTTAGACGTAAAACATCATACTTATGACTCAAAACTGTGCGGTATTTTGCAAAAGAAAGTTGATAGATATATTGACTATCGATTACCCGATAAAACCTGCTTTGCCGACCCCTGAATCGATCTACTACAACTTGAAGTCAGCCAATAGGCGTAAAGTATCTACAGATGGTAATGGTCCCGTAGTTAATGAACAGCAGGAAAATGACATTCATCGTAACAAAGCACAACTTAACATCGCAGCTAATGAACAACAAGAAAATGACACTACACGTAACAAAACAAAGCAAGGAACAGAACTTAAACGGAGACCTCATACAAAACGGGATCAACAAACTCCATCAAAGCATTTGAAGTCGCATTCCTCTGCGTTAACACCAAGCAACAAGAGTTAAAAAAACAGGATTAAGAAACAGGTAAAAACGGATAATTTTGATTATTTAGATAGGTTTAAAAATGAATTGATGCAAAAAGAAAGGATATGCGGAAATATAGAAAATTTTAACAGAGTTATAAACAATAAAAAGACATATATGAACATGATATATCATATATGAACATTCAAAGTATGAACGCGAGTTTTGATAAACTTAAAATTTTAATAGAAGGTCTAGCCATCAAACCAGCGATTGTGATACGTTCTGAAGCTTTTGAACAAGTCAATTATAAATTGTATTAACTGAATGGTCCTGATCATGAATACTAAATGTATTATAACAAACGTAGGAAAAACAGAAATGATGGCGTCATCGTTTTTGTCAATAACAATCTAGTCCAAAATACCGAAGTTGTTGAAGCAGAAAGAATTAAGATAATACTCGGATAACTTTAAATGATAAGAGCGTTCTTGAAATATCAGCATTGTATAGATCACATGGGATACCGAAAACGGAGTTTATGCTAAACCTTAACAAGTATTTATTTTATAAGAAAAATATAAAGAATCACCTAGTGATTAGCGATTTCAATATTAACCTGCTTGACTGTGATCACTATAGTCAAGATTTTCTGTGGAATTTTCTCTCGATAAAGGATATATTCCTGGTTTTGTTGGTATTACAAAACCACCTATAGGTAGAGCTAAAGGATCATGTATCGACAATATTTTCATTAAATCACATAACATAAACTCGTGCACAAACAAGCTTACACTTTGAAACGGTCCTAACTGCTTCCAATGAGAAACCGCGAGACCGGGAGATAACGAAAACCCGAGTGAATCGAAATGAGGGTACATTCGCTAGAAGTCGGCCAAAGATCCGTGATCAGCATGTAACAGGTTGCGCTGATTCGGAATTTCCCTACTCTCATCCGACTACGAAAGCAATGTAGCCGTAATGAGAGTGCTGAGAGTCATGTCTACTGATCAGTAACGGGGGGGCGATATTCCCCTAGATCCAAACATAGACTGCTGCAGCTAGACAGACGTCGAAGGTGTATCAGGGTGCCTTCTTAGTGTGTCTGAGACCGAGCTCACTCTAGATAGTCACGGGGGGCATATTACCCGCTTTACTAGAGGTGATTCGGTGGGGGTAAGGAAGGAATGATTTGACACAATAAAGGTATTATGCATTTACTAATATTTATTTAGAACTTCTCTGCATATTGATCAACAAAAGGAGGGGACGACAAACTCGAGTATCCTTCATACGTATGCTTATGGCATGTGTACATACTAAATGCTCGGGTAGTCGAAGCTCGCAGCTGAGTAGTATGATCAGCGTTGAGAGTTTCTGGAATGAGAGCCAGTCGACGAGCAGAGAAGAGTGACTAGCTGCTGCTCGCGGAGCTCCTTATATACTCGAGTTTGCCCCTCTACGCAATACATCATGCGCGCACGCCATCTGTGTCGGGTTTACTTACTATAATGACGCTCGCGTGGTAACCGACCGCTGTCGGTAACTTATCGGTTGTCGGTCCTTTACCGTGTAGGTGGTGCGGCCGTCTCATTGCCCCCCCCCCCCCAAAATTTTTGTTTTCACTTGGCCCAAGAAAAGAAAAGAAAAAAAAAATTTTTATTTGCTAGAAAGGCCTAGGGAGAAAGGATCGACAACCCACAAGTTGTTTTTTATATATATATAAAAAAATATATTTTAAAACATTATATACAAAAAGTTTCTAACATAAGAGAGCGTCAATGCTTATAACAATAATAAAAAAAATATGAACAATTTAAAGAACTAAAAATTGCGTTAGTGCATGTTACAAAAAAAAAAACAATTATGACTAGAAAAATATAAAACAGTTCAAAAAAAAATCACGGTTTCTTCCGTGAACTCCTCAAACTCCTCGAGGCGGCTGGTATCGGGTCGCCTTATTTCGGCGAAGATCTCCTCTATGGATATTGCCGCCTCCTTTCTGGCTCCGATTTGCTGGCGTACTGCTCCCTCCCAGGCTTTCTTTCTTTCTCTGGTCTCGACCAGGGATAGAGGGACGTATTCCTCCTCGCTACTTTCTGGTGGCGGTGCCTCGGTTGTTGTGGCCGTGACTGTTGCGGGCTTTTTCGGTGGTGGCGCCTGGCGCCATACAGGTGCGGGAAGCGTCCGCTTCCTTGGCCTTTCTACCTCCTGGACCTTCTTGGGAGGTACCGGGATCGGCCGCTGTAGTGTGCACTTGGTGTACACTTCTGCAGGCTAATCTCGGCTCCTCTCCAGACGCGGGGTGTTATCGTGCCGGTTGCTGGATCCGGGGGGTGGCGCAGCGTCTGCGTGGCAGCGTTTCGTGTGGGTGTCTTCGGGGTCTGTTAGAACCAGTCCCGTTTGTACAGGCCCTGTCCTGGCTTGAACCGCCCCGCGACTCCTTCTATTCGTCGCCGATGGCAAATTTCTATGCGGTCCGTCCAGCACTGTCCGCGATGGTGCGCGATCTCCTTTTCGTCTGCTTGCGTTCCCTGGTGGCAGACGGAGAGCCTCTCCGTCTGGGTCCAGGAAGACGCCTTTTCCTTGCGTATCTCGGTAGGTGTGCTCATGGTAGTAGCTAGACTTGAACTGAGCTCCGGCTCGCTCCAATTTTCGTTTTTCGATTTTAAGGAATTTATTCGGCGGCTGTTGGCTGCTGTTTACCGGTCAAAAGGTTTGTTTTTATTTTGAACCGCGCGCGTGTGACTCTAGTGCTCTCTCACCAGGAATTTACGTTCTCGTTTTTTCTATGTACTTATGCACTGACGCTCACATTCGAAATATGGCTTTAGATTATTTAGGTATGTGTCTATGCCTACATTGCCTTTGGTTTCGTATGGGCCTTCGTAGACGTTAAAGAATTTCGCTATTTTGCCCTTTTCTGTGTCTGATACATTTAATGCTTTTACTAATACTTTATCGCCTGTTTTAAATGTGTGGTGTTTAGTGTGTGTGTTTTTCTTTGCAGCGCGTTGCTGAGCGATTTTATGTGATTGTTCGCACGCTAACGATATCCGCTTTTCGTGTGTGTATGTGTGATTTTCTGGTGGTATTAGTAAGTATTTTTCCCAAACGCGTATGGGTTGTTTGCCGAAGTGTAATTCAATCGGTGTGAAACTTGTTGTTTCGTGGTGTGTTTCATTCATAATGTTTTGTATTATTTTGATATAGCGCGACCAACCTTTGTGGTTTTCTTTTAAAAAAGTACGGAAAAAACGTCCTAATTCTCTATGTACTCGTTCAATTACATTAGATTGCGGATGACGTATTGAAGAGAATAATATTTTAATGTTTTCATTTTTTAACGCGTTAGTGTATTTCTCACTCGTGAACTGAGTTCCATGATCTGAAATTATCGCGTCTGGTTTACCGTATGTCGGTATATAGTCCTCCACTATCTTTTTGATTACCGCTTGAGTCGTTGCTCTGCGGAGAGGGTAGAGTACTACATATTTACTAAAGACATCTATGGTTGTCAGTATATACTTAACGCCCCCTGCAGAGGTAGGTAGAGGCCCATAAAAGTCTATAGATAGTAGTTCATTGGGCCTTCGTGTCAGGATAGGTTGTGATATTTCTTTATATTTAATGGTTAAATATTTGGTTTTTTGACAGTTATCACAACTTTTTAAAATTTCCGCTATCCGTCTACGTAAACCCTTTGTAAAAAAATGTTCTCTTATCATTTTGTATATCTTACGTGCCCCGATATGGCCGTAAGTTATGTGTGTTTCTTCGACAAAATCTTTTAATATTATTTTTGGAATTACAAGCTTTGGTCTGTCGTTCGCTTTTTTGTACAGATTGTCATTGATAAGTTCAAAACGCTTTTTTGTTTTATGATCATTATTTTTGATTTTATCAATTAACGATTTCGTATATTGGTCCTTATTTTGGTTTGTTTTTATATTTTTACATATGTTTATAAGTTCATTACTTGGTTTTTGAACAAGAGAAGAGATTATTATTTCTGCTTGACTCTCTGCTTCTGTTCTTACATCATCATCAATGCGACTAAGATAGTCGGTAACGGCGTTATTTTTTCCCGGAATGTGCATCGGTACTAAATTATAATCCTGGATCGCGAGGTTCCATCTTTGTAATCGCTGGTTATTAAATTTACATGTTTGTAAAAATGTCAGAGCCTCGTGATCCGTACGGACTATGATTTCTTTTGCCCCCCTTAGAAATGTGTCTAGCTTTTTCAGAGACCATACTAACGCGAGCATTTCTTTTTCTGTTGTGAAATAGGCGCATTCGCTGCCTTTAAATGTTCTACTGACAAAGCAGACAAGTTCTTCTTCTTCTTCGTTATTTAATTGTGATAAGGCTGCAGCGCATGTGTGATCAGATGCGTCTGTAGTTATAATGTAGGGTTTCTTTGGATCAGCATACCTGAGAAATATGTTTTTGTCAAATAATGTTTTTACATTTTCGAATGCCGCTTGGTGAGTTTCTGTCCATAGAAACGCGATATTCTTTTTTATTAAGTCCAACAATGGGACTATTGACTCCGCGTAATTTCGCGTGAATTTAGAGTAAAAATTAACAAACCCGAGGAAACTTTGTAACTGTTTCAAATTTCGAGGTCTACTAAAATTTTTAATAGTGCGAATTTTATCCGGATCCGGCCTTATTCCTTTTGAGGATATAAAGTGTCCGAGAAATTCCACTTCTTCACAAAAGAATTTAGATTTTTTTAAATTTAGTCTTAAATTGTATTGTATGAGACGTTCGTACAGCTTATCGAGATGCGATAAGTGTTCTTCGATGTCTCGTGATCTTATCATAAGATCGTCCACAAAAAGGACTAAAAAGTCATCGAAATCATATGTTGCTTCCGCCAGTCCTCGAATCAAGGCTGCTCCACTGGTTTTGATTCCGAATGGAACAACGTTGAATTCGTAGACATGACTGTCTATTTTGAACGCGGTGAATTTACGTGAGTTTTCTGCAAGTTTTATTTGCCAGTAGCTAGATGTAAAATCAGATACGCTCGTTATAGGCTTATCTGTACACCTTTGAAGAACCTCGTCGATGCCGGGAGGTCCCTCAAAGTTATCTTGGAGAACTTTGTTTAGTTTTCGTGCATTTAGGCACGGTCTGACAGAATTATCTTTCTTTCTGACTATCTTGATTGGATTAATATAGATGCTATTTAAACGTCTTATAATATTCAAATCAAGCATTCGATTAATTTCTTTTAATGCGTCTGGTCTGTCTGCTATCGGGATTGGATAGGGTCTACAGAACCATGGAGTAGTATCTGTTAGTATTAGTTCATGCTCATAAGTAGTTAGTAATCCGGGCTTCTTTTCAAAGACTTCTTTGTTTTTTATTAGTATTTGTTTTAATTTTTCTTTTTGCGCCTCATTGAGGTTTTCGCAAGTGTTAACTTTTTCCTCGATTTCTCCTATAGAGATTTCGTAAGGATTTTCATAATTGTTCTCGTAGTCTTCGTAAAGGCTATCGAGGTTAGAGAGAACCCCTTCTTCGGTTATCCTACTTGTTTGGGCGATCGCGAGTGATGTGAATTCGTTCCGCGGTACAATTTTGTCTACGTACGATATCACGCCGTCGATCTTACCTATTGAGAAAAGAATTTGCTCTTTTCTAGTGTCAATAAGCATTTTTAATAGTTTGACTGTATCGAAGCCTATGATACATGGTTTTATTAGTTTTGGAATTACTATGTATATGATTTGCATTATTGTTTTAACGAATTTAGTATTTAACCGTACTTAAAATTTTAATCGAGCCGATTTGCTACCGGTAGCACCTTTGACTATTTTACCACTGATGGGTAGTGTTGGACAAGTTTTAAATACGTCGTGATTCTGGTAATAGAATTCTTCCGATATAGCTGTTACCTCGCTCCCGGTGTCGATAAGTGCTTTTACTTGGACGTTTTCTAGAGAGATTTGAATTTCTGGGCAATGTGAGATTTCTAATTCTTGACCGCCCGGGTCTATATCGTATAGCAAGTCTTTACGCGGATCTTCCATAATAGATGCCATTGTTTTAGTAGTTGCCTCTTTCTTCGGTACACTTAGAAGCGCATCTCCTGGCGCAACTACTTTTCGTTTCCCGAGTCATCTTCGAATTTGTATATGTCTACCGGGTCTTGGAAAAAGCTTATCTTTTTTGTTGCCCCCCGTAGAGTCTGTGTATTGTTATTTTGTGTTTTTGCATCCGTGGACTGCAGTGTTTGTATTTTATGTTCTGTTATTTTAGGTTTCTGCGGCCATGTGTGTGTGTTTGTGTATGTTTTGTGTGGGTCTGATTTGCCCTGGTTCGTGACGTTTGTCGTATTAGTCGGCTTTATGTTAGTATCTACTTTGGGCGTTATTTTGTTAGTTGTAGGTGTTTCTTTCTTCTTTGAACTGTCGTCGATATCAAAGTCGGCCAGTATTTCTAGAAATTCGTTTATTCTCTGAATTTTGTGGCCGGTCACAGTCCGTCGAATTTCTCTCTCGAAATGTTCGGCTATTCGTTTCACAAGCTCGTGCTCATCTAAATTCAGTTCTAGCTCGCGGGCAAGACCAAACATATAAGTAGCATAGCTTACCCGATTTCTAGTTCCCGGTGTGAATTGACCGTACTCAATTTTTCTAGCGTTATATTTTTGAATGTTTTTATTCCAAAATCGTTCTTTAAAATTTTCCATAAAGGTCTCGAAATTGTCTATGCTAGCTTGTAATAAGTACCACCAATTCTGGGCTTCGCCTTCGAGTGCTTGCGAAATGATACACTTTAGCTCTTGGTTATCCGGATTCATTAGAGCTATGTAATTTTGTAATTCTGTCAAGAATCTTATGGGTCTTTCACCGGTTAGACCTTTAAATTTAGGAATCGTTATTTTTAGTCGTCGCGTTACATCAGTCGTTGCGTCCGATTGCTCCGCGACTCTCTTCGATTGTATTATTTTCTAATGTTTTGAAATCTTTCGATTGTTTTTCGAGGCTCTTTTTTATCTCGTCATGAAGTATACTATGAGTCGTTTTGCTTCCTTCCTAAGGAAGCCTTGTAATAGTAATTTTTGGAGTTTGTGTAAAAACATGTGGGAAGTGTGTTTTGATGAATTTTTAGTCGAAAAATGGTGTTTTTAGAAAATGTCCGTACGGATGTATGTGTGTGTGTGTGTGTGTGTGTGTGTGTGTGCGTATGTATACGCCTGTTTCTCAGCTTCTACTTGGTGGATTTTAACCCACCAAGTCTCATTTTCTTTGTTTTTGCTAGAAGATAGTGGGACGAAAGTCCGTTTTTACAATTTATATACGCGTTTTTTTTTTATAGTGATTTTTTAGTTTTGAGATTTCAGTTTTTGCCAACAAAGTTATCGGAAAAGTTAATAAAAGTAAATTGCTTAATATGTACCTGAAAGAGAATAAAATTGCCTATGTTTTTACCGTGAAAAATTTATATTATCGTTCGTCGTTCTTTTATTATACACCATACAGTGCAATTTTTTTAAATCGTTATAACTCAAAAACTAAATAGCGAATCATTCTAAAAAAATATATGATTATTGAAGGTAATTAGAACTATATACCACTTAAATTTTAAGTCATTTCATGGGGCAGATCCTGAGAAAAACATCAAAAACTGAAAAAAATCGTTTTTCTACGTGACGCGATAACTGGAGTAAAAAGGCAATAATCAAGTTCAAATTTTGGATTTAGTTAGCATTATATAGCACAATGATCCCTTTCTTTGGGATTTTTATAAAACCAGTTAGTTTCAAAGATATTGAGCTTCAAACTTTTGTTTTTTCACCCTGTATACTATGAGTCGTTTTTTCTACGTGATGCGATAACTGGAGTAAAAAGGCAATAATCAATTTAAAATTTTGGATTTAGTTAGCATTATATAGCACCTTTATCTCTTTCTTTGGGTTGTTTATGATACCAGTTAGTTTTAAAGATATTAAGCTTCAAAATTTTGTTTTCTTACCCTGTATACTCTATATAACTGAAAACTGTATCGCTTCGATCTCAGTTTCCATTAATGGATTTTAATCTATACTTAGACTCATTTTTTGCAGTTTTTGATTTATTAATTCGTTAAAAATAAGATTTTCAGTACTCTATATAACTGAAGAACTAGTAATCGGCTTTCGATCTCGTTTCGCATTAATGCGATTTTTAATCTATACTTTAGACTCATTTTTTTGCAGTTTTTGATTTTATTAATTCGTTTAAAAATATGAATTTCAGATTCCGCATGTGCGTATATAGCCATGGCGATTTCCTGGTTCGACTCACGTGTGATTTTGAGATACGTTCCCGAACTAGTATCGCTTTAGTGCTATTTTCGTAGAAAAGAGTGTGTCATCTTCCTGTTCAATGCATACTGTGGTGGGTTATTATGCAGTTTAACTCTCCGAGTTGCTCTGCAATCACTCGACTTATTTCGCCGGCCGTACCCGTACCATCGCGGGAGTCTAGGTGTTATTTTCACTTACACGAAATTCGCCGGAAGATCGGAAGTTCCTTCATCTTCTAATTTATCTACCCGACCTTCTAGCGCATCTTGTCTAGTGTCCAAGAGAGACAATTCATTAACAACTGCCTTTTGCCATTCAATCACATCATTACTTTTGTCGTCTGCATCAGGGTCTTGGATTCTTTCCATTATGACCGCAGAGCGACGTTTATTTAAGTCAGCCATCGTGCTTTTTGACTGTGCATATATAAGTTTTTAACAGATGTGTCTCTCTGAGGACGCCAGGAGGAGAAAAAAGAAAAGAAGAGAAAAAAAATTTAAATACGAAGGTTTTGAATCCCGGCCGTTATATATTCGATTTGAATTTCTAACTTTTCAAGACGCGATTCTACTGTGTTTAGCCTCGAGTTGTTTCGGGTTTGGATAGACTGACAGGCATTTGTATATTTTTATTGTGTTTTTAAAAGTTTTTGCAGCATTGTCAAAATCCTGTTTAGCGACTCCCAAATCCTTCCAACAAGACAAGGCATTATCATTGAATACGCTAAGGTTTTTGTTAATAATGTCTATTTGTTTAGTACGGATCTCTTCTCTTTCCATTAGCCATTCCACGGAATCGTTTAAGTCGTTTATTTCGTTGTCCTTTTGTTTATTTAGTTCGAGCAAATGATCAACGACTGATTGTAACTCGCTGATGCGATTATGTATTTGTAGCTCAACAAGTGAGCAGGAGATAGTGGAGATCATTTGCTTGAGAAAAAAAAATCTTTGGCTGTCAATGTACGATCAAATCGCGACTCAGGTCCCTGTCCGAGCGCCAATGAAACGGTCCTAACTGCTTCCAATGAGAAACCGCGAGACCGAGAGATAAAGAAAACCCGAGTGAATCGAAATGAGGGTACATTCGCTAGAAGTCGGCCAAAGATCCGTGATCAGCGTGTAACAGGTTGCGCTGATTCGGAATTTCCCTACTCTCATCTGACTACGAAAGCAATGTAGCCGTAATGAGAGTGCTGAGAGTCATGTCTACTGATCCGTAACGGGGGGCGATATTCCCCTAGATCCAAACATAGACTGCTGCAGCTAGACAGACGTCGAAGGTGTATCAGGGTGCCTTCTTAGTGTGTCTGAGACCGAGCTCACTCTAGATAGTCACGGGGTGCATATTGCCCGCTTTACTAGAGGTGATTCGGTGGGGGTGAGGAAGGAATGATTTGACACAATAAAGGTATTATGCATTTACTAATATTTATTTAGAACTTCTCTGCATATTGATTAACAAAAGGAGGGGACGACAAACTCGAGTATCCTTCATACGTATGCTTATGGCATATGTACATACTAAATTCTCGGGTAGTCGGAGCTCGCAGCTGAGTAGTATGATCAGCGTTGAGAGTTTCTGGAATGAGAGCCAGTCGACGAGCAGAGAAGAAGTGACTAGCTGCTGCTCGCGGAGCTCCTTATATACTCGAGTTTGCCCCTCTACGCAATACATTATGCGCGCACGCCATCTGTGTCGGGTTTACTTACTATAATGACGCTCGCGTGGTAACCGACCGCTGTCGGTAACTTATCGGTTGTCGGTCCTTTACCGTGTAGGTGGTGCGGCCGTCTCAACTTGATATAACAGATCATTACCTAATATTTATTGCAGTACATAAGCTGAAAGCAGTAACTAAAGAGCCATATGTATTCTTAAACTACAAAAAATTAATAAATACTGCTAACTCTAGGAACTGGAATGAAATTTTGTCGATGACTGATCCAAATTTGGCTGTAAAGAAATTGTTAGGCGAGATGAAGCTATGCTTGGAACTGGCGAAAACATAGAAAAGTTCAAAAAGGCACACTGGTAGGAAAAACTGGATTACTGATAGAATAATCAGGTCATGTAAAACAGAAGAATTTTCATATAATTTATAGCAACTAGATGTTCAAAATGAACAACTCAAAGCACAGTATAAGACCTATGGGAAAGTTGAAAAATCAAATGATGCATATGTCATATAAAGATAAACGATCAAAAAATTACAGACAAATTCCAAATTGCACAAAACATGAATACTTTCTTTTGTGAAATAGGTAGGAATCTGAGTGCAAGTATTGTTAAACCAGTAAACACTGAACTTAAGCTGCCGACCATGAATCCTCTTTCGATTTTTCTAAAGCCAACAAGTAATGTGGAAATAATAAGCATAATCAATTCACTTAAACTGAAGAATGGGGGAGTTGATAAGATAAATACAAAGACTTTAAAACTGCTATGTAACCATATAGCAGGTCCTCTGACCCATACTTTCAACAAGTGTATTGAAAAAACGATATGGCCGGATGCCCTAAAGAGGGCCGAAGTAGTACCGGTGTATAAATCAGGCGAGAAAAATAAAATCACGAACTATCGACCTATCTCTCTCATATCCAATGTTGCAAAAATATTTGAACGAATTATTTATAATAGAATATATGATTTTGTTGAGCAGTGAAATATAATCTCAAAGCAGTAATTTGGTTTCATGAAAGGGATTGGCACAAAAGATGCTCTGAATTATATAACATAATATATAACATAACAATGTTGATAGGAGTAAGCCTACGATAATAACGTTCCTAGACTTGGCGTTTGATACTGTGGATCACAGTATACTGCTTGCAAAACTATATCATATTGGAATCAGGGGTCAAGCGTTGGATCTCCTTTCCAGCTAGCTAAGTAATAAACACCAAGTAGTCTTGAGACCGCTGCTTTTCATTCTATACATTAACGATATATTAAAGGAGGTACCTCCTGAGTCCATAATTTTGTACACAGATGATACTACTATCATAGCCTATTTTTTAACCAGGCCTGCTAACAGGTACCTACGTGTACCTCTGTAGGACTACAGATATGAACACTAATAACTTGCAAATTTTTTCGGATAAATAAATAAATAAATAAATAAAAATGATTTAGACACTGTTGATGAGGTAGCAGTTAAATTATAAGTGACTGTCTTTTCCCTCTCTCTTAAAGTTTACTTTTGGCGTGCCTGTCATCAAATTAATATTTTTAGAATAGGTTAGTAATAATATCAATTAGTTTGAAAACTAAATTCAAAATTTTTTTTAATGTAAAAATGATATTAAATTTTTATATTGTAGCAAGAAAAATAAACAACAGTAGCAGTGCAAAAGTATTCTAAGGAACATGAAATATACGTCGTAATGAGGGGAATAACAACTCATCTCATGAAGATCTACAATATTTACTCGTTTAAAAAAGTTTAGCAATTACCGATAAGTTAACATAACAAGTGCATTAAAACTAAAGCTTTTTTATTATTACAATTGAAGTGAAATATAATCGATGCTCTTATTTTATCTAGTCTAAAATGCAGTGAATATAATCAATACTCTTTACCTTTTTATACTCGCGCTCCGCGTTTTGCGCATAAGGCACGACCGCTGACACTCGCGCTTTGCGCTCGCCATATCACCCGACGCTCACGCTGCGCGCTCGCTGTCTAACTTTACTACATAATCTAATTATTAGAAAACAAAAGTCAATGAAAAAACATTGATTTTATCATCTTTTTTTCGTATACAATTAAAAAATGGGTTGGCCATACATAGCTTCAAAGTTTTTACGATTATTTCAGTTTTTAACTTATGATTTTCAATATTGATGATTTTCGAATAAACATTCATATAAATTTTAACATGTATTCCCTTATTGCAACGAAATAATTAAAAACCCTTTTTTATTCCGTAAGATTAGAAAAAATTATCTTTTTATAGTACTTGAATTCAAATTATACACGCGAAATTTCATAAGGTGGCCAAATTCGGAACTATTGTATTGGTGGAAATTACATTGATTTATATGTAAGCTGTGACTGTCAGACTGTAACGTCACGCTTAACTAACCGAATTCCATCCCGTTCCTAAAGTCGTGAATTTTGTACAAAGATAGTTTATTACATAATTTGAACAGAAAAAGTATTAGTTTTATTATCAGCTAAGCAAAGCCGAAAAGCTGTTCGTTGGCTCTGTCGAAGCGAGGCAGCGAGCTCGACCACTGCGCATACATTGTGCGCATCGATCTGGCGACCGGTTGATGAAATGCCCATGCAGCCGTCTGCCGTGTGTGTTTTGACGTTTTGAAACTGCCTCC
Source organism: Pteromalus puparum (assembly GCA_012977825.3). Taxonomy (NCBI): domain Eukaryota; kingdom Metazoa; phylum Arthropoda; class Insecta; order Hymenoptera; family Pteromalidae; genus Pteromalus; species Pteromalus puparum. The sequence goes on along the minus strand of CM053172.1, from coordinate 20,831,224 downwards.
CGGCCTCCGCTAACCACAATGTTTTGCTCTGTTTAACTTTTTGGCGATATAAGTGACTGTGTAGTGAAAAACGGAAACAACGACGCAATGCAGCACTATTATATATAGTTCTAAAATCAGAAAAGAAGTGCTGCTATGGTGCCTATATGTGTTTACAAGCAACATCTGCTCACCGCGATCCCGCTCGCGGATCAGCTGCTAGCGGTTGTTGCTTTGTAAGAAAGTGCAAAAGGTATTCAAAAGTGATGCACCCGGAATGGCACCGACAATGCGATCTGTGAGCAGTGTGAGTGTCGGTTCATGAAGGAGTGCTGCAGTATAGGAAGACATGTAGCTCTAACAAGAAACTTGAGTTTTTGCTTGGAGGTTATCCTTTGTTTTTTAGATTGGAGTACTCCTGCGAATGCTGCTCCTGCTCATTCTATTGATGTGCTGATACATTCTTCTTGCAAGATGCTGCTTGGATGAAGATTCACTATCGCATAAGATCTACGACTGGTTTTCGTCTGTTCTATTTCCTGTCTTCATTATATTTATGACAGATATCTATTGTGTTATGTGCAGTATAATCAGTGCAACTTTGCGATCTGTGTTTTAGAGTTGTAATTCCGATGCCTCCCAAGATCACCCTGGACTGGATTCAAAATCTCTCTCTCTCTCTCTCTCTCTCTCTCTCTCTCTCTCTCTCTCTCTCTCTCTCTCTCTCTCTGGCGGTGCTGGTTAGCGTTTTAGCTGGATTTATGGTATCTGATCGTTTTGCTTGGCATCTCTGGCTGATGTCATCACCAGGAGACAACCGTAGAATTACATTTGAACTTTCTGAAAGTGCTGGTTGGCGTTTCTAGCTGGCTCAACCACAATGATCCTGGAGCTCTATTTCTAGTTGCCAGCTGATTGGATCACCTTGAGACGATCTTGCAACTGAAATGATGCTGTCTTGGAGTGTTGGTTGGCGTTCTTGGATAATTCAACTATTTTAATACGAATCTGGATATGGATTTATACAATCTGACAAGGTAATTTTGGAAATATTAGAATAAACTTGAACTGTATGTTAAATTTATATTGTATCTTCAATAAGTTTTAACTTAAAATGCTTTGTCCCCTATGATAAGTTCAGTAAACAGTAAACAGATGTCTAATGGCTTGCGGATACCTTTTCAGTGTTCATGATGATAATCTTCTGTTGGTAAATGTGAACTATGTGACTGAAACATGTGGTTTGACGGTATTCATACTTAAAAGCTGCCTTGTTTCAAATTTTTATTCAGAGATCAGTCGTCTGAATCTCTCAATAATTATTTATGAGTTTGATTTTGTAATATTTTTCTGTATGTCTAGGTGTATAAAAACTTCTGCATTTGTTGGATTATGGTCTACTGCATCTACCGGAGTCAACCTAAGGATACTGATGGTGTTGATAACTGAGTTATCAAAATCTTGGAGTTTGGAGCGTAACTTCATTCAAGACTGGCACTACTTTACTTCTACTATACGTATCTATAATCATGTATTTTTGAGGCTGGTTTTTCTTTTACAGTTAATTAAATTATACAGCCATTGTTTTCTAGAAAAGTTGTGACGGACCTCCGGGTATCGTCTAAGATTTGAATTCGGCGCCGAGTACCCCGTCGCCATCTGCGTGATTAGGGGATTTTGATCGCGTAATTTATGTGTGTATGTGTGTTGTGAGAATGAATAGCGACGAGTGAAGTTCGATTCGCGAACAGAACGCTGCGAGAGGCCCAGGAGGACGCTTCGGGCTCTCGTATAGTCAGGCTAGTACAACGCGACGCAAGCTCTGCAAAAACCCGAGAAGGGGTAAGTTTTAAAGTCCTAGAAATAGATAATTCGTGATGCGGCCGACTAAATCGCGATTTGAATAGTTTTTGCATAGGCTATCTTGGTAACCACCGAGCGGGCGCAGTGCGACGTTCTCAGCGCTATTTGAGCAAATCCATCATCAAGACATATCAAAGACCAATCGAGATCTGGGCTCATCTGTACATAGACGAAACAACATTGTCTCTCGAGGTCGCCGGCCGTTTGTAACCACCTGCACAGCAGTATCCAGGTTTGCCAGCCGAGTTTAACTTGACCGCCGACAAATCAATTCGAGTTGAAAGTATAGTTGATTTATTTTATCTGTAATCGGCGTCGCGTTGTAAAACGAAAAAGGCGTTTATAAGTTGACAAGCGCCGAAGAGCGCGAACTAATCTAGTATTTCGTTTCTCCGGATTCCGATAAGCCGTCAATATTGATGTACAGTGTGAATTGTGTGTGTGTGAATCTGAATCGTCGATGCTCTGTTGCGGCCTCGCGCTAGTCGCAAAATTATGTTACCTAATTAATAAACATTACATATAAATCAATCCTACGATCATTACATGGCGCTCAACGTCCGGCAAATTTTGTGACAGTGTGAGTTTGCAATAGAGTTTCGATAGATCACGTATATAAATATTAGCGTATGGTCCTTACGAGAACGGGAAAAGGTTTAGAGATAACAAAGATGGTAGACCCGCGAATCGTTGAAGAAATGCGCGAGCAAATCAATAGACTTACAGCTGCCTCGGCAGCTGCGAATCAAGAAAACGATTGTTTAAGGAAACAACTCGCGTCACTCAAGGCAAAAAATAAAGAACTTCGGGACGGACATAGTAGTGGCAAAACTTTTGACAATGTCGACACGCAGACAGAAAATGACACGACGCCGCCTGGCCAAAATAACGATAGCGAGTCCGATTCGCAGAATAATCCACCGAGACCAATTAATAACGACACAAACCCGAACGTAAATATTGATCTAGTAAATGGAATTTTAAGTCATTTTGAGACGCTTCACGTAACAATTGTCCTGCCAACGTATGATGGGGAAAATGGTAACCCAGTACAGTTTATTGAAAAACTCGAAAAATACTTCGTTAGAAAGAAAATAAAAGAACCGCAACAACTGCTTGTCGTTGAAGACGCTCTCAAGGGACGCGCGCGCGTGTGGTACGAGGCACGTTTTAATCCTTTTATTTCATTCAATCATTTCAAACATGTATTCAACGAAGAATTCTATTCTTTAGAGGCGCGCATGAAATTTAAGACCGAGTGGGCAGCTAGAAAATTCAAACCGAATTTAGATCGATCGCTGCGCGAATATTTCTTAGAGCAGACGAAGACAGCGAAGTATATAACGCCGCGTTTGGACGACTACGAAATCAATTACACGATAATAAAACAGCTACCACAACGCGTACGCGACGCTTTATCCACCGTGGATTATTCAAAAAGTGATTTAATATCACAAGCCCTCGCGCGCCTTGACGCTTCGCACAATGAAACATACACGAATAACACCTCGTACGGAAAACCGAATACGTCGCAAGATCGCCAAAAAGCGTCGACGAACCAGGTCAATCACATCCAACGAAATAACTCATTCGGTTGGCGAAATAATTATTCGGATCAGGGAAGACGCGAGCACACGCCAAGATCACGCGAAAATTGGCGCGAGACGACGCGCTCGAACGCAAGACCATATGTTGCGCTACCAGATACCTCTCAACCGCCGCCGAATTTAAGAAATAATGCAGAACCGCGGGATAATAGGGACAATCACGAGCGTTTTTCGCACGCGCCGGAGAGCCGTAGCACGTCGGAAACATACCACATTCGAGCGTTGCATAAATCTGATTTTATTCAAGACTTGTGTTGGGACGTAGAGGGCGAGGTCGGAGAAGGTGAAATCCCCGAAGAGTGTAATATCGTTAGCCCGCGAATGCGAGCGAAAGTTTTCGGCACTTATGTAAATGTGTTGATCGATTCCGGCAGCGATATTACGTGCGTATCACAACAACTATACGAAGCATTATCCAAAACAAACACCGAAATCCCAGAGTTGCCGGTGAGCAATCTCGCCGTCGGAGTAGCGGTGAGTCGAAAAACCGTGCGCGTAAACAGGAAAATTTACCTAACCGCTCAATATTGGGAATTTGATATTTCGCATACATATCTAGTGGTGCCGGGTTTAGCGGCTGAGATGATAATTGGCGCGGATTTTCTCGATAAAAACGGAGGTGTAATAAATTTTAGAGACAGAACTTTTGAATTATGTGGGAAAAGAATTCCGTCAAATTTAATATCATACGAAAAAACACCTTCGCTAGAAGATGACTTCGAAAAGGGAGCCTGTCGGAGCTTACAGTTACGGGTGATAGAAGTTAGGGAAACGAACGCGGAAAATATGAGAGTTATGAGAACAGATCAGTCGAGCATGGGGGGTGCGATATTTAGCGAAAAAAATAAGAATATCATCGCATTGAGTTCGAGAGTCACTGATGTTGTCGGCGATAACGAGCCGTATCAGGTAGAATCAGAGATTGATGAGTATATTTTGTCGTTAATTCAGCTAGATAGCGATGAGAAGCGAATCGTCCGAGATTTGTTTCTTAGGAATAAACGCGTATTTTCAAACGAACCAGGACGATTAAAAGGGTACGAGCATGTCATTCGTGTAAATCAAGAAAAACCTTTCGTTCGCAGGTCACAGCCGGTAGCGCTTAAAATCAGACCAAAATTAGACAGAGAAGTCAAAAAAATGGAGAGACTAGGCATAATTCGACGTGCAAATAGCGAGTACTGCAATCCCTATCGAGTCGTTATTAAGAAAAACGGAGAAATTCGATTATGTTTGGACGGACGTTGGGCAAATCGCTTTATCTGCGCGAATAATGAGTCACCGCAAAAGATCGAAGAATTGTTGCTCAAAAAGGACGGATTGAAGTTTTTCTCTACGACTGACCTCGTGAAAGGCTATTGGCAAATATCCCTAAGCGAAGAGTCTAAAAAGTTCACGGCATTCGTCTATAACGGGCATGTTTTTGAATTTAACGTCCTCGCGTTCGGCATGAAAGACTCCGGCGCGGCGTTTATTAAAGCCTTAGATATAGCGCTCGGACCGGAATTCGACGAATTTGTCAGCGCCTATATTGATGATTTGCTGATTACTTCGAGAACTTTCAGCGAGCATGTTTATCATTTAGATAGACTATTTAAGCGCTTAATTGATCGAGGCTTGACGTTAAGTCTGAAAAAGTCGAGTTTTTTCAGAGATTCAGTACCGTTTCTGGGTTTTGTACTCACGCGCGATGGAATTACGCCAGATCCCGAAAAATTAGAAGCAATTATAAAACTGGCTCCGCCGCGCGATAAACAGCAACTCCAATCCATCTTGGGTATGTGCGGGTATTACCGACGGTTCGTAATTAGCCATGCGAATTTCGTCGATCCATTTCGTGAGTTGCTAAGCGAGAAAAACGCGTGGGCATGGATGGATAAACATCAGGAGGCTTTCGAGGCACTAAAGCGAAATTTTATGAGCACGGTGACGTTGCGGCATTATCTACCGAACGCTGAGTTCCGCGTGCAGACCGATGCGAGCGATATAGGCATTTCGGGCATTCTCTATCAGCTGGATGACGAAAATAATCCACGAATCGTGTCTTTGGTATCCCGAGTGCTGACGAAGTATGAAAGAAATTATACGGTGACCGAAAAGGAACTCCTAGCAGTAATCTATACGGTTCTGAAGTTCCGTTATTATTTAATCGGTTCGCATTTTAAAATAATCACCGATCATAAAAATCTGACGTTTCTGCTCACGTCCCCATTTAATAGCGCGCGTCTGACGAGGTGGATATTGTGCCTCCAGGAGTATGATTTCGAAATTAGCCACTGTAAGGGTCGCGATAACATCGTAGCGGATCTGTTCAGTCGTCATTTTCCGGGAGAACAGTCGAGCGGAAAATCCAACGCTCTAATCTGGAGCTGCGTGCGAGAATTACCAGATCTAGAGAATGGCGAGGAGAATGCAGTAAAATCAATAAACCTTATAAAAAATCTTAGTGTCAAACCCGAGTTCATAAGCGAACTAAAGAAAATAAAGGATTATCAGCGGAGCGATGCGAGGATACAAGATTTGATCGGGAAGGAATCGCAGAGTCACTCAATTCGCTCGGAAAGTGATGTATATTACATAAAAAATAAGCAGGATAACGGGTGGAAATTTTTATTGCCTCTATCTTTGGTTTTAGTGACATTACAGTGTACA
>CM053172.1:20803500-20823602 GCA_012977825.3 Pteromalus puparum | reverse complement strand
TGCAGTGAAAGCGATACAAAGAGCTGTGATATTGTCAGCGCGTGAAATACTTAAAACTATAAGATGGAAGGCGGGTATCAATTTTTACGGGCCTCAAAGCCAAACGAGATGATCTCAGTCGATTTTTTCGGACCTTTACCGCGCTCCATAGGAGGCGTGCAATATCTCTTCGTGGTGCAGACGTTTTTAACATGTTGCTTACACTATATCCCATCAAGCGTGCGACAACGCAAGTGTGTCTTACGAAGCTCATCAACATTATTTCGTAAAGGTGGAAAACCGGAGCGAATCTTGTCAGATCATGGACGCAGTTCACGTCGCCCGTATGGAAATCGCGCTTAGAAGCTCTCGGTGTTAGCGTTTTGTTTTCGTCGATACGACATCCTCAGTCAAACCCAGTCGAACGTAGCATGCGGGAGATAGGCCGAATATTTCGCACCTATTGTGCTGAGCAACATACGAAGTGGGCACGGTAAGTGGAATTTGTTCAGCAGTGTGTCAATCTAACAACGTACCAAAGTACGGGAGATATTCCGTATTATTTACATTTCGACAAACGGCCGAATGAGAAGATTTTAGAGTTATTTCCGATGTTGCGTGAGGTACCACATGCGCGCGAGTTTCGTCTGGAGCGTGCAAACAATAATTTGAAAAAAGCATTCGAAACGAGGTGTAAGGCGCAGAAAACCGTGTCGAAAATGAAAATTGGCGTCGGTGACGAAGTCATGTTGCGCGTGCCTCATCTTTCCGATGCAGCACAGCGACAGACTTCGAAATTTTTCCATGTGTATGAAGGGCCATATAAGGTCGCGCGCGTGATTGGAGAAAATGCGTTTGAATTGGTCATGGTGGACAATCCTGCGAAGATAAAAGGCACCTACAATCGCTTTAATTTGCGGAAATATCACCGCTTAGAACTAAAGAGTCTTGAGTGACGTGGCGTTTCCTAGGAGGAATAAGCGCAGGAGTCTGGACGATACATTGTACATGTTAAAGAAAAAATTTGACCGTTCATGTTTGTAATTAGTCGCGAGTAGATAAGATCCGTTTGTATATAGTGTAGAATTAACTATGTAAGAGGTGCGTTTCGCCGGAGCAGATCTCGGCTATCACGCTTTTGAGCTGAGCTCTATTGGCGGCGAAATCTATCTCAAGATGATCGATATCCGTCAGGGACGTACATCGAGGGGGGTGTTTGTGACGGACCTCCGGGTATCGTCTAAGATTTGAATTCGGCGCCGAGTACCCCGTCGCCATCTGCGTGATTAGGGGATTTTGATCGCGTAATTTATGTGTGTATGTGTGTTGTGAGAATGAATAGCGACGAGTGAAGTTCGATTCGCGAACAGAACGCTGCGAGAGGCCCAGGAGGACGCTTCGGGCTCTCGTATAGTCAGGCTAGTACAACGCGACGCAAGCTCTGCAAAAACCCGAGAAGGGGTAAGTTTTAAAGTCCTAGAAATAGATAATTCGTGATGCGGCCGACTAAATCGCGATTTGAATAGTTTTTGCATAGGCTATCTTGGTAACCACCGAGCGGGCGCAGTGCGACGCTCTCAGCGCTATTTGAGCAAATCCATCATCAAGACATATCAAAGACCAATCGAGATCTGGGCTCATCTGTACATAGACGAAACAACATTGTCTCTCGAGGTCGCCGGCCGTTTGTAACCACCTGCACAGCAGTATCCAGGTTTGCCAGCCGAGTTTAACTTGACCGCCGACAAATCAATTCGAGTTGAAAGTATAGTTGATTTATTTTATCTGTAATCGGCGTCGCGTTGTAAAACGAAAAAGGCGTTTATAAGTTGACAAGCGCCGAAGAGCGCGAACTAATCTAGTATTTCGTTTCTCCGGATTCCGATAAGCCGTCAATATTGATGTACAGTGTGAATTGTGTGTGTGTGAATCTGAATCGTCGATGCTCTGTTGCGGCCTCGCGCTAGTCGCAATATTATGTTACCTAATTAATAAACATTACATATAAATCAATCCTCCGATCATTACAAAGTTGTATTTTAAAAATGTTTACAACTTTTACATTCAACATTTTTATGTAAAACGTAAATCCGCAAAGTTTTATGGCAAATAATTGGTTTTTGAGCTGTAAAAAATCAATTTTGGGCTGTAAACTCGAGTTATAAGCATTTTCGTGATTTGATGTTAATGAGAAAAAGTTGTATTTTTGAAAAATCTACAACTTTTCCATTAAACTTTTTTCTGTAGAATGCTTAGAATTTGATTTACAGCCAAAAAACCGTTTTTAGCGATTTTTGGAGGTGACCGCATTCTGCGTATACGTGTAGGATTAAGCCCAAAATTAATATGGCACCTTACTGTTATGAGGGGAGTTCGCACACAAATTTTTAGCTCAATTGACTAAAGTCTCTCAGAGATAATCGAGTAAGTAGAACATTTTTATTCAAAAATACGCGTAATAATCGAAAAAATCGAACAATTTGTGCCCGCATTTCAAAACGACGTAGAGGATCGGGATAAAATAAATAGTTTTTTCGTTTGTGCAAGAGGAGACTTCTCTCAAAATTTCAGCCCGACCCATCGATAATTGCGTGAGATATCGCATCTCACACATTTTTCGCACACAAAACTATAAGGCACTTCCGTGTCGCGGTCGTGCCTAAAAATGTAGTGAATATAATAAGTGTAGTGGAAAATAATCAATGTTTTTTTATTATCTTTCTATATAAAAATAAAGTAATAACCATTATTTTTTACAACCTATGCTGTGTAAAATGCCCCTTTCATAGATAATTTTCAATTAATCTTCTATTTTGTTGGAATCGAGGCTGGATAATAAATAACACTGATGAAGTTAAACAATAAAGTAAGTTTATTGTAATTGAGTGGTCATAGCCACTAATCGGCGGTACATCCGTTTGTAGCGGAGTTTTACAGCAGAGAAAGAGAGAGTGTAGAGTGCAGTATAGCATGACTCTATGAAGCTGAGCATACAGTATAGCGTGCGCTTAGAGTATATCGTCAGTTCCTACGAAGACTAGCACAACTCAGAAAAGGCCTATTTTCATTTGCCATTTTTTGTGCATAAGAGTAAATATATTTATGCAGGACCTGATAAACTTGAAGTATACGAATTATATTCAAGTTTATCAGGTCCTAGATAAATTAATTTACTTTAATGCTCTAAAAATGGCGAATAAAAATGGACCTATTTTGAGTTGTGTGAATTTTTGTAGAAGCCTACGATATGTTTATATTAGAGTGGAGATACCTCAGGTTCCTTTGCTTGAGGTTCACTTATACGTATACATACAATGTCGTGGAAAACTCTGAGATTCAAGTTCCTCTTTAGGTTATCTTTTAAACGCGTACCTTTTTGTATATTACGACTGAATAAATTCACATAGTACAACATATTTACTTAAAAATGTAAGTGTCTTTTTTGCACATGTCGGATACCTCAATGCAATTTTTTAATCTCAATCACATTTACATAAAATTATTAGGTGATTTTTTTGTACATGCTTCGATACATCAATGCAATTTTTAAATCTCAAAATTTTATTTACATAAAATTTTTTGTGATTTTTTTGTACTTGCTTGGATACGACACAATTTTTTAAATCTGAATTACATTTACTGTGACGGCCGAGTGCGATTCAAGCACGAACGTTTGTCATGATGTCTCGTTGTTGGATTATCCTTGTAATAAGATATGTTTCAGCATCTGCCAGCGGACATGGAGACGAGCGAGAACGAGAGGCAAGCTAAGGTAGAGGGATAGAGAGAGAGAGAGAGAGAGAGAGAGAGAGAGTAAGAGTGAGAGCTTAGGTAGAGTTAGTGCGGTGGTGTTACCGACTCGCCGTGCATGGATGACGAGATATAACTACCATGCGCCAACGACCAGGCGTCCTGCCACTCGCGCGCCACGGCAAATAGTCTGCTTAGTCTAGCTACGAGTGACACTATCATAGCGTGCCGCTACAACTCGACACACTGACTCCGCGTACAACTTGCGAGAGCCACTTTGAACAGCAACCGTGCTTACAACAACGCCCATTGACGACCTTCAGGGCGACATTCATCCGTGTGGCAGGACTGTTCTGCGTGCGAGGCCTTGACCACGTCCAATCGAGTGTTCACTGTACCACCAAACTTATTGTAAGTACCAGTTTTCACTCGCTTGTGTTCGATTAGGCATAACTCTTTCTTTCGACTGCCTTTCTCGCTCGTAGAAGTGTGCGGCATTGCACTATCTACTAATAATTGATCCTGAATTGATACAATATACATTATCTAATTTAACCCTTTGTGTTGCTTACTCAACGCGAACCATGCCGCCTCCACAGCCTCGTGTGACACACATTATAAGCGGCATAGCGGTTAGTAACAGCCGACGTGAAAATTCGAAACGGCCAACAACCGTGCAATGTAGCGGGCAGTGCAATGTAGTCTGGCTTTCGAATGGTTAGCTGTGTAGCTGAGTATACAGATACGTACTTGTCTATATGTATATGTTAACACACAGCCGTTCTGGCTAATAAATGCTTTTTTGAGTTCGCGAATAGAGGAAAAAAATTGCATGACCGTGCGAGTCGTTAAATAATAAAATAACGACGAATTAGTCAAAGCAAATCGTTTATTTAAAAAATATTAAATATTTTATTTGGATTTCACGAGTTAAAGCACGAATACGTACGTTATTCCCTGCTAAAATTTATCACGTGACATATCATGTGACATGTCACATGACATTATGACACAAGGTCTTGGTGACATGTCACCTAACTCGAATATTCATCACGTGACATGTCACCATACTCGGATACTCGGTCACTTGACATGTTACCAAACTCGGCGACACATCACATTGCATGTCACCAAAATCGGTGATTCATCACGTGAGAATCTGTAGGATGACCGTCGACTTTTGCATACGATACTTAATTAAACATATCTAGTTGTTACATTAACAAATATCGCTAAACGCGAAACGCTTCGCTTTTCACGTGAGGCACTCGCCTATCTTCTAAGATTGCGTGAACACATGACATATCGAAAAAATGGAGGAGACATATAGGGGCATTAAGATAAGAGTAAGAAAGTACAGTTTGGATGGCAATTTGAGGGTCAGAACGCCTTTATGGCTCCCATTCAGCCAAATCAACAGATATCGCAAAAGTGGCTAAGACGTATGGGGGTATTGGGCTAAACAGTTAGTACGATTAGTTAGAATGGCCAAGAACCCGTCCAAGTAGGTGGAGTGGTCAGCAGAAAGTCGGTTATGGATTTTTGGGCGATTTCGAGGTCAGATATCGCAAATGTGGCGGAGACGTATAGGGGTATTGGGCTGAAGCGTAAGTACGAATAGTTCGAATAACGGAGGTCCCGTCTGAGTAGGTGGAATAGTCGGCAGAAAGTCGGTTAAGGATTTTATGAGATTTTGAGGTCAAATTTAGGCTACAGGTGTACTAATATTAATGTAGATGCATGGTAGTCATATGATATATTGTATATTCAATGTTTATAGTAAGTTTGAGACAAAAAAGTTGGTTCCAGTAAGTACACTGTGTAATAGAAGTCAAACTTCATGTGCATCAGGGGCTGTGCTAGTGTGCACAGACGGAATGATCAATTTTGGTAAATCAGGCTTCGCATTTATAAAACATTTTTTAATACAGAGGGTTTGTTCAAAATTTATCTCTCTGCAAAGTTACTGTAGAATATTGATGAAAAAAATTTTCTATTAAATATGGCATTACAATAATTGAAAAAAGCACCTTCGTGGTCAAATCCATTAAGTTTTTGCCTTGGATATAATAGTTTTTCGACTAAACTATTTATACGTGGTGAGTGCCTAAAAAACTGTGTGTTTCGTGGTAAACTACACAATAGCAAATAATTATTAATTTCNGCAAATAATTATTAGTTTTATTTCTGATGGTATATGAAGTATATCGTGAATAAACAATACGAACTGAGGCTCGAGTAGGGTAAAAAAATGGACATGTTACCTTCGACACAACCTCAAACACCGGCAAAGACAGATGCGAAGTTTCCTTTAAGGATAATTTTCACTAAAGACCAGACAGCATCAGGTTATGTTATGATATTAGGTAATAAATATTATTTATGATTTTCTAATTCGTTATCAATGTTTGGTATACTTTGCTTTATTTTACATTAAACCATGATTGTATGTACATATGAATTTTACTTAAATATCGTGTGAATGCATTTTTACAAATGTTTTACAAAAATATATATATACTATATATAATAAAAAAATATATAAAACCTATTTACACATTTTATTGTACATAATATTTAGCTATGTCAATATTCATCAGCTTACTTTGATAGTGCACTACATCATCAGGTACATATTAATGACTATGCGAAAGGATTTTCTAATGCGATAAATGCTCAAGGAGTCGGTTACAACTTATATTACTGAATGAATAATTGATCTTTATGTTTATAGCATTTAAATTTTATAAATTATTAGAGAAGATTCAGCGAAAAAAATCATTTCTCAACCAAAATAAATAATTTTTGTATTATTACTTGTCAAGTGCTATACTTTATGGATTCGTCAGCTTTGTATGTATTTCAAATGCAGAAAATACTTCAACATTATAAACTCAGCGACTTTACTGTTAATGCTTAGGGCTTTGGAATTCTAATAACGAATATTCATTAACAGAGTTAAACACGAATTCTTGTACAGTAATCCATTAAAATAATTTTCTCAAGATATTATTCAGCGTTATGTATTGCCAAAACCTTAACCAAACCTTAAAAACAAATATCACAATAGTGATATAAACTATTAAGTTAAGTAAAAGAGAAAACACTGCGTACCTATATAGATATACTGAAAGAATAAAATTAAAACTTTGAATTCTTGTATCTTGAAAAAAGCAATGTGTCACCCAAATTTTTCTTCATTAGCTCAATTTCACATCATAAGCAACTTTTTCAAAAATCATCCAAGTAAACTCGCTTTACAATTCAACAGAATGCACTAGAAATTCGGACTCCGTATAGTATCCTATGTTAAAATACAAAAATACGAAAAATTTGAGGTTAAATATCTAAAGAAAATATGTCGCTTGAGGAGTAGAAAAATGACTACGTTGTAGAGAATCCACTTAATTAAATACGCTCCACGAAATTATAAATACACAACACCAAGTGATATGTCACGTGATGAATCACCGATTTTGGTGACATGCCATGTGACGAATATCCGAGTGTGGTGACATGTCACGTGATGAATATTCGAGTTAGGTGACATGTCAAGTGATGAATATTCGAGTATGGTGATATGTCACGTGACGAATATCCGAGTGTGGTGACGTGTCACGTGATGAATATTCGAGTTAGGTGACATGTCACCAAGACTTTGTGTCATAATGTCACGTGATATGTCACGTGATATGCCAAGTGATATGTCACGTGATAATTTTAGCAGGGTTGACTTGCTCTGTCAGGCGATTAATCGAAACTCGAATATATCAATACAGTAGTTATCGCTGATTTTCAATCCGATTTCGCATTTCGCAGAGTAATTACGAGAAATCAGAGTTTTTTTTTACCTCGAAAAAGCACACGTTTGTTGTATTGTCGACTACTAAATAATAAATTCTGTCACTCAGCTGAGATTATTGTTGAATTTTTTAATTTTTTTTTCTTGTTCAGTTCTACTCATCGCAAGATAACAAATTATTCTTCGAGTACAATGTCGGTAACAGATTCATATGTAGACGTAAGTAGGTCGTACGTAGCATTACGAAAGCAAGTTTACATGATGAACACGAATATTATAGGCCAAGCGTTAGACTTTTTAGGTTTTCAAAATTGAGGATAAGATTATCGGACGCGAATAAATTCAGTAAGAAGAAACCATCGTCTGGAAATCAGAAGGACAAATCTACTACGCCGGCAGACGATAAAAATAAAACCGAATCCCAGAAAGGTGAGAAGCAAACTGGTGTTTCAAGACATGTTCACCAGGTGGGTCGAATGTATACCTATACGTAAAGCCGATGCCATGACAATCATCAAAAACTTTAACGAAAAAGTTTTTCTATGGTTTGGAACACCAAAGGTTTTCTTCTCCGACAACGGTACGGTGTTCCGAAATAAAACAATGGACAAGTTCCTGGAGGAGCAGAGAGTGCACCATATGTATGCACCGCCGTACCATCCTTAACCTAACGCAGTAGAACGTGCCAATAGCACGATTAAAACTGTCATAAGAGAATATATCAAAGGTCATTCGTTTTTCATCGATGTAACCACTTCTAAACCAGGAATATTTAAAAAGATTAATATATCTTGTTGAATTTTTTTTTAGTCGTTTAAAACTGTTTTATTAAATACATTTTTTTTTGTCATTTTCGTCCGCCATTTGGATCCGTCATTCTGAATTTTCAAAATCTGATAACAAATTCGTAAACAGCGACCTCGAAAACCCCTATATACAAACTCTACGAAATTTTATGGATTGAAGTACAACTAATAAGTATTTTGTGTTAGGGGTGGTTTACGCCCTTAGGGGTAATATTTATGAAAGAATCAGAAGACTTTATTGTTTATTATGAATGTTAACACATTTTTTCGAATTTTTTTAGTCCTTAAAAATCTTTTTTAATATATAATTTTTTTTTGTCATTTTTGTCCGCCATATTGAATCCGCCATTTTGAATTTTTAAAATCTGATAACAGATTCATAAAGAGCGACCTCGAAAACCCCTATATACAAACTTTCTACGAAATTTTATGGATTAAAGTACGTACTTAAAATTATTTTGTGTAAGGGGTGGTTTACCCCCTATTGAGAATATAGTATATTTGACTGTATGTACAGTATAGTTCGTGCTAGAATGAGTGAGCGCGTTAACGAGTGTGTGAGGGAACGCACACATGCAAGTATCCCCTCTCGCGTATCAGTGTGAGTCACATGACTACTTGCGGTGTCGAGACTATACGAGTAAGATTTTTTGGAAAAATCGTAAAATCAGTGTGATGCACGCGGATTAAAAAGTACATGTGAAACACGTGGCAGAGTGCATGGAAAACCGAGAGACGCCGGAAACGAAGAAAATTAAAGAGTAAGATTCTGAACACGAAGGAACGTTTGAGAATCAACTAGAAATTGAAGAGAATTCTGAAATAGAAGAGAAAATCGAGTTTCAAGGAGACGAAATGGAGAAGAAAGAATTTGCTATACCGGTGTTTGATGGAGAGGATTACAACATGTGGAAGAAGAGAATAACGATGTTTCTAAAATTAAAAAAGTGTCATGAAGTAATAGACAAAGAAAAGCCCTCAACAGGAGCAAGCGAAACATGGGATGATAATGATCTAAAAGCGATTAACATAATTTATTGTGCTATTTCGAATAAGCAATTAGAGTTCGTGTGCGAAGAGACTACTGCGTTTGGCATAATGAAGAAGCTAGACAGTATGTATTTGAAAAAATCTACAGCACTGCAAATTGTATGCAGGAACAGACTTGAAAAAATAAGATTAAATAATTATAGTGACACGGCGTCATTTTTTAGTGATTTTGAGAAAGCAGTGAATGATTTGAAAGGCGCAGGTGCCAATATAAGTGAAAAAGAAAAATTAAACTATATGCTGAACACGTTGCCAGAATCGTACAGCTACATAGGTGATTTAATTGATACATTAAAAGAAGAAGATCAGACAGCTGATTACGTGAAAAATAAAATTAAGCTTTCCGAGATGAAACACGGCAATGAAGATTCCGAAAGAAAATCAAACGTTTTCGCAACAAGCAAAGAAAGATGCTACAAATGTGGAAAAACCGGTCACTTCGCAAGAGAGTGCAAAGATGGCGGTCAAGCAGCGCACAGCGGTAGAACATGGCGAGGTCCGACACGTGGTCGAGCCCGCGGCGGAGGAAGAAGAAGCAACTACGGTAGAAGGCGCGGCAACTTCCGTCAGCAGCAGCAAGGTGCCAGTACGAGTCAACCGAGTGGGTCCGACGTCAGCGCCGGATAGCAACAGCGCATGCGGCGCGAAATAAAAAGACTATAGGTAATGAAATAAATTGGTTGCTAGATAGTGGATGTTCAGACCACATTATAAATAATGATAGTTATTTTGAAAATTGAAAGCTGGCCATAACTCATGAGACTCATTCTCTCGAGTATATCGTCCATCTCTTCTTCCCTCGTTTCTTCCTCGTCCAGACGTTCCGGTGATAATGGTCTGAGCAGATTTTGATTCTGCTCAATGGATTGGTCCAGGATTGATGTTGGTGCAGTGGATTGCTCGTTTCGACCTTCGTTGGTTTGTGGTTGTGGTAATTGTTCTGCTCTTATTGAGGTGTTTGGAGCTACCGCTTCTGTTTTGGACCAAGTTTCAATCACTGACAAGTTCCTTCTTCTTTGAGGTTCCTGTTCCTCGCATAGTGTCTCGTGTAAGGCAAAATTCTTATATTGGACCATTTGTCAACAATGATTGTGCCTGATCTCCGGATGTGCATTTTGGATCATGCAGATTTTTTCATGATCCCTGCGTCTTCTGATGTCCGCTACTCGACCGCACACGTTGTGTATGAGTCTGTATGACTCATATCCTCTTTTTAGCTTTCCTGGTGTTGCCCATGTTGGTTTGTATTTTATGTCACATTCTCTGAATGCTCTTCTGGCATCTTCTTGGTTAAAGTATTGTATGTAGCCCATCTGCCGAATTTCCTTGAAGTTGTCTTCTTGATCGTTCATCTCTATTGCTATTATGTGGTCCAAGTAGCCAAATCTCATGAATTCTTGTAGGTATTCATAATCTGTGGTCCACAATGGTATCAAAACACACAGACGTAGGCCTGCAGTGTCATCCTCGTTCATGTTTCTTGGCACTTCTTGTCTTTTTTCGGTATTTTGTTCCGCTCGTTGATCTTGTTGTGGTGATAGACGATTAGGTTGATAGAAGTTATAGTCTTTTAACTCTAGGGCCTTGGTGGCGTCCTCTTCAGATTTATAAACTACTTCTGCCTTGTCCATATTCATTAAGCTTGTTGGTTTGTCCAAAAATTCGCATGTGCCTATTTTGTGGAACAGCGGTGTTATCTGGATTTTGGGTCCTTGATATATTACTTTTATGGTGTTGTTTTGTACTTTGCACTACGTCCTCTGACAATTATCAGAGGTGATTTCCTCTTTTTGTGTTCGGCTGTTGCTGGACTGTTGGTGGCTTCTTCATCTTGGTCTCCATTGGTATCTGATGAGTTTGCAATGCTGTTTTGCTCTAAGGCGCCTTGAATCTCAAATTTTGCTATTACTGCTGATGTTATATCCTCGTAGTCTACTAAGTAATCGTACGACATAAAAACCCATTTTTTTAGTTTTTGATTTTTATCTCAAAAACTAGTCGCCAAAATGGCTTAACATTTTTACAACTAGTAGATATCGTTGTTTTTTATTCTCATTAATTTTTTCAAAACATTTAACTATTTATTTTTTGAGTTATATGTGTTTTTTGAAAAATTACCATCTATATCATAAAAAATGAATAGATCGGTCAATCTAGAAAATCTTGCGGGAAAAAGGAGACAATTTTATGTTCTTTTAGATACACTATTGTTGAATATATTGTATAAATCATATCATTAAAAAAACCGCTGCCAAGTCATTGGCACTTAGCTTCCTCCTATTCTGCTAGTGGAAGATAATTACATGGGACAATCAACTCATTCTTTGATATAAATATTCGCTACTATTCGATACTAAAAGGATAGGTTAGGAAGACACTTGTAAGGGAGGGGTATCAGGGGAGTGGGGGTTAAGGTGGATATTGAAAGGCTAGAGCTCCGTGAACTCCTAAAATAACTTACATATATCGTAATAAAAAAAATACCAGTAATTGCGGAATCGATAATAACGTTAACAACTGCAAGTTACAAAATTGCGGGTGGCTTCATTTTTTTGTGAAAAATAACTTTTTTCACAAAAAAATTATTTTTCACGATTTCTACATACCCACAGCCGCCTTTCAGACCCTTGACGTTGTTTTCTATACTCCCATAATCGCCTTTTAAAATTTTAAAGCTCATTTCAGCACTCCCACAGTCGCATTTTAGACCATCGTAATCGTTTTCTGTATTCCCACAGTCGCCTTTTTGACCTTTGCAATAGATTTCTACATACCCACAGCCGCCTTTCAGACCCTTGACGTTGTTTTCTATATTCCCATAATCGCCTATTAAAATTTAAAAGCTCATTTCAGTACTCCCACAGTCGCCTTTTAGACCCTCGTAATAGTTTTCTGTATTCCACAGCTCCTGGGAGAGAGGTCTCACCGGAGATCCGCTCGGGACTGAAGCCCCGAGCTCTCTTAAGACGAGAGAGCGCGGGCGTCGGAGAAGGGGGAAAATATTCCAACCTTGTGGGTAGCAGTCTTTTAGGTACACTATTGTTGAATATATTGTATAAATCATATCATAATAAAAAGCAAAAATATTTTTTCAAAAATCGAAAAATGGCCATGAAATGGTCATAAAATAGTCTAAATCTTAAAAGAAAATTTACTCGAATTCAGAATCAGAAAACATATATACAGGTCCAATCTTATTACGATCGATCACGTAGTTCCAGAATTATAACATTATACGTACGCACGTATGCACGCACGCACGCACACACACACACACACACACAGACAAAACCATCTGCACGGACATTTTATAAAACCATGAAAACTCTCAAAATATACTAAGCTTTAATTATCAAATTATATGGTTTAACAAAAATAATAATGTTCAGTCACACAGAGTATACAGGGTGAGAGTTGAAGAATTTGAATCTTAATATCTTTTAAACTAAAAGGTTTCATAAGCTACAAAAAGAACCTAGCCGAAGTGATCAAAAGATCAATCTTTTCCTAAAATTTCAACTCAATTTAAACCTTTTTACTCCCGTAATCGTACGACATAAAAAAACCATTTTTTTTAGTTTTTGATTTTTATCTCAAAAACTAGTCGCCAAAATTGCTTAAAATTTTTACAACTAGTAGATATCGTTGTTTTTTATTGTCATGAATTTTTTCAAAACATTTAACTATTTATTTTTTGAGTTATATATGTTTATCGAAAAATTACCTTTTATATCATAAAAAATGAACAGATCAGTCAATCTAGAAAATCTTGCGGGAAAAAGTAGACAAATTTATGTTCTTTTAGATACACTATTGTTGAATATATTGTATAAATCATATCGTTATAAAAAAGCAAAAATATTTTTTGAAAAATAGAAAAATGGCTATAATATGGCCATAAAATGGTCAGAACTATAAAACAAAAAATTATCTAAATTCAGAATTAAAAGAAATATATGCATGTCAAATTTTATTACGATCCGTCGCATGGTTCCAAAATTATGGCGGTATACGCACACACACAGACACACACAGCCATCCGCACGGACATTTTCGAAAAACGTATGATTCGTACTCCAAACACCTCCAAATGCGTTTCCACGAAGTATTAGCAAAACTGAAAATTTTACTATTACAAAGCTTCCTCTTGAGGAGGAAGCAAAACAAGGTGTAAACACAAAAGGTGTCAGCCGTGTTATTATACGCGATCGTCCATTAATGAATCGATAAATCATCGGGTGTGTTGATACAGGTAAATTTTCCGGATCCCTTAAAAACAGAAACGACGAGGCATCAAAGGTGCGACAATCGAAAATCGAGGTCCTACAGCGTGACGCGATGTGGATGCCCTTCCGGCGTGTGGTTGTAAGGCATACAGCTTCCGAGAGGTGAGTTTGGACAGAGTCAGGGAAAAAGGGGCCTTGGAAAAGCCGAGGGTCCGAGGCGTATCCAATCGATCACCATTGGCGGTTTTTGCGCTATCCATATGTCATAGAGAGAGGCGAGAGTGTGTGCCTCGGCATCAAGAGCTCGGCTTCGTTTTGTTACGTCGTCTGGCGTCATGTGTGGCGCGAAACTTTACTCTTTCATGTATATCGTGTATAGACGCGTTCGTTTTTTCTTCCTTAAGTCGAGGAAAAAAAAAGCTAATTGACTTTTCGGAGCGATTAATCAGTTAGCCACATACACGTACACTAATGGCTCTATATTTACGTAATCCACGTATATGAATTCGCGCCGATTCCGCATATACACATCCCGAATTCCTTCATGCGAACCACGCACGCCCTGGCTGAAATCGTTTTCATTTCTGTGAGCCAGCCGCAATTTACTTCATCCCAGAGTGTAGTGTGCCAGGCTGATTCATCGCAACACGTGTGCGCCTCTATACGTCCCTGGTTTTTATAACCAGCGATGAAAAGAGCGTATCACTCGTCCGCGGCTCTCCGTCGTCATCTATTTTCGACGCCCGAGACGTCTGCTGGACGGACAAAGGAGTTATGCAAGAGCCATACACTGTGTATTATAAATGTAAATTAGACGTATAGCTCGTCCAAATATTTGATCGACGTTATACGAGGAACAGATAGCTACACAATATAATAAAAAACAAATTTTCAGTAGCGGGAGAAGTCGGGGTCCGAGATGATTGAACTGCATCCAGCTCCTTGAATCGGCTTTGGAACAGACGACGAGCTCGAAGATGCCGTGGATAAAAAACTTCGAGATGTGAGTGCGGGGCCTAGAAAGTATCCCTCGAGAAGGAGGAGAGAAGGAGGCATCGAAAATAAAAGAGCGCGGCTGGGTCAGTTTGAATAATTTTGACCACACCTCACGTCAAAGGCGACGAGCTCTCCGCGCGTATGAATACATACATTTAAATGTCTTCGAGGGGGAAAGGACCGACCGGAGAAATATTGTCCGAATTTTTTGTCGCCAAGGAGGTGGAGATAAGACTCTCTCTCTCTCTCCCTCTCTCTCTCTCTCTCTCTCTCTCTCTCTCTCTCTCTCTCTCTCTCTCTTGAGCGTATGGTGACCTATATATCTATACACACAGATATACGCACAATGACGTATACACTCGGTGTATTATTCATACGCGTATATACAAGCTTTCTTCGTCGCTGCTTTTGTCGTCGGATTTGCTTCGGGTTTTACGAGAGGAGGCACGTTTAATTGGCGCGAGGACCTCCTACGGTCAAAACTCGGTCATTGTGGGGCTATTGTATAAAGGAAGAAACGTGACCTCCGGTAAAGGGAGTAGCATCCTTCTGTTCGTGTCGGTTCGTGAACTCAAGGAATGTTTATATATACAGCGCTCTTGATTGATTCCCACTGGGCACAGGTAATACTCGAGTATAATTCATTCATATAGACGATCTCTCCAGTGGTAGAACAGCTTGTACCAATCTCAGGATATCAGTATTCTTATCAGGAGACATACACATCGATCGATCGCTAAAGATCATCGCAACAACGGTACGTATACCACTTCAAAAGATCGGTATCTCTTATACGAGCGCATGACGCTAATAATAAAGCTAATTGCCATTAGACCAAAGATTAATCCGAGTGTGTAGTGTTGTGAGTATATACATAATATGTAAGCACGACTTTCGCTCGCGGAGAACGGATTCTACTTTTTCGCGAGGCTTTTAACCTCTTCTCTCTTTTTTCCGCAGCGAACTTGATAGTTATACGCTGCAGCACGTGATGCGCCGTGTGGTGTACAGTCTCGTTAGCCTTGACATATACTGTGCTGTTGCGCAATAAGAAACTCTCTGCGCTTCGATTAGATCCTGACGACGATGATGATGATGATGATGCTCGAAAGGCTTATAGTGCGTTAAAGTTGAAAATTCGCTTTACGAGCGTTAGACGATTGTGAATCGAGTTAGCGTTCATTCATACACGAGGATATAGTTTGTTCACCTTCCGCGCGAGCTTATATCGCTCTAATTATATGCGATGTGTATGGAAGAGCGTCTATAGGTGAATCATCCTTAAAATTCGGTCTGGTATTGTGTGTTTGGCTCTGACAGTGTATATCGCGTAAAATCAATTGTTGGCCACAGAATAATATCCAGAGAAGAAGGAAAAAAAAGTGAGTCAGAGAGTTTTGAAAAGACACGCGGACGAGCATTTCTTTTTAATCGTTCTTGCAAGTCTTCAAAAAAAAGCGAATATAATGTGACTCGGGTCGTCTTATATTGTCCATCCGGAGAAAAATTTCCATTATCATCGACACTAAGATTGCTGAAGCTATTTTGACACTATATTGCTTCGTCGACACATCGCATATATGTATATGTATATCCACGCGTCTCTCGTCGCAGCGGACAAAACATGTTCCGGTCCGGTGTAGGATGACCCTATGCCGCACCTTTTGTCGAGCGAAAGGTATATACGCGCGCGTGTCTGTATGCCGACCCCGTGTCTTTGTCATTATATAACGCCATTGTGACCACACTTGCTCGGAGACGTCGAAGTCGCTCTCTCTCTCCCTCCTTTGCCTTTGCATATTATTAAAATGACGATGATTGTCATTTTTGTCTCCCCCTCTGGATTTCTTAGCTCGACCTTCTCCTCCTTCTCGTGATCGCCGTTTCGAGTCAGCTCGTTCTCTTTCTTCTTCGTCGTCGTCGTCGCGCCTCCGACGCCACCTTGCCTGCGAGGAGAGAGACGATGATGAGAGGAGAAGGACAGCGGCAGTAGAGCCACGGATGCTGCGCGGCTATTGTTGCGAGCTGCCTGCGCCTATTTTACTACTCGTTATAAGGTGGTATTTTTTTCCTCTCCGCGCGAGGCTCTACAGTCTAGACAAGCGCGTATCCTTACGGCAGGGGAATGGTAATGGAGAATTCATTTGTGTGGCGTATAATGTAGAAAGAGAGGAGGCATTGACCAGCATCTCTATCTATGAATAATTTTCAAGTGTTGTATACCTACTTACGCAAGGAGCCCCGTTTCAATAGCTGTCAAATTAGTCACCTTATAACAACGAAGATTAAGGACACGCCTCGTTCGATTTTCGCTCTTATCGATCATAGCATTGAAAAATAAAATGTAACGCACACCTTCGCGCGTTTTTCCCGTCGTCATCCATCTCCGACGATCACGTCCTTCTTCTTTTCGTGTAGTACACAATCAATAGACACTGCCTTCTGCAAAGAAAGAGAGAGACAATAGGCCGGCGATGTCGCAACCGACGATTCTCCTCGATTTCGGCTCGCGGCAGCACCTGCCGATCATTGTTTTGACATGTGCGCGAGACGTATATTGTCCAACAACGCTTCTACTAGCGCGTCTGGATTCCGAGAGCGACGAAACGGAAAAAAGGAGGCTACCGCTTGTGTCTTTCGTATACACATGCGGGTATACCACGCAGTACAGTCGGGTTAAAAAAAAAGAGAATAATCAACCGCGATGAATAATGTCACAATTTGCCGGTGGACATCAGATCGCAGATGAAATTCGGGAGAGAAGAATGACTCGAACCGATTCAATTATCTGATAATACTGTAAAATCGGACTTCCCTTCGAAAAAAAAATACCCGGAAAATTAACAATTATCCCTGGAACAACTCATATTTCAAAATGTATAGATTCAATACCAGAATTTTAGGAAAATTAAAAAAATTTTAAATATTTAGAAAAATGCGTACGTGACGCTTTTCAGTTATAGAAATTCGGAGATGCGGGCCTGAAGAGAGGAAGCGAGGGACAGATAGCCCTATCGTAAATCTCTTGAGCTGCGCGTATCGACGAGATGCATCAGCGGATGCATCATAATACCGATAATAAAGTTTTTCTGCGCGTTAGTCATTAAGGGAAAGTTCTCGGCGCGACGACCGATCCCGATATTTATGACGAGCAGCTGCATTTGTTCAAGATATCGGCACGTCTCGATCGAGCGACCGTAATTAAGAGAAGCCTAGAACAAAGCTTGGACCTTTTTTTTATAGCAGGGAAAGTTTCGGGAATACGCACGCTTCCAACTGCGTACCGATCTCGGAATTTTCCGCTGTTTTAAAATATAAATGCATATTTTGTTTTAAATAGTTTATATTTATTTAGAATCATTTAGCAACAAATTATTGTATAAACTATGCAAATTTCGATTTGCATAAGTTCGCTTTTAGCAATAGTTTTTGTGAGATGGTTTTATGTAAATGAATATGCATGCATATTTATTGTTTGCAGCTGTCATAAGCAAATTTAGAAAATAACAAACTAATAGTGCGATGTATTCATTAATTATTTTAGCACTAAACTGTATATTTTTCGATTTATACAGTTCGCTTTTGTGCATAATTGATGGATGGATTGAGTGTCTGTTTGTGAACTTTATTTTTAATTACATTTAGTTAGAACTACAATAATCGGTCGGTGTGAAGCTACGATTATTGTAGAAATATATATATTTTTGCAGAGTTATAATAATCGGTCGGTGTGAAGCTACGATTATTGTAACGATGCATTGCAAATAAATTCAGAATTTAAAAAAATTTATGATTTACGTTAATAGTGATGGCTGTAGGCATGAAATATATGTAGTTTTCAATAGTAGTTTCATTTATTTATAAACTTTCTTGAGATAACACGCGTAAAAGCTTTATTCAATAATTTTAAGTATATACTATTTAGTATCAATTTGTAGGGAATTTCACAAGCGTTAAAACGATAATATTAATTATTTTTCCTTACACTTTATTAAACTTTGATTAAAGAATAATCTAAATGCTTGGGAAATTCTATGCAAATTTGGCGTGCGCGTCGAAGCGTTAACTTTGAGAACCACGGTCATAGAGGAGAGGGCGTAGGTGGATCGAAGGGCCTGACTAATACTGCGTAGGAGGAGAGATGCGAAAATTCGGCGTAAGTGAGGGAAAGCTCAGATATAACGGCTTCTCTCACTGGCTAATTTTCGGCATCTAGGTGGAACGAGATATCCAACAACATCAAGGAGGGATGACTCTAGGCCCAATGTGCTGCAAAGGTTCACTCTCGATCGTCACTCCGGACCTCTCAGTAATCTCGGTAATATTATTCGCGCTCGGTACGCATTTAAGATTTTTTATATATATATACGCGCTCGGTACGAACTTAATCTACGGTTGTAACAACTTACAATTTTCTTTTAACTAAATAAATTTATTTTAAAACCTTTTCGAAGTGTTTATTGAATAAATATTTTATTAAAATCGTAAACGCAAATAACGAGGTTCCAGTCTGCAGAATTTCCAGCTACCAACCAAAAGTAAGTGAAAATAATATTGCTGTCCTAACTTACTAGTATCGTCACTATTTCTATCGCTAGGATAAATTGAACCGATTAACACCGGGTCTTTTCATCCCATATCTTTCCTTTTAGAATTTAGATCTGACTAACCCCGGGTTATTTTCTAAAAGTTTCCTTTCCTTTCATTTCTTTTATTTTTTACAAACATTCGAAGCACCCAGCCATTGCACGAAAGTGCAGGCTAAAAGGTGTAGATTTTAAATAAGTGCGGTAGCATCGTTGAATGTTACAGAATTGATTACCGAAAAAACAAAACAGTATCTTTTAAAAACATTTTTTTAAAAAGCGACAAGAATGCGGGGGATTAGATGCTGAAGTCATGTTGAAAATTGGAATAAAATATATGATCACAACTAATATTGATGTTGAAGACGGTTTGGTAAATGAAGCTTGTGGATTTTTAAAGCATATTACTCTCGATGAAAATGATAAACCAAAAATCGTTTGGTTGAATTTTGGAGAAAACATGAAAGTGGGATACAAAATGAAGACAAAATGTAAAGAACTTATGAGTAATTTAAAAATAGATTAAAATTTAATTCCGATTTCTGCAGTAGACGTCATAATAAATACAAAAGAAAATTATCAAATTGTTCGAAAACAAATATCCGTCATACCAGCTGAAGCTTTAACAGTTCATAAAAGTCAAGGTCAAGCTTATGATAAA
The DNA here is from genome assembly GCA_012977825.3 of Pteromalus puparum. Lineage (NCBI taxonomy): Eukaryota > Metazoa > Arthropoda > Insecta > Hymenoptera > Pteromalidae > Pteromalus > Pteromalus puparum. Next base: position 20,803,746 of record CM053172.1, on the reverse strand, counting down.
GTTTGTATAGATTTTACAAAGTTTTCTAAATTTAAAAGTAGATCGTTATTTTATGTGGCATTAAGTAGAGTTAGATAGTTAACCGATTTATACATACTTGGTAACTTTCCAAATCTGAATAGAACGAAGGCAGATGAAACTCTAAACGAACTCATGAATCATTTGAAAATTTATCATTTACAAAATTTATTCAAAGAATCGAATTAATAATAGTCTATCAAAATGTTAGGTCTTTGAACAAAAATT
>CM053172.1:20789889-20803400 GCA_012977825.3 Pteromalus puparum | reverse complement strand
ACCGGCTACTGTGCCCCTCCCCCGTCGGCGCCAGGCTAGGCCACGCCCAGTCTCTCCATACGGGCCCATATACTACTTATGGTTTCTCTAGGCTTGTTGTTGTAGGCATTGTTTAAAAGGCGNTACTACTTATGGTTTCTCTAGGCTTGTTGTTGTAGGCATTGTTTAAAAGGCGTTCCTTTGTACTTGTAGCGACGATGGGTTTTTTCCTCGCTCCCCTATGTAGAGTGTATTTCCTCTTTTGTGGGTAGAGTCGCCGCCGTTGACTTCGTATATCTATACACGAGTGCGAGTGGTCTAGGACTCCTATTTCTGCTCATTAATATGCCGTCTTCTTGTAACGACGACGAAATTCGCGTATGCTCTCGTCTTCTTCTGCACTCACGACCTCGGTGTAGTCTTCTCATTGGTGTTGGGAGTGCACGTGCACTTGCTGTTCGAACGCTTGCCTTCTCCTTCATAATATTCTCGTAGATTTTAAGACGAAGCCCTCCTGCTGGTGTTGCAGATGTGCAGGCGCTCGTAGTTCGGAAGCGTGGTTCTTTCTTCGGCAGATTTGCACAAGGCTCTTCTTCTGATGATATATATACACGTTTACTCGCTGTTTGGATACGCATCTCCTTCTTTTTGATACTCTTGCAATTCTCCCACTAGTGTGCTTATTGGCAATGTATGTGTATTCGTTGTTACCAGGGTACTTGTTTACCCGAATTTATGCGGATCAGTCTCGCGTGATTTTAATTTTATAATACGTATTTTCCATAGTCTCTTAATGATAAACTCACGACGTTACTCTATCTACCTTATGTCCGGATTTAATCTGCTTATCAGACGTTCGCTATTATTTTGATATTCGATTTTTCGCGTGATAATTATTTACGTGCTATATACCCTTTGTATATTATTTGTTTTCGTTGCTCGTGTCGTCGGCTCTCTTTCTCTTATTTCCTTAATTTATTCAATCTATGACCTATTGTGTGGTCTCGACTACCTGCTCATAAACCCGGCGCTTGCTCTCTCTTTCGTGTCATCCTATAGGGAAGGGCATTGACCTATATTTTGAATTCGACCCATTTAAATGTCTTCCTGCTTAGCTTTATTTAAATGCGAAAACTGAGCATTTAACAGTAGCATGCTACATCATATCGCTATGGTCATGATAAATATTGATGAGACATATATTTTAGCTGGTTATAAATCACGTTCAGTTGATAAACAAACTTTTTCAAAAAATTTTGAATCATTTGAAATAAATAAGGACAATGGCAGTAACGTTATTGTTATTGGAGATTATAATTATGATGCTTATTAGAAAAATGCTTTCTTGAAAATTATCTTAATAATTACAATTTAAAAAGAACTCTGCAAACGAAAATTTCGACGACAAATTTTAATACACGAATAGATATTGTTTTTATAAATAAAAGCAATAAAAATTTTGAAGCAAAGGTATATGAAACTTATTTCTCAGATCACAAACCAATCTTCGTTTTTCAAATGTATTAAAGTCTTTTTACTCTCGTAAACGTTGGACATAGAAAACTCATTTTTTTAAGTTTTCGATTTATTACTGAAAAAATAAGTAGTCAAACCACTTGAAATTTTAGTGAAATATAGTTTGACACGTGACCCATTAACGTGATTTTTTTCGTGAGGTTCTAATATTCCAATTAAAAGATATGGCTTCTTCAAAAAAATTCACGATTTTCACATTTTCTGCCAAACGGTGCGGTCGATCCCGAGGGCCAAACGGGAAAAAGTAGGTAATTTTATTATCTTTCAAATGTGTAGTAGTNTCACCATTTTCACATTTTCTGCCAAACGGTGCGGTCGATCCCGAGGGCCAAACGGGAAAAAGTAGGTAATTTTATTATCTTTCAAATGCGTAGTAGCTGAATTGTTTGTAGCAATGGGAAGATAAAAAGAACGCAAAATATAGTTTTGCAAAATTAAAAAAATGGCCATAAAACGAAAACTAGTTGGCAAACTCAAAAAATACTTATTTTCCCGAATTCAGAATTCCAAAATAGATATACATATCAAATTTTATTGACATTTACAGACTAGATTCAGAAATATTACGGTATACATACACTCACACACACACACACACACACACACACACACACACACACACACACACACACACACACACACATACACACATCCATACGGACATTTTCTAAAAACACGTGATTCGAACTCCAAACACCTCAGAATGGATTTCTAACCTATTTTTGACAAAGTCGAAAATTTTACTATTACAAAGCTTCCTCTAGGAGGAAGCAAAACTAAAGAATAGAATTAGACTAGGTAGTTGAACGAAGAAAATAGTTAAATGATTTTAGTGAAGATTATTATTCGGATTGTTTTTGTTTATCTCGCTAAACGCGTACTTTAGAACCTCCTTAAATTTAAATTTTAAATTAATGCGGAAATATACGTTGTCTTTCTCGTTATTTTCAATTTTCTTTTCTCTCAATTCAGGATTCAAATTGGCTAATTGTAGTTTAATTTCTTCAAGACGCTTAAGTAAGAAATGTTTTTCAGTTAAGAGTCGTGTTATGAGCACTTTCTTACCGGCTCTCTTTGATTTAAATGATTTTAATTTGTCACTCAACGTGCAGTGTTCTTTATTCATCTGTTGTATTTCGTTTTGGAATTAGTGACCGCTACTAAGCGAGTCTAAAGGAAAGCCGCTGCTCAGCAGGCTTAGGAGTCAAAAGAGGGGTCGCTGTTACAAGCGAACCTAGGGATAATGTTGTTAAAGCCAGTAAACCATAGGATTTAGAGTGACCGCTACTGAGCAGGTCCAAGGAAAGTTGCTAAGAAGCACAGTTGGGATGGGTACAAAACACAATCAACAGAAGAGGAAAAAAAATCAGTGTTAGGATCGGTGAAATTATTTGAATTTAAATCTTGACAATATATTTAAACTAGAATCTCGATGTAATGATTATTCCAAAAGCCAATAAAATTCGAGAAAAACTTAAAAGCATTCGTTATTTGCTTTGTTAAGTTATAAAAACCCAAAAATAATATGAATATTCTATAGTATTTGCGTGATGGATCCAAAGTAATTTTACTGTTAACAATAAAAACTAAATGCTAAAGTGTCTTTTGAAAATTCTCAAGACTTCCTAATAGAATCAAAGCAATAAATGATTTGAAATCTATAACTATTTTACGCACTGGACATTGAAACTAAAGCTAAATCCCAAAGATCTCTTATATTAAAATTCAGTAGTAGTGAAAATATCAAAATATAAATTTATTCTGTTACTAATAATTCCTCTGAGTTGCTAGTATTTTGTAATTTGCAATTAAATTAATTAAACTATTGCTAAAAAAAAAAATTAACTTAAGTGTGCAAAGCGTAAAGATTTCCGAAAAGATATAAATTATAGTATATTGTGTGCCAAGGGCGTAAAGTAAAGCACTTAGCCCTTGGTGCACACCATATTTTTTGTAACGCAAGTACAGATTTTTGCGTTTTTTTTTTTTTAGATATTGAGTGCGACTGATGCAACTTTTTTTCAGAATCGGCGACCACACTCTTAGTAGAATAATTTTTAAATATATATATATGTATATGTGTATACATATAGAAAATTTCCCGAAAAAATGTTAGCGGGCGTTTTTCAGTTTTTTTTTTTGCCCGCCGGTCTGAAAAAAGTTACTTTAGTCCCGCTTAATAGGTCAGAAAAACGCGAAAATCATGCTTGTGTTACAAAAAATTATTATGGCTTATTATTACCTTATATAGGGTTGTCTTTAAAATAAAATATAAAAATAAATAATTAAAGATAAAAATAATTTTAAAAAAATCATTAATTCCCTCTAATTATGTGTTGTTTCAAATTTTCCTTATCCCAGAATTATTAATTATGTCTACTAGTAAACCCTGAATGTCCCTTCACGAAATATTTATTTAATTATAAAAGTTCGCAGAGAATTGAATGCAAATAAATCGAAAATGTATTAATATTCGACCAATTGTTATCATTTAATTAAGTATTATTTGTTTATTATGACAACCAGAAAATTTAATTATATATATATGTACCATAAAATTCCCCGAAAAAAAAATTAATTATTACTCTAAACTATTGAATTCAACCCGTACTAGTGTAATCTATCAACATGTAATTGCTTTATAATTATTCCCTTGCTTAATATTTGTCTAAACACGAAGTTCCCTTATCCGATTTGAATTGCGCGCCAATCTCAAAATGGCCGCCGCGCGCGCTCTCAGCGTCTTGACTCTATCTCGACTCGACCGCGTCAGTGCCGCGTGCCTAGTCCCGCAGCGTTCGAAAACTCCCTAGCCGCGCCTAGTTCCACGTGTAGCGTCTGCGCCCGTATGAACAATCACGAGGCGTCGACTGCTGCCGTGTTTAACCTCGCGCGCGTCGCGTCGCTTATTTTCTCGACCAATTATTATTGTTAAATCGCGGTGAAAATTGTGCGTGCGTGTAATTCAAAAGTTTGTAAGTGCGTGATCTACCCGTGCAGGTATTTTTCGGGACGTTTCTTCAATCGAAAAAAACGATGCGAGTATGCAAAAATCAAGGGCCCAGGACAGTCTACTCCCAAGCAGTACACACCTGTTGCTGCTTTTAGATAAGTTATCTTTCCACTAAAATATTTTTGTGTGAGTTACTCTGCATGACACAAGAGCAAGTTTCTTTGTGTAAATATTATTTTATTCTAGGTGTTCAGCAATATCAGCATGAAAATCAAGCCCAAGATGCGTGTAACTACAAGTTGTATTTGCTTGTCGACACAGATGTACAGGTATATGTAATCATCATTATTATTATTATAAATTATACGTGCTTTGTATGCTTCAAAGCGTATGGATTTAATGGTTTTATTGTTAGAGTTTAGCATTAAAATTTTAAACGTTTGTGCTTTGCTTTATGAAAACTTAAAAGGGCGATTTGAAAACGCTCAAGGGTTCTATTTATTTTGGATTTTCAATGTATTTGATAAAACTTTGAGTTTAATTAAAAAATTCTCTTCTCTAAACTTGTTGCATATATTGTAGACTTTGAATAAATATTGAAAAATGAAAATCGTCGTGCAAAATCGCAATTGGCTGAATTACTAATTCAATTTATATTTTTCAGCATTAAACTACTGTTCACTAGACGTTGCATTGGTCCAGTGAATGGTGCATTGGGACAGGAACCCGAACTTAAACCATTCACCCTCGTCGACCAGCACTATGATGATGCTCTTGGGATTTTTAACAAATGATTGGCAACGTATGGGATTTCCTAGACCAAAATGGAGTAACCTTCGAGTATTCTGGTGTGTGCGTACATCTGCTTTGTATTTTACAGATATGTGTGTATTGTCAAGGTAATGTGAGTGTTTGTAGTGTGCAACTAAAATTTGTGCATAAAAAGTGCGACAACCTATTGTGATGCATGTGAGAATGGCTGAGAGTTATGATTTTGCTATTACGTGCAGTGAATGAAACCTTCAATATGAATGATTCTAAATTCTTCAAATTTCTACGCGAAATGCTTTGAAATTTACTTCTAATGCTGATTTTTACATATGAAATTAGTACATTTGAACACGAATGTTTCAATATTTTAAGTTAAGTGTGCAAGAAAAATGTGATAAATCTCTGAACTTAGTCTCGAATGATTTCAAAACCTTTCGCTACTTCTAATCATTTAAATCCTTGAGAGCAATTTGGTGTGTGTAGAGTGTGTGAATTTAGATTCGTGCAAATAATGTATGATATTGTACGAGTAAGGTTTCCAGTGTGTACATTTAAATTGCAATCACTGAGGGAAAATTGCACAAATACATCAAAGTGCATATGTTCAAAATAACCAGGTGAATGAGAGTTTTAAAGTTAATGATTGTCTTAGTGCTATGTGTGTGATTGAGTGTCCTTACCAACTTGTTGTCAGACACTCAAAGAGTTCATATTATAAATATTGTATGTTTATGGTCCTATTTCAAAATATTAAAAATTTCCTCTTTTTTGCAGAAATCACCTCTTGGGATCTGTATGGTCCAGAAATACAATTTACAGACTGTGTAAATTGTATTTCTGCACTCATGCACCAGCGTAGGACAACGCTCTAGTTCGACAGTGGCTGGGAAATGTCACGAACACTCAATGTTCTTGTTCATCGACTAGATTAAGGTGATTATGTGTCATTTATTTATTTTGTGAAAAACTTTTTTTTATTTCCTAACAGGCCCTTCCCTCTACTATGAATTACACTATTTTACCTTTTTTTTGTCAGTTGCATTATTATGCTATATCATTATGGGTAGGTCAATTTCATTCGCATATGATATTTCCTGTCTGCGTGATTATTTTTGGACCAGTATTTACTAGAACTTTGTTTATTCACAAGGATTTATTTTTTGTGATTGAAACTTGAATAACGGTCAACACTCTGAATCTAAATTCGTAATCAAACAAACAAATTGAATTTATATCTTTTCTTTGAAAGCAATTCTTGAAAAGAAAAAAAAATGCAGCTAACCAAATATTTGTGATTCGAAAATGGACCTGAGCGATGTTGATTTTATTTCTTTTCCAGGAAAAGCGGAAAGCAACACGTGGGTGGAAAAGAAATTTCAAGCATTTAAAATGGCCGCCGCTTGGATAATTGCGCGTCGGCGTTGCGACGCCACTGCCATTCAACTATACTGCGCGCGTGGAATTGAAATTTGACACCTACTCTTTGTCCATATACCACGCTGATTTTATCTTTATATGGAAATTTTCCTTAATCACGCATTATATCTTTTTCTGATTATATATATATATATATTTCTCTTATTAACTTATTTATTCACGCATGCAAAACAATTCGACTTAACAAAATCAAGAGAAGAGAGAGAAAATCAAGTTAAGCCGAGACACGCAATATCTCGGTGAGACCTCCAATTTTTTGTTACGTGGTTTTTAACCGCGAACAATTATTTTATTTTTTGTTTGAGCTTGTGTGTCAGACACTATACAGCATCGAGAGAATGAAATTCAGTTGGAATTATCTCTCCGCGACCAAACTCAACTCTCTCTTTTTATATTTCACTGTTAAATTATTATTCAAATTTCTTGCCTTCTGATTGTTGTGTGGATATCTCTGGAATAAACTTTCTCGTGCTTGGAGGGTTATTATTGTATCGAGTCAAATAAAGGATTTCAAAATCTATTTTTATTAGTCCAACCGATAATTAATTTTATTCAATTACTTTTAAACTCTCTCTTTAAATTAAATTTTCGCAACATCTTCTATCTGTTCTAAGTTAAATACTTATAAATCTCTATATTTCAAATCTGAATCTATATCTACTCAACTGAAATCTTATTTCCGTTCGGCACCTTGGCACGACACGGAGTGACGAGAGAGCTTGGCTTGGGGACGCTCGGAAGTCTTCCGGACCTCCCACGCTGTCCCAAGCTTCACTTCCCCTCCGCTACGTCACAGCGTCGGTGCTTGTTGCACTCATTAGGCCTTACGGGGCCTGGCAACGGTCGAGCGTCGAAATTGCAAGCGCAGCATCGCACGCACGCAGGTAGCCATCGGCGGGGAAGGTGTTTAGCTTAGCGAGATTCTTGGCTACTTGATACTTTTGTGGTCTTGAATGCTCGCTATGCTTTTACTATGTGGAACTTTCTCGAAGCTATATTCGAAATAATTATCGAATAATGGGAACGGGAAAGTTGTCACATAACACAACCGGCGAAAATTGTCAAACCGAGAAACACCGTAAGCGTCGAGGTAGGCAAAACAAAACGCGGGAGACCGAAAGGTTTAAAAAACAAATCGTGTGAAGTTCAGATTAGTCTATCTCCGAGAAGAACGCGAGCCCAACAGGCGGCGGGTACGGCTGACGACTAAAATCACGCAAACAAGTAGGAAGCTTCATTTTCCCCATAAACCATCCCATTTCCCCTAACTTACAATCCCCTTCTTACCACGCAATAACGAACGAAAATGGGAAAAGTTAAACGAGGACCCGTCTGGAAGTTTGCATCGGAGCTCCTGTACTCCATCGTCGAGAACATCGAGAATCCTACAGCCCAGACCACCACACCAGTCCCTACGGAAGTCAGCTCGTTGATCAAACCAACGACCGTTCCAACAGGACTAGGAGTGGAACAGGATCTGCTGGACCACTCAATCTTCGCAATGCTGAAGTTACCGGCCGACATGGAGGCCAGGAAGCAGCGATTGCTGAAGAAACTTCAGCTAATCGAGAACGCTGAGTTTAAGCAAGCCCTAGTACGCAGGCAGCTGGCGAGAGACCGAGTGAATGAGCTCAGGACCAAACTCATCGCGGCACTAGAGGAGGCCATCACCGTCAGGACTGAGATAAGAAAGAAGTTCGGGCACCGTCAGGAGTTGCCCAAAGAAAATCCAGCCCTGAAAGAAACGGTCGCATTTCTTAAGAGCAAGTCCGCCAAGACGAAGCTTGCCAAAACACCAGCACCAACGGCCGTCCCAAAGGTGGCTACAACCAAAACTCAAGGCCACTCCAGCACTAACGGATGAAGAACTCGGCCGATACCGACTAATGAGCAGCTGAACCGCGAGTTTAGTCGTGAGTTTAAGCCTCGAGCGAAGAACAAACTTCCTTCCTTCACGAAGTCCGGACCCTAGTGTCCCATCTGCGGGTATAGAGGAATATCTCGACTGGATGAATGCCCAAACTATGAAGTTCATGGGCTGGACTTGACGTACGGAAATAAGGCCAAAAAGAACCCGAAGTAAAAGCTGGCTAACGGCCCAACGTACTTTGAACTCCACACCTTATCCCTACCTCCGTCCACTTCAATGCAGAAATTCAGGTTTATTCATTTTCTTTTTTCCCCCCTTCTTCGATCTGAGGCAAAAAACTGCCGTGTCGGCCACCAGCCGTTGTTATGTAGAAAGAGAGACGAAAGATTCCCAATAAAAATTGTCTTTGTTCTGTACTATTAACTGAAAAATATATTAAAAAAAGGGAGAGGTGTCGGTGGGACACCCGGTTGGAACGAAGTTCCTTTTATATCATGTATTAAATAAAATGTACGATTGAATAAATTAACAGCGTTGGAGAGTAATTAAACAAAATAAATGAAAAATAATAAAAAAAAATACGAATGATGTGCACGAACACAGCTGACACTCACGTGGCTTGGCTTTTAGACATGTACATAACGCGCTATAGGCTTGTAGCGTTGGACGATATTTTCTTTTCTGTGGTCATGCGCTACTGCCTCTNAGCGTTGGACGATATTTTCTTTTCTGTGGTCATGCGCTACTGCCTCTGTATATATATATATATATATATATATATATGCAGAGACAGTAGCGTATGAGGAGTGGGTGCCTTGGAAGTGGTTATTCCAAGGTTCTCAAGCTCTCTCCAAATCTCAGGGAGATCAATCAGGGTTGACAGGCGTGAATAATAATAATTCAGCCTGGCTTCCTCGACCCGTCGATGAGCTTCGTCCCTTGCTAGTCGGTAAAAATACAGATCCCAGGGTAGACGAGTTCTTCGAAATCGCCTATTGAGAGAGAGAGAGAGAGAACGAGTAAGAGTGAGAGCTCAGGTAGGGTTAGGGTGGTGGTGTTACCGACTGGTCGCGCATGGATGACGAAATATAACAACCATGCACCGACGGCCAGGGGTCCTACCGCTCGCGCGCCACGGCAATTAGTCTGCTCAGTCCATCTACGAGACACGCTATCATAGCGCGCCGCTACGACTCGACACACTAACTCCGCGTACGACTTGCGAGAGCCACTTCGAACAGCAACCATGCTTCCGACAATGTCCGTTGACGAACTTCAGGGCAACATCCATCCGTGTGGCAGGACTGTTCAGCGTGCGAGGCCTTGGCCACGTCCAATCGAGTGTTCACTCTCACTGTACCACCAAACTTATTGTAAGCACCAGTTTTCACTCGCTTGTGTTCGATTAGGCATGACTCTCTCTTTTGACTCCCTTTCTCGCTCGTAGAAGTGTGCGGCGTTGCACTATCTACTTATAATTGATCCTGAATTGATACAATATACATTATCTAATTTAACCCTTTGTGTTGTTTACTCAACGCGACCCATGCCGCCTCCGCAGGCTGGTGTGAAACTACACGTGCATTATCTGAGCCGTGCCTTCTGCACGCCCGACATTCAATTATAATAAACAGGGCTCTTCTGGCCCTGGTTTTAACGTATGCACCGAGAATAGGCGAACGTCACATTACATACAATTTTATATCAACTAAATTTTTCTATTGTATTCGATTTTTGTAAATTTTAGACGTTGTGTAAATCTGCTATTAATTCTTCAAATTCAAAGTGGAATATAATTTTTTTAATAAAGGTTTAACGCTAGCAGCCAGCAGAGCAATTAGCAGTGTACATATTATATGTCTCTTGTTTTCTCCGCATTGACGAAGGCTCTCCCTTTCTAAGTGGTTGGTGAGTACTTTTATACGCAGCAGTCAGGGTGACAGTAGCGATGATGTAGCGAAATTTTTTATTATATTCGATTTGTAAATTTTTGTAAATCATTTTTTTTTTTCAACTCAAGTAGATGCAATTTAAAATGTCAATAATTTCTTAGCATTAGTAAAAAAATAGGTATACACCAGGTCTGAAATCCTGGAGCTTACAGGAAGACTAGCAGCGAGCAGAGCGATAAGCAGTATGCATGTAGTATATATTGTTTCCTCCGCATTGACAAAGGCTCTTTGCTAAGTAGCTCCAGTGTGATGATCAAGTGGCAGCATCAGGGTGTTGTTACACCGATAACGCCGTGAATATGCAGCAGCAAATAGTATATCGTGCAACTAGAGAGGAAAACTGGCTATTTCTAGCGAAAATCATGCCTTGAGCACCAGTGGGAGTCGAGGGCGCCGTAGCACAATGGGGCGAAATAAAAAAAAATAGACGAAAACCAGCTTCCCTTCTGATTGAGACCAAAATAACTTCCACCACGGTGAAAATGTTTATTATTAGGTATATTTAAACTATAGAGAACAACAGACAATTTCTATATGTATCAAATACCAGGTGCAACATGTGTCCAAAGGCCAAAATTCACAATTTCCATTTTTTCACTCACCGCAGACTTACTTCCATTCTAAGCATCGAAAAGCACTAAAACTTTACAAACATGTTTGAAATAAACATAGTTCTGATATGAGTGTGGAGATTTGTGAGTAAATTCAATCTTAAAATGTTAAAGTGAAGATAACTTTTTAAGATTGAATTTACTTACAAATCTTCACACTCATATCAAAACTATGCATATTTCAAACATGTTTGTCAAGTTTTAGCGCTCAGAACGTTACCCTCGTTAGAAAAAGCCAATTTCCCCTCCCCTAGTTGCACAATATACTATTTCTGATTCTAAATACAGGAAAATTTTTTGCTTCCTTCCTAAGGAAGCCTTGTAATAGTAATTTTCGGAGTTTGTGTAAAAACATGTGGAAAGTGTGTTTTGATGCATTTTTAGTCGAAAAATGGTATTTTTGGAAAATGTCCATACGGATGTGTGTGTGTGTTTTGACTTAAATATTTTGAAAAAAACTTAAATAAAACTTTTCTCTGCGAAAAAAGTTTTTCTTCTTTTTCTTCAATAAAGATTTTCCAGATTTAATGTTTTGCTCAATTTTTGTAATAAAAAAGGTGATTTTTTACACTTAATATGGAAGCTGTTTATGATAGCTATACATGAATAAGTTTTTGTAATCTTTGGTGATGATTCTCTGGGGACTGCGCAACAGATACACAGAAAATTTAAGCGATCCCCAGAGAATTTTAAATGAATTTTCGATGCATCTGTCGCACGGTCCCAGAAAATATATCTATTGTTTGGTCAACCTTTTGATAATTCCCATGGTTGTTTAATGTTAGTTATCTTTAAAAAAAGCTATTAATTTTTATATAAAAGTGCTGTAAACGGTAGAATAGAATTTCCAATCTAGAATACTCGACAGGAACCGCAGAACGGTTTCTTGATTGAGGCGCACGGTCCCAGTAATTACTGTTTTCTCAAAAATAAAGCTTTACATCAGTAGCATATTGTGTACGAAGAAAGTAAAGTGGGATTTTTTAGCCTACTTATACCAAAAAGCCTACTAAATCCTTCATGTACACAGTATTTTTTATAACGTATATAGAGTAATCTACAGTAAACATTTAATTCTGCTACGTGCACAAAAATGCAAAATAAATATTAGATGTTACATTCCCGCGACCACTTTTTTCTTATTCTATAGCATATATAGAACACTGAAAAAGTGATGATCCTTCGGAATCGGGCTTGGCACAATGCTTTCTTTCTGGACAATTTAGATTATTTAATAAGAAATTTACGTAAGGAATATTAATCCAAAGTAGCCACTGCTCAACGACATGTACTAGTACTTGTACTCAACGTCTATGAGCGCAAACAAAAAACCGCTGCTAATTCATTGGCACGTAGTTTCCTCCACTAAATTTATAGGTCCAATAAATATAACTGAAAAAATAAGTAGTCAAATAACTTAAAATTTTGATGGAATATAGTTTGACATGTGACCCATCAAAATGATTTTTTTTGTGAGGTTATGATATTTATTTTTGGGGTTATGAATTGAAAAAAAATCACCTTTTTCATTTTATCTGCCGAACGAAGCGGTCGATCCGAGAACCAAACGGGCTGAAGTAGGTAACTTTATTATCTTTTGAATGCATTTTAGCTAAATTGCTTGTAAGAATGGGATGATTGAAAAAAACGCAAAATAGTGTTTTTCAAAAATCAAAAAATGGCCATAAAAAAGTAATTAAAAAAATAAAAAATAACAGTTTTCCCAAATTGAGAATCTATTTGTATGTAAAATTTAATTGATATTGACAGAGTAGTTCCAGAAATATTACAGTATACATGCACATGCACACACACACACACACACGCACACACACACACACACACACATCCACTCACGCACACACACACACACACACACACACACACACACACACACACACACACACACACACATACACCCACACACGCGAAACAACGAAAATGAAGATAGTGCATGAAGATGTTCCTGTTAGCACTAGCTTACCTTGCCTCTCATTCTCGCTTGTCTCCATGTCCCCTGGCAGATGCTGAAACAGATATCTTGTGCAAGGATAATTCGACGGAGAGACATCTTAACAGACGTTCGTGCTTGACTCGCACTCGGCCGTCACAACACCCTCCGCCAGACGCTGTGTACTCTGCCAGGTGTACCAGGTCGTACTCAAGCATGTCTGACTGGGCATTAGGGACGTGTAATAAGTATTCATCTTTAAGAAAAATCTCTAATTTTGGAACAAAGTTCCTTATTGCACGTTACGCATGCTTGGCGGATGGGGGCTAGCCCGCAAAAAGTGTAACATATACACTATAGCAAAATCGTCACGACATATTTTTGCTGTAGTATGCTCTCTCTCTCTCTCTCTCTCTCTCTCTCTCTCTCTCTCTCTCTCTCTCTCTCTCTC
>CM053172.1:20751728-20789876 GCA_012977825.3 Pteromalus puparum | reverse complement strand
CTCTCTCTCTCTCTCTCTCTCTCTGCCGGCCCTGGTGAGTACTAGACGCTTTGTTGTGTACGCCTACTTTGTACTGCTTTTTCTGCCGCACTCTGCCTTCGGGTGCCTTCTGTTACAGCGTGTTGCACGCACCTTAATGCAACCTTCAGAGTGATATATAATTCACTGGAGGCTGCATTCTTTTCTCTTCACCATCTTCGCTGCAAGCATCTGCCTCCTCACCTAACCTCAATTTGCTCGGCTTTGTTTTCTTTCCTGCTTGGCTTGGTTTTTGCTCTCCACACAGCCTCGACGCGACATCTCACAGGACAAGGAAACAACACGCTCTACATTATCGACTGCCAGTAAGACTTGCCGACGAAATAAGTACAAGTGGAGTAAAGCCCGCGGATCCACCTTCGATCATCTGCGATAAATGCGACAAGCCTATACAGACCAGGGACCCTAAACAATGTGAACTTTGTCACAATTACTTTCACACCAAGTGTATCTCATTCCGGTCCCTGCCTGTGAGAGGCGTTGCGACGTTTGCCAGTGCGATCTGTGCTGACATACACATCAGGGGAAGGCTTGAATCCTCACTCAACAGCAGCACCCAGACCGTCTCTAAGGGCAACTCCACCACCAACCAGGGCAAGGCCAACAGCACCGCGACCAGAAGAAAGCCCCTCTCTGCGCCCCCCTCGACCAGTACATCACGCAACCAGTCGCCGGCGCGTCAAACATCGTCGAATAAAGCTGATAAAGCTGATGTTACAATGCAGGACATTCTCGCAGCGTTGACGGAGATACGCGCCAAGCAGGACGAGGCGGTGAAGGAGCAAAGGAACATGTCCAGGAAGATCTCTGGTCTGGAGGAAAGGCTTGGCCCCATCGAGCTGCGTCTCAGGGCCCTCGACGATCTGCCTCTGCTTCAAACCCGTTTGGAGAAGGCAGAGCAGAGCATCACGGAACTCAGGGCGCAGCTACAAGACCTGTCTGCAAGGCCTCTCCCTACGCTGCCCAAGGACGGCAACAACAACAACAGCAACAACAACGCCGCCACGCCTGCCACTGTCATCCCTGCGGAGATCGCCAGTCTGCGCAGTGAACTGCAGAAGGTAAAGCGACAGCAGGAAACTTCTGCCAACAACACCGTGGTACTGTCGGGTCTATACTACACACGTGAGACCCGCCTTGACCTGCTGGCATTCTCTGTGCTGTCGGCCCTAGATCCTTCTGTCCTCAGAAGGGACATCGCAGGAGCAAGGCTCATGGGAAGACTTAACGCAGCCACTGCCACCTCGGCTGCAGACAGCAGACTTCCACCGATTGCTGTCACCCTGTCGTCCCACGCCCTTGTTCGTTCGACCATCCTTGCGAAAATTAAAAAGGGCAAACTCCATACAGCAGAGTTAGACGCTGGCATTCTCGAGGAAGCAAAGGCCCTAGCCCCAGACCATCAAGGGCTAGTGAACATCAACGAGATGCTTCCTCGAGAGACCCATAAGCTTCGCGTCAGGGCCAGACTGGAGGCCAAGAAGAGGAACGGGTGCAGAACCTATGTACGGGATGGAACTGTCTACATCCGTTCTACAGAGGATACGGAAAGGGCCACCGTCATCACCAGCGACGAAGACCTGACAAGTTTTTTGTCCCAGTGGCCGCCGGACAACATCAACCACTGAAGACGGTTCATCTCATTCCACCCGCACCACCATCAGCACCGTCAGCATCATCTACTACATCATCGACCACATCCTCATCAGTTTCCAAGGTAACACTATCCGAGGGTTTGAGGGCCTGCCACTTCAATGCTAACTCCCGCACGGGTCAAATTGAGGCGGTTAGGCCCTTTTTGTCCACTCGTCCCTCCTTTCACGTAATAGCTGTGACTGAAACCTGGCTAGACGAAAAGGTTAAAACAATCCCTTTACTTGACGACTATATACTATATAGACGGGACAGAAATAGAAATGGTGGAGGTGTGGCCCTCTACATACACAACACTTTGACTGCTACCATCATTGCATCATCTGACGGTACATGGTCTGGCAGGCCGGGGAAGCCGGAGAATCTCTTCTGCGAGATTTCTGCTAGGNATTTCTGCCAAGGGAGTATCTCCCATCTTTGTCGGCGTTGTTTATCGTCCACCACATGCCCCTTTCATCCAGGGCAATGATTTCATAGAGAAACTCTCTACACATATGCACTGCTACTCCAACAAGCTGATCATGGGTGATTTCAACGCTGATCAACTTTCCTCTTCCGAAGATGCTAAGTTCATCAGAGCCTTCATAGAGGAGAACTCCCTAGAACGAGCAGGATAGCCTGCTTGAACACTGGAAGTCAGACACACCCTTCATAAACGGACATGACCTCATAACGGCCACTCTCGACGTACAGATGCCACGACACGTACCTAAAACCTTCACCTACAGAAACTACAAAGGCATCTGCGCCGAGAAACTGAGGAACCACCTCGGGGCATGCGACTGGTCATCCCTCGCCACTTCATCACTCGACGAATGCATTGCTGTACTCAACACCAACTTAACTAACGCTGTAAATCATCTCGCCCCATTACGCACAGTGACACCTGGACAGAAGCGCCACCCGTGGTTCACCACGGCTCTTCGTGGACTTGTGAAAGAACGAGACAGACTTTACAGGCGATTTCGCAGATCACGTCTCCCATTAGATCTATTTTTCTATAGACTCGCTAGGGATGATGCTCACAGACAGGTCGAGGAGGCTAGGCTGAACTATTATCATTCACGCCTGTCCTCCCTGACAGATGTCGGCGAGATCTGGAGAGAGCTAGAGAAGCTTGGAATAACATCTTCCAAGCTAAAACCACCTTCTCGCTTCTCAAACGAAGACCTCAATATGCATTTCAGCGGCATTTCCAACAACCCGCAAGCTCCTGCTGTTGAGGATTATCTGCGTACCCTCGAGAGTCTGAATTTCCCTGAACATTTCAGTTTTAGGGTGATTACGGAATCGGACGTTTTAGCTGCAATAACGCACTTTGACTCCCAGGCCAGAGGTAGCGACGGCATCCCACAGGTTGTTAATCACAAGGCCCTGCCAGTACTCGCTCCCATTCCTCGTCATATTTTTAACCTGTCATTAAGCGAGTCGTGCTTCCCCTCTAACTGAAAAAAGTCATTAGTGCACGCACTAAACAAAGTCAGCTCTCCTACATCTTTAACTGACTATCGTCCGATCTCTCTTCTATGCTTTCTGTCAAAGGCGCTGGAGTGGCTGGTGCATAAGCAAATCTCTGAGTACCTTGAGTCCCGGCTTTTTCTGGACGATTTGCAACATGGTTTTCGCAAAGGCCACAGCACTCAGTCCGGCCTACTCAATCTAACGGATGAAGTCAGGCGTGGCATTAATAACAAGAAGGTAACTCTTCTTCTTCTCTTCGATTTCAGTAAAGTCTTTGACACTGTATGTCAGGTCAAGCTTCTCCGAAAGCTAACACACTTCTGTTTCTCTAAGCAAGTTATCCGCTGGGTTGCCTCATATATCACAGGCAGAAAACAGGCAGTCGTTGGTGATGACGGCGAGCTTTCCACCTTTCGTCCTCTCAACACGGGAGTACCGCAGAGATCTGTCCTGGGTCCTCTGCTATTCTCCCTGTACATCAACGACATCAGTTTCTGCCTGGACCCCGATGTATCACATCTCATCTACGCGGATGACTTGCAAATCTACAGCCAATGCCACCTTGAGGAGCTCGACTCTTGTTCCGCGAAGATGTCAGCTAACGCCGAGAGGATTACAGGTTGGGCTGCACAAAATCATCTAAAGCTAAACGTTCTTAAAACTCAGGCGATCGTCCTGGGCTCCCCCCACTACATTAACGCTTTACCAAATGTCGCTAACACCTCTATCAATATAGAGGGAGCCCAGGTCGAATACCAATCGTCTGTGCGCAGTCTGGGAGTGGTGCTCGATTCTAAATTCAACTGGAAAGAGCTCGTCACACAACTGTGTAAACGTGCTCCTCCACTAATGTATGGGCTATACTTCTTCAGAAAGAGCACCAACCAAGAGTTGCGCAAACATCTCGTGCAAGCACTGCTGTTTCCCATAATAGACTACTGCTCTCTAGTATACTGTGACCTTACTCAAGAACTTGACACTAAACTACAGAGACTGGTGAACACAGGAATACGTTACATCTTTGGTGTAAGGAGGGACGAGCACATCACCCCCTACAGACGTGAACTGCAATGGCTCACCACCGCCGGGCGTAGGAAGTACTTTGCGGCCTGTTTTCTCAGAAAACTTTTCAACACTGCCACACCATCGTACATCTTGGCCTTTTTTGACTTCCACGTCGCACTCCGTCCTGTGAGGGGTGAGGTGACTGCCCTGGACATCCCTCCCTTCGGCACAGAGACACTGAGGAACTCATTCCATATCAGTGCCTCATACCTCTGGAACTCCTTACCATCTCATCTTCGTGACAATAGATCTATCACTCAGTTCAAAACGCAAGCTAAGCACTACTTCCTCGCACAAGAGAGTACATAATATCTCCAAACAGCATTCGTCACCCATCTCTCGCCTCTATTACTCTCACACTTATTCACCGCCCTTTCATCAATGAACAGCTATTCAACTTATTACTTGAATTAATAATTTTATACAACATAATGGACATCAATAAAAATTATCTAAATCTAAATCTACAATCTCTCTCTCTCTCTCTCTCTCTCTCTCTCTCTCTCTCTCTCTCTCTCTCTCTCTCTCTCTCTCTCTACTACACTCACTGAGATGATAGAAATAATATATCGCGCATTATGCCTATATCTGAGGAATTGCTATCGCTCCTCAACGTCGACACCGTAGCGGAAGATCTCACTGCTGAGGTAATCACAGCGTACGACTCGTTATCGCCACCAAAACTATTAAACACTCCTCTAACAAGAAGCCGTGGGTTGTTGATGTAAACATCCGTGCACTAATGAACGAGTGCGATCAAACTTACCAATCAACGACTCACTTAGGTTCATTCAAACAATACAAAAAATTATGTGCTCTCCGTAGCCAAGTGCGAAATAGACTTGACACGGCCAAAAACCAGTATATTTCACAAAGACTCAACATGGTACCCGATTAGCGAGCGAGATGGACTGTTGTGAACAGCATGCTACGCCGTCACCTTTTTCATGTTTTACGTCGGACCAACTCAATAAGCACTACGCGAGCATTACTAATGTAAAACTACCTGTTTCTACTGACACGCTTAATGATTTGTTATCGTCGCCACGTGCGGACTTTGTGCGCGAGCAGTTCGACATTGGAAGCTTCAGCGATGACGAGGTTCTCGCGGTGATCTTAAATGCTAGTTCTAAAGCGTGCGGTGATGACGGCATCTCAGTAGACATGCTTAAAAAGCAGCTCAAGCACTTGTACATCCCCTGAGGGTACTTTTTAATTTCTCCGCCAGTCGCGCGTCTTTCCCGGTTCTTTGGAAGAGGGCTCTCCTACTTCCACTGAACAAGGTCAAATCTCCTCAATCCCCATCGGATACTCGTCCTATCTCTAAGCTACCAAAAGTCTCCAAAATACTTGAACTGTTGGTGCATAACAGACTGCGCGACTACCTGCACAAACATGGCTTACTTGACCCCTGCCAAGCAGGATATCGTAGAGGCCACAGCACACAAACGGCTCTTCTTGGCGTGCTAGAGAATATAAGGCAAGCCATCGATGATCGTAAAATTACGATACTAATTCTTTTTGATTTCTCGAAAGCCTTTGACACTATCCCTCATGTTATCCGGCTTCGAAAGCTAAGGTATATTAACTGCTCGGGTAGCACTCTCAAATGGTTTTTTAGCTATCTGCATGACCGAGTGCAGGCAGTCGCCGACAGCGGTGGTCGAGTGTCCGAGTGGATTAAATCACATGCGGGCGTACCTCAGGGCAGCGTTCTAGGCCCACTGTTATTTTCGTTGTTCATAAATGATCTCCCTAATGTCCTTAGTCGGGTTTCTAAGCACATAATTTTCGCGGACGACACCCAGATCTATCGCTCCTTTTTATTGGAAGAATTCACCTCTGGCTTATCCCATATTAGTCAAGATGCCGCAGCAGTCGCTAATTGGGCTGATGAGAATGGTCTAAAGCTGAAAATGAAGGCGATGATCTTGGGTAGTGATCAATATATCTCGAGGATTGAGCTCGATAGTTGCCCTAAGATTAATATCAACGGCCGCGATATACCTTATGTCACTGAAGCACTGAATCTGGGCGTTTGGATAATCCCGACTCTAGACTAGGATCTGCATTTAAACACCGTCTCACGTAAAGTGTACCGAACACTCTATGCACTCAAGCACCGCAGCCATACACTGTCTCGCAACCTACGTAAATGCCTAGTTGAAGCACTTATTTTTCCACAATTTGACTGCATATGCGTTGTGTTCCAAAGTCTAAATAATACTCAAAACTTAAAAGTACATAGATTATTAAATGCATGTGTTAGATTTGTGCATGGCCGCATACCCTAGGACACTCGAGTAACACCGCAACGTATATCCCTCGGTTGGCTGTCTGTAACGCGTAGACGCGAATATTTTCTTGGTGTACAGGCATTTAATGTTATATCGAGAGAGAACCCCGAGTATCTGGCAAATTGGTTTACTTATATACTTCGATGCCGTAAGTATCTCTCTACGTCGCTCTAGTTGCCGCCAGACTGAGAACGTTTACTTTGCTAAAGCACCCCGAACTGAAGCAAAAAAATCATCTTTCCACATACTCTCCTGCTACCTACTGAATTCCCTCAAACCCATTAACTTTAACCCCTCAGCGACAAACTCCTTGAAATCCTATTTGTTTGATACACTTTATCAGAGAGACGTCTCAGACTGGCGGAATCAACAATCCCTTCGATCTCATTTATGACGCTAGTTGCCAGATACTTGGGTTTCTAAACTCAACAAAAAATTCACTTGTTGATCGAGTGCTTATGCCTACTACTTACACTGTATTTCGCCATACTTATTTTCCGTAACTTTGTATATTTTCAAACGAAATTTTTCGTACCTATACTCATTCATATCAATCTATTTTCTTCATGTACTCGAATGTTGTAATACCATTTACGATTTATTTAAATACTTGTTGCCGGATGGGGTTTTACCCCGCGGCTAAATAAAAATTCAATCAATCAATCAATCAATCAATCAATCTCTCTCTTTCTCTCTCTCTTGGTGCTCGGAGAGGGGACTGGCCGAAGTAGCTTATACAGATATACATAGAATACTATGTCTCTCTTTGCTNCTCTCTCTCTCTCTCTCTCTCTCTCTCTCTCTCTCTCTCTCTCTCTCTCTCTCTCTCTCTCTCTCTCTCTCTCTCTCTCCAGCTGGTGAGTACTGTTCTGCATTGCTGTTACTCTTCTTTCTGGACCTTGTTTCTGCCGCTTGTCTGCCTTCTGGCGCTTTTGTTCTAGCTTGTTGCACGCTCACTATTGCAACCTTCAAACTGAATAATAATTCACTGGAGGCTGCATTCTTCTTCTACTGTATTTTTCTCTGCAATCTTTCCGGCATCAAACATAACCTGCAATTCACCACCGCTTCGCTTTCTCGTGGCGCCATCTCTCAATCGATATCGATCGACGATCACTACACCTCTCAGTCCGTCTAGCGCAGGTTGGTAATTTCGTTTTCTTCTCTGCTGCAACGCCATCTAACTCTTGAGCAATAAGCTCCTTGCTCTGTCGGTAACTTAACATACCTTCTACGACATCTACTTTACCGACTGCCAGTAAGTTATCGGTCAAATGAGCAAAAATAGCGAGAAGAACAGCTAATTATCATTGCAATACACCATCATCTGCAAAACCTGCAAATGCCCTATGCCTGTAGCAAATGTTCTGAGAGTCTCCTCAAGAGGAAGGCTGGGACCGTGGTAGTAACACCCTCCACCACGGACAGCCCTTCGGCCAATACCACATCCAATAGGGGCACTCTCCCGAAGAAGAAGAGCACCTCAGCACCAGAGAGATGGTCAGACACTTTCTGTCCACTCGTTCTCCCTTCCACGTAATAGCTGTAACTGAAACTTGGCTCTGTGACAAGATAACATCCATCCCTTCACTGGATAATGACATACTATACAGACGCGACAGAAACAGGAACGGTGGAGGTGTGGCCCTCTACATCCATCATTCATTGACAGCTAGTGTTATTTCGTCGTCGGACGGCGGCTGGTACGGCAAGCCAGGTAAACCGGAATATCTCTTTTGTGAGATATCTGCAAAGGGAGTATCACCCATCTTCGTGGGCGTTGTGTACCGTCCACCAAATGCCCCTTTCATCCAAGGCTCTAACTTCGTAGAACAACTCACCACCCTTATGCAAAATTACTCAACGAAGGTCATTATGGGTGATTTTAACTCCGACTAACTTTCCTCATCTGAAGATGCCAACTTCATCAGGGCTCTCATTGAGGAAAACTCCCTAAAATCGATTCCCTATGGTGCTACTCACCATAAAAAGGAATCTGACACCTGGCTTGACCTCTGTCTAATCGATGAGCAGGATCGCCTGCTCTCACACTGGAAGACAGAGACCACATTCATCAAGGGACACGACCTCATCACGGCCACTCTCGACGTATGGATTCCGCGTCACGTACCTCAATTTGTGCTGAGAAGCTAAGGGACTTCCTTAGCACATGTGACTGGTCATCTTTCGCAACGTCATCACTCGACGAATGCATCACCATCCTTAACGCTAACTTAACGAAGGCTATAAATCATCTCGCCCCGTTACGAACTATCACTCCAGGACGAAAACGTCACCCGTGGTTTACCACGGCTCTTCGTGACCTCTTACTGAACGCAACAGACTCAACTCAACTAGAGGAAATGCAACTGTCTGGATCGGCGAGCAGCAAGGCGGCTTCTCCGCGCCAAGCAAGACAATTGGATTACATTTTTCAGTTTCAGGTCTCGTTGGCTTACGTAAAGGGCCCAGAGAACACCGCAGCAGACACCCTGTCCAGAGTGACGCACATCTCCCTCATCTACTCATAGGCGAAGAATCACGACTTCAGCCCCTTAACATCGAAGGGTCGTCGCTCTACTGCGCGGTGGACGCCAACATCATTCGACCCTACGTACCTCGAGAACTTCGCAAGACTGTCTTCGACACGCTGCACGGCCTCGCGCACCCGAGTGTCCGCTCCACTGCACGAACAATTGCTAAGAAATATTACTGGCCAAGTATGAGAAAGGACATCGCACGAGCTTGCGAGCCATGCCAGCTCTCCAAGGTACATCGGCATAATCGACCAGCGTTGGGGGCCTTCGTGGCTCCAGATGCGCGCTTCGACCACCTGCAACTCGACCTCGTTAAACTCCCGGCACACTCAGGGTTCCAATATTGCCTCACAATCATCGACAGGTTCACTAGGTGGCCGCACGCTATCCCACTCCCGGATCAACAGGCAGAGACTGTCGCGAGGGCTTTCTTCGAGCAGTGGATTAGCACGTACGGCACACCACTTACCATCACCACCGCCCAAGAAGCGCAGTTCGAGGCCCGCCTCTTCGCCGCCCTCGCTAACATCATCGGCGCTGACAGTCCCCACACCTTACCACCCCCACCCCTCGCGCTCCCCCCCTGCGCATCCTTACACCTTGGCCGCGAGCCCCCTCCGTCTCCCTCGCCTCAGAACCCTTACATAGGAGGGGGATCTTCAAGCATCTCCTGCGTGAGATGCTCTTCGGCTCTACGTTACGTGCTTCCAGGCGCATTTTTTGTTACAGCAAGCCATCCTGATGCCAACGCACCGGCGTTCCCTCACTCGTCACCTGATGAATGAGGCTGCGGGCGGCGCCAGGTTCCCATCCCGCAGCGCATGCCGTTTTCCATGGCCGATCTCGCCACTTGCTGCACGTGTTCAGTGAGAGTAGACACGGCCTATAGGGACCACGTACGGTTCATTCGACGTTTTCACTAGCAAAGTTACGTTCATCGACGTCAACAGTGCTGCCAAAACTATGTCAACCTGCCTCGCTCAAGCCGGCCTACCTGGAGGTAGCGACCAGCTGCTCGACGATCCCCCGCCGCGCCCTGCGCGGGCCCCACCACATCAGCCGCGCCATCCGCGCCGGCACCACCTACATCGCCCGAGGCAGGGCACTCTATACAGGCGCCTCCAGCGCCCCCAGCTGCATCATCGCTACCTCCGGCTGCGGCACCAGCCGTCCCTCTATCAGCGCCACCCTCGCTGCCCTTCCCTGCCACCCTATCCCTCAACAGGCGGAAGAAGTCGGTATCGTTCCGGACGCAGGCCACGTCCAGCACTGGCGGGGGAGTAGCTGTGGGGTCAGCCCGAGCAGCGCCGTCACCGAAGGAAACAACAGCTCCAGCCCAGACCCGACTTTGACTAGCGGAGTCCTCCGCGCTTAAAGACCGAAACGACTTCCGAGAGACGCCACGCCGCCCGCTCGCCCCCGATCGCCATTCTGGATTTGGCCGTCGACTAGAGCACACGCATTCGCTCTGAGTGAGAATTTAGTATTGTAGTCAATAAAGTATCAAGATTACTTTTACCGTAATCTACAGTGTTCTGTCATTCACCTGTTTACTACATCGTCCTTGTAGCGTCCTAAGGATTAAGAAAGTTAAGGCAATAGCCAGTTTAGTTCCTAAACGTATACGAAGCCCTGCTCCAATAGTAAGGTGAATTCGCATGACTTATATTGAGATTTTTTTTTTTTTTTTTAGTTTAACGCTCTTTCCGAGTAGAAATAACAACTGTTGCTTAGAGGCAATAACAGCGAGTGTAAGGATCACTCGCTATACATAACCAAAACCTACCACAACCCAAGTGGTTCTGTGAAAAGAACATCGTCTATTCCCTTGTACAATAACAATAGAACACAATTTTTTAGGCCATCAAGGAGAAATTTGTAAAGAAAGAAAGAGCAAGGAGAAAAGTCATACAAAGTGAACTAAATCAGTTAGAAGATCTAGAGAAAGACAGTGAAACAGATAGTGACCTAGAAGGCCCTGCAGATTATTTCTCAGATTTCAATCACAACTTTGCGGCAATGTCTCCTAACGACCCAATTATTCCAAATAATCCAAATAACGAACAAAACGGCGAAGGAGGAGGATGTATCGATGCAAGAGGAGGTGCTGGTGGAGCAGACGCCACCGCCGCACTAGTCGCAACAATGGCAAACAGCTTCGCACTTATGAATAGCATTAGTGAAATTCTAGGATTCGACGGGAAACATACACATCTGCGTGATTACATACAAGACCTACGAAATGCTAATCAGTTAGTGCCAGCTTCCATGAAACCGCAGTTTATAAGAAATGTGCTGCAGCGTATAACAGGACCGGCCAAGAAGAGTCTGAATAACAGGACAATCAACACCATCGAAGAGTTAATCCAGCATTTGAAGCAAAGATTCGGCCCTGGAAGGAATTTTAGTTATTATAACAGCCGAATACAGAATGTAAAAATGCGAGAGGAAAACACTGTCGGAGACTTCTACGACGAAATAAATGTCTTACTCAGTACCGCAGCCAAAGCTTTGGAAGAGAAAAGAGGAGTTGCCTATGAGGACAACATGATGGCACCAATTAGGGCCCTTGCAGTGGACATCTTTATAAAAGGATTACCGGCATCCCTAGCCGAAAAGGTAGACTATTTCAAGCCACGGACATTAGAAGAGGCTTACGAAGAAGCGGTAAGGCTAGAGAGTAGAATGGAGGCAAAAATCATACCAGATACCAGGCCTTATACTTCTAGAAGACGTAATGACTATGGACAACCAAGTAGGAATTTTGATAGAAGGAGTGATTCCAAAAATTTTGGAGATCCCAGGCATGAGAATTACAGATCCGAAAATAGGTATGATGATAATAGATACAGACCACCGTACGTAGGAATTGTGAATGATTGCGAGCGCAGTATACTAAGGTTTTCCAGAAAGAGCAATCCACGTGGCAACACTTACGATGCTGGGACATATAATCAAGGAAATTATCCAAGGAATAATTATGACAAATACAACAATGGCAGATATAACGCTGGAAGTTACAACAATGGACGATTCAACAGTGGTAGATTTAATGATGAAAGTAAACCGTACAAAAATTATTCGAATTGGAATAGTCAAGACAACATAGGAAACCAAAGAATACTGTTTGATCACGAAACTGGCCGATATGAGAGCTACAATAATCAAGAACCAGACAGAAGGGAAAATCAAGGTGGCTATCAATCAAACTGGATAAGCAATGGTCCAAGGAATTACAACAATGAAGCTCAAGGTAGTAATTTAAACTACCAGGATCAGTATCCACGTCAAAATCAGAACCAATATCCAAGCCAGGCACAAACAAGGAATGTGGACCAGGAGAATTACCAGAGACAAACACAGAGGTTCCAACAGAACAGGGAAGAGAGGCAGGGCAGTCAGAATCAAGCCCCAAACAACAATCAGCAGAAAGCATCAGTAATGGCGATTCTCACCAAATCAAACCAGTCTCAAAAATGTGCTCCAAAAACTGCAAAGGATCTAAAAATTATGATTGGGAGAATGAGGAAGCCACCGCAGTGAGGATCAGAATACCAATGGGAACCACTAAACCATGCTACAGTTAATCTAATAAAACTTAGCCTCATAGATGACGACATGCCCATATGCGCCAAAGGTGCTAGAGAATTAGGCGGAATACCAGACCATACAGTATCAACCCTCGGATCAGTATATGCATATAGAAATCAGAAATACACCGGTGAAATTCTAAATTGTAACGGACGACTTTCCCATACAATATGATGAAATTCTGGGACGAAACTATTTGAAAAAGGAAGAAGCAGTTCTATCGTATTACAAGAACGCACTAATGGTGAGCGGAGATGTGATTCATCCGATACCATTTGTAGGTTATGAAGAAGAACACAATCTTAAGTCAAAGAATTACAAGAGTCGAAAGGTGAATAAAGTTGACGAAGTATTAAAAGTGGACCAGCCACAAGGAGGCGGAATTCCTAAAAGTATGGACCCAGAAAATTCCGAGACTAAAAAGAGAGTCAAATATACGATAAAGGCAAGAAATAAACAAGTGGTGAAAATTAATTTAATTCATAGTGAGTTGAAAGAAGGATACGTACCTAGGATAGACGTGGGAAACGAAAATATATTCCTTGGAGAAGGCATAGTAATGAATGAGAATGACACATGCAAAATAATGGCAATCAATACCACTGAACAGGATGTAAGCATAGAAGTTGACCCCAGAGATCTGATACCTTTCCAAACAGAAACCGATTTCCTAGGAGAACATGACAGTGACTTCGACGGAGAAATAATAGTGAAACAAATAAAGAGATTAGAAGCAGACAAAGCAGCTATCCGCAGACAACACATGAATAAAGAAGAATTAGATATTGTGGACCGTATAATAGAAGATTACATCGACAGATTCCTATTACCAGGAGATAAATTGCCGTGAACAGACCTGATAGAGTACCGAATACATCTTGAGGATGACATACCTATCAACACTAAGCAATGTAGGCATCCGCCGAAACACAAGCAAGTAGTGCGAGACAGTGTCATGAAAAAACTGAAAGACAGAATAATGAGAGAATCGAATTCACCATTTAACTCTCCCATTTGGATCGTGCCAAAAAAGCCAGATAGCCACGGAAACCCGAGGTGGCGCGTATGGTAATAGATTTCCGAGAACTTAATAAGAAAACTATCAGAGATGCTTATCTTCTTCCGAATATTGCAGACATAATGGATCAACTGGGAGGAGCAACTTATTTCTCAATATTTGATCTTGCAAGCGGGTTCCAACAAATACCAATGGCACCCGAGGACTGCTATAAGACAGCATTCACAACCATTAACGGGCATTACGAATATACGAGAATGCCGGAAGGGTTAAAGAACGCCACAGCAACTTTCCAACGATTAATGGAAAAGGTGCTTAGAGGACTCCAGAATATTAAAATGCTCGTTTATTTGGACGATATCATAGTATACAGTAAAGATCTCCAAGAGCATGAACAGAGAATCAGAAACCTAATGGAGAGACTTAGAGACGCAAAGTTAGTTCTTCAGCCAGACAAGGTAGAGTTTTTCAGAAAAGAGGTGGGCTTCCAAGGCCATATTATCAGTGCCCGAGGAGTGGAACCCAATCCAGAAAAAGTAATTGCAATCGCTAAACTTGCAACCCCGAAAAGTACAAAGAACGCAAGAGAAGTGCTCGGCATGATCGGGTACTGTAGAAAATACATAAAGGATTTTGCGAAGATCGCAAAACCACTCCATGACCTGCTTAAAAAGAATGTTAAATTTGAGTGGACACAAGAGTGTGAGGATAGCTACCAACAACTAAGAAAATGCCTAATGAAGGAACCAATTCTGCAATTCCCAGATTTCGACAAGGAATTCACACTAACCACAGATGCTTCTGACTATGCCATTGGTGCTGTATCCAGAGCAGTCGACAAAGCTGAAAGGAACTATTCCACTACAGAGAAGGAGTGTCTCGCAGTGCTCTACGCCCTGCATCAGTTCAGACCATATCTATTATGTAGAAAATTCACTCCAATAAGTGATCATGAACCTTTGAACTGGATGCACAGTAGGAAGGATCCAGGGCAGAGACTGATAAGGTGGATGTTAAGATTTACAGGATATGAGTATACGTAAATACAAGCCTGGAAAATTCAATAAGAACGCTGACGCCTTATCCAGAAATCCTCTAGAAATGACAGAAGAAGAGATCAATAAGAATCTACCAATAATCAAAATGCTAATTATAGAAGAAAAAAAGAGGAAAACCGCAGACAAAACTAAAAATTTGGTTCTGGATTGAACGAGTTCTCGCACCAGAACTCACTCCGCATCCGACAAAACACAAGCGCCCAGAGGAAGAGGCAGACCCATAGGTTCAAAAACCAACAAAATCGCACCTAAACTAAAACACAGTGTGATTGCACACAGGACTCGAGGAAAAGCAACAAAAGTAGAAAATCCAATTGCCCTGGAGGAAGCAGATAATGTTGAAGTACCCAGAGACGCCAATCAGCACCACCGCAAACAGAGTAAATCTAGATTTACTGGAGAGCTAGCTCCAGGGTCATCTTAATGTAGCAGCAGAAGTCAGCAATGCCAGCCTGCACTACTTAGATAGTGTGAATTAGTTCCAGAGACACCTTGAGGGTTTTAACGTGGCTGGCAACGCCAAGCTACACCACCCAGACGAATCAGCGCCAAGGGAACCAGGTCAAATTGGCAACGATAAATACTAAATTGTCTGTTCTCTGATACCAATGCCGTATAGCTATCAGTAGGAAACGTCAGAATTACAACACTGATTAAACTCTAAAAACAGATCACACAATCACATAGTCACTGATTTCACTGCACATAACACAATCAATATCTGTTTTTAAAATGACGAACACAATAACACTCACAACACAACACAATAACACATAATCACAGCGATACTTTTTGTGGATCTGTATGATAGAGAATCGTCACCTAGATAGCATTCAACAAGAAAAATACATCAGCACAACAGTAGAATCAGCAGGAGCAGCAGCAGGAATCAGGAGTAGTCACACAATCAAAAGATAACCTCCAAGCAAAAACTCAAGTTTCTTGATGGAGTTATGTATCTTCTTGTATTGCAGCATTCTTTGATGGACTGACATACATCGCATCGTCGGGTGCCTTCCGAGCACATTACTTTAAAATATTTTTTGCACTTTCTTACAAACCAAGAATCGCGAACAGCTGATCCACGAGCGGAATCGCCGTAAGAAGAGATTGCTTGAAAACATATACAGGCACCATAGCAGTTTCCTGATTTGAAAACTGCTTATAACACTGCTGCATCGCGTCATTGTTGCCATTTTTCACTACGTACTCACTTATGGTATCACCGAAAAGTTGACCCGAGCAAAACTGCGGTTAGCGGAGGCCGGGAGGCTGCATCGAAACGTCAAAACACACACGGCAGACAGCTGCGTGGGCATGTCGCCAACCGCTCGCCAGATCGATCCGCACAATGTATGCGCAGTGGTCGAGCTCGCTGATAATAAAATAATACTTTATCTTTGCACAAAATTCATGGTTCTAGGAACGGAATAGAATTTGCTGTGTTAAGCGTGACGTCACAGCTTACATATAAACTAATGTATTTTCCACCAATAGGATAGTTCCGAATATTATGGAATTTCGCGGGTATAATTTGAATTAAAGTACTATCAAAAGATAATTTTTTTAATCTTACGAATAATGGGTTTTTAATCATATTTAAAATAAATTTCGTTGTGATGAGGAATATTTGTAAAAACATTATGGTATCCGAAAAAGATAAAAACTAATGTTTTTTTTACTAATAATTAAATAATAACACGGAGAAAAAAAATAGCGATTACTGAAGTCAGTTCAGTAACGCCAGTTCGGTAAGAGTTACTGCCGAGTTCAGTAGATACTACCTTACTTTTCAGTTGCGGTCACAAAAGCAAACTTGTGTAGTGCTAACTGCGTGCACTTCAGTAGCAGCTTCCCTCATGCAAAAGTGTGTGTTTGCAAATCGTTATTAAAAAACCATGGGACTGAGAGCTTTGAAATTTTGTATAATAGTTTGAAATACCCTAAGCTAATATAAAAGCAAAACATTTCACTGTACGCAAGGGTAGATTTGAATTTCACCAAAAATACTTGATGCGTGGTTTCAGTTTTTGGTTTGCGTCGAAGGAGATTTCTATTGTTAATACATTATAGACTTTTTTACATGAACCATGGGACTGAGTGCTTTGAAATTTTGTATAATAGTTTGAAATACCCTAAGCTAATATAAAAACAAAACATTTCACTGTACGCAAGGTTAGATTGGAATTTCACCAAAAATACTTGATGCGTGGTTTGAATTTTTGGTTTGCGTCGAAGGAGATTTCCATTGGTAATACATTATAGACTTTTTTACATGAACCATGGGACTGAGAGCTCTGAAATTTTGTATAGTAGTTTGAAATACCCTAAGCTAATATAAAATCAAAACATTTCACTGTAATCCAGGTTAGATTAGAATTTCATCAAAAATACTTGATCGCAGTTTCAATTTTTGGTTAACGATAAAACAGATTTTTTTATTAACCTATTAACGTATATTATAATATTCTAAAAATATTTTATTTTTGAAATAAATAATATTCTTTAATTTTTTAAACATAAATAATCTGTAGGACGAGATCATGATTTACAATTTCATTCGTGCAGGGTGTTAAAACTGTTTTTTTTTATTAACCTATATTATAATATCCTAAAAATATTTTATGTTTGAAATAATTGATATTATTTAATTTTATAAAAATGAATGATTCGTAGAACGAGAGATCACGATTCGCAAATTCATTCGGGCGGGGGGACTTTGCCACTGTAGTCATTAAGTTAATTCAACGAGAGACTTCAGTAGATTCTACTTACTGTCAGTTCAGTTGCAACAACTCGAAAAAGTTAAGTAGGATTTACTGAACTCCTTTACTTGAAGATTTAGGTTATGGTTACTTGAGTTTTACGTAACTGCTACTTTTTTTCTCCGTGGTAGGTCAGACAGCGAGCGCGCAGCGCGAGCACCGTTGTGCATGGCTAGTGCAAAGCCCGAGCGTCGGGGGGCATGGCGCGGTGGCTTGCTACTTTAAAACTATTTATACGCGGCGAGTGCCTAAAAACAAGAAAAAGGCAGAACTGCACCTTATTATTTAAATTTGAAACAAGATTTGAAAGATTGCATCCCGTCGAGATAGCCGCTTCAGCGACTTTCGGCCATATCAGCAATTTTTATATACTTAGCCATCCTTTAGCCTTCTGACAATTTATATATAGGTTCAGGAAGCCATAAATAATAGCAAAATGCCATTATCAGAACTGCACCTTGTGGTTTAAATTTTGACAATTTTTTCACAACTTTGTTGACTGCTGACAGTCTTTAAGCCATGACCTACACTTCTGAAAATAATTTTCCTTGTTTCCTACAGTTGAAAAATATAACTCTACGAAAGATCATAAATAGGGCTTCACGATATATCGATTCTAGTCTTGGTATTGTCTTGTCTTGTCTCGATATTCAAGACAATATACCAAGACGATATTTCTCATCAAGGGTTCCTTTTCGCCAATCTTGTCTTGATAAGACTTTTGTGACAAGATCTTGCAATATTCCTGGTCTTTAGTCTAAAATTTATTTAAAAAATTTTTAAATAGCAAAATCTAATATGCTTAAAGTATCTTCTTTTTCAATAGTAATGTGCGTTATTTTTTACATCAATATTATCCGGGCATCATTTATTGAAGAGAGGTAAATGAAGAATACATAAGATTTTGTAATAGTCATATTTTATTTTTACAAAATAACTTTGCATATTTTATCTTTTAAGTTGGATCGCATCCATCGATGGCACAAGAGAGCCCTGATGCCATCATCTATCA
Organism: Pteromalus puparum; assembly: GCA_012977825.3. NCBI lineage: Eukaryota > Metazoa > Arthropoda > Insecta > Hymenoptera > Pteromalidae > Pteromalus > Pteromalus puparum. Next base: position 20,771,380 of record CM053172.1, on the reverse strand, counting down.
GCGAGCACCTATTTTTGGTTAATATTAATGATCCTTCGGAAAATACCCTTTCGGAAGAAACAGACGTCGCCATAATACTCAAAACATCTCTAGCCATAAGAGATAATATTGAATAAATTGTAGTTTGACTTTTCCACCGTTCTAATATGTCAATGTTCCCCGGCACTCTTGATGATTGTAAATAATTATTAATTCCTTCATCCCATTTGTTTCTTTTTGTCGGTTGTAAGTATAATTCATTAAGATTAATAAATGCCTCGTCGATTTCTTCTGATTCATCACAGCTGTCATCGACTTTTTCGCTGGTATAAATGGTAAATTAGTGTTCTTTATAAATTGTTTTAAAGTTTTTAACTGTTTCTTTTTTTGAATTACGTCCCCTCTGTGAGGTTAGATGTATCTGCCTTATGTCGTGGATCCAAAATTAACGAAATACAGTAAATCCAATTGCACTTGACATAGTGCTTAATAATTTTGTCTCGACCTGCTTGGAAGGCGATTAACAATTTTACATCTACTTCATTCCTGTTGATTTTATTGTCCAAATCTATAATTATTGTTTCCACTTTATCTAACAAATGTTGATTGCAATGACAGCGGTAAGTAAAACTATATATTTTTCTCCTGAGATCACCTCTGAAATTTGTTTGAAAAACTTTAAAAAATCTAAAATTCCTTTTACAATTATTCACTTAGTTTCATTAAACTTTGAAATATTTGTTGTCAAAAAATTATCGCAGAACATTACTAATGCAGGTTTCATTTTGTACGCTGTATCCAACATATCACACGTACTGTTCCAACGAGTTTCTATATCAAGTGTTGGCTTTCTAAAGTGAAAGTTCGCCGCTTCACAAGTACTTTTTAATTTATTAGTTAATACTTCCAAAAATGTGATTTTTTAAAAATATTTCTTATTTTTGAAATTATTAAGCAAACTTTTTCTTTATTCTCTCTAAATTCGTCCTCGTTATCGCTATACTCATCCTCTTCCTCATTCTCAAGATGGTTTCTGTACGCATTCTCACGAATCTCAACATTGATTAACTAAAGTACATCTTGTACACCCAAATTCAGGATGTGAGCAAAACAACGAAAATGCTGATCGTCGATTTCAAATTTTTCACCACGTTCACTCATAATAGCTGCAAATTCATTGATAAATGTAGTGATGGCTGCAGAGTTATCCATTGTTATGCCTTGGTGGAAAATGCATTGGTTTATATATAATCTGTGACGTCACGCTTAACAAACCGAATTCCATCCTGTTCCTAAAGTTATGAATTTTGTGCAAAGATAGTTTATTACATAATTTAAGCAGAAAAAGTATTAGTTTTATTATCAGCCGAGCTAAGCAAAGCCGAACAGCTGTTCGTTGGCTCTGTCGAAGCGAGGCAGCGAGCTCGACGACTGCGCATACATTGTGCGCATCGATTTGGCGACCGGTTGGTGACATGCCCATGCAGCCGTCTGCCGTGTGTTTTGACGTTTTAAAGCTGCCTCCCGGCCTCCGCTAACCGCAATGTTTTGCTCTGTTTAACTTTTCGGCGATATAAGTGAGTGCGTAGTGAAAAACAGAAACGACGATGCGATGCAGCAGTGATATATGTAGTTTTAAAATCAGAACAGAAGTGCTACTATGGTGCCTATATATGTTTACAAGCAACCTCTGCTCACCACGATCGCGCTCGCGGATCAGCTGCTCGTGATTAGTGCTTTGAAAGACGGTGCAAAAAGTATTGAAAAGTGATGCACCCACAATGGCACTGACGATGCAATGTGTGAGTGTCAGTTCATCAAGGAGTGCTACAGTATAGAAAGACTCCAACAAGAAACTTGAATTTTTGTTTGGAGGTTATCTTTTGTTTTTGTGACTACTCCTGCTGCTACTCCTGCTGATTCTACTGTTATGCTGATGTATATTTCTTGACAAATGTTCCACAAAAAGTATTGCTGTGTTCTTATGTTCATTATTTTGGATACAGATATTTATTGTGTTATGTGCAGTGAAATCAGTGACTATGTGATTGTGTGATCTGATTTTAGAGTTGAACCATTGTGTTGTAATTCTGATGTCTCCTACTGATAGCTATACGGCATTGGTATCATAGGACAGATAATTTAGTATTTATCGTTGCCAATTTGACCATGTAAGCACTACCATGGTGCTGATTCGCACTATCTGGGTGGTGTAGCTTGGCGTTGCTGGCTACTTCAAAACCCTCAAGGTGTCTCTGGAACTGATTCATACCATCTAAGTAGTGCAGGCTGGGTTGTTGACTTCTGCCACTACATCAAGAATACCTTGGAGCTAGATTTACTCTGTCTGCAGTGGTGCTGCTTGGTGTTTCTGGCTGATCTAACAATCTTCAAGCAATATTCGAACTTTCTGGATGTCCTTGAGACGTTGCTATTTGCTTGAACCACCTGAAATTGACCATGGACCCGTATTCTTGCTTTCTGACAGTCCTCGTTGGCGTAGCTGGCTGCTTAAACCATGTCGAGATGATCTTGGAGCTGGATTCATGCTTGCTGGGAGTATTGATTGATGTTCTTGGATACTTCAACCACTTTAATACGGCTCTGGAGATGGGTTTGTACTATTCTACATGGTAATATCCAAAAATTATAATGACTCGTACTATATGTTTAATTAATATTGAATCTTCAATAGGTTTTGGTTCAAAATACTTAATACATGTTCTAAGTTTTCCTCGAAGTTTTCTAAATATAAATATCTTTTATTGCTTACGGGTATCTTAACAGTGATTATTATCAATATACTGCTAAGTTTTTTATTTGTAAATATAAACTATGCGAAAAAAGTTTGTAACATATTTTCCTGTATGTCTAGGTGTACGAGTAATGCTGAATTTTTTGGCATCATAGTCTACTACTGCATGCACAGGAGTACGACTGAAGATATTGGTGTCGGCATTTGAGCCATCAAAATGTTGGAGTTGGAAGAAAGCTTCATCAAGACTACGGAATACTGCTTACTACTATTAACGGATCAGTTTTTTTATCAGGTGAGATCAGTGAGTTGAATAATTGTTTGTTGATATGAGTTTTTAATATGATTTCTTTTGTTTTTTAGTGTTTAAATCATACTGCAACTGGAGATATCATGGTCTGCTGGATGAGGAGCAGTAGGATCAAGGGCATTGGCCATATGCCTGATCATCGATAATAATGGAGCTGCGTTAGTGTGTAACTTTCGGGTACAATATTTTCTATATAATTTGAATGATTTTATGTAATTGATGTAATTTATATTTTTGCAGATGCCGTGCTTCTAAGATGCAGATCATAAATAGTTTTACTTTAAATATTATTTAAGTGCAGAGGTTTTTTTGCTTTTAATTTTATTCTTTTTTTTAGGTACAAAATAACACGAAACAATGCCAAGCAGTTGCAGCAAGAAATTATACTTTGAAAAGAATATTATTATTTTAAAACAGAAGAATATTATTAATTAGCGTAGCCAAGATTTACATAGCGCGTTTAGATGTTTAAAAAATCGTTTCTAGAGTTGCTGTATGTCAAAAAGTGTTAAAAATAATGTTTGCCACGGTAAAAAGTTGTATTTTGAAAATGTTTATAACTTTTATATTTAACGTATTCATGTAAAACGTCAATCCGCAAAGTTTTATGGGAAATAATTGGAATTTTAGCTGTAAAAAGGCGATTTTGGGCTTTAGACTCGAGTTGTAAGCATTTTCATGATTTGATGTTAATGGGAAAAAGTTGTATTTTTCAAAGATCTACAACTTTTCCATTTAACTTTTTTTGTAGAATGCTTAGAATTTAATTTACAGCCAAAAAACCGTTTTTAGCGATTTTTGGAGGTGACCGCATTCTGCGTATACGTAAAGGATCAAGCCCAAAATAGAACTGTCAGCTTACTATTATAAGACGAGTTCACACACAAATTCTTAGCCCGATTGACTAATATCTCTCAGAGTTAATCGTGTAACACCAAAATTTTTATTGGAAATACACGTAAAAATCCATAAAATCTAAACAAATTGTGCCCGCATTTCAAAACGACATAAAGGATCGGGATAACAAAAATAGTTGTTTGGCTTTTGCGAAAGGAGACTTCTTCTAAAATTTCAGCCCGATCAATCGGAAATTTTGCGAGATATCGCATGGTACACATTTTTCGCACACGAAACTATAAGGCACTTCCGTGTCGCGGTCGTGCCTAAAAATCGATATGAAAAAAATATGTCCAGAAAATGTAAGAACGAACGTTATCTCGCTATGTACCAGTAAAAATAAGGAAAATGAGACTTGTTGGATTAAAATCCACTGAGTAGAAGCTGAGCTAGAGGCGTTACGAACACACACACACACACACACACACACACATGCACACACACACACACACACACACACACACACACATACACATATACACATGCACACACATATACACACGCACACACACACACACACACACACACACATACACACACACACACACATACACGCACACACACATAAACATACATCCGTACGGACATTTTTCAAAAACACTATTTTTCGACTATAAATGCCTCAAAACATATTTTCTACATGTTTTTACACAAACTCCAAAAATTACTATTACAAGGCTTCCTTAGGAAGGAATCAATAAAAGTCCAATTAACTTTTTCTTTCGGTAGAATGATTCATTAATCCTAATAGAATGGCGCTGTGCTATTTATATTAATGGAAATTCAAATAATATAAAGTTTATATTAACATTTAATTGTTTAGAAAATGTATAAAACAAACATATAAACACAAAAAAACTAAAGAGAACAAGAAACAATTTTTATATTTACCAAATACTAAGTGCAACATGTCTTCAAAGGCCAAAATTAACAATTTCCATTTTTTCACTCACCGCCGACTTATTTCAGTTCTAGGATCGAAGAGCACTAAAACTTTACAAACATGTTTAAAATAGACATTATTATGGTCCGAGTGAGGGGATTTGAATATAAATTCAAGCCTAATAAACCTATCTTCAATTTAAACAAAATTATTGTTTAAAAATGCTAAAAGTGACAAATATTTTGTCTAAATTGAAGATAACTTTTTAAGATTAAATTTACTTACAAATCCCCACTCTTATATCAGAACTATGTGTATTTCAAACATGTTTATCGAGTTTTAGTGCTCTTGGATGCCTAGAACTGAAGTAAGTCTGCGGTGAGTGAAAAAATGGAAATTGTTAATTTTGGCCTTTGAAGACATGTTGCACTTAGTATTTGGTAAATATAAAAATTGTTTCTTGTCCTCTTTAGTTTTTTAAAGTTTATATACTTGTTTAATACATTTTTTAAACAAGTTAAGGTTAATACAAAAATAAAATTCGATTTTTCATTTTTTGATATTTTAAGGTGCTTAGGTCCCCTTAACTTTTTAAGTGATTTCAATTATTATTATTTATTATAAAATGAATTTCAATAAATGCAACATATTAAGATACGTTTTAAAATTAATTTATTTATATAGTTATTATAAAATATTTACAAAATAATTAAAATCAGAGTGTTACGTCCTAAGTCGTGTGATGACTGTCTACGGATGAATCATTTAATGGTTATTGGATTAAGAGTAAACACGGAAAACGATTCAAGACTCGAAAGAGAGCTGAACGCGGCGGTGTTTAGACACTCCTGCGATCAAAAGAATGGCAGAAAATCTGTGTACGGGAAACTGCCTTCTATTAGGAATATTATTGTTTATTACTGATGTTTAACTATTAGTAATCTCTCCCTGTTCCAATTATTCTTTGGTAAACTCTGATTATATTTCCTCCCTTTGATATTCAGTATATGTGTTCATTGAAATGGTAATCAACCCAATTGAGATGTAACTCTACGTCGTAACGTCCTAATAATTCGTTATACGATACTTGAATTTATAAACTTTTAAGAGGGAACGAATGTGAGTTCCGAATATTCTGTTTTTGTTAAATCTTAGCAATGCAATTAGGGGGTTAATATTGTTGGCAATATGACGATAACACTTGTCATACACGGCCTAACCAAGCTACCCCAGCGCCCTTCCGAAGGGCCACGATCAAGAGACCCGCCGCTGTATTTGTCGGCGCGCTGCGCTAGCCGTGACTCGCTTCCTGCGCGCTCTCCGAGCAAGACACACGTCTTCTCAGCTACGCCACGAATCTCTCTACTGTTCACGTCATGTTTAGTCAGAATAAAGCCACGTTTGATTTCAGTTTACATTATCAGTATTTTTCCTTTCGCGGTTTACCTCATCATTGTCGATTGCGTGTGGGTATCATTAATATACCGACAGGTTATGAGCCCCGCTCGTTTCTACCGCGCGGAAAAGTGACAGTTAAGTGATACAAAGGACCACGATCTACTCTCGACGTAGGAGCCGAGAACAGCACGCAATGCTTCCCAGCAAAACGACCCACGAACACGCTGCGCACACGAGAAATAAAATGCACGAAAACGTGCCCGTAAAATCCCGATAAAACTAAGATTACAAATACAAGCAAAAACGCGATATGAATACGCTTGAAAGTCATAAGTCCGTAAACCAAAACGCGTCGAAACGTGAAACTTTGATTCGACAAAAACGTCTTTCTAAGAAATTCAAAACAAGCAAGAGCACGCGCCGAAATTCGTAGAATCGGTATCGAACAAAGGGGGTTGCTAGGCAACCAAGCCAACATGGCCGCTCCGTCTCTCTCGCACACGTAGGCTGTACGGAACGGAAGGAGAGAGAGAGGGGGGGGGAGAGAGAGAGAGAGCGAGAGAGAAAGAGAGAGAGAGAGAGAGAGAGAGAGAGAGAGAGCGATAGAGAGAAGAGCGAAAAGACGCCGCTATACGTCACTGCCAGCAGCGCGTGACCCAAGACGCACACGAAACCGGGTGACGCCATCTTTTTCAACCGATACGCATGTCGCATCCACGCGCGCGTGTATAAGAACGAAGGGAGAGTTGCTGACGCTACAGTCGAATTACACGACCGTTGGCCCACGTGTGCAATATATCTATAGACATGCTGCAAGAATACGCACGATAAAAGTAAACTCCAAACACACGTGATAAAGCGAGAGCTGCGAACGGACTGTGCACAGACGCGCAGGCCACGTGATCACCCTCAGTGTACGCGGCAAAGTTTAAAAATGTAATGCACATGTCTTTTATGTCTAGCGTGAGTCTGCCTGTGTGCTGTTCTGCTAGCAGACACCGCGCAGTTGGGACAGCTGGCACACGGGCATACTCAGCAATTAATTAATTTGTCAGATAGATTGACTAATTAAGGAAAGACGCAATCCAAGTGAACGAAAGCTTACACATCTAGTGTAAGTCTGCCTGCGTGCTGCGCTGCTTGCAGACACGGCGTAGGTGGGCTGGTGTTGTGTAAACAAACTCTGCTGTAAATTAACTAATAATGACGAAAATAATTATGAACATAGAATTAGGAAATGGAATCGATGTCTTCTAAAATGCTGAATACTACCTAAGAAATGTTTCAACAGATCAAAGCTCAAGTTCGAATTGGGAAGAAATTCGAGAAAAGATATTGGAACGATATGACCTGTACTGATATACCTGGGATCATCCTGAGGAAGAAATCTGGCTGACGCTCTTCGCTGGGAACATCTGGATTGTAACCAGCAACGACCAAAAGCTTTTGCTGGATAATGAAGTCTTGTTTAAATAATATGGAAAACAATTTTATGAACATGTATGTAAGACTCTGTGCGGATCTGTGAGAGGTTTAACACGAACCCACGCCTTTTGACTTGGTACGTGCGCACGTACAGACACTTAGTCAGTGTCCCACGCTCAATAAAAACCGGACCCTCACACAGATCTGCCACCAGCTCTCGTGCTCAGTGGGTCTCGGACGGCAGGAGCCGTGCTTCGGCACATTTTGCAAAAAGAGACTAGGTTGGTTGGGGAGCTTTCCTGTGGATAGTGACTCGACTGATCGCTAGGTAGCCCGTTTCTCGTGCACAAAGCACCAGGGGCCTCGCAAGGGTCCTCTCTCAGCCGCAAATTAATGTTTATGTATGTTTACAGACAGGAACATCCTCTCACTGGACGAGACATTAAAGATGCTAGGGATTTTGAGAGCAGCAAAGGATCAAGCGCTAGGGCTGAGAGGTCCCATAAGCCATTGTAGCGAGGTAGAGAGCAGGAGCCGCTACGTCAATGCCCACGCACACGGCACAAGGAATAACGAAAGGCAATATGGATGACCTTATAAGACTACTGCAAGAAAGCACCAAGGCTCAAGTCAATCTTAGCAGCAAATTGGTTGATGGACTCGACTCAGTAGCTAAGGAAAATGCCAGGATGAACGCAAACCTGGAGACACTACACAAAACACTGAAGTTGAACATGAGCACTCTGACGAAGTCCATAGACGACCTGAAGCTGACTGGACCGAATCTGATCAGCAAACCGAAAGTTATCAGCGTAATGAACCTGGATGGCGTGGCTTCCAGCCTCCGAACACCAAACAGTTCACGCTCCAGACACCTAGACCTAGGGAATTCACGACCACGGATGTCAGAGGCTCCTCCACCCTCATGCCTGATGATTGGAACGTCGACGTAAATGTTCACATGACTCACGATCTGCCTCCATATAAGGATTGGTGCAAAGAGTCTGCTGAACGCTTGGGTACCACGTTTAACGATGTAAGATTGCCTGAAGACATGGACGTAAGTAAACGATTTCATGATTTTGATTGGATACGAATAAATAATCTAAATCAGTCTGGGTCCGTGAATCGGTTAAACGCAAGCATGAACGATACGAAACTCAAGCAAGCTAACATCACGCGAACGTACAGGTTAAAATTAGATTCAGATTATGCCCCCTTTGAGGATTTCTTATTCTCGGAACTGAAGTCGCGAAAGCTTTTCTATCTCTTTGAAAAACAAGCACTCGGCTTGATAAGTCAAGATGAAGTCGAATACGACAGGAACGTAGCAAGGGAAATCATTCTGAACAGAATAGACGAAAAATACCATCTGTACACCATGGACATTAAAGATCCAGTAAAACTGCTGGAATAGATCAAAGAAATGAAAAAGAATGAATTTCGCACTAACGCACATACAGCTCAAAGACGGCTGTTCAATCTTAAGTTTTACAAAGACAAAGAATCTGCGTTTAACTTCTGCCTAAGATTCGAGGATCACGTAAGAAAATACGAGAGTAATGATGGAATAGACAAAATGATTGAAACAGCCAAGAAAAGCCTATTTTACAACGCAGTAGAACATGCCTACCCGGAAATTATTACGGCTGAAAGCATAGCTAGCCGTAGTACGGGTAGGGAGTAAACGTACAATGAACTGAAAGATTTGGTTTTTCAGATTGACAACTCAAGCCAGAAGGACACTGGAACGTCTGCTCTTTTCGGGGCCATCAAAGAGGACAGGAGAAGCCGCTCAACCGAGGGATGATCCAGAAGCCGGGAAAGACCATCTAAACGCTGCGAAAGGTGTGGCAATCAAAGCCATGTCACGGCCGATTGCTCTCATGACGAGCCCAAGTGCTTTAATTGCAACAAGTTTGGCCACATCGCCAAGGACTGTAAAGAACCCAGGAAGGGACTCTTACGAAAGGGGACGTCTGAAATGATAAGGAGCAGGTCACCTGAACGAAAGCAGAGGTGACAGGAAAGCAAGTCACCCAGTCGCAATAAGAACGAACTACTTTCCGCTCCCTACACCAGGAAAAGGTAACGCAATCACTGATTCTATATGCATGTATGCGAGTCTGAATGAATATGACGGCGCGACACAAAAGTTCATCGTAGACTGGGTGCAACTGACCATATGACTAACTCAAAGCTCATTCTGACACAATTACATGAGAAGGCAGAATGCTTGATAGGCTGTGCAAACAAAGACAAAAGGTCCAGTATAAAATCAACAAATCAAGGTCGAGTGAAGTTTGATTTGTCAAATGGCAGAGTGATAAGCTTAGACAAAGTAATATACGCGAAAAACCTAAGAACCTGTTGTCACTCAAAAAGTTTACAGATCAGGGTCTTTGTGTGTATCTAGACACGAAAATCATCAATGTGTATGAACCAAAAACAAAAGTGAAAATCTTAGAAGGAAAGTTGGAGGTTCCGTTTTAGATAAATGATTTGAAGTTAAAATCTGATAAGAGTCAAGCGTTACACACAAGTGCACTGATCTCTGATAAAGGTGATAAAAAGGTTGTCAAGAAAAAGGTAACTTTCGACGATGAACAAGAAAAAAACAGATGCAATAAGAAAATAATAATACAGATAAGCCTACGAACCCAATAAACACCATGAACTTGTGGTACATTTGGTTAGGACACACTTCCTTGAACAAGGTAAAAGCATTGGGAAAGTTGTACCCGAACATCGAGGAATTCAGAGAGACAGATCACGGAACGTGCTTGAAAGATTGCGAAATATGTAAGGTTGCGAAAATGAACAGACCAAAGATTGATAACGATAAGGAGATGGCAAAGAAACCATTGCAAAGAGTCAGCGCTGACACAATGGGGCCTATTGCACCGGCTACACACCCTAAAGGTTGCAGATTCATAGTGTTGTTGGTCGATAATTTTTCACGCTTTGCAATGGCCTACCTAGTGAAACACAAGTCGGACGCCGCGGAATGCATTGACGACTTCGTAGCAAAGTGTCGAAATATATGTGGAAAAGATGAATAATTCTGTTACCTGGACTGCGATCAAGGAACTGAGTTTACCAGTGAAAGACCAAGGAAGTCTTGGATAAATATGGCGCAGAACTGCGAACAGTTTGCCCATATACTCCTCAGCTAAACGGTATCGCAGAACGCTATAACCAGACGATCCAGAAGATCACAAGAGCCCTAATGTATGATGTAAGACTTCCAGCCAATGCCTGGGACCTGGCATTGAAAGTAGCCGTATACCTGTACAACCTGACACCTCATAAATCCCTCGATTTCAAATCAGCAATGCTTGTGATTAACCCGGAAGCATAGTGTACATCAACCAAATCCGAAGGTTTGGATGCGTCGCTTTCACAAAGATCCAAGGACAACAGGAAACCAAGTTTGATAAATTGTCGATCAAAACGGTGATGGTAGGATACACAGACACGGGCTATCTGCTGCTGAACCCAGAAGATGGTAAAGTGTACGAAAGCCAAAATGTACAGTTTATTGAGAACAAAGTTTTCGGAGACGTCTACAAACCCGTAGACATAAAGAACTGGATAGTAACAAATGAAGATCTGAATAGAGAAACTTGGCTGTATGAATTTGAAGAGGAAAATTCAGATTAACCGAAAGAAGTGGTGACTGCACTCAAGAAGAGAAGCAGACCACGAAAAGAGACACAAAAGGCAGCAGCAAAACCAGCTCCCAAGGTAGTGCACAGATCTGTTACTCGAAAGCAGACACAGAGCACAGATACTACGGCTGCAGTCGAGAAACAGGAGGAAATCGAAGGACTAATTGCATATGGCTTATATGCATTACTGACGACAATTAACGGTGATCCAAAATCGTATCAAGAAGCTGTATCATCACCAGATGCAGAAAGTTGGCAGGAAGCAATAGGAAAGGAAAGAGAAGCTCTGCAGAAGAATCATGTGTATGAAGTGGTTGACAGAACATGCAAAGGTGGAAAGAAACTGAACGTTTTAGACTCAAGATGGGTTTTCAAGCGTAAAGATAAAGGAACCGAGTATCCAGAATACAAGGCGAGAATTTGTAACACCCCATACCGGCTCCGCAGGGTTTTCAATTTAAAGTTATAAAAAACTAAAGTCTCACGACTTGTTTTTTAGAAAAAGTACGTAAACATACGCGTGCTCTCCCACTTTTCTCACCGACGCTACGGGTCACAGCTGAGCAGCCAGCTGCAAGCAACAACAGCAGCGCCATCAGGCAGTAGCGGCGGCAGCGGAATTCACCACGCGGCAGCGACTGCAGCGAGCGCGCTATAGATATACCAAGCGGCAGCAGCGAGCGGTGCGGCGAGCACAGCGTGACAGTGGGATGATGACGTAGCGGCGGCGCGGCGCGCGCATCTCCGTATGCTTGTATGAATGGTTTTTGTATATAGGTGTGAATGTGTGTGTATATATTTGTATGTAAGCGTTTTTTCGGCGGCTCGAGTCCCGCTCTCTCCGTAGCCTATATAAGGACCCGCGCGGCCTATGGCCAGTCACTAGTTCCAGCGCCAANCAGCGCAATTATCAGCGCACTAGTCCTACCAAGAGCAACCATTAAGCCTTGGTAGATAAAACACTTAGAATATTTTCTCACTTTTGAAGGACTTATAAATTTTTCTAGTCAAGCAAGATATCGCAATTTAAGCGTATCAGTCTTGGACTAAGAATATTTTTAGTTCCTTTCAAAAGACAGAGAAATTTCCGAATATTCTTATACTTATAACATTTTCGAGTTAGGCACGATAACGCAATTTATCGCGTATCTGTCCTAGACTTAAACAAATTTCACCAATTATCAAACATTTGTAAAACTTCGAATCAATCAGATAACGCAAATTAAGCGTATCTGCGTAAAAACTACTCTGTAAAAATACGACTTTGATCAGCGATCCAATCAGATAACGCAATTAAACGCGTATCTGTTTATATTTTCGTTTGTAAAAATCAAAAGCGGATTTATTAATTTATTTCATTTTGTGATATTGAATATATGCAACAATCAATGCAATATTCTCAGTTCTATTAATAATTTGAATATATTTATGTTGTTAAAATCATAATCTTATTATTGCGTTAATTTCCACAACCTCGTATCCCGGACCTGTCTAAAAAATATAAATATTAATTAAAATCATTCTAGTCTGCTGTCAGAAAGACGACACAGACTAGTAAACATTCACTGCTTTTCTATAGTAAAATCATTAAATTACATATTTTTTGCATAAATTTAAATTACTACAGGACCGAGAAAAGTCGTGACCGTTTCAAATTATAATAAGAGGATTTCAGGACTGAAACATATATGATCTCTGCGAGACATACGCACCTGTTTCACGCCTTGCCCTAGTAAGAGCAGTTCTTGCCATAGCAAACAAACACGATTTTATAATGTGGCAACTGGATGTCAAAGCAGAATTCCTACACAGCCCCATAACACGAGAAATATACCTGGAAATACCAGTCGGTTTTGAAGAATATGAGAATCAAAAGCAGGCGAAAGCTCCACAAATCTCTATATGGTTTAAAAACAAGCCCAAAGAACTGGAATGCACGCTTCTCAGAATTTGTTAAACACCTGGGCTTTCAGGCCAACAATAGAAACCCATGCTTATTTGTATATACAGAAAATAACAGCTGTATAATAATGCTGTTGTACGTCGACGACATATTGCTGACAGGCAATAACGAATCAAAGATAAAAGAGGTTATTGAGAAATAGTACATTTGACTGTATGTATAGTATAGTTCGTGCTAGAATGAGTGAGCGCGTTAACGAGTGTGTGAGGGAACGCACACATGCAAGTATCCCCTCTCGCGTATGAGTGTGAGTCACATGACTACTTGCGGTGTCGAGACTAAACGAGTCTCGCACATCGCTCTCTTGGATTCGAGCCGTCGCACTGTACACATGGTGTACACGGCGTTTGATAGCTGTACATAGTAAATAATAAATCATTATTTAACCAATAATCCTCTCTGCCTTACCTCATTTCTAACAGAGGTACAGAAAGAACTAAGTAAGAAATTTGACATGAAATTCCTGGGTGAACCCAAAGAATTCCTTGGAATCACAATAACACGAAATAGAAAGGACAGAACAATACGATTGGACCAGATCAAGTTCATAAACATGATGCAAACGAAATTTGGATATGCTCAAGCCAAGGGTCAACCAACTCCCATGGTCACGAACCAAGTACTTAACAAACAGAGAAAACAACGAGAAAACGAACCAACTGATGAAAAAGTCGTGAATCAACAAGGATACCGAGAAATAGTAGGCTCTCTGATGTATCTCATGTCAAGCACAATACCAGACCTGGCTTACGCCGTCAATGTTCTGAGTAGATATCAGCAGAACCCAACTGAAAATGAATGGAAAATGGTCACCAGGCTGTTCAAGTATGTCGCCTACTCTGCAAGTTGGCAGCTGATATACAGAGGCCTCAAAGACGGAATGGAGACGTTCTCAGATGCAAGCTTTGCAGACTGCAAAGATTCACTCGCGACGAGCGGACATGCAGTCATGTTGTACGGAGGCACGATAGCTTAGAGAACGCACAAACAAACCTACGTGGCCCTGTCAACATGCCAAGCTGAATACGTGGCAATGTGTGAGGCATGCAGAGAAGCAATCAGCATGTGCCTGTCTTTGAAAGTAATTAGAGGTATAGAGTACTTCCCATTCATCTTGTGGTGTGACAACAAAGCAGCAGTAACTTGCACACAGATGGATGGAAGAAACAAACTCAGACATATGCCAGGGATATGTGAGGACTATGTTAAACTATATGTTCAAGTAGGATATGTAAAGATAGAGTGGATTAAATCAAAGGAGCAAAGGGCAGATATTTTTACCAAACCTTTGCCCTCTGATAGCCATAATAAGCTGAACAAATTGTTGCTGAGAAATTGAAATACTTTTATGTTTTAGAGTATCCCTACAGATGTCTGGATGCAGAGGCGCAATGGAAGTCAGGTCAGCGGTGCGGTCAAGAGTAGCTTGATGATCTCGAGTGTGATCGAGTGTGTCTCCTATTGACTTCACTCACGATTTATGCCGTTATAACTCAATTTATTCAAATAATTAAACAACTTGTGTGATTTATGCTCTTTACGATACGGTGTTTCGTTAATGCAAGACCGATGATTTACGGTATAATATTAAACTTTAGAATCCGAGAGACGATTTATTCGAGAGACGGCGTTAGACGATTAAATGTTTGAGTCGCGATCTAGCGTGATTTCTTCTAAGTTCGCTTTTTCGAGAATTTCCTAAGTCGATTCGATCAAAATGATTCTAAGCCCTGATGTAAATTTTAACTTACGCGACACCGTCTCGAAAAATTCTGATGCGGAGTACTTAAACGTACTAAAGATACTAAGCACTAAGAAAGCGTGCGGTCTTATCCAGGCCTTTTTATAGTTCATATGGCTACTTTTGGCGAACAGGTGTAAGGGTGTTGGTGATAACTTTGACGGAGAACTCCAATCAAAAAGCTTAATTCCTCCATATGACCATATTTGGAACCTCGATATCACACGGACATAGGGTCTGATCCCCTTGTTTGATAAATGATGTAAAACAGAGGATTAATGTTTAATAACAATGTGGATTTGTTCGTCTTCTTCTATGTACAGCTACTATATAACGCCGTGTACACCATGTGTACTGTACGACGGCTCGGAACCAAGAGAGCGATGTGCGAGACTAGTCTCGACACCGCAAGTAGTCATGTGACTCACACTCATACGCGAGAGGGGATACCTGCATGTGTGCGCTCCCTCACACACTCGTTAACGCGCTCACTCATTCTAGCGCGAACTATACTATACATACAGTCAAATGTACTATATTCTCAATACGCCTCCTTACATTTGTACTGTACATTATATTTTTACATTTAATAACTTTCTGAATTTTTCAAATTTTTCTCTACAGAGAGCTTTTGTAAAAATGTCCGCAACATTTTCATTAGTATCAATTTTACAAACTTCAATCAATTTATCTTTCACGCTTTGATGTACAGTATGATAATGAATCTCAATATGCTTAGAATTTTTCGTAAAATTACCGTTATTTGCAATGTTTATTGCACCTGAATTGTCTTCATAAATTTTAATCGGTTCTGCAATATTTATTTCTAATACTTCTACCAACTCTCTGATGTATTCTAGTTCGCTTACAGATTCGGATAGGGCTACATATTCTGCGTATGTCGACGCTTTAGTTACACATTTTTGTTTTCTTGACTTCCAGTCAATTACATTTTCGAACATTCTTATAACATAACCTGTCGTAGATTTTTTATCAATAATATCACCAGCCCAATCTGCATCCACATAGCAGTCGATTATATTATTACCTTTTTCTTTCCTTTTATAATTTAAACATAAGTCTTTCGTTAAATACAAATATCTTAGTACTCTTAAAGCATACTTCCAATGAGTCTGGTCATAACAATTCTGATACCTACTTAAGTAATTTACGCTAAAACTTATATCTGGTCTCGTATTCGAACTTATATACAATAAAGCACCTATCAAGTTTCTATACTTAATATTTGACTCGCAATTTTCAGACTTCTCAAGTTTCAAGTTTGTCTCCATAGCAGTGCTATATAATTTACTATTTTCTATTTGATATTTATATGCTAGTGACTCTATGTATTTAGTTTGGCTTAGTTTCATTTTACAATCGTTATAATCATATTCTATATTTATCCCTAAATAATCTTTTATTTCTCCTAGGTCTTTCATTTTAAATTTATTCATTAGCACTTTCTTCAGACTTTGAATTTTTTTCTTGCTTTTACAACAGATCAATAAGTCATCTACATATAACAAAAGATATAAAACATCATCTCCTTTTCCATAGGTATACAAGCAATTATCAGCATTGCTTCTTTTAAATTTTAATTTCGCTAAGTATTCATCAAAGCATTCGTACCATTTTCTTGGACTTTCTCGTAGTCCATACAGCGCTTTAAACAATTTACAAACTTTGTTTGTTCCATCATTGTAACCTTTTGGTTGATTGACGTATACCTCTGAGCTTACTTTACCATTTAAGAATGCTGTTACAACGTCCATCTGTTCTATAATTAATCCGAATTGACAACAATAAGAAAGCAAAATTTTTAATGTTTGCGTTTTTGCTACTGGAGCGTATATGTCATCAATACCATTCGTTTGTTGAAAACCTCTTACTACTAACCTAGCTTTAAATATATCATCAGCCTTTTTTGTGTAAACCCATTTTACGTCTAGTACTTCTTTTCCTTTTTGTTTCTCAACTAATTTCCATGTTTCATTTTCATACAAGCTATTCATTTCTTTATCCATAGCATTTTTCCAACTATCGCATTCATCGCTATTCATCGCCTCCTCAAATGTACAAGGTGTATCTACTCTACAATAATATACGGATACTCTATTAGTACTATTTTCCGGATATCTTATCGGACTCTTTTTCACACGTGTTGATCGACGTGGAGTATTTGGTTTCAAACTATTTTTATCGATATTCTTTACATTTGTTTGATCTTTTTCGGTTACATTTTCATTTTCATCTGCGCTATCAAATACATCATCATCGATTTCGCTTTCGAACTCTTGTTCGCTTCTCTTACTCGACTCGAGAGTCGGAGTACGGGAAGAAATATTTTCGTCGTCATAATCAAGACCAATACATTTTTGATATGATTCTACAACATCAACATGTCTATGAACTGTTACTCTACCGTTCAACAAAACTCTATAACCTACTTCACTGTAACCTAGTAAAATTCCCATTTCAGCTTTTTTATCCCATTTGGATGATCTTTTTTGCTCTGGTTTTCTAACAAAGACTTTACTACCGTATAACTTTAGATTTTCAACATTTGGTCTTTTTCTAAAAAATATCTCATATGGAGTTTTCTTTTCAATCGTGTTGGCTAAAGTACGATTTTTCAAATATGTTGCAGCACTAATTATTTCTGGCCAATATTTTTTATCTACTTGTGCCTCATCTAATAAACAACGTGCCATATCCATTATTGTTCTATTAAATCTTTCAGCAGTACCATTTAACTCATGTACGTACGCTGGACAATTGTTTATATAAATACCCTTTTCTTTCGCAAATTTATAAAATTGATTATTTAGGTATTCTGTACCATTATCGCATCGTATTGTTTTTACTCTTTTTCCTGTTAAGTTTTCTACTTCATTTACGTACTTTATCATACAATCATATACTTCATCCTTTGTTTTAATGCAGTAAATTTTGGCTATTTTGCTGTAATCGTCGATCAATGAAACAAAATATTTTTAACCGTTTGGACCCGGGGTCTTGAAGCTACCACAAACATCAGTGTGTATAACCTCTAAGATATCTTTCGCTCTTGTTCTGTTATTTTTTAACGGTAAATTATGCATTTTATTCTCTTTGCAAATTTTGCATTCTAATATTTCCGATTCAGACTCAGTTAGAATACCCGTCACCAATTGTTTTCTACTTAAAAAATTTAAATAGCCAAAATTCACATGCCCTAGCATCTATGCCACTTTTCGTTTTTACTCATTTTACCATTAATATACTCAGCATTGTTTACAATTTTTTGTTTAATTTCCAATCTACTCGTAATTTTATATGTACGGTTTTCTTTATACGCTACTGCTATCAATCTCTCTTTTTCATCAATTATTTTAGATATATTTCCTTTAGAAATAATCGTATTCGTATCTGTCAATTTCGCGTAGCTAATGTGAAATGCTCAGTTTTCGCATTTAAATAAAGCTAAGCAGGAAGACATTTAAATGGGTCAAATTCAAAATATAGGTCAATGCCCTTCCCTATAGGATGACACGAGAGAGAGAGAGCAAGCGCCGGACCTAAGAGCAGGTAGTCGAGACCACACAATAGGTCATAAGGAAAATTCTAAAGCGCAGCCGCTTGAATAAATTAAGGAAATAAGAGAAAGAGAGCCGACGACACGAGCAACGAAAACAAATAATATACAAAGGGTATATAACAGGTAAATAATTATAACGCGAAGAATCGAATATCAAAATAATAGTGAACGTCTGATAAGCAAATTAAATCCAGACATAAGGAGTAGAGTAACGTCGTGAGTTTATCATTAAGAGACTATGGAAAATACGTATCATAAAATTAAAATCACGCGAGACTGATCCGCATAAATTCGGGCAAACGAGCTACACGAAGCTAACACTTGTAACAATGAATACAATACAGTTGCCCCAATAAGCCACACTAGTAGAGAATTTGAAAGAATACCAAAAGAGTAGGAGTGCGCACCCAACAGTGAATACACGTGTACTATAAGACAACAGAAGAGAGCCTTTGTAAATTGCCAGAAAGAACCACCTTCCGAACTGCGAGCGCCGGAACATTACAGCACAGCAGGAGGCGCTTCGTCTTATGAAGGAGAAGGCAAGCGCTCGAACAGCAAGCGCACGTGCACTTACAACAGCCAATGAGAAGAACAATCACGCGAGTCTGTGATGCGCAAGAAGAAACGAAGAGTAGACGTGAATTTCGTCGTTCGCTACATAGAAGACGCATATAATGAAGCCAGAAATAGGATCCTAGAGCCCTTGCACTCCGGTAATAGAATACGAAGTCAACGGCGGCGACTCTAGTCCACAAAAGAGGAAATACACTGCTTACAGGGAGAGGCGAGGGAAAAAACGCCATCGGTCGCTACAAGCCAAAAATGTCCTTTTAAAAAATGCCTACAACAAGTCTAAGAGGACATAGAGAATATGACAGCGTTTAAGCTCTCTGATTGATTGTACTATGCACGATGTTCACGTACTTGACTATGCTGCGTAAAGGGATCGTGAGGGCGATTTCGAGGTATATAAGGCCCTCCGTCCGCACGACGCTACCACCAAACCACACAGTCTCTTTCACAAGTTCGCCTCACGCACGAAAGCTC
>CM053172.1:20678274-20740738 GCA_012977825.3 Pteromalus puparum | reverse complement strand
AAAGAATTAAAATATCATTACGCCTATAGTCATGATCATCAGTATATATATAATATAAAAAGTTTTTGAGTCTAATGAGAAGGATCTTTTGGAATAAAAAAGGAAAAAGGAAAAGAAAAAGAAAGAAAAAAAAGGTGATGTAATCAATATTATCCCGAAATTTTGATATTACGAGAATCTAATTATTAAAGTAGAATTAATATTACAACGCAATCAATATATTATTAATTAAGATTAGATTTTTCCTTCTCATTTAAAGTTTTTGATATATAAAGCGATTTGTTTGTTTTTCCTATTATATAGAGATTCGATAGTATAAGATACAGATAGGAACTTATGTATTAAAATCGGGAAAAATTCTTTTCCTACTTAACATAAGGGAAAACTGGATTATAAACAGTAAGGATAAGAATACAAAGAGCGTCGCAAATAGAGAGAAAAGTATATGGGATCTAAGGAAGGAATAAGAACAGTAACATATAGAATAAAAAGACAAAATTATNGCCCCATCGAGTGAGCCGCTCGAAACCGAGGATCGACTTCCAACATATGCCGATTATATTGTTGAACTAACAACAAGGCTGAACAATATTCAAGAAATAGCACGCGAGAAACTAATAGCCGCCAAATGGCGTGCGAAGTACTATTATGATAAAAGTGCGAATCCGCAAGATTTTAAAGTCGGCGATTGTATTTGGCTACTCAAAGGAGGAAAAATACACAAGTTAAAAGATCAATATGAAGGCCCTTATTTAGTCGTGGATATATTACGTAATGACAATATTAAGATACAATTAAAGCCTAATAAATATAAGGTTGTACACATGAATCGAGTGCGAATATCTTACATCGAGTCAGAAAGGAATTAAAATATCATTACGCCTATAGTCATGATCATCAGTATATATATAATATAAAAAGTTTTTGAGTCTAAAGAGAAGGATCTTTTGGAATAAAAAAAGAAAAAAAAAGAAAGAAAAAAAAGGGTGATGTAATCAATATTATCCCGAAATTTTGATATTACGAGAATCTAATTATTAAAGTAGAATTAATATTATAACGCAATCAATATATTATTAAATAAGATTAGATTTTTTTCTTCTCATTTAAAGTTTTTGATATATAAAGGGATTTGTTGTTTTTCCTATTATATAGAGATTCGATAGTATAAGATACAGTTAGGAACTTATGTATTAAAATCGGGAAAAATTCGTTTCCTACTTAACATAAAGGAAAACTGAATTATAAGCAGTAAGGATAAGAATACAAAGGGCGTCGCAAATAGAGAGAAAAGTATATGGGATCTAAGGAAGGAATAAGAACAGTAACATATAAGAATAAAAAGACAAAATTATTTTGCACACTGGAAGAGTAAGGAGAATTTATTGGTGCAGTGACATAGCCATCATATCGTAATAAGAATGACTCCGATCAGAAATGGTCGCCTCAGAGTCTGTGCGAAAGAAACATGGACGAAAACGAGAAGTTAGGATCAAAGCGAGGCACCCAGCGCTGAAAGAAAAAAATAATATAACTCTATTAAAAAAGAAGAGAGGATTGGCTCACCAAGGAAAAGCATAATTGATGAAAAAGGTATGAACACTTACACCTTCATTTTGCCAACGAATCATTGACGGACGTTCGGAACACGATTGCGAACAGGCACTGCAAAAATTTTTAGCGAGCTCGGATTCCCAAGTTTCAGTGTGGCAATAAACCCACGCGCCCGGAACTTGGCAAGTTACCTCTCCCTCGGGAACCATCGGGAGAACAGAGTAGGATACCTAGCGGAACACAAAGAAATTCATTAGTAGAATATTGTGTTCAAGAAAAATCGAAAGGAATAATTAGAAATTGACAAAGTACTCACTCCAACACCCCCAGGATGAGTAACAAGCAATACGCCAGTATCCTCTCCTAGCCATTGCCGACAAACAAAGCATGCACTGTCGAGAGGAGCTGTCTTATCGACATCATGGCAAGGAAACTCTTTGAATCCTTCTTGCATACAGAAATTGTAACATACCTATAAGAGTAAACGAGCTTTTTAGGAAAGGACGTTACAAAAGAATAAATATTATGCAAAAATAGTAAGTACTAACCAAAGTATGTTCGTTACTCGGCGCAATTGAAGTATGCACGACGAGGTCCGTCGAGTTTCCAGCAGCCATCGATTCTTTCGGATGAATCCAGAGATATCCCAATCGGAAAAATAGTGTATTTCACTGACACTGCACAACTACTCGGCAAGCGGAGAGACGAGAATCGAGTCGTTCAAGAGGACGGAAGAAGAGAGTGATCGTTGAACTTGTCGCAGTCTGCACACTGTGCTACGCGTAGGCGGGGTTTTGGAAGACGAGAAAGGGAGAATGACCGCTGCAGTGGTTGCGACGGGCCCATATTGACGATATGCGGAAAAGTCTTAGGGGGAAGGGGTAGCACTACGGATTAGGAGCCAAAGGAAAAGTGAGAGTAGGGTAAAGCCGACGCTTAGAGCAAGAGAGAGTCACAACATAATTGACCTCAAGGAAGTACACAAGTATCTGTGCATCATCAACGCTACGCTATTTACTAAATTTCAAAAGGAAAAAGGTAACACTCTAGTAATCAATATTATTATTATTAATCAAGATGGAGTGCGACAGTGAAGCAAGGGAAATAGGAATACTCATATAAATCATGTGTATAATTAAAACAAATTTTTTTTTCTCCTCCACTTACTTTAGAGGACCGAGTCAATATCCAGTAGGACAGTAATGGATAAATTCAGAGGACAAAACACAGCATCGGTAATGTTCACCGAAGTATTGCTTCAACGAAGGATGGCGATCATAAGACAATGTATCCTGGATGGGCGAGGAGCAAAGGCTCGCATAGAAATCCAAAGGATATGCCATCGAATGACTCCCGGTGCTATGACCGGAATAATAAGTGTAGCCGTGGAAAATCTCGACCAAAGGACAATAGAATTGTGCCTTCAAGTATACCCGCGCACGCGTCAGTTAAAATTGACGAGAGTGTTGTGAGGGGTACTCAGTCGACCTCGAGCAGCCAATCCAGTAATTGATAGCATAGTGGATGTGCTCCTCAAGTATCCAGTAGACTATACGGATAATGATGGAGGAGAGCCAGCCATCGGTGCTACAATAACGCTAGGTAGGATTGACGTGCTACGGAAATTAGTGGATCTGGGAGCCAGAATTGAGGGGCACTGGGAGCAGCAGGTTCTGGAGGAAGCCATGGGCTGGGAAGACCAGAGTTATCTCGCTGAATTAATCCGAGCGGGATATGTCATAGAAGAGGATTTCGAAGACGAAGAGTCTCAATATACGGGGCCCATAGTTCGTCAAGACATACCGTCTATATTGGCATTGATGGCAGTCGGATTAAGACTGTGCAAGGGCGACTTAAAAGCGGCTTGTAATTCCAGTTTTTACATGCTAAAACTGATTGTGGACTACTTCAGCCGAAGTGGCCGACGGTTAATTGACTATCCGGAGTTATTGATAGTTGCCCAAATGGGAATACCACCAGACAGGATGAGGAATATGGCTTTCCTCCTAGAAAACGGAATCTCGCCAGACTCTCAGAATGAAGAAGGAGAATATGCGGTGCAAGTGGCAGCCAGGGTCGGCGACGTTACCGCTTTAACCATGCTTATAGAAAGGGGAGCGAGGATAGACGTGCTCACTCCAGGGGGCCAGGATTTACTACAACTCGCTACCCAAAATAAGCAGTATTACGTGATGGAAGTATTGCTCGACACCGGACGGATAAACCCCAACCGCGTGCACTNAGGTAACATATCTAGGACCACCGAGACGTTAATTTCACGTAATGTGCAATTATATACGGAGGATCCAACTCTCCGTTATATTCAACCAGGGAGAGAATTTATTAGTACAACTTCGCTAATTATCCCTTTGTTAGCGAAAGAGAAGGCAGAAAGGAGATACGTGAATGAAAAAGATATCAAAGTGTTGAAGGAGCATTATCCTGAATTATATTCTCACTATGAAAATTTCTGGCAAGAATGGAGATTGATGTCAGAGACCCCCGTCCTCGGTGGAGTAACGTATACGCAATTAATTGGGAGGCCTACAAGATCACTGCTGATTCCAACTCGTAAGGCCTCCTACAAACCACTCAAATTTTATCGAGATTTAATGAAGATCTCAATTCATAAAAAGGCTGTAAAAACGGCGTTGAAAGCATTATTGAAAGCCCGGAAAAATTGGATGACCAACGCCCAAAGAATAGATGGTGTTTTAAGGAGATTTCTACCAAATCTAATTAACGAACAAATCGCCTATCATTTGACGGAGGAGTAATTCCCACAGCAAGTAATCCGAAGGGAGTTTTAGAAAAATATAAATATGGATCCGTCCATTATACAAGTAATAGTGTTAGAATATTATTATATAAGTAATAGTGTTAAAAATATTATTATATAAGTAATAGTGTTAAAATATTGTTATATAAGTAATAGTGTTAAAAATATTATTATATAAGTAATAGTGTTAAAATATTGTTATATAAGTAATAGTGCTGAAATATTATTATATAAGTAATAGTGTTAAAATAGTAATAGAGTTAAAAATATTATTATACAAGTAATAGTGTTAAAAATTTTTTTTTTTTGTTATATAAAAGACGAAAGAAAGCAGTTATAAGACAAATTATGTATGTCCCTATGATCATAATAAGTTGGAATAAATAGGAAAGAAAAGAAGAAAGTTTACTATCCAAATTGTTGAACTCGACGACTCCCTCCTATCCTCATAAAAGAAAAAAAAGAGAAAAAAAAAGTTCTTTTAATCCCACTAACTAGGAAACAAGAAAGAAAGAAAATAAGATAAATTCACGATTTTAGAAACTATTAATTCAATTCACTTCAATCAAATAGTACTTCTGGAAGATAAATAATAACACTAAGAATCCATAACCTCCTGAATTTTATGTATTTATACCCGCTATTCTAAGAGAATTTAAAGGATGACATTAATGACATAGTAGCCTAAAAGAGGAAGAAAGAAAAAGGGAGTATTGCTAATATTTTAATTCAAATAAAAGGGGTGTATCATTGAATCAAAGAGTAATCAAGCATAATTACAGCAAAATCTATTTCGTAGAATTTTGAGAATATATAAAAAAAAAAATAATAATAATAATAATAACACCAGTGAGAAATCTAACAAAGATTGCATTAAACTCTATGTCAAATTTATTGCACGAGAGAACCGAAATTAGCAGTACGACGAAATAACAGTTAGAGTTGAAAGAGAATAGTAACCTAGTGACTATAATAAAGAGATACGCGAGAGACTAGAGTAGAAAGAGGAAGTGAATTAAAAATGATTCAAAGTTATATAGGCGAAATTGAGAGCATAGTCGCGATTAAAACCAGATTGATTTTCCTCTTTTATTAGCACGAGATGTCAATCTACCTACAAAAATTACGGATGGCAAGAATGTCGATAACCTACGGTGATAAAGCAGAAACGAGGCGAATTTTGGAAAATTTAGCGCCAGCAATGCTGCCAACTGAAATGGCGTTAATAATCTATCAAGCAATATTATCCAAGAACTTGACTGTAGTAAGATATTGTCTGGATGAATTATATAATTCGAATCTTTTAAGACATTGTACATGGAATGGGACCAATTTGTTACATTTGGCAGTTGAAATGGGAACGTTGGAGGCAATGGAGATTTTATTAGAACGCGAAGTTTACCCCATAAATGCAGTAAATGCCAATGGAGTGAGAGCCGTCGCTCTAGCTTATGAACAAAATGATTATAGCAAAATGAATTTATTATTACAGTACGGAGCCCAGTTATACGTCCGAGGCTATTATACCAGGTACATTAGTCTGCGTATTTTACCCGAATCCACAACACAGTACTTTGTCTCGCGCGGGAAGAAGTAGAAAAGAGGTTCGTTAATTGAGACGATATTCAGGCATTAAAAATATATCATCCTCAATTATATCAGACGTATTTGCATTGTCGAGCGGAATGGTTAGAGTTAAGGAAAACTAAATTTGTCGGAAAAATATCTTATAGGGATTTAATCGAATTCCCTATACAAACGTTTCTACATTTAAGCAGGACAGTACAATATAGGACGAAAGAAAAACGCGATCCCTCTTATCTTTTTCCGATATACGGTGCAACCATTGAATTAGCTTTGGATAAAATAAGGGAAGAAAGGGAAGAGTGGGAGGCAAAAGAAATCTTACTCGCTAAAATCACTTACGAATTAATACCATGTCCGATAGTCGAAAAAGTATCTTATTTTCTTTGTTTAGATTAAATTCATTATCCCTTTTCAAAACAAAAGATTTTTTTTCTCTCCTTCTTATAGCTAAGACAGAGACTTGTAAATTTTATCCATGAACCTTCTTCCTTCAGCATTATAAAAATCATATTGTGAGGAGATAGCATAAGTTCGAGATTACTATGTTGGAAAAAGCGTGCCTGTAAACTACATATAGACAAAAAAAAGGGAAAGTCAACAATCATATTTTATTCTACAGATGGCTAATTCGCTGCACAGTCTAATAAGTAGATGGATTCCATTCGTCTTTACTGGATATAGAAACAAATTACAAATAATAGACGAAGCTATCCATTTGAAAAAAATAGAGGAAGCCAAATTATTTATAGCTATTTTAACACCGTTCTTAAACCCCGAAGATATGGTAGAAATAATTGATTCAGCAATGTATAGTGATGAAGTAGATCTCATCAAATATTGCCTAGAAATATATCCAAATAAAAGGGCATTACGATTATCAGATGTCCTTGGGGGTGCCATGCATCATAAAAAAGAAAGTGCAATAGCCATTTTGCTGCAACATGATGTAGATTGGTCCACACCTACTACATGGAGACTTCCAGCCATTTATTTAACAATAATTCACAAACGTCTGGATGTACTAGAAAGACTAGTTGAATTAAAAGTAAATCCGAACGCAAGCGGGAATTGGGGACATGCGTCTATGCGTGAAGCAATCGATTTCCCCGATGACAGTTATATTAAACTTCTCTTAAAAGCAGGGCTTGACGTCGACGCGATGGGCCGTACGGATAAAACAGCATTAAGATGCGCCGTTGAAAGAAATAATCCAAGAGCAATACGGTTACTTTTGGAAGCCGGAGCCGATCCGAATATAGAAGATTATCACAGAATATCTCCTCTTGAAGTCACGTGCAAAGGAAAGTCGGAAAATTTAGATGTTTTGTTAGAATACGCAAGAAAAACGAACTGGCCGCCGGCATCGCAACCGCGATGATTCACGATCACGAGAAGGAAGAAGCGCGCTCAAAACTGCTATATTAAAACATAACGATCACACCGTAAGAATTCTTCTAAATAAAGGTGCGAAAGTAAATATACATACAGTCACGGAAGATAGTATGTTACATGTCGCGGTGCAATACGGAACAATCGAGGCCACCCGTTTGATATTGCAAGAGACTGTTGACGTTAACGTTAGAAACACCAGTGACTACACAGCGCTTAAATTAGCGTGCATAGCAAATAGTTATCGTAAAGCCCAAATGCTATTGNACGGATAAAACAGCATTAAGATGCGCCGTTGAAAGAAATAATCTAAGAGCAATACGGTTACTTTTGGAAGCCGGAGCCGATCCGAATATAGAAGATTATCACAGAATATCTCCTCTTGAAGTCGCGTGCAAAGGAAAGTCGGAAAATTTAGAAGTTTTGTTAGAATATGCAAGAAAAACGAACTGGCCGCCGGCATCACAACCGCGATTATTGGAAAGAGCAGCGTCAGCTCCATATATCTATTCATTACGAAACACTCAGTTATTAATCGAGGAAGGAATACCAGTCGATTCACGATCACGAGAAGGAAGAAGCGCGCTCGAAACTGCTATATTAAAACATAACGATCACACCGTAAGAATTCTTCTAAATAAAGGTGCGAAAGTAAATATACATACAGTCACGGAAGATAGTATGTTACATGTCGCGGTACAATACGGAACAATCGAGGCCACCCGTTTGATATTGCAAGAGACTGTTGACGTTAACGTTAGGAACACCAGTGACTACACAGCGCTTAAATTAGCGTGCATAGCAAATAGTTATCGTAAAGCCCAAATGCTATTGGCAAAAGGGGCCCAAATATACCCGGAAGGAAAACCATTGCGTTATTTCTACGCGGACGAATATCCCTGGCTAGCAGCGACCTTACTTTTACCTGCACTAGCACGGAACACTGCATCAGGAGGGGTTGTAAATTACGAAGATTTACAATCGCTTGAAGTCAATTATCCGCGCGAATATTCGGAATATCTAGGGATGCAACGGGAGTGGCGAAAGCTGAGCGAGACTTTAGTCGGCAAGGGCATAACTTACGCTGATCTATTAGAAAAATCAACGGAGGCGCTCCTTCGTTCTTCGAGGCTTGGGTTGCTTCCAAGATACGGAGATACTTATCATTACGAACATTTCCCAACTTATTGTGTTGAAATTTCTAAAGCCCTGAGGAAGTTAATAAAGAAAAGAGCCGTTTGGAGAGAGCACGAGAGAAGGTTGAGAGTCATTACGTACAAACGAGTTCCCAATGCGATTCTAGAAAATGTTGCATATTATTTAAGTATAATGAAAAACTAGAAATAATTAATTCAGAAATTCCGTCACTTCAAAATTTTAATTATTTACACAGTATAATCATCCTTTTAGTCCATTACAAGTGAAGTATCGCAAGCCAAATCATGAGAGAAATTCAGACAAATGACAACCGAAAAATTGAGAAGGAACCTAAGGTCAGTACTCCTTCCGCTCTGGCCATGCTCAACCCCAATCATATAGAAAAGATTGAGACGATAAAAATCCCAATTTACCATGGATTGACGTCGACTCTTCAAAGTGGGAAATCTAACTATAAGAAGGAGATAGCTCGAATTAATCAATTAGAACAAACGTTTGCTATGAACGAGTATATTGACGCGTTGAACAAACAGCAATTAGCCAGAGCTTGTCAATTAAATGAGTTATTGTGGCAAAGCGACACCGAGACCGTTTGGCAATTCATATATACGTTTCTAAAAAAGTTGAGCGGGGAAAAGTTGACGTATTTTTTAGAACTTTCAACTAAATATATGAATCGTTGGGAGGAAAAGAATCGCGAGGGAGAAAATTTAGTATTTCAGGCCGTAAAAGCAAGAAACGCTAGGAGCACGAGATTCTTTCTAAAAAAGGGGGCAAATGGATCAGTAATTACTCGAAAGGGGACCGATTTATTTTACGAAGCAATTGTCAGGGGAGACGAGAAAGTGTTATACGTTATAATTGAAAGGGGAATCAAACCATCAAAAAATGTCTGTCCATTCATCATCGCTCTAGAAAACAAAAAAAACAAACTTTATACCAATACTATGGACTCATGGATTTAAGCCGAGGGATCCTGTAGAAGCATTACGAAGTGCCATTAGAAGAGAAGATGTATTGGGAATCAGATGGCTGTACACTCGAGAAACACCCGAAGGACCGATGGGATTTCTGCATGAAGCTGTAAGGCAAGGAGTGAGCGTTGAAGTGATACAACAATTGATAGATTTAGGCTATGATCACAAGGAGCGTACGCCTCACGGAAGAACAGCATTACAAATAGCCATTTCCGGAAAACACGAACACCTAGTTAAATATTTGATATATCGAGGTGCGGATGTACACGATCATGTTGACAAGGACGGAGAAAGCAACCTTTTCCTAGCATTGCGAATGCAAAATATATTAGCCTCTATAATGCTATTACAAAACGGTGCTTCCTTACAAGAAGCCAACGGCAAGGGGGACACTATTGTCTATCGAGCCGCATTGGACAATGACGAAGAATTACTAGTGTTGACCTGGAGTTTCGGAGCACCATTATATGGGCCCACAGGTAACCCCATACTTGACCCAAGAGGCGGGAATGAAAGCCAACGAGCTATAGTAAGGAGAATAGCCTTGATAAATCATTTGAAAGGTGATGTACATCCAGAAGATATGGCTACTATAAACTCAAAAGCAGCACTACTTTCGTACTATCATTACTGCAGACAAGTACTTGAGCAAATGCGAATCGAAGAGAGGCAGAATACCGGAAGAAGAGGAATTTACAGTCTACTCGTCGGACCCCGAAGAGATACTGTTTTCGAGCACGCCGTCAATGAACAATTAGCAGATCTTCAAAAGAAACTACTGGATAAAAACAATCCTTATCGTCTGGAATTAAAGATGAATTTAAGTATAACTTTTGGGGAAGTACAGTTGCGATTACTGGAAGAAAGCAAAAGTCCAGCAAGAATCCTACCTGTACGACAAGAAGATATAGTTCGATTATTATATAAAGATTGTGCCATAAGGCAATGCGTATTCAATTAAAAAAAAAGTATGTTCAACAAAGAAAAAAAAATGAGAAAAAAAATGTATGCGTTAAATATAAAGAATTAAGAAGAATTAATTATTAATATTGATTAGAATAAATATTTATTAAGAAGAAATTAGATTTAAGTAATACCGAGACTACGAAATTCTTGACTCAAAAACCGGTGTTAATAAAGTAGACTACGTATCAATGCTGAGCGTAGGTGGAGAGTGCTTCAAAAGGGAAAGATGGGTAAACATTAATTCTCGAAGCCATGAAGCTTATTGTAGAAAGTAGTTAATTATTAAATAAGTAATGCTTACTAATCAATTAATGCTGAAGAATGAATTATTAAGTTATGCATATATATAATAATTTCATAAAGTATTATAAATACTACAAGTAAATTGTAGTAGATTTGAACACCTACACACAATCAACATTACAAACCATTCAAGGGTCGCTTTCCCTTTCAGTACACGGACAATGGACACTGGACTATATTTCTTAATACTGACCTGGAGCAGTCTAGTTTGGAGCCAGAAACCCCCACCGACTGCTATCTCAGACAATGTAGCACATACCGCTGGACTGTATTTCGAACGATTAAATGAATTACGATTCATTAAAGACGAATGGACATATCTAATCTATCTCGATATGTATGAAAATCAATTTAATGATACTGATATAATGGAGATTATCCAGGCAGTGGGGAAAATTTGTTCACCTCGAAAATTTTGCGGAAATCGAGAAAAAGAAGTCGAAAAGTTAATTAGATTACTCAACCGCGTGCAAAGGGGAAAAGTTGATCTTATGAAATATTTAGAAATATTACAAGATGATTTTACGGACGATCAAAAATCTGAGTATGACAACGAAATTACAGACTTAGAATCAGCCGACACGTATTTTAAATACGTACAAGACGAGAGAACTCACGTAATACGTAGTAGTCTTGACGGATTCGAAGCAAAAAAGAACGCGAGTCATGAAGACACTTTTAGTGAATTTGATCGGAAAATTCGACAGTTATATAGGATCCAAGACACGCAAAATACAACCCGAATTGCTAGTGAAATCCTACAAGACATCGAAACCCAATTACACTTATTTCAAGAACTTTTTGACGGTGCGCGGGAAACGGTTCGTAGTTTAAGGACTAAGCAAATATATCCAGGCCTTTTAAATTTTCATGATTTGCAAAATATAATCGATCAGACGATACAATTAAATAAACCTCATAAATTCCCTTTGGAGAAATATCTTTCACATATAGATGTACTCGGATTCATATCATGCATAAAAGTCGGACGCATTAATGATCGACTATTAATTAGTATCAAATTTCCTCTAATATCAGAATCAACTTTTGTTATATATCGGGTCCAAGCCTTACCGATTCCAGTAAGATTAGACACCACTAACGTCGCGACAGTATATGTTGAACCTCGATCACCTTTGTTGGGAGTGTCAGAAAATGCCAGTTATGCATTGACAATAGAACAATATGAGCAATGCATAGTTGCCCCAAATGGAGTGTTCTGTCATCCCATTCAGCCTATTCGTTCGGAATTAGAAAACGCAAGTTGCGAATTTACATTACTGTATCGACCAGATGACATCGATTATAGACAATGTAATGTGAGATATAGAGACGATTTTGTGTCATTTTGGAAAACCTCTAATAAAAATCAAGTTTGGATATTTTCTCTTAGTGAACCAAAAGAATTACAAGTTCTATGTAAGAAAAGACGGGAATATTTAACAATTAACGCTACGGGAACATTAAAAATAAAGTCGGGATGCATAGCTATCGCAGGCCGGTATCAATTATCATCCACTATGCAAGTTACAGATCGTCTCGCGACAATAATATTTCCAAAAGTCGACCTAAGTCTTGATAAAAATAATTCTTTAACTGAAATTTTATCAAAATTAAAATCGGAATATTTAAATGAAACTTATCAAATAGATTGGAATAAGAACCAGTCCTTTTGGGAGTTAGAAACAAGAGTAAATTCAGTAGAATTCTCGGAACAATATGGAGGGGGCGTTAAAATTAGACTTTTAATCATAATTTTCACTGCTTCGGCAATCACAAGTCTTCTATCGGGTATAATATTAGCAATTATCTGTTTCAAAACTATGGAAACCGGGATTAAAAGAAACGGATCCGAATTACGAGTACATTACAATAGAAAATCCGCCGAGATACACGTACCTATTGAAGAATTATTCGATCGATATTATTTGAATCAGCGTCCTGAATTAAGTGTCGCTTGTTCAGTGGAACCACCTACATCAGCAGTATAAGAAATAATAAGTCCTCACACTTTATCACATTACCGAACCCATNTAAGAAATAATAAGTCCTCACACTATATCACATTACCGAACCCAGAGAGAAAACACAGCAACACGAATCACTGACACATAGAACTAGCGCGCCACAACGCGGCCTTCGGCCGCTATGTGGCTTGCCGCCTTGCATCGCTTCGCGCTTCGCGCTTCGCGTTTTGCGCATAAGGCACGACCGCTGACGCTCGCGCTTCGCGCTCGCCAGGCCCCCCGACGCTTAATGCGTTTCCACGAAGTATTAGCAAAACTGAAAATTTTACTATTACAAAGCTTCCTCTTGAGGAGGAAGCAAAAAAAAATGAGAAAAAATGTATGCGTTAAATATAAAGAATTAAGAAGAATTAATTATTAATATTGTTTAGAATAAATATTTATTAAGAAGAANGTAAGAAAAGACGGGAATATTTAACAATTAACGCTACGGGAACATTAAAAATAAAGTCGGGATGCATAGCTATCGCAGGCCGGTATCAATTATCATCCACTATGCAGGTTACAGATCGTCTCGCGACAATAATATTTCCAAAAGTCGACCTAAGTCTTGATAAAAATAATTCTTTAGCTGAAATTTTATCAAAATTAAAATCAGAATATTTAAATGAAACTTATCAAATTGATTGGAATAAGGACCAGTCCTTTTGGGAGTTAGAAACAAGAGTAAATTCAGTAGAATTCTCGGAACAATATGGAGGGGGCGTTAAAATTAGACTTTTAATCATAATTTTCACTGCTTCGGCAATCACAAGTCTTTTATCGGGTATAATATTAGCAATCATCTGTTTCAAAACTATGGAAACCGGGATTAAAAGAAACGGATCCGATTTACGAGTACATTACAATAGAAAATCCGCCGAGATACACGTACCTATTGAAGAATTGTTCGATCGATATTATTTGAATCAGCGTCCCAAGTTAAGTGTCGCTTGCTCAGTTGAACCACCTACATCAGCAGTATAAGAAATAATAAGTCCTCACACTATATCACATTACCGAACCCAGAGAGAAAACACAGCAACACGAATCACTGACACATAGAAAAAGAGAACCGGATAGTTTTGCTGTTTCAGAAATGGAGATCGTCTACTATCTGATCTTGGCCTCCGGGATAATTGGACAATGCTCAGGGAGTCGTTTAGCAGGGTTCGATTGTGGAGAGCAACTAACAAATTTGACAACTATCTCACTCCTCAACGTGGGTGAATGTGACCTTGAGATGCCAGAATTAAATATCACTAAGCAATATATTCAATTATTACAAACCACGGAATTTACTAAGACGCACGTAGTACAATGCTCGGTTAAAATCACGAGGCATATAACTCACTGCGGAATGCATTCGCACGCATCCGAAGTATTAGACGGAGAAATTAGTTATTATCAAGAAATTTCACGTGATGAATGCATGAGAATGTTCGACGGACGTTATATTAATATCGCGGGCACTGCCATAAATAATTTACCGAAAAATAGTACTTTTTCAACACCAGTAACTTTTGCAGGAACTGTAAACACAGGAGCAGACTGCACCGGGACAGCTTATTCAGACCCTTACGGCCATTGGAATAACGTATTAGTACAGGGATTCGTAGAAATTTCATTAGTCGATTATTACGCTACAGTCAATTTAAATTCAAATAGAATACAGTTGAGATCGGGAACAAATTGTCAATTAACGAATGTACAATGTAGAGATATGTTAGAGGGATATGCCTTTTGGGAGCCGTTACCGGAAGATAATTGTGGGAGTAAAAAGTACACTATACTTTATGAAGGATATGCCAACAAAACTAAAGAAAGTAAATCCGATCGTGTAACATACATGTTAGAAACACAAGATATAACGTTCGCATTGAGCAGTATTGGCGAAATAAAAATTTGCGGGCATAATTTGATTCGTACCGAGCATCCAAAATTATTCGTATTAGAAGATTTTCAGGAGAAGACATTTTTATCAAAAGCAAATTCACCCGTAGAGAATTTGGATATTTTTACATACGTCAATTCAAAATTCGTGTATGTGGAAAGACATTTTAAAAGTCAAATAAATCAAATGTATTACGACCTCTTAAAACATAAGTGCGAATTAGAAAGGCAAATCTTGACAAATGCCCTATCTATAGCAGTTCAATCTCCTGATGAATTCGCGTTTCGCTTAATGAAGGAGCCAGGACATATGGCTGTAGTAGCTGGGGAAGTGATCCATTTAGTTAAATGTTTGCAAGTGGAAGTAAAGCGTCGCGACACAAAAGAATGTTATAATCAATTACCGGTAACTCGCGGAGAAGAAAACTTCTTTCTCTCTCCAAGAACGCGAATTTTAACTCGGGCCGGTACACAAATAAGTTGTAGTGGGGCCATGCCACCAATGTTCAACATGGGCACTCATTGGTTACAATTTTTACCTGCACCGTCAAGTGTAGTGCCACCGGAAACACTCCGTCCGCAAACTAAGAGTACTTGGGAGTATGCCGCACCTAGAGCTATAGCAGTAAGCGGAATTTATACTGAATCAGATTTAAATAGTCTACGCGATCATATCATGTTCCCTTTAGAAAAATCATCAGTTTTGAATAACGTAGCCATGGGTATGTCCGGAAAATCTATTACGGGGAAAGGGATATCAATAAATCAATTTCTAGACCCCGAAGTACTAGAATCGCTTGCAAATAACACTTGGGACCATTTATGGGGACGCTTTCTTACATTTGGAACCGCTAGTGCTGGGATACTTGGCATAATTTTAATTACCAGATTAATTAAAATGTTAATTGACACTATTTTGCATGGATACGCTATCTATAGTGTGTACGGTTGGTCTATTCATCTTCTAGGATCGATATGGAATTCAGTGACACAATTATTGTTACATTTGGGCACAAAAAAACCGGACAAACCGCAACCGTATGAAAGACAATCAGAAAAAAAGGAGACTCCAAAGAAAAACGTCAGCCCAATTTACGATGATGTAGAAGGGAGATCGGTCATTATAGATGAGGATCAAGAAAGTCGTCGGACAATTTAAATTAAAAAAAAAAAAAAATATAACGAAATTCACACAATTTTTTTTTACAATGTCTTATTCTGAGGTTTTAAGTAAGAGAGTCGACCTTTTATGTAGTAAACAAAGCGATGGAGAAAGTGCTCGTGCATATTATTATCGAGTCAAACAACTTAGGAATGAACACCGAATCATTTTAGCTCAAGCTCGCGCGAATTATACGGAATTATTTGAAACCACACTAACGACCGAAGAATCGGCAATAATTGGATACATTTTAGGAATTAAAATAGAAATACGAAAATATTTACACGCGCCTTGTGAATATAAAACTCTTATCGAAGCAGCCAGACACGCGATGAGGATAGAGCATAGATTGAATCGATTGAGATTGCCGGCTATATTAGAAATGGGAGAGAAAAGTGAGAGAGAGGGGGAGGATAAAAAGGAAAACTAATATCGTTATATATTGTTGTGTAGAAAATGAAATTACCACCCACGTCACCGAAAAGGTACGACGGAGTACTACCGACGGATTATCCCAGATTTTATTTTGAAATAGAGGAAATATTTTGTGTAATTCAATGCTCATCTGAGGAGGTCGTATATTTAAATAATAGACTTATAATAAAGTGTAAAGAATGTTACAAAGGAGGGCAAAATTTGCAAATCAATGATGTCCGACAATTAACAAATTGGCACCATTATAGAGACGATGATTTTCCTTTGAATTGTAATCAGTGTAATAAAGTATTATTCAATAGGCGACCAGTAATGGACTGTCCGAATTGTAGAGACAAGTACATAGACGTATGGTTTGAAATACACGACGGAATTCATGAGGAAATGAGAAGGATCGTAAACTATGTTAACGCGTAATTAGTTTTAACACATATACACATGCAGAGAGAGAAAGAAAAAAAAAGAAAACTTATTACAAATCTAAAGGAAGATTATCTCGTTACAGATGGCGTCTCCACGACCGATACGAAACATATATAAAATAGAATATTTTAATCACAAATCTGGACCGAAGATGTGTTCAGACTGTCATAAACTATGGAAAAACTCTAGACATAGGAACCTTAATCACATAATACGCTATTGTATCAAAGTAACGCGACCTGTCTTCTTATGTAAAATCTGTAAAGTTGATTTAATTAAAGAGCAAATTCAAGCGGCTAATCCTATTAAACTGCAAAGAATATACACGGAAATGATGTGGCGGGCAGTACAACCGAAAGATTTTGAAATAAAAATTACGCAAATTCCAGACGAAAAAGCAGGAGATCAAACGTTGATAACGGTTCCTTCTGAACCAACCACGCTTGATCCATTTTTCCGAAACGAGGCATAGATAGAGAAAGAGAGAAAATAAAATAAAAGGAAAATAATTCTTTTATAAAGACGAAGTACAATAATTACAGATGCCAGGAGTTCGAAGTAGTAAAATCGAAAGATATATGAGAGTCGACAAAAAGGAAAAGAAGTATTGCGGTAAATGTTATATGCAAGTGAGGAAAGAAGGACAAGAATATATTCGTCAAACCATATACAGGCTTAATACAGCAATACTTCCAACTTTTAAATGCGCGAAATGTAGAGCATATATTCAAGCCCGCGTAAGAACATTCACGGATACCGAGGAAGTAACACCGTTATTAGATTTGTCGAGATTGCCAAAAACAGAAGAGTCACTTTCAATAAAAATAGAAGAAAGAATAGAGTTAGGATCGTTAATAAACTATGATACAACTACCAACAAAGCGGACGAAACGAATCCAATAGGGGAGGAGGAATTAATTGAAACATTCTTAAAAGATATTGAGAAGATGGAGGAACCAGGAGAAAATCCGATGCAAAGCATATAAAATAAACAAAAAAAAAGGGGGGGGGCGAATAATACTATACAGTTGACTGTTTCAGGGAACACCGGGAAAATGGAAATAAAAGTCAGCAAGTTCCACGATGCAAAAACTCCGGAAGCCAAATCAGCAAGAATGGATGAGTTAACTTTAATACTAGAGGTAATAAATAACGATTTAATGGAATATCCTATGGATATGCCATTAGGATTCGACGAATTTCCACACATAAATTTTGATATAGGGGATTATTTCGCGCAATTCACTCCAAGAGAGTTTCTCCCCGACAATCTTCTTGAGATCGAAGATAATTATGTAGAATTTATGTCATCATCAACAATCCCAGTCAATCGACAATCTCAACGCGATCCTATTGAAGTAATACGCAAACCCTTACATCGAAAACAATTAGAGAATTTTGCAAATTATTTAGAAGAAACGGTTGATGAAGATCCGTATGGATTAATACAATTATTCAGAGAAGAGTAAAATCGAGACAGAAAGAGGGATCAAAAAGAGAGAAAAGGGGGGGGGCAAAATAATTATAATTTAAATGTTATAGAAATGGCCAAAGCCGAATTCATCGAGCCACAAGGAGCAATGCCAAAAGTCAATAAGAAGAAGGGGAAACAACCATTCCGTCCAAAATATATGGACTATATATCCTGCGAAGACCGAATAAACACATTCCAGGAATGGCCAGCCGAAAATGGACAAAGCATCAGAGAATTAGCAGAAAACGGATTTTGCTATGACGCACATAAAAGGCAGGTATTCTGTTTTTGCTGCGGCTGCGAAATCATCAGAATACGTCCAGAAGAAGAATTATGGATAAAACATGCATACCTCAGTCCAGAATGTGTACACTTACGAAACCAAAAAGGAGAAGAACTTATAGAAGAAGTACGCGCCAAAGTATACTTTTATGGAATGCCACCGTCCAGAAATCCAGATTTAGAATCCAATCAGGTACCTCTTAGTACAAATAAATTAGAATCCGTAAAAATAAGTTCAATAGATTGTAAAATATGTTTCGGAAAAGAAGTCAAAATTCTATTTCTTCCATGCTCACATTTGGTAGCGTGTGCTAATTGCGCAATCAGAATGGATAATTGTTGTATATGTAACGAAATAATTAAATGTATGGTACGCGTTAAACTCCCAGGAGATAGGAATTGACTTCTTTATCGAACATTAGAAGTACAAAGTAGAATTAAGATTAGATAAAATATTGTTAAAAGGAAAAGGTAATTGAACATCATTACTTCTAAAATTATAATTATATTATTAATATAAATCACTAGAAAGTTAATAAGCTACCTCAATACGTTACCAATACAAACTATTAGTATTATTAAATATTATTATATACTATTCTTAATCATCAAAACAAATTTTGCTATTTAGATCTAAAATCATATTTGAACAATAAGTATATAAAGGTAAAAGCTTCTAATTTAAAAAAAAAAAAAATACAATAATAAAATGTTATATTGCAAATTAGACTAAAAATTATATGAACACGATAATATGGCTCCTAAGATTATTTTATTCTCAAACTATGAAAAATTATGTATCTAATATTGGTGAAGGGAAATGTTAAAGAAAAAAAAATGAATGAATAATACTATTATAAGCTAAAGGAAGAAAAGTCATAAAAACATTAAAAGATTACAGAAAAATTAGGAGATTAGCAGGAAAAAGACTGAATCATTATGAGAAAGGAAGCGAATGAGAAAACAAAGACTTATGAACTACAATTCCTATCAGACTGAAATTGTTCCTAAAGAAAAGAAAAAAGATTTTATTCTATATAACTTCGCGTATTTTAATAATAATATTGGTGAAGGGTATTTAAGGAATATTTTAACATCTATATATAATGGCTTGAGTATTGCCAATTCAAGTATATTTCATATTGTATTACAAGGAGAGCTGAGAAACAAGAATGTTAGATTGAAATATCAGGTAGACGTATCATGAGAAATACTACCGACAGAATTACCTGCGAAAGTATTGCAAAAAGAAAATCAATGAATGTATAACGATTGTATTAAAATTAAGTTGCACTTTAGAATTAAGAAAAAAAATCAATGTACACAAACTATGACTCAACAATAGAAGCTAGAAATAAGATATCAACACATCAAAAGAAATTTGTGAACGTCAGAGGCGTGCCTCAGAACGTTCATCCTAGGGGGAAGGTGTGAAATGCTCAGTTTTCGCATTTAAATAAAGCTAAGCAGGAAGACATTTAAATGGGTCAAATTCAAAATATAGGTCAATGCCCTTCCCTATAGGATGACACGAGAGAGAGAGCAAGCGCCGGGCCTAAGAGCAGGTAGTCGAGACCACACAATAGGTCATAAGGAAAATTCTAAAGCGCAGCCGCTTGAATAAATTAAGGAAATAAGAGAAAGAGAGCCGACGACACGAGCAACGAAAACAAATAATATACAAAGGGTATATAACACGTAAATAATTATCACGCGAAAAATCGAATATCAAAATAATAGTGAACGTCTGATAAGCAAATTAAATCCAGACATAAGGAGTAGAGTAACGTCGTGAGTTTATCATTAAGAGACTATGGAAAATACGTATCATAAAATTAAAATCATGCGAAACTGATCCGAGCATAAATCGGCAACGAGCAACACTGTAACAATGAAGACACATACATTGCCATAAGCACACTAGTAGGAGAATTGAAAGAATACGCGAAAAAAGTAGGAAGATGCGCACCCCAAGGGGTAACGTGTATATTAACACTCAGAAGGAAGCCTTTTTGTAAATTGCCGAAAGAAAGAAAGCCACGGCTTCCGGAACTGCGAGCACCGCCGACACATTTACAGGCACAGAGGAGGGGCTTCGTCTTATGAAGGAGAAGGCAAGCGCTGCGAACAGCAAGCGACGTGCACTTACAACCCCAAGGGAAGACACAACACGAGGTCGGTGAGTGGCCAGAAGAAGAACGAGAGTAGACGTGAATTTCGTCGTCGCGACATGAGAAAGACGGCATATTAATGACCAGAAGATAAGGAAATCCTAGAACCCACTTGCAACCCGGTGAAGATATACGAAGTCAACGGCGGCGACTGAGGAAAACACCTCGAACAAGGGGAAGCGAGGGAAAAAAACCCATCGTCGCGACATAACACAAAGGAATGTCTTTTAAAAAATGCCTACAACAACAAGTCTAGAGAGACTAGTAGAAGGAAAATATGCAAGCGGTTTAAGGCTCTCTGATTGGATGTACTATTCAAGATGTTCACTAACTACCTAGTGCCGTAAAGGGTATCGTGGGAGGGCGATTTCGAGTATATAAGGCCCCGTCCGCCCGGCTAAAAAACAGTCTCTCCTCTCACAGTTCGCCACGCGAGAGCTCTGCCGCGAGCTAGGATTCCACTTATCGGTAAAGTGCGCGACGCTCCTGCCCGAGACAGAGTCGGGTCCGCAGATTTGTAAAAAAACTTAGAGTCCGATATATTTAACGATATGAATAAATTTTAGAGTTGTAAATGTTGAGTCCACTATATAGTTCCTCTGCACGGACCAGATCGGGTCTGCCATAATCGAGTCGGGACAAGTAGAGTCGGGAATCAAAGAGTCAGGTAAACTGCAGTCGCGACTGCCGTTTTTTTCTTTTCCGGCTCATTTACAGAGAAACGACAAAAATTTGGAAAGGCACAAACAAAGAAAACGCAATAATGTTAAACTTAGTACTAAGAGCCATATCCCTCTGCAAGGAGCAGAGCGTCAGTCTAGTTCGAACAGTTACTCGGAAAGTCGGCCTCTGCTGCCTCTGAAATTCAGTGGCATCGTCCGATTCTTTGATATATATATATATATATATATATATATATATATATATAGAGTATAAAGTATATTCTCATCGTTAGAAATCACGAGTCATAGTGCGTGAAAAAGTTTCTATTTTATTAATTGAATATATTGCACCGCTTTAATAAAATCGAGTGTTCAGTGTTATTCAAAAGAAAAGTCATCACTCCATCCACCCAATCCTACTACAAGCGAATACCGAGGGACTCTCTATCCCTCGCTCAGCAATTGCCATGCTCTCCCCGTTAAGATCAGAATAGTTTCTCGGCGTCTACGTAAGCTTTGTGTATCGAGCTTTGTCTCCTCCCGTACTTATAAAGATTTACAACCCGTAGAGTTACTGTCCGGTGACAACTATCATAAGTTTAGGACATAACACTAATTAAATTTGTGTTCATTTCTTTTACATATAAATCATTTTTCATTTCTACTTTGTTTTCTTTCCCAAATGCTCTGAAATAACTTACAACATTCCCAATTTTAGTTGCTTCTAACTCACTACTATCTCCTAAATAGATTTTAATCGGTTTCTTTAAAACAATGCAATTTTCGAAATAACTATCATCATTTATAATGTGGTCTGAACATCCACTATCTAGCAACCAATTTATTTCATTACCTATAGTCCCTTATTTCGCGCCGCATGCGCTGTTGCTATCCAGGCGCTGACGTCGGACCCACTCGGTTGACTCGTACTGGCGCCTTGCTGCTGCTGACGGAAGTTGCCGCGCCCTCTGCCGTAGTTGCTTCTTCTTCCTCCGCCTCCGCTTCTGCTGCTACCGCGGCCACGTGTTGAACCTCGCCATGTTCCGCCGCTGTGCGCTGCTTGACCGCCATCTTTGCACTCTCTTGCGAAGTGACCGGTTTTTCCACATTTGTAGCATCTTTCTTTGTTCGTGGCAAAAACGTTTGATTTTCTTTCGGAATCTTCATTTCCGTGTTTCATCTCGGAAAGCTTAATTTTATTTTTCATGTAATCAGCTGTCTGATCTTCTTCCTTCAACGTATCAATTAAATCACCTATGTAGCTGTACGATTCTGGCAACGTGTTCAGCATATAGTTTAATTTTTCTTTTTCACTTATATTGGCACCTGCGCCTTTCAAATCATTCACTGCTTTCTCAAAATCACTCAAGAATGACGCCGTGTCACTATAATTATTTAATCTTATTTTTTCAAGTCTGTTCCTGCATACAATTTGCAGTGCTGTAGATTTTTTCAAATACATACTGTCTAGCTTCTTCATTATGCCAAACGCAGTAGTCTCTTCGCACACTAACTCTAATTGCCTATTCGAAATAGCACAATAAATTATGTTAATCGCCTTCAAGTCATTATCATCCCATGTTTCGCTTGCTCCTGTTGAGGGCTTTTCTTTGTCTATTACTTCATGACACTTTTTTAATTTTAGAAACATCGTTATTCTCTTCTTCCACATGTTGTAATCCTCTCCATCAAACACCGGTATAGCAAATTCTTTCTTCTCCATTTCGTCTCCTTGAAACCCGATTTTCTCTTCTATTTCAGAATTCTCTTCAATTTCTAGTTGATTCTCGAACGTTCCTTCGTGTTCAGAATCTTCCTCTTTAATTTTCT
Source organism: Pteromalus puparum (assembly GCA_012977825.3). Classification (NCBI taxonomy): domain Eukaryota; kingdom Metazoa; phylum Arthropoda; class Insecta; order Hymenoptera; family Pteromalidae; genus Pteromalus; species Pteromalus puparum. The sequence goes on along the minus strand of CM053172.1, from coordinate 20,717,687 downwards.
TCGTTTCCGGCGTCTCTCGGTTTTCCATGCACTCTGCCACGTGTTTCACATGTACTTTTTAATCCGCGTGCATCACACTGATTTTACGATTTTTCCAAAAAATCTTTCTACTAATCAATAGTCCTTTTGTTTAGCTATTTATTCTCACTTGTATTTTTTTTCTTATATTATTGAAACACTTTGATTTTTCACTTTGAAAAATTTCTTCACCACGTGGCTTTTAACCTCACTTATATATTCCTCATATCACTCGAAAGTGGATATGCGGGATAGAGCAAAATACAAACCACGCTCTGCTACCATGTTTGATAAATGAGGTAAAACAGAGGATTAATGTTTAATAACAATGTGGATTTATTCGTCTTCTTCTATGTACAGCTACTATATAACGCCGTATACACCATGTGTACTGTACGACGGCTCAGAACCAAGAGAGCGATGTGCGAGACTCGTCTAGTCTCGACACCGCAAGTAGTCATGTGACTCACACTCATACGCGAGAGGGGATACCTGCATGTGTGCGCTCCCTCACACACTCAATAACCCTGCCTAGATCATTTCTCCGGTCGTGCATCATCGGTGCTTTTTATTCTTGAAAATTCGGTGTCTGTTGCTATCCGCCTTCTCCTCATCTAGCTGTCACCCATCGTCTTCTTGTCATATTGCGCAATTGCTCCGGTTTGCGGGAGATTTTGTTCTGCCTTCCGCTTGTTTGTACAGCTGTGGAATGTTGGTGGCTATTTCTTGTTTCTTATTTTCTGGCATTAATACAGTGTCACTTTGATTGAAGTTCTACGAAATTTCGCCTCGCGCGAATGCGTAGATATAGCCGTTCGACGTTCTGTATTTAGGCAACTTCTTCTCTTCTAGCTTGTAGCCATTGACTCCGAATTATTGCGCACCTGATCCTAGGCTCTCGGCGCTTTTGTCCTGGCTTGTATTGTTTGCACAGCTGCGGAATCTTGCGGCTACTGCTTGACTCTTGCTTTCCGATTTTTATTATAGAGTTGTATTGGTTGAAATCTGCTACTACGTTCGTGTGCGTATGTGCGGCCGTCGTCGTTGCGTAATTCTGGTTTCTTCTACTTTGTTTATAAGATGGTTTTAAGAATGTTCTGTTGTTTTTTCTTCTGGCTTGTAGTTGATACGGGGCGTTGTACGTGTGAGGTATCGGGAGCTTGTTTGTGATTGGCGTTCTTGTGATTCTACTGTTGTTAGTCCATAATTTTATGATTTCGCGTAATTATTGTATCGTTTTTATTCTTAATGTTGCGTTTAAACTTTGCGTATTATTGTTTCTCTCAATTCCGTCGTCTCTCGTTTCTTTATCTCTCTCGAGAAAGATGTATAATATATTCATAGTTCATGTGTTGGGCTTAAGTGAGTCATTACACTTACCTGTTAGTCTCTGTGTTCAAGTGTTTTGAATCTAAGCCGCTTGGTTACCTTATCTTTTACTATTGTCGTCGTTTGCTACCTCACTTACGCTATAACTAAGTGGGACTATTGTTAGCACTGATTTGTATATAATTAACTTGTTATTTTACTGAAAGTAGAAATGCAAAAATTTTGAGCATTTTACAAGAGTAGCAGTATATAGCAGTTCTATATTAATAACATAATGTATTCAATCAATTTTTCTCCTTTTTTTGGATTACTGCCTCCTATTTTATTTTCTTCTTCTTTTACTCCTTCTTTTTTTTTCTTGGATGTTTCTTTGATTAGGAATCTTTTCAAAATTGATTTTTTCTTCTTCTTCGATGTCCTTTTGATTAAAAATTTTTTTCAAAATTGATTTTTTCTTCTTCATTGATGTCCTTTCGGTTAAGAATTTTGTCAAAATCCATTTTTTTGTTTATTTCAATGTTAAACAAAAAATGGATTTTAACAAAATTCGATGACAAATTTCGATGTTAGTAGGTGTTTCCAAGTTTTGACATTGTACTGAATCACAATGAGTGCAAAGACTCGTACATTTAAGAAAATTTTGCTCACAGCCACATACTTTTATTTTGTACCAGTTGCACAGTTACATGATATTTTTTACTTTCTCCTAGAGGAAGCTTTGTAATAGTAAAACTTTCAGTTTCGCTGAAACTTCATAGAAACATGTTTTTAGATGTTAGAAGTTCGAATTACGTGTTTTTAGGAAATGTCCGTATGGATGTGTGTACGTGTGTGTGTGTGGGCCTAGTGTGTGGTGTGTGCGTAGCTTGTGTGGTTGCTGACCCTGTGTGTGCGCGTGTGGTGTGTGTGCTGGTGTTGCTGCGTCGCGCGATGCGGGTTACGTGGCGCTGTGTGTCCGTTGTGCTTCGTGATATTCTGGAACAAAAACTTTTTTTTACTGCGCTCGTCCTATCAATCAAAGCGCTTTGACATGCGATTGATCTATTTTGATCTGAATTCACGACGAAAACGACATTTATTTTATTAATTTTTTCCATGCTTTCTTTTTGTATCGGCGATTTTTGTTGATTTTTGATTATTCTTCTTTTTCCTCCTCTAATCACTTCCATTGTTTTAACAAATAATTCACTAAAAGTGCATTTGGCACAAGATAACCTAAAATTACCTTCTGTTTCCCGTTTCCTGGTCCGTCTCGCGATGACTCCGCTCATCTCGGCGATAGAATTGAAAAACGAGTGATTAAAAAAAAAAGAAATTCATATCTCTGAAACTACTACGAATATAACTCACGAAAAAAATATGGTCGCGATCTTCGCGTGTCAAACGATTTTCTACTTAGTAATTCAGTGCAGTTGAACTACTATTTTGTTGTCAGTTAATAAACCCGCAAACTGAACAAAATGAGTTTTTTTTGGTTCGCTCGGTCTTAACGATTATCGGGCGTAAAAAGCTTATTGTACTTTGGGAAAAGGTAGATATTTTATATGTTTTGGCTTCATTGCGCAGCTTTGAAACCCCTATGGTTCTTAAGATCTCAAGGTTTGAATTTTTTTTGAAAATTTTTTGATTCCTTATATCTCTAAAACAATGTAGTCAAATACTTCAAAATTTGATTTGGTGATTGGAACAATAAATTTCGTTGGAGGAAGCTACGTGCCAATAAATTGGCAGCGGTTTTTATTATTTCCTCCGGTATCAAAGGTTCCTCGGTATAAACTAGCATTAATATATTTTTTGTAACTTTTCATCCCTATTGAGTTATATCTTTACCATTGCTAACCATTTTTGCAATTGCAAATAAACTCGGAAGGCATGTTGTCTGGCGGCTCCTTCAGTAGGAGGAAGATTTTCTAATTGAAACGAAGCTCGAGCTGTTAATCCCGAGTCCAATACAAATCCTGTAAGTCCCGAGTATTTCGTCCGAAAATACACGCATAGTTAAAATACGTGATTTACGCATTTCGGCACTATATGATTTTTCCTAATTAGATGACGCTGTATATCAAAATTTTCGCAATTCCTTCTGAAAGTAGAACTATTAATGAGTATTTTAAAAAAAAATTTGTTATGATTCGTCGAGAAGTCTTTTGTCCCAAAATCTTTGTCCATAAACTTCCCAAAATTTCCCACTGTGCGGCGTCGCGCCGCTAGAAGTCAAGATTAAAGTTGTTGCTGTAACGAAAGATAAAGGAATTAGACCTTGCAGTCTTCGACACCCTACGGAAGTTTAAGCGAAAATAAGGTTATGGAGAAGAGGACCGAGATATAGGTATTGCAGCCAACGGGGTCGTCGCCGAGCTCAAGCGGTGAGAGCGCTCGATGAAGCTGAAGCCGAGCTTAGAAGGGCTGCCGATTACGCTGTCGATCTAGCTCTTGATCTCTGACGATCCACGCTATAAATCTTGCACTAGCGGTAGCACGAGTAATTTTAAGTTTAAAAAAGCTCAAAAATTGATCATTTTCAAAACGTCTTGGCGATGAAACTTTCAATCACGGTACTTACCATTGAAGGTATCATTTTAATGTATGATGTATGTAACAAAGAGATTTGTGTTGTTGAATTATTTAAGGTAATTTTAAAAAAAAGTTACACTACTTAAAGCATATTCATATAAAAATATCCATTTTTTAATGTCACTTTTGTCACTTTTATTTTGATAAAATTTTAAGAACACTTCCATTAGTAAAACCACTGCACAAATCTGTTAGTTGCTTATTGAAGAATAGTTATACAAAATTTCAAGTCGATTCGATGAATGGTTCATCGCCAAGAACACTTTAAATTATAGATTTGTTAGTTTTCTGATGCGAAAATCAAGGGTTTTTTAAATAGATTTTTCTTGATCCAAAATATTAAATTTGTAGATTTAAACTTGATAACATATAAAACTTATCAAACTGTAATTTTATAACATTTACAATAGAGTGCTTAACATCAAATGAATTAAATTCAACTGTTACGTCGTACGACGTATCCTTATTAAACCAAACTGCTGAATCTGAATTTTTGAGCGTTCATTGCAGCTAAAATGTTTTAGTGTGTCAGTGTCGCTTATGAGTCGAGTTTACAAAATGGAAAATAATTAATTTTGTAATATGACTTCGATTCATCTTGCGAAAAGATGCGATGGTTTAAATAAGCCTTGCACGGCCTACTTCAGTAGTTTTTCGTCGCCAGTCACGAGCTCCGTATCGCGCCGGTCCGACAATCGGTGTCAATTCAACGAAACGTCGCTACAACGCGAATAAGATTTTCCATTACTTTAAATCCGCCTATTTAGAAAGCTCGACTTTATTCATTTATTATATACAATATTCTAATCATCGCGACGAATCTGAATAAATTCTTATTCTTCTATCTCAATTTCGTCTGTGTTCAATTTATTTATTGTGGAAATTCCTCTCCATGCGAGTGCAACCCATTTCAATGCGAGTACCTTACTAATCTGATACGAGTAGAACGAGTACCTGTCTAGTTTCCAGAGATTCATCGTAAAAGTAAGTACCTTTATTTATTCATACTAACAGCGAGAGAGGTAGAGTACTAGGCGCGTACTAACTTTGTTTCCAGCCTTGCCACTACCCATAGCAATACGTTTCTGCATATTCGAGTGTGGATAGTCAGGACGTAACACAACTATTAATCCAAAAATTTTCGATTTTCGAGTAGTCCCCATCCTTAAAATAAAGAGAATCGCATAGCCCAAAATTTTAAGAAATTACCGCAAATTAATTTTTGATCATAATATTTTGATAAAAGAGAAATTTTTAAAGCCAAATATTATGACCATTAGGAAGATCTCATTAAAATCTTCAAGATACATTATCAAACATAAGCTTCAAAGACATATCAAACAAGAAATCATTGGCGATAATAAAACGCATTTAGGTTAAAAAGCAAATTCAAAGTATAATAGGGTCGCGGGGCTCCCCAACGACACAGTGTATATAAACTTATACTTGCCATCGGGGCGCTACCGAGAAGATCTACATCTTCTTTAAGTACAAAATGTTATTTTCTGTAGTCAAAATTTGCCGCAGTTTTAATTATTAGTGAATCTGCATCTTCTTGTGCTATTTTTGTTTCAAATCCAGCATTTTGCAATTCAACAGAAAGCGGAAACAAATACAATATTCATGTTTATCTCGTCGAGCTACCCCAAATAAAGTAAAAGGATTCCTGTAGGCGGCCCAGAAGCTGAGTTATTAAAGATTTTACAAGCACAAGTCACTTTGAAGCCCGAACTCAGTTTTCAGTGCAAGCGTGCCGCGCTTTGCCCACTCCGCCACATGCTCCGACGACCGTACGCGCTTCACTTTGTTATTCGATTTATACCAGTATAAATCAATATAACATATTCTATTATTTTTTTACTGAAGATATAAGTATTCAACATTAACACCCATAAAGCACACTTCTGCAAAATGTTTATTGCGTCTTTGATAATTTTTTTAAATAAAAAAAGTATCTCTGGTCCAGTAGGTCGTAGAATTTTTTTTTGAGAATACGTAAAAACATGCCAGGAATCGATTTCCGCCAAAGACATTTTCCTAAAATAAAAATTGTAAAACTTACCTGGAAAAACGCGTTAAAAAAAGCTCTTAAAATTTTAAAAATCGCTATATTTCTTCAATAAGCATGATAGCACAAGTCATTAAGAGAAAATAAACCCGGAATCGTTACTCCAGAACCATCCAAAAAGTAAATATAGCCAATTTATGGGAGCACCTTTTTTCGAAAAATCGATGAATCTCAAAAAATTATTAATATTATTAAAAAAAAAAAAAAAAAAAAACTTTTTAAGCTTGCAATGGGCTATACGTACAGCTAATAACAATCGTAGAAACGAAATAGTTAACGGTTTCTCGATATCCCGACTTTTAACGTTTTTTTCGATACAACCCAAAAAGTATTAAAGATATCGATAAATAACATTCAGAAATATCGATAGATCTATTTAATACCTAAAACTTTCTCATTTAAATTATTTCGTTAGGAGCTACATTTTTGTAGTTATTTAAGAAAAACTAGTTTTTTCAACTTTGGCGATTTTTAAGGTTATGTTGCTGGTTCAGTATCTTTATCGTCAAAGGCCAAAGGAGAAACACCTTTAAATTAAATTTCCTGTACGCTCATATTGCTTCCTCCTCAAGAGGAAGCTTTGTAATAGTAAAATTTTCAGTTTTGCTAATACTTCGTGGAAACGCATTTGGAGGTGTTTGGAGTACGAATCATACGTTTTTAGAAAATGTCCGTGCGGATGGGCGGTGTGTGTGTGTGTGTGTGTGTGTGTGTGTGTGTGTGGTGTGTGTACGTATACCGCCATAATTTTGGAACCATGCGACGGATCGTAATAAAATTTGACATGCATATTTTTTCTGATTCTGAATTTAGGTCATTTTTTATGATTCTGACCATTTTATGCCATATTATAGCCATTTTTCTATTTTTGAAAAAATATTTTTGCTCTTTTTATAATGATATGATTTATACAATATATCAACAATAGTGTATCTAAAGACAATAAATTTGTCTACTTTTTCCGCAAGATTTTCTAGATTGACAATCTGTTCATTTTTTATGATATAAAAGGTAATTTTTCGATAAACATATATAACTCAAAAATAAATAGTTAAATGTTTTGAAAAAAATTCATAACAATAAGAAACAACGATATCAACTAGTTGTAAAAATTTTAAGCAATTTTGGCGACTAGTTTTTGAGATAAAAATCAAAAACTAAAAAAAATGTTTTTTGATATGGTACGATTACGGGAGTAAAAAGGTTTAAATTGAGTTGAAATTTTAGGAAAAGATTGATCTTTTGATCACTTCGGCTAGGTTCTTTTTGTAGCTTATAAAACCTTTTAGTTTAAAAGATATTAAGATTCAAATTCTTCAACTCTCACCCTGTATACTCTGTGTGACTGAACATTATTATTTTTGTTAAACCATATAATTTGATAATTAAAGCTTAGTATATTTTGAGAGAACAGTTCGTGTCCCTTCATAAATTTGTGGGGCACTATGTCTAAATGTGGAAAAGTTCTAAACAATAATTGCTGTATAGTAGCAAAATAATCTTGAAACTTACGGACTTCTTGTAGACCGCAACCTTCGACAGATACATGAACATTTGCCAAATTAACACGTTCGGTCGGAGCATTTCTCTGTGCCCTCCCTCCACTCTTTTGAATGAGATTCCAATATCTGTGAATAAACTTCGAGGTAGTCACAAGTTATCACCATTCACAATAGTCAATATGGACATTTTATTCACTGATTTTTCAGTTAAACGCACTCGTCCATTACCCACTATATCTTTAACAATAGCACAATTAATCGATAATCTTTCGTTTACATTAAACTTGTCGGCACTTTGCACAGCACTGTTTAGTAATTTCGAAAGATTTTTAATAAGGAAATCTCTAATGAGTCTGAGAGTAGCCAAAGAGGTCCACGATTGAACTGCTCCGAATTGATGATCACACCAATGAAATTGCTCAGTCCGCCTCTTTCTCAAAGTTGTCGATGCAAGTCTCACACACAATCCTCAAGCTAGGAGTCTGGATTCATGGGTGGTTCCAGTAGGACCCCTCGTATCTCTTTTCCTACGTACAAGTCTCGTATTTTACTCTGATTTTTTAATTACTTCGAGATATTTTTGATTTGATTTGACGTTGAAAGACAATTTTGTAATTATGAATGGAGTAGTAACTAATTACAAGTGAGCAAAATCACGATTAACTTTATTATTGCATTAAGCTTTTATTCATTTTATTTATGGCAAAAACGATTGAAAATATGTATAGATATCAACGCGAAATATCGTGTTATAAGCTGATTTAGTTAATCTGAAAAAAAAAATAAACAATGCCAAATATGATCTAGAGAGTCGTAATAATTATTTTTAGGAAAAATAACATTATAAATTTGTTACAAGTTGATGATATGATTTTTAATGATGAATTGGTGAAATTGCAATGAAATGAACTATGGTTCGAAGTGGATAAATTCTCATAATAATAATTGAAATGATAATTTTGATTTAGTGATGATAATTTAAATAAAACTATTTGAGATGTATAAAGATGTAAAAACAACAAAAAAGCTTGTTATAGCTTTGCCTGCAACACGGACGTAAGTCTGGTTGTCAACTGGTCTTAGGAGCTGAACAAGATTATATTAGTTAATTATCAATTATTTGATCGAATATATTTGGGTACTTTTAGTTGAAAATGCATCTCTTATGAGCTACTACTAATCATTGGAAATAGGCAAACATGCAAAAATTGCTTGAAACTAAGTGAAGAAATCGCGCTGAAATATTGACCTCGAATTTGTCCTTATTCTTTAAGGTCATTCAAAGGTCAAATTTTTTTTTCCAAACATTCACTTCTTTGGAGTGCTGATATTTATTCTAACCCAATAATCCACGTTAAGATCCACATCCAGACAACATCTCCTTACGTAACAAAGTGAGACGAAGCCACGTGCGGAAGAACTCTAGAAGGAAGTCCGGGTCCAGCCGCTTGAGTTGCAGCCTCGCCTCGCCGCTGGTCCTTTCAGTAGTATTTTAGTTATCTTTTAGTATTCTAACTTTAATCAATCCTTTTCTTCTGCGCCCGGGGATCTCTCTAGTAGACTGATCCGGGGAGTTATTCCCATCCTGGGAATACTCAGAATATATTATAAGTGATCAAAAGATCAATATTTTCCTAAAATTTCAACTCAATTTAAACCTTTTTACTCCCGTAATCGTACGACATAAAAAAAACATTTTTTTTAGTTTTTGATTTTTATCTCAAAAACTAGTCGCCAAAATTGCTTAAAATTTTTACAACTAGTAGATATCTAACAAAAAGGTCCTTGCACGACCTCTTGCTCTGTCATATATAATATAATGTAGTACAATACATAGTAAGATAACGTAATATTAAATAATGTAATATAATTTATAGCACATTCATGAGTAATTTGTTAAATTTTATTTGTAATTACTATAACTTCGTTTCTGCATGTTTTAGCAATTTTTTACGAAACAATCAATTTTCAATTGGATAATTTAGTTTTAATCGACCCCGGATTCGGATTCAGCGACCCAAAAAACATATACATGCATTTTTTCAGATTTTTTTACGGTCTTTCATCAATTTGATCTCCAAATGACCTTGACGCTGACGTGATAGACACAAACGGACCCCGGATTCGGATTCAACGATCCAAAAACATATAGATCCACCCACGGAGTCTATTAAAACAATTTTTTTCAACCAAGAGAGCAGGAAATGTAAATTTTTATACGAATTTCTTATTTTGGGGTGAATTTTGTTTTTTTTATTTTTTAAATCTTTTTCCTAAGAAGCGCTACTTTCTTTTGTCCATACCCAAGTCAAAATAAGACATAGTACCGAAACTCCTGCTGCTGCTGCTGCTAGCTAGTGACCTGGAGCAATGGAGTAAAGAGTGGGGGCGCACGCGGATTCGCGCGTATCAAACCTAAATTAAAGTCGAAAGATAAATACACCGCAGAGCTGGTATAGGTTTTTTTTTTTTAAGTGGCATTTCGAACTCGAAAGTTCATCGCCTCATCTACGCAAGCCTTCCACGGATCTCTATTTTGTGCCAACTCCATCCATTTCGCACCCTCCCGCCGATTTCAGTTAAGTCCGTTTTTACGTTGTCCCCCCACCTGCGTCTAGGTCTACCTAGAGGTCGCGGTGTGCTTGGCTTTCCTTTCATTATACGCGCCGCCGTGCGTTTTTCTCCCATTCTTGCCACGTGCCTTGCCCATCTTAGTCTACGCGATTTAATTATTCTGTTTATATTCGGTGACGTGTATACATTGTGTAGCTCGTCATGTTGCAGTTTCCTTCACTTCTCGGTTTCTTCATCTTTCTTTGGCCCGTATATCTTCCGCAGAACCTTATTTTCGAACACCCTAAAACGGTTTTCTTCCGCTTCCGCTTAAATATCTGAATTCGCTATCCTTTTCGAAAGTAAAATTTCCGACTCTAAGATCACCCTCTCCTTCGCAAAAGGCCTAGTTTATCCATGATCATATATTTCGTTTTCGATTCGCTCACTTCTATCCCCGTGTCCTCCGCCGCATTTATGAGAATTTCCGCGTTTCTCGCCACCGTTGCACCGTTATCCCCCAGTATGTCCAAGTCATCCGCATATCCTAGAATTTGTGTTTTTCCGTTAAGGGTTGCACCTAGCCCGCTAGTCTGCATTTTTCTAACAACATATTCTAGCGTTAAGATAAATAGTACCGCAGAGAGACCGTCACCTTGTTTCAAAACGTCGCGTATCATGAATGATTCAGATACGTTACCGCCTACTCAGACCTTTCCCATGCTTCCGTTCAGACATATTAGAATTAATTTCACAAGTTTTTTTGGTACTAGGAGGAGCACAAGGATTTGATACATTTTTCTTCGTTTGATAGAGTCGTACGCTTTTTTAAAGTCTATAAATAACTGGTGTATTGTTTCGCAATTTTCGCATTTTTTCTCTAACTGTCTTATAGTAAAAANTCGCACGTCGACCTGTTACGCCGAAATCCACACTGATAGTCTCCTATTATATCTTCCGCGAAGGGCGTGAGTCTGTCCTGTATTACGTTTGACAGAACTTTGTAGCAGGTAGCTAAATGTGAGATTCCCCGGTAGTTATTGCAATCTGTCTTATCTCCCTTTTTGAAAATCGGTATAATGATAGATTCTTTCCAGTTTTCCGGTATCGTTTCATTTTTCCAAATAGCACATACTAGTTCAAAAATTTTGAATGTAAGCGCGGTGCCCCCGTATTTAAGTAGTTCAGCTGGTATAGAATCGTTTCCCGCGGCCTTATTGTTTTTTAGTTTTTTGATCGCAGCTTCTACTTCTTTGTAGGTCGGTTCTTCCATATGGAGTTCCGCAGTGTGGATTTCGTCTCCCGTTTCCTCGCAGTTTTCATGTACGTTTAGTAACTTATCAAAATATCCTTTCCACAGCTTTAGCAGTTCATTTTCGCTTGTAACGAGATTCCCGCCCTCATCTTTCATTAATTGCGATCTACTCTGGAAACCCTTCCTAATAGCGTTAATTCCTTTGTACATCTCGCGCGGGTTATTTTCCTTACTGTTAGTTTCTATTTTTCTAATCTGGTTCTTTTGATACTCGCGTTTTTTGTTTCTGTAAATCGCACCCACTTGCTTTCTTATTTCATGGTACTCTTCTACGGCCCTATCGCTTTCATTGTGTACGCTGTCTAACTTAGCTTTTTTGCGCCTTTCAAACCAAAGTTCGCACTCTTCGTCAAACCATGGTTTGCTCTTTCGCTTTTTCTTTTTACCTAGCACTTTATTCGCTGCCTCTTTTACCGTTCTTTTGATAGCCCCCCATAGACTGTTCGGGTCGTCATCTACCTTCGTCGGTGCATCTGTGTCCTCGAGAACCTGAAACCGGTTACTTATTTCTACTTGATACTGAATTCGCTCTACCCCGTTTCGCAGCTTTTCAATGTCGAAGGTTTCTACTTTGTTTATTATTTTTCCCGGCTACTAATTTGGCTCTTAATTTGGCCACTACTAGAAAATGATCCGAGTCGCAATCCGCCCCCCTATAGGTTCTTACGTCAAGTACATTCATGTGGCGCCTCTTATCGATAAGTAAGTGATCGATTTGATTTTGCGTGGCTCCGTCCGGCGATGTCCACGTTGCTTTGTTTATATCCTTGTGCTTAAAGCACGTAGTTTTTACTATAAGATCTATTGCCGCCGCGAAATTTATGACTCTAATACCGATATCGCTGCTGGTCTCGTGTAGATTTTCCTTGCTTATAGTGGGCCTAAACTTTTCCTCTTTCCCTATTTTAGCGTTAAAATCTCCTACTACTATTTTGGTGTCGTAACACGCGAATCGATCGATTAATTCTTCCAATGTTTCGTAATAAAGATCCTTGACCTCTTCCTCTTTGTCCTCCGCAGGACAATGTACGTTAATAACCACGTAATTATACCACGCTCCTTTGATGATGATATACGAGAATCTGTCGTTTACATACGAAACACTCCCTCACGAAGATCACCCCTTTTGTGACCTGCCTGTAAGTTTGCAAATGATCAACGTAAATTAATATATAAACCAAACAGAAGAGGTCTCAAGATCTAGTCCTGTGAGACTCCAAGGTTAGTTGTTCTTTAAGCTGATTTAATATTCGACTTAGTAACTACTCTTTGGTTACGTCCCAGTGTATATGACTTGACCCGAAAACTGCTGCTCTGGAAAACTTTAAAGGAGATATTGTGTCAAAATAATTTTTTTTTTAAATGAATATTTTTTATCGTCAATACTAACTTGTATATGCTCTGTATATTTTAGTAGATCTGTCGGCGTAAAGTATTATTTGTAATAAAGATAACTCATATTTATTGTAACACCATGATTGTAGGGTATTGTTTGTATAGTTAATTTAAGCTCTAAAACTGAAAATATGCTGATTTATTAATATCTTATTTTAATAGAGCCCTCTTTGATTATGATCCAAATAAGGATGACGATTTGCCTAGTCTTGGACTTAATTTTGATTTTGGAGATATTTTACATGTTACTAATGCAAGTGACGATGAATGGTGGTTAGCTACCAAAGTTTTTCCTGAAAGTTGTGAGGGATTCGGTATTATTCCGGCAAAAAAACGATGGGAAAGAAAACAGCGAGCGAGAGATCGATCAGTAAAATTTGAAGGCCACACGCCTGTTTTATTTGATAAGGTAATAACTAACTTTTTCGCTATTTTTTGAAAATTAATTAATTACTATGCCAATAAATATAGAATACAAATATACAAACAATTATATATTACATTATAATATTAAATATCATGTAATAGAAAATACGCACTTTATGGGTAACGTAAAATAAAATTGCTGTCAGAATTAAAAATAACTTTTCTTCCCGAATTCATATTCCAAAAAAACCCGCTGCCAATTCATTGGCACGTAGCTTCCCCCAGCGAAATTAATTGATCCAATAAATAAAATATTGTTTTAAAATACAGTATTTAAATACTATTTTAAATATTTTCAAGTTCAATTATTTTGCTATAAAAGCAAATTTTTTATAGCAGTAAGATCTAATCAAAAACTCTAAAATAGCGAAGTTGCAGAATCGATCGTTTAATTTTGAAGAGAAGATATATATGTAGAAATCGAAGAAAGGTGAGCATAAGCGAGAAATAAATATAAAACCAAAGCTCTTAATCTCGCTACCCCACGTGTCATAAGTTTTAATGACAATAACAAAAGAGGAATATTGACCAGTAGCGCACGAGTTGCTATGGAAAAATGTGTCGCAATGAAAATAATAATTTAAAAAAAAAGTGAATCAAAGTATTTCGCGTCGTCTCACTCAAGCTGTCGCAGTAACAACATCGCGCAGAAATTGGGTTACGATGAACTTGTATCTTGTCAGCATTTTTCCGCTAGTTCTTGGTGGAGCAGATCATCCGGACTTTTGAGAAAAATCGGTTTTTACATTTCAGCTCTTTACTTGAGAACTGCTCAACAAAATCGTTTAAAATTTTAAAAGCAGATAGCTTTGTTTATGATAAATCACCAAATAAAATTTTGAAGCATTTGACTACATTGTTTTAGAGATATAAAGGATCAAAAATTTTCAAAAAAAAATTCAAACCTTGATATCTTGAAAACCATAGGGGTTTCAAAACTGTGTAATTAACTTAGTCAGAACGCATAAAATATCTACCTTTTTCCGAAGTGACAAGTGCAATAAGGCCTTTTTACGCCCGTAATCGAGACACAAAAAAACTAATTTTTTTCAGTTTTCGATTTATTACTGAAAAAATAAGTAGTCAAATCACTTGAAATTTTGATAAAATATAGTTTGACACGTGACTCACTAACATGATTTTTTTCGTGAGGTTATTATGCTTAGTTTCAAAGATATGAATAAAAAAAAATCACTTTTCTCATTTTATCTGCCAAACGGAGCGGTCGATCCCAGGTCCAAACAAGGAAAAGTAGGTAATTTCATTACCTTTTAAATCCATTGTAGCTGAATTATTTGTAACAATGGGATGATTGACAAAACGCAAAATGGTATTTTTCAAAAATCAAAAAATGGCCATAAAACAAAAAGTAATCGAAAAAATAAAAAATAACTGTTTTTCCCGAATTCAGAATCCAAAAATAGATATGCACGTCAAATTTGATTAATATTGACGAAGTAGTTCCAGAAATATTACGGTATACACCACGACACACACACACACACACACACACACACACACACACACACACACACACACACACACATACACATACACATACACACACACACATACATACACACATACACACACACACACACATACACACACATACATACACAAACACACATACACACACTGCGGGGAGCCTGTAAGCCCGTATGTAGAGCGTCCCCTGGTTGGTGGATAGGGGAATGCTCACCGTCAACGTGTCGGAAAGTAGAGCAGAAATAAATATGCTTTGTAGACCAAACAGGCCGCCGTGTTTGCCGTGCGATGCAACCCGTAAGCTGCCAAAAGAAGATTGGCTTCTGCTGACGGCAAGACGGGAGGCCGGTTAGCTAGCTGGTGCCGGTCGAGGCTAGAGCGAGTGAGAAACTCTCCAGAGAGCCAATCACTTTGGTTTGGGGTGATAGGCTTGAGAGAGCAGAGGTGGGCTAGTGCGATAGCGCGCGCTATACCCTGGTATGATGTACCCAGTCTGGCACTGCCTTCGTTCAGGTATCGAATCTATGTCAGATGCATTCATAGACGAGGGAATTCAGGTAGTCGGACACATGCCGGGATGAAGAAACTTGTTTGCAACATGAGTAGTACCATGGCACCATGGATAAGGTAAAGAAAACTGACCTTGACCCCCAATGACCTTACTTGGGGGTCACTGGAGGTCAAGGTCAAGATTGTTTACTCGCCATGATGCCTTTTGTACATTGGAGAGAGCTCCTCCCTCCAGGAGAGAACCTCCTCCTCTGTCTATCCAAAGTGCCTCTGAATTTTCGATACACTTTGGAGAGAATCTCTCCTTCTATTCAAAGTGCCTCTGATTTTTGAGACACTTTGGAGAGAGCCCCTCTTTTTATCCAAAGTTCCTCCCGGATTTTTAAAGGCACTTTGGAGAGCGAAGGAGCGACTTCTTGGTAAGTTGCCGATCCGACGGCTGGCTGACGACTGACGAATGTTCGCCAACACTACCTTCACCTTACACATACACGCACACACACACACACACACACGCACTCGCCCATATGCGTGGCGGAAGAGAGGCTTATGCCTCAAGATTTTGCCGTCACAACGGTCAGTGGTTGACTAGCGAGAATTTCGCCAACGCCGGAACTTACATTCACACGCGCGGGAGCACACGCACACACACGCACACCTTAGATTTACACATGCACACAGATAAATGTATATACATTTAAAATATTTACCTTGATGTTTATTGTTGATGTAGTTATGTGCGATGAAGAGGTAGCGGGTGTTGTCCGACGGAAGTCTTTTTTGTCTTCTTTAAAACTAGACTTATAAACTTACACAAGCACTAGAACGTAAAACTACACAGTTTTTTATTTATTTTTAGTTTTATACAAGTTCATCGCGCCCACGGTGCAGAGGGTCATCGCTGCAGTCAGGGCACAGCCAAAATCCGCACGTCTCACAACGCCACCACCTTCGCACACGTTGAGCGAGGAAGAACCGCCCGCACCCATAACAAAAGTCCCTGTTTCGGCAAGAACGTTCTATTTGTGGTGCTGGGAGACGTCGACGCTCTTCTCGCGTCAAATTACGCAAGTGTCGTGTCCAATGCTCCCGCGCACGTCTCAGTTTTTCTTGAGTTATGCGTAAATCCTGCGATCGCTGAAGACGCAACATTTTTTGTCGCACGCACCACATACGCTTTTGAATTCCGAGAAGCCGATGTAGACGGGCGTTTCGTTCCGGGTCTCGCACGGGTTCATACGGTGAGTCTTTATCTTTACTGGTGCTGCTGCTGCTGTCGTCTTCGTCCATTCGGAAATCCGCGCCCTCAGCGTTGCTGTCAACACCCGAGTCTTCTTCCTCCTCCTCATCCTCCTCCTCCATCGACTCTTCGTCTTCTTCAGCATTCCTGAGCAGCCGCACCCTTGCTTCTTCTTCTTCCTGCGCCTCAGCTTGAAGCTCAGCCTGCCTGGCCATCTCCCTTCCTTGAATCTCCTCTGCTTCTCGGTCTTGCCATACCCTGTTAACGACTTCGTTAGCCTCCTTGTTGTCGTCGTTGGCATCGTCGTCGTCGTCGTCAGGTACTCCCACAAGATCGGAGTACAGTGGTTGTGACGAATCAGCAGCAAACACAACAAGCGGAACCACGTTTATGGCTGCTGCTATAGTATAGCAGCAACCTCCTCGTCGGTTACCTCATCATCGAGGTACTGAGGTAGTATAGGGTCGCGGCGCGGTGGTGGTGAAACAACGCGATGCCGGTAAACCGCTCGCACGTTGATTTCGGTGACACTTAAAATCCTCACATATCCGGATATTATTTCGAAACGACTTTTTCGAAAGATGTTAATTTCAAATACGTTTTTTCGAAATTTTTTTTTCGCATCTCCCTTTTTTTCAAGGTTATTTTCGGTAATTTTTTTTTGAAGGCCTTTTATTTTGAAGGGTTTTTTTTTCTAAAAAATTAAAATTACGCTTTTTTTGCACTTTCTAAAGAGTATATATGTAAGGACGTATGAGTCACGTATCTGGACGTTTTACGTACAAAATGACATTTCACCAGAAGAGACATTTCGCCAGCAGGGAGATTTCGCCAATAGGCATTTCATCAGTAGGACGATTCGCCAATAGAACATTTCGTCAGAAACATGCTTTTTACGTCTGAGCACCCACTTTAACACTTAAATCAGTTAGGGTTATTTAAAAAATTTCCCTAATCCAATAATCCTTGTTAAGATGATAGGTAAGTCAACTGCGAAGCTGGTTTTTCTGTTTGACTCATTTGGCATCTTTTCTTGGATTAAGAAACTTGGTACTAGAAACAACTGCAACACAAGCCATTGGCGGTAATAGGGTTAATAGGGTTATTTTTTTAAGCATGCAAGTCTGTCAAATAAGCAACTCGGCACTAGAACCAACTTCGACACAAGCATTTTACCTTGACCCTACTTTACCCTAACCACTTAACCCAATAACCCGCGCAAAGATACTGGGTAATTCCTAGACTTAAAGTTATACAACTTTATATACATATATTTTCGTGTATCAGGAGTTATTTATTTTTTATTTATTTATTTATTTATTTAGACCATATACATATGTCTTATAAAAAGACATCCTATAGAGACAAACTTAGTTGTCTGTACTGTTATGTCCTATACTTATGATAGTTGTCACCGGACAGTAACTCTACGGGTTGTAAATCTTTATAAGTACGGGCGGAGACAAAGCTCAATACACAAAGCTTAGCGCCGTCGGTACCTGTCTACCTTCGCGATTCCTTTCTGGAAACAGCCTCCAGTAGACGCCGAGAAACTATTCTGATCTTAACGGCGAGAGCATGGCAATTGCTGAGCGAGGGATAGAAAGTATGAAAAGGGCGACTCGTTAATATAAGCATTAAGTGCAATGCAGAATAATAAAAGTGCGGTAATTATTGTGAAGAGATATGCGAGAGAGAGAAAGAGAGAGCCCTATTCTGTATTTACGATTGTAATAAAGGAACTTACCTTTTGATGATGAATGCAACTGCCGTCAACTAGATGAGGATAAAGCTCCCTTCCTTCCTTCCTTCAAGTCGGAGTCGTTATATGAATATGTGTATGAATATTTTAGAACGCAGTTAATTCCCTCTTTTGCTACGAATCCCTCGGTATTCGCTTGTAGTAGAATTGGGTGGATGGAGTGATGACTTTTCTTTTGAATAACACTGAACACTCGATTTTCTTAAAGCGGTGCAATTTATTCAATTAATAAAATAGAAACTTTTTCACGCACTATGACTCGTAATTTCTAACGATGAGAATAGACTTTATACTCTATATATATATATATATATATATATATATATAAGAAAGAATCGGACGATGCACCGAAATTTCAGAGGCAGAGAGGCGACTATTCCGAGCAACTGTTCGAACTAGACTGAGCTCTGCTCCTTGCAGAGCGATATGGCTCGAGTACTAATTTTTAATATTATTCGTTTTCTTTGTTTGTGCCCTTTCCAAAATTTTGTCGTCTTCTATGTAAATGAGCGCGAAAAAAAAAAAAAACGGAGTCGCGACTGCAGTTACCTGACTCTTGATTCCCGACTCTATTGTCCCGACTCGATTATGCAGACCCGACTCTGTCCGTACAGAGGAACTATATAGTGACTCAACATTTACAAAACTCTAAACTTTATCAAATGTTAATATATCGAACTCTAAGTTTTACTAAAATCCGCGGACCCGGACTCTGCTCGGGCAGAGCTTCCGCGCACTTTACCGTAAGTGAATCCTAGCTCGGGCAGAGCTTTCGCGTGGCGAACTTGTGAGAGAGACTGTTTTTTAGCCCGGCGGACGAGGGCCTTATATACTCGAAATCGCCCTCACCGATACCCTTTACGCACATAGGTAGTAGTGAACATTCGTGAATAGTACATCCAATCAGAGAGCTTAAACGCTGCATATTTCCTTCTATGGTCTCTCTAGACTTGTTGTTGTAGGCATTTTTTAAAAGGCATTCCTTTGTGCTTGTAGCGACGATGGGTTTTTTTTCCTTGCTCCCCTGTAGAGTGTATTTCCTCTTTTGTGGATAGAGTCGCCGCCGTTGACTTCGTATATCTATACACGAGTGCAAGTGGTCTAGGATTCCTATTTCTGCTCATTAATATGCCGTCTTCTTGTAGCGACGACGAAATTCACGTCTACTCTCGTCTTCTTCTGCACTCACGACCTCGGTGTTGTCTTCTCATTGGTGTTGGAAGTGCACGTGCGCTTGCTGTTCGAGCGCTTGCCTTCTCCTTCATAAGACGAAGCCCTCCTGCTGTGCTGTAAATGTGTCGGCGCTCGCAGTTCGGAAGCGTGGTTCTTTCTTCGGCAAATTTTCAAAAGGCTCTCCTTCTGATGTTATATATACACGTGTACTCACTGTTTGGATGCGCATCTCCTTCTTTTTTGGTATTCTTTCAATTCTCCTACTAGTGTGCTTATTGGCAATGTATGTGTATTCATTGTTACCAGTGTAGCTCGTTTGCCCGAATTTATGCGGATCAGTCTCGCGTGATTTTAATTTTATGATACGTATTTTCCATAGTCTCTTAATGATAAACTCACGACGTTACTCTACTCCTTATGTCTGGATTTAATTTGCTTATCAGACGTTCACTATTATTTTGATATTCGATTTTTCGCGTGATAATTATTTACGTGTTATATACCCTTTGTATATTATTTGTTTTCGTTGCTCGTGTCGTCGGCTCTCTTTCTCTTATTTCCTTAATTTATTCAAGCGGCTGCGCTTTAGAATTTTCCTTATGACCTATTGTGTGGTCTTGACTACCTGCTCTTAGGCCCGGCGCTTGCTCTCTCTCTCGTGTCATCCTATAGGGAAGGGCATTGACCTATATTTTGAATTTGACCCATTTAAATGTCTTCCTGCTTAGCTTTATTTAAATGCGAAAACTGAGCATTTCACAGTACATAGGGATGGTACATAAAAAAAAAACTTAGAATCTAAACTTAAAAAAAAACTAAATAAGTAAGTACAGGAAGATGTCGAGCCAATCTTCCTGATAACAGTTTAAATATTAACGCAAAAGTTAAGTAACAGTACAAAATAAATCTCTCTTTGATCAATCAATATTTCTCTCTTATAAATACTTTTAGTCTCTTCTTAATCGCGACTTTGCTAACCACAAGTGCTTTCAGATCATTTGTTAGCAGGTTGAAAATGTTTAACGCAACAAAGTAGCTATTTTTTTTTTTGCTTATAGCTTTATCAATTATTGGCAATTGAAGACTCTTATTTCTAGTATTGCTTTTGCTATTTATATATTTATTTCTTAACGTAGCATAATGATAAGATATAGCTTCTAAATGGAATAATTGCTTTACTGTAAGTGGAGGGTCTTGACGCTGAAAATTATTTTTGTTTATAATTTTCAATATTTTCCTCTGAATACCCTGTATTAGATAAACACAATTATTGTACGCTCCACCCCAAGCAATTATGCCATAATTGACTAAACTTTGGTAAAAAGCATAGTATATCATAGTTAAAGTTCTATAGTCCATTATATTCCTAATTTTGGCAAAGATAAAAACTAAGTATTTTGTTTTTTTAACCAAATAATTTACATGTTTATCCCATTTCATGTTATAATCAAAAATTAGACCTAGATATTTATAACTTTCTACTCTTTTTATTGTATTATTGCCTATCTCAATATTAAGTGAGACAGGAACACTATGGCAGTAGCTACCATAAGCAATATATACAGTTTTATTAACATTTAAAGATAATTTATTTACAGTAAGCCACTTTGCGACTTCCCTAAGATATTTGTTCATTTTCTCTTGAGCTGACTCCCACGTGTTATCACTAGCAATGATAACGGTGTCGTCAGCATAAGAAACGACAGTATCATCTTGCATACCTCTCAGTAGGTCATTAACGTATAAAATAAAAAATAACGGTCCTAGTATGGTCCCTTGGGGAACTCCGATGGGTATATCTTTGTATTCACTTTTCAAATTCTTTATTTTAACGCATTGTTTCCTACCAGAGAGGTAGCTGTTTATTAAATTTAAGGCACTGCCTCTTATTCCATAACTCTCTAGTTTATCCAATAGGTTTTTGTGATCTACCGTATCAAAGGCTTTAGCTAAGTCTAAGAAAGTAGTTATAATTGGCTTCGATTTGTCGATTTTTTTATATATTATGTCTGAGATATAATTTAACGCATCCGTTGTGCCTCTATTTTTAACAAAACCAAATTGTTTTTCTGATATGATATTGCATTCCATTAGAAATAAATACAACCTATTATACAAGATTTTCTCAAATATCTTTGCTAAGTTCGATATTAGTGATATCGGCCTATAGTTAGTCATACATGACCTGTCACCAGCTTTGTAAATAGGAACTATGTCAGCTTGTTTTAGAGCAGATGGCCAGGAGGCTTGTTGTATAGACGTATTAAAAATATGTTCTAATGGTTTATCTATATAGTTAACTAGGAATTTGATCGTTTTTGCATTGATATTATCAACACCTCCAGTCTTGTTTTTCAATGAATCTATAGTTTTTCGAATCTCAACACAATTGGTAGGATATATAAAGATTGATTTGCTATTTTTATCTGGTAATGTAGATTGATCTGTATCTGTATTAGGGATTTGTTTACTCAAGTCTAATCCTATTTTGCAACAATAATCATTCATGTGGTTAGCTATAGATAATTCGTCTTCAATTTTTTGGCTGTTTATGACTAAGTAATCAGGTGACTTGTTTTGTTGCATATTTTTATTAAGTTTAGTATTAATAGTATTCCATAGCTGTCTTGGATTGTTACTAATTTTTTTTATTTCATTATTCTCAAATTTGTATTTCGCATCTTTAATGACTCTATTTAAAATTTTTTCGTAATTTTTATATTCATTTTTTAATTCCAAATTAGTTGGGTTCAATTTCCACAATTTATATAAATGTTCTTTAGTTTGACACGAGACTTGGATTGCTTTAGTTATCCACTTTTTTCTTGGCAGTGCTTCTTTATTTTTTTTCTTTAATTTTTTGGAATATGTAGCTAACTCAAGACAACTATGTATCATTTGAATAAGTTCATTTACTGCATCATTTGGATCCTGTTTTGTCAGTACTATCTGCCAGTCAAAATTTTCAGCTATGTTTTTTAACTTTTTATAGTTTATGCATTTGTTAACTGTTTCACTTGCTTTGTGTATCTTAATCTGATCTATATTTATGAATAACGGGTAGTGATCGTTAAACGGTGTATTTAATTTAAAAGATTCAATTTCTATATTCTTAGTTCTAGCGAAACAGTTATCAATGCACGTTCCCTTCTCATTATTTAAGGATGGCCGCGTAATTCCTCTGAAGTACGGTACATATTCACGTTCAAGATAATTAATTACAAATTCCTGACTAATTGATTTGTCGCTAGTTTCTAGATTTGCTACATTATTTTCTAGTATATCAATATTGAAATCTCCAAATATACAGTGATTTTTAACATTCCTATGTCTTACCAAGAATTTTTTTACACTATTGACAAATTCAGACTTTGGTATGTCATGACATCTGTACATAGCAGAAATTCTAATGGATTCACCTGTCATAAGTTTTATATCAGTACTTACAATACTCAATCTATCAACAACCTCAATTTTATCATTACTATATATGTTATTTTTTTATATAAACTAAGACGCCATCAGCCTTATTAATTTTACTTTCATTATAACAAGTTTTGTAGCCTTGCAGTTGATAATATTGAGTGTATTGTAAGTTCCAAGTTTCAGTACATACAATTATACACGGCTTTCTTTCTAGAGACTCAATAAACACTTCTAGTTTTACAAAATTTGCATTTAAGCTTCTTATGTTTACGCATAAAATAAAGTTCTTCTTTGTCATTAATGACTTATTGAGTTCTTTTAGATTTTCGACTTCACATTCAAACTTGCCTATGTCCTCAGTGCTGATATCTTGATCCATTGTTATGTCTTACTCCTTAGTCTGTCTGCTATATTATTATTCAATGACTGAAGTGACATTGCCGAAATACCAGAAGCTTTAGCTACCATACCTTTCGCTGACGTTCCTACTTTACCGATATATCTTGGCAAAGTAGGTTTCATCGTATAGTCGGTATAATCAATATACTTCCTTATCTTGGATTGCAGAATTCCGCATTCTTGGCTATCCATTGCCACATGTTCTATATTGTACTTTGTTTTATATTTTTCATTACTGTAAGCACAGTTTGCACATTTGACCTTATTTGCTTGACAATCTACTGTTTTATGATCACCAGCACACTTTAGGCAAACAGCTTTATTTGTACACTTCCTACCGTTGTGGCCAAATCTGCTACAGTTAAAGCATGGTTTAACATTACAATAATCATATACTCTGCAGTTCTGGTATCCTACAAAAAGTCTATTCTTGTTTTCTCTAATGTGTTGGTATAACTCAGCAGGAACTTCCAATATCACAGACTGCGATCCAGTTTTACTGTTCTCGTATGAATTCAAAACAACACATTTTTTTTTGAAAGCACCAAAGTTCCTTTCATTGATGTCTAGTTCAATACTAGCATTGTCCATTTTTTCTAGGTTATTTAATCCTACAACTTTAACTTTAGGATTTATAACTTGTTCTTTATTTACATCACATACCTCAGCAAGTTTACTTTTTAGTAATTTATGTGCTTTGGTGACACTTTCCTCATTCAATAAGTTTATGACTATTTCATCTTTTTTCTTGATAACCTTCTTCGTTTGTATTGATTTATCCTTTATCAAATAGTGAGATACCTTTTTGTTTAATTCATCAATACTCTCATCATCTTTTTTTTTTAATATAATATTAGGAACACGTTTTGTCTTTAGGATAGTTTTGGTACTTGATATAGCTTCAGCAAAAGTTTTGCTTTTAATCGTCGGTATTTCATTTCTATTCTTATCTAATAACTCCTTTAATAATTGATTTTTATCTCTTAATTCTGTATTTATCTCCTTTAAAAAGGCATTTTCAAGTTTCAAGTTGGTATCTAATGATTCACTATTACTTTCTGTTAGAACATTTTGAAAGTCTTCTAGTATCTGTTTTCTAATTTCTTGTTTTTCAAAGTGCTTTACTTGAGCAATTACAATCCTCGCATCATTACTCAGCAATTTATTATCTACTTTTGAGGTTAGGTCTAGGTCCTCGTGTTCATGACAGATTCCTAGAACTTCACTCAATAGCACTGCTTTGTCATTTCTCACAAAATCACTAGTATAGTATACTTCTTCACAAATAATACACACTACTACTTTAACTTTTTTATTAGGATGATTTTTATAAGATTTGGTAGGATCACCACGCGGCAAGCCTCCGCTCGCCACGGCCATCTTGGCCTGAATTGTTTATGCGGACAATAATAGATTTTCATAAATTATTAGCTATAACATGATAAAACAAAAGATAAATTAAAAAATTCAATATCTTTAAAACTAAAAAAAATATGTATAAATACAAAAAAAAAAAATGGGACCGCCATCCAACACGTCATCGTTCGTGGTCTTGGGTACAGGAGAAAAAGTTTTCAAAAAAAAAAACCTTTCAAAAAAAATTCTTTCAAAAAAAAAATTTTCGAAAAAAACCTTTCAAAAAAAATTCTTTCGAAAAAAATCCTTTCAAAAAAAATTCTTTCCAAAAAAAAATTTTCAAAAAAAACCCTTCGAAAAAAAATTCTTTCGAAAAAATAGTTTCGAAAAAAGTGTATTTGAACAAATAGTTTTCCAACGAATATCAGCAATCCAATCCTCATGTTAGAGAAAAAATAATCACACTTGATCACTCCGAGAGAGTTGGTCAAGGACTGGAGATGCTGCACTAATTTTCGCCTCCCGTCACACACTTTTTCCACCACTTTTACTACGTTATCAAAACGCAGCATAGACACTTTCGTCAAAACCGTGAGACAAATGTCGTTAGTTTTCTCCTTCATATCTGATATTTCAGCTTGGCACGACTCAGATGTAGTCGACGAGTGCAAAATATATGAAAACTTGGTTTCTGGAATATTCAGATGACCAAATTTATCTATAGTTTACGTGAAAACGGTATTTTTCGACCGCAGCCACGATACTCAGATGCACTTTTTGCGCAGGCATATAATATTCTGTAGAAGTAATGTCAGTATATGCATCTCTCTCTCTCTCGCTCTCTCTCTCTCTCTCTCTCTCGTTCTCTCTCTCTCTCTCTCTCTCGTTCTCTCTCTCTCTCTCTCTCTCNTCTCTCTCTCTCTCTCTCTCTCTCTCTCTCTCTCTCTCTCTCTCTCTCTCTCTCTCTCTCTCTCTCTCTCTCTCTCTCTCTCTCTATCTCAAAATTTTATTCGGTAATTAGCATGTGCATACCAAGTACACATTGTTTACTCAATAATACAATCGATTACATATTTTTAATCGGTCAAAAACAAGTAAAAACAGCGAGATTCTATCAGGAGCATATGCGCTCAAGAAGGTGGCATAGTTCTAAGACGCGAGAGAGAGAAGATGGGTGTGTTATCACTGCAGCTACAGCGAGGCATTCCTTATCATTGCTACTCTACACGCCTTAAGCGTTAAGTGGCTAGGTAATCTAATCCGATACATACAAAAGACGCCTCCTGCTCAAGCGTATTAATGGTTGTTTTACTCTTACTGCGGCACAATGACCTTCGAAAAAAAATTCTAGTGCACCGCCTCGTACTCCTAGTATCCTAATACGTGTGGGGCCAAATCTCCGAAACTACTGGTCGAATTTTTATGCTGCATAACAATTTTTTCATGCAAATCCCACCAGCTACGCAACACACCCGGTTGCGGGCCAAAAAAAACATATTTTGAAAATCGATCGATTGGTAATATCGATAAATCACCTTGAACTATATACTGTTGGGTAGGCCCCCCAAAAGTAAAAACCCCCTTTAGGAAACCCCAAAAATTTTGTCCGTTTTTGCGTAGCTCTCACCGTTTCCGAGATATCGATAAAAAACGATATTTGAACCAGTCGATCGCATATACTGCCGAAACTATTGGTCCGATATTTTCGCGATATAAAAACATTTTGTGTTCGCCCCAAGAGCTTCACAACGCCATAGGTTGCGAGTCGATACGACGATTATTGAAAATCGATTAATCAATCGATCGTCTATAACTTCGAAACTATAGGTACAATAATTTCTCGGTATAAGAATTTTTTTTATGTACACCGTAAGGGCTACGCTATGCAACATAGTTACGGCACCATACACACGTTTTACACAAACACATGCACGCAGATACATGCTACTTACATAAATACAAGATGAAATAGAGACTACAAGGGAGAAAACGGTCATGTCTCATCGACCGATGGACGTTGACCGACAATTGTTATAAATTCTCGCTTTTGTGTAATCTGAATATCATCGTCATCGAAACTTGACTTTCTGACGATGGTTTTATTCTCATCATAAGCGAAAAAAACACAAGTGCGCATGATATACTGACGAAAGTATACGTTGCATAGAGTCTGAATAAAATGAGAAAAAGTTGATATATTCTTGAAGAATTTCCTGAAAATACTCATATTTTGTAGAGTTTCTCGCTTCTACGCTATCTGATATGTAGCGTCGTCGAGAACTTCGCTTACCGCTGCTTCAAGTGTTGAGAATCGTGCTAACTGTCTTGAGCGCGGTTCTTGCACGTGAGCCGACAGGACGCATTTTTTGTACTCAAGCATGGCGTCGTTCTTTAAAACACTGCTCGGTCAGTTGTTTATTGAAGCGGTTAAAATATATTTTGGGCTTCTGCAGTCTTCGCACTATTATGTACTTATTCGTGGTATTATATACTTAATCGTGGCTTGCTGAAGAGCAAGGTAGATATTATCTGTGCTCTCGGCGAGTCTACCGTAAGTCGAGGAATGCAAAATGCCGGGCAAGTTCAGGCTATTATGCGGTAATATCAGCTGATTCTAGGTAAAGTATTTAGGCCTCTTTTAAAGTATATATATAAGAGTTCTCTATAAGCACATAAATGATCTTGAAATCTGTATGCATGTATAGATCTTGATAAAATGATGACTGACACTGAAGGAGATGCGCTGATTGAACTTGTGCAATTGGATGATGATGACGATGGTGATCATGAAGAGAGGGAGCAGAATTCGTCAATCGTCGAAACAGAGACCAATGAGAGGCCATTGGACCTTACGACACTGACAGACACGACCGTGTTACTGTCACAGTTGTCAAGATGGAAGCTGACGAGACATCAGCCGACGCAACGTCAGCAGATACAGGCAGTTTCAATGCCGCTGTTGCTACTACTGCTGCTGCTGCTGCTATTGCTACTGCTGCTACTGCTGCGGAGACACTGACAAAATTAACTGTCGCAAATACTAATATCACTGCTATGGATGTCGATACAATGCAGCTCGAGCCAGCGCCATCTGTTGTGGTGCACACGATAACAACGTTTGAGAAAAACGATGACGAGGGGATTAACAAAGATTATGATGTTAATGATGATGACGATGACGCAGAAGTGTCTGAAAAACTAGTTTTTTCAACTTTGGCGATTTTTAAGGTTATGTTGCTGGTTCAGTATCTTTATCGTCAAAGTAGAAACTCACCTTTAAATTAAATTTCCTGTACGCTCATATTGCTTCCTCCTCAAGAGGAAGCTTTGTAATAGTAAAATTTTCAGTTTTGCTAATACTTCGTGGAAACGCATTTGGAGGTGTTTGGAGTACGAATCATACGTTTTTAGAAAATGTCCGTGCAGATGGCTGTGTGTGTGTGTGTGTGTGTGTGTGTGTGTGTGTGTGTGTGTGTGTGTGTGTGTGTGTGTGTGTATGTACGTATACCGCCATAATTTTGGAACCATGCGACGGATCGTAATAAAATTTGACATGCATATATTTTTTCTAATTCTGAATTTAGGTCATTTTTTGTTTTATGATTCTGACCATTTTATGGCCATATTATAGCCATTTTTCTATTTTTGAAAAAATATTTTTGCTTTTTTATAATGATATGATTTATACAATATATTCAACAATAGTGTATCTAAAAGAACATAAATTTGTCTACTTTTTCCCGCAAGATTTTCTAGATTGACTGATCTGTTCATTTTTTATGATATAAAAGGTAATTTTTCGATAAACATATATAACTCAAAAAATAAATAGTTAAATGTTTTGAAAAAATTCATGACAATAAAAAACAACGATATCTACTAGTTGTAAAAATTTTAAGCAATTTTGGCGACTAGTTTTTGAGATAAAAATCAAAAACTAAAAAAAATGTTTTTTTTATGTCGTACGATTACGGGAGTAAAAAGGTTTAAATTGAGTTGAAATTTTAGGAAAAGATTGATCTTTTGATCACTTCGGCTAGGTTCTTTTTGTAGCTTATGAAACCTTTTAGTTCAAAAGATATTAAGATTCAAATTCTTCAACTCTCACCCTGTATACTCTGTGTGACTGAACATTATTATTTTTGTTAAACCATATAATTTGATAATTAAAGCTTAGTATATTTTGAGAGCTTTCATGGTTTTATAAAATGTCCGTGCAGATGGTTTTGTCTGTGTGTGTGTGTGTGTGCGCGTGCGTGCGTAATATTACATTTAAAACAATATCAAAAATCGGAAAAGGAGGAAGCTAAGTGCCAAAGACTTGGCAGCGGTTTTTTAAGTTTAGATTCTAAGTTTTTTTTTTATGTACCATCCCTATGTATAGACAACTAAGTTTGTCTCTATAGGATGTCTTTTTATAAGACATATGTTTATGGTCTAAAATAAATAAAAATAAAAAATTAAATACAAATTAGAAGGAATAAATTCCACCATTACAGCTCGCGCAGTCAAAGAGATTGGCCATGATATAGTGATCGGTAGGGATTTTTGCGAGACGTTTAAAATAGATACAGATCACAAAGGCTGGTGAAGAGCAAACGTCGGAAAGTGGCGTAGATTTAACGATCCATCAGAGGATGATAAAGTTTTTGCTGAATGTGCCGGAATAACCGAACTAGATGAGGACGAGAGAAAACAGATCAAAGAGATAGTCGACGAAATCCTGCCCGAGTACTCACCAGATGTACTAGGATATACGGATCTCACTGAGCATCACATTCGCTTAACGTGTGACACGCCAGTGAGACAGAAGTTCCGCCGGAGATCGCCGAAAAAAATTGAAGCCATTCAGAAGGGAGCCAAAGAATTGGAAAGGCTAGGGATAATTGAGAGATCCGCCAGTAACTTTGTCAGCCAGGTAGTTATGGTCCCAAAACAAAATACGGATGAGGAGAGACTCTGTGCGGACTATACTGGTATCAAGACGGATACCCACTACTTCAAATGGACGCTATATTGGATAGATTGAGGTGTGCTCGATATCTGAGCAAGATAGATCTCCGCCAGGCCTACTTTTAAGTTAAAATGGAAGAGAGCAGTAAGAAATATACCGCTTTTGCTGTACCGGGATACGGGCTCTGGCAGTTCACCAGAATGCCGTTCGGTCTTATCAACGCCCCAATGACTCTTCAACGTCTTGTAGACGCCCTATTTGGCCCTGAAGATACACCTCAAATCTTTGGCTATTTAGACGACATGGTCATTGCAACAGATACTTTCGAAGAACACAAGATAAAGATTAGGTATGTGTCAGAAAAATTAATATCGGCGAGTTTGACGATTAATCCCAAGAAATGTGACTTTTGCGTGAGCCAGATTAAGTATCTAGGTTTCATCTTAGATAAAGACGGACTGAGAACGGACCCAGACAAGGTGGCGCCGGTACTGAACTGCCCAACTCCACGTAACGTCAAAGAACTAAGACGAGTCCTCGGGATGATCGGGTGGTACGCTAGATTCATTGAAAACAGCTTCGAAACGAAAATTCCGCTAGTCAGACTCTTACGCAAAGACCAACCGTGGGTGTGGGGGCAGAACAGCAACAAGCTTTTGATAAGCTCAAGAAAGCTTTAACAGTAGCGCCAGTTCTTGCCAGACCGGACTTTAACAAGCCATTCTGTATACAGTGTGATGCCAGTAATTATGCCATAGGAGCCGTGTTAACTCAGGATTTTGACGACGGAGAACACCCGATTGTCTATATCAGCCGTGTTTTAACAGCCGCAGAGAAGAATTACACCACCACTGAGAAGGAGTGTCTGGCTCTGGTATGGGCCATTAAGAAACTATGGCCTTACGTAGAAGGATATCATTTCACAGTTATAACCGATCACAGTGCATTACGTTGCAATCACTGAAAGAACCAATTGGAAGACTGGCCAGATGTGCACTCGAGATTCAGCAGTGGGACTTCGACATCATACATCGCAAGGGTGCAAACCACAAAGTGTCTGACGCCCTGTCGAGAATATTCGAAAATGAGTCAGCAGCCGTGGCCGAGATTTCCGATCCTTGGTATACCAGACGATTGAGAGAAGTAGTGGAGTCGCCGAGTACGTTCCCGCTGTAGAGAGTGGAGGATGGTAGATTGTACAGATATAAAAAAGACCCGCTGCCGGACCCTGTTACTCATAGCGATCAAACTTGGAAACTAGTAATCCCAGCAGAACAACAAGAGTGAGTCATGGTTGTAGCACACGGAGAGATTACCGCCGGACATTTCGAAGTAGAAAAAACTTATAACAAAATAGCCAGAGAATATTTTTGGCCGGGAATGTACCATGACGTACATGCCTTTGTTACGTCCTGCCGGATTTGACAACAGTATAAAGTCTCGCAGCAAGGGCCTCAAGGCCTCATTGGGAAGCGAGTCGTCGAGAAGCCATGGACCGTAGTTGCAGCCGACATGATGGAATTCCCAAGGAGTAAGAGTCAAAGTAAATACCTGTTAGTCTTCCAAGACCTATTTACTCGCTGGATTGAGGTCAAGCCACTACGGAAAGCTGACGGTAAATCAGTTGCCAGGGCATTCGAAGAACTAGTATTATTCAGATGGGAAACGCCGGAGTATTTGTTGACTGATAATGGGACTGAGTTTATTAACAAGAATGTTGCCGAAACACTGAAGGAGTATGGCGTGACTCACGTTACTTCCCCGCCCTATCACCCCCAAGCCAATCTCGTCGAGAGGAGTAACCGTTCTCTTTTATTAAATCCATGATAGCCATGTTCGCCGAGAATCATCGAGACTGGGACAAACATGTCCACGAATTCCGTCATGCCATGAATACGGCCGTGCAATCGACGCTAAAGACATCACCAGCCTTTCTGAATTACGCAAATCAGAAATATCATTGTATACAGTTAATACTTGAAGTATAAAATAGTATATTATGTTCCAAGAATTTAAAATAAAGTATTATAAATTCATAGCATGATTTAATGATGAGTTACAACGAGCCGAAAAGTAATACATTTTAATAACAATCATTAAAAGTACACAAGGTCAATTTTTTTTATTACGATTAATTTATATTTAGAGGGACACATAAATTTATTTTTAGACTTTAATTTATATTAAAATATTTTTACATACACTTCATTTCCAGCACTGTCAATAATATTTTTTTCAGTTATCACATCGGCAGGATCAAAGTGTTTTTCACACACATAATTCGTTGGCAGTATTTCAAACCCTAAACGTTGAGACCATTGCTTTCTTTCATCGGCATTTTCTGGAGCACCAAAGAGACTTGTTTTCATTTTTCTGGATTGACAACCTTTCACACTACAGCGTCTCCCCATATTAGATAATCTTCAAAAAAATGTAAATTGTTAAAAACGAATTTGTTGAAAAGAATGATTAATAAAAAACATTTGTAAGATACCTAGCAAAAAATTATACGAAATATATAGAACGTTGTAATAAAAACGATAAGTTTTTACGTTAGATATTCATACTTCACAATACGATAGACTGTCGTTCGATCGACACTATAAGTGGTACTGAAATGGATCTTGTTTTCACTGAGGTTAATGCCAGCGCTTTTCTGAACAAACGGCTATACTCCCTCTGTATTAAAAACAGCAAAATCAAAACTGCGCAGCCTTTAAGTCCTTCAAGTTTCTGTGTCAATTACCCCACCAGTTTGCGTGTACCATATATACTGCCGACGAGTTGTTTTGATAAATTACAGTTTCATGATTTAAATATCTAAACCGTTAAAAATTAAAACACAAAGTTCTCTTAATGTAAATCGATAATTTAACAAATACAAATTATAAGTATTTGTTGAGAATAATTTAAATGCACAGCAAAATTACACTATAAGATAGAGTTTATATGCCTCTTACATAATCATAAATGCGTAAATTTAAATAATAATGTAGTTGAATGAATAGCTCTCTTTAACTACTATATACTTGATGAAAAAAAAAAAAAAATTCCGAGCCCTGGATTTGAACCTTAGCATAATAAAAGTTAGCGCGGCGCCTTAACCACCACAGCCACCGATGTCATTGCTCTTGAAAGAAAGAAAGTCGCATATGATCATCGCCCCTCTGCGGAGGCTTTGATTGTGATTAGGTTTAAGCTTAAGTTTAAGCTTTAATTAAAGCCTAAGTTTAACATTTTTTTATGTTTAATAAAAGTATCGTAAGTGTCGATAATTGGTTCGACGCGTAGGATGGTATAGACAAAGTATGAGTTTGGGTTAGTAACTAATAAATGTATCTATTATTGGTTTTGAAAATGGAATGTAATATTTACCAGTAATTAATTTTGTTATTTTTTAAATAAAATTTACAATGTTAAATAAATGAATAGGATATTTACAATCAACCCATTGTGCATATGCACATTTCATGTTAAATTATTATAATGTGTTAAGGGGACAAGCCACTTTTAAACCCTGACAAATATTAGGTTCTATTACCTCTATTTTCACCATAATGAATCCATACTTGCACCTATTTACCCATAGTGACTCTCCCGTATACTGTTTTGAGCATTTTGGTACTCTCCGTAGGATTCCATGTGACCACATGGTTTGATTGGGCTAAAATTTTAGGAGCATACTTTGGACACTTGTACTTTTGGTATGAATGAAGGAATTTTGATTTGAATGCTATGATATAACCTAATATTAGTATAAAAATTATATAACAATTATAATTTATTTTTGTAATTATTTATAAGACTTTTATTTTTCAGTGTTTAAAAGTGGCTTGTCCCCTTAATTGCTAGAATGGTGATATTACAAATATTATTATTCAGTATTACATAATAAAATTGTTTTATTATTTAAAGGAGACAGATATAAAAAAAACATTTAAGAATTAAACGCATTACTGCTGCGCGCTGACGCACGCGACAGTAACGTAGCATATTCACACACACAAACATGATGCGCCGTGTTGATGAGTAGCAAGCACGCTCACACAAACTCAAGTCTTCATGGGCTGACTGTAGGTGTGTACCAAGTAGTACACTGTTTCTGTGGCACCGCCATGCAGAGACGAAACGAAGGACTTCAATAACTGTCACAGCAACTTGGTGGTGGGAGATAGGCAGTCGGTCCACCTCTCTATCTTACACCGTGGCGGGATAACGAGCGTCCGTTTTGACATTTTCTGCGCCCGTTTTCTTTTTATATCGATTTTTTTGTTTTGAGATTTCAGTTTTTTCTGATAAAGTTATTCGGAAAGTTGATGGAAGTAAATTGCTTAATATGTACATTAGAACATAAAATTACCGATCTTCTTACCGCAGAAAATTTATATTACCGTTTGTCGTTTTTTTATTACACACCATAAGTGAAATTTCTTGAAATCGTTATAACTCGAATACTAAATGTCAAACCTTTCTAAAAAACATGATTATTGAAGGTTATTAGAACCATACACCACTTCGATTTTAAGTCTTCATGGGGCAGATCCTGAGAAAAACTTAAAAAACTGAAGAAAGCTCTCTATCGCTCTCTCAGCAGTATCTGTTACCGTGACTACGTTGCCTGGAGTTCAATGGAGACATGTAAGGTCGGAGGACAACCCGGCCGATTGTGCGACCAGAGGTTTTACTCCCTCTTAGTTGATGCAGTCTTCTCTGTAGTGGGAGGGTCCTGATTGGATCAGGACAAATTGGAAATCACTGGATAGACCGAGTTGCACGGATGATTCAACAGTGCAGGCTCAGGTGGCAATCGAGGAGTTGGTAAAGCAGGAGGAGGACTTGCCCTCGCTGATGTACCTGGAAAAGTTCTCCAGTTACAGTAAGATAGTACGGATTCTTGCGTTTTGTTATAGATTCCGCTTCAATGCAGCCAAACCTAAGTGAATTCGCTGTGTTGGACCTTTGTCTGCTGAAGGGATGGACTCGGCTCGAGTGGGGTTGACCCGCTATATTCTAGCGCTGCACTTCGGGAAGGAGATTCGAACAATCAGGAGTGGTCAGCGATTGACTGCTCGCAGCCCACTACTCCGCTTGGCTCCTTTTATCTGTGAGAGAGGTCTGCTCAGGGTTGGAGGACGTTTACAGAACTCATTTCTGCATTACAATAGAAACATCAAATTCTATTGCCTGGGTCCTGCTTGTCGGTAAAGAGGTATGTGGAAGAGGTGCACCGAGACACGATGCATGGAGGAGTGCAGCTCATGATCAGCTGCATTTGCCGATCTTATTGTATTCTCAGAGGACTGAGAATCATTCAAGGCGCCTACAGGAGATTCTTGCGCTGCATTAGATATGCCGTGCAGCCAGTGCAGCATCAAATGGCACCCCTTCCAGCGTTTCGTGTGGCCCCGAAAAGGCCATTTCTGGCAACTGGAGTCGACTACGCAGGGCCATTTCCCATCTTGTTTTCGAGAGGACGAGGGGCTAAAACCACGAAGGGCTATATCTGCATTTTCGTGTGCATGGTGGTTCACGCTGTGCACATCGAGGTTGAGTCTGACTTGACAACGGCGGCGTTCCTGGCAGCCTTTCGACGGTTCAGTGCAAGACAGGGAATTCTGGAGGTCTTGCTGAGCGACAACGGCACCAACTTTAAGGGTGCTGCGACTAAATTGGACCGATTGCTTTAGTAGGTTTCATCGTTCTCGCATGAGATTGCAGAGGCTCTATTGAAAGACAATACCAAATGGCTTTTTATTCCACCTCGAACGCCGCATTTCGGCGGACTTTGGGAAGCCTCGGTAAAAAACTTCAAGCATCACTTTCGTAGAGTTGTTGGAGAGACTCTTTTGACGTTCGAGGAGATGGCGACGGTGGCTGCTCAAGGCTTCGTCTGATCAAGAGTGAAGAGCTCCTGTCATCTCTGAAGACACACATAACACTCACACTAGTAGAGTCAGTAGTTCGCGATTAGGTGTTAATTATTTTGTTAAAGTTTAATTATTTTTATTTTTCTTTGAAAGTTTCTAGTTTAGTTTGTTAATATTGTAATTAGAGTTTCGATAGAGTCAAGTTTAACGCTTTAAAAAAAAGGATGTATTGTAAATTCAGCTGTGCTGATTTAAAATCACATTTGTAAAATGACAGTCCGTTAAGGGAATATTCCCATTGAAATTTTACGTAGACTGATCATCTTGTTGGATAGGTTAGCTTCTTTCGAAATAGGCTTTCCTATATTTTGTTTTTTGTTGTACAGCTGTTTGCTTGTTGCTGCGAGGCAGCAAGGGGGCGGTATGTTCGAGTATATTTAGTAAATTAAAATTCGCCGAGAAAGCGACAGAGTCGGAGCTGGCAGTTATGTAATTTCTAGAACGCTGCTGGTTAGCTCTTTCGAATAGGGGGTTGCTAGGGCAACGCTAGATCGCTCGCTCCCTCTCTCTCGCTCTCACAGCAGTACCTGTTGCCCGACTGTAGTCAGTCGAGCTGTAGAATCAGAGCTTAACACACCGCAGGATCAGCTACTGGTATCGTTCTCACTTGGAGAACGACCGTTAAGTCTGTATTTTATGACTCACTTTTCCTTGCTATTCTCAAGTGTACATACACTCTTTCTTCAATATATTTTGCTCTTTGCAAGCTTTTATTTGTTTAAACATTGAGTCGCTTTTAATTCACACCAACCTTAATCCCAAATTTAAAATTTTAGATTCAGTTAGCATTAAATAGCATCTTGATCCGTGTTTTCGGGTTGTTTATGATACCAGTCAGTTTCAAAGATATTAAGCTTCAAAATATAATTCATTAAATAATATGCATTTATCAATAATTGAAAAATAATTTTAAATAAAAGTAAAAAACGGCTGCCAATTCATTGGCACGTAGCTTCCTCCAACGAAATTCATTGTTCCAATAAATAAAATATTCTTTTAAAATACAGTATAATGTGAATGCTATTTTAATATTATTAGTATGACATAAATTCGTAGGGAGGGACTTTACGACGTGCAACGACAACCCTATAAGAGGAAGCCAATTTTTTAGAAAAATCGGTTTTTACATTTCAGCTCTTTACTTAAGAACCGTTCAACGAAATCGTTTGAAATTTTAACAGCATATATTTTCGTTTATGGGTAATCACCAAATAGAATTTTGAAGCATTTGACTACATTGTTTTAGAGATATAAGGAATCAAAAAAATTTAAAAAAAAAATATTCAAACCTTGATATCTTAAAAACCATAGGGATTTCAAAGCTGCACAATGAACTTAGTCAAAACATATAAAATATCTACCTTTTCCCAAAATCTCAAGTGCAATAAGGCCTTCTTACGCTCGTAATCGAGACTAAAATAAAACCCATTTTTTCAGTTTTCGATTTATTACTGAAAAAATAAGTAGTCAAATCACTTGAAATTTTAATCGAATATAGTTTGACACGTAACCCATCAACATATTTTTTTTGTGAGATTATGATGTTTAGTTTCAGAGATAGGAATTTAAAAAAAAATCACCTTTTTCATTTTATCTGCCGAACGGAGCGGTCAATCCCGATGACCAAACGGGGAGAAGTAGGTAATTATATTATCTTTCAAATGCATTTTAGCTGGATTATTTGTAACAATGGAATGATTAAAAAAAATGAAAATAATGAAAATCAAAAAAAAAAATCAAAATCAAAAAATGGCCATAAAAAAAGTAATTGAAAAAATTAAAAAAAAAATGTTTTTCCCGAATTCAAAATCCAAAAATAGATATACATGTCAAATTTGATTGATATTGATGGAGTAGTTTCAGAAATATCACGGTATACACACACACACACATACACATACATACACACATACACACACACACACATCCATACGGACATTTCCTAAAAACACATAATTCGAACTGCTAACAACATGTTTCTATGAAGTTTTAGAAACTGAAAATTTTACTATTACAAAGCTTCCTCTAAGAGGAAGCCAAAAAAAACGCGCCGAGATATCTACCGCTTGGTGATGAGGAAACGATATCATTTAAATGTAATTATACAAAAATTACGTTAAATAAAATTATATGGAAGTGTTAGCAAAGAAGATGTTAGGTAAAAAAGGGAGGTGGATGTCTCTTGGAGATCAATTTAACACTGAGCTCTCTGCGAGCTATGCGAAAGAAATATAGGGAAAGAGATAAAGAGAGAGAGAGAGTGAGAGAGAGAGAGAGAGAGAGAGAGAGAGAGAGAGAGAGAGAGAGAGATATTTAATTACATGTGTATGTAATTGATTCGGAATAATGTTATCCATCGAACAAAAAAAATACTTGATAGAATTATATATGAAGTCAAAACAATTATTACTGATATTAAGCAATACATAATGTTGAAGGAAGCTACGTGCCGAAAAATTGGTAGCGGTATTTTCTATTAATGTATATTAGAAAACAAGCTTCTTCCTAAATTTTTAGCCCTCTAGGTTAACTTGCGCCCATGTAGAAATTTTCGAATTTTTCATAAATCACTAAAAAGTGGCTGATTCAAAACTAGCGCTTCACGATGCAAGGCACGCAAAACGCTCGCGCTTCGCTCTTCGCGTTTTGCGCACAAGGCACGACCGCCGACGCTCGCCATGCACCCCAACGCTCGCGCTTCGCGCTCGCTATCTAATATTACTACTTAATCTAATTATTAGAAAAAAAAAATCAATGAAAAAACATTGATTACTCATCTTTTTTTCGTATACAATTAAAAAATGTGTTGGCCATACATAGCTTCAAAGTTTTTACAAATATTTCAGTTTTTGACTTATGATTTTCAATATTGTTGATTTTCGAATAGACATTCATATAAATTTTAACATGTATTCTCTTATTGCAACGAAATAATTAAAAACCCTTTTTTATTCCGTAAGATTAGAAAAAATTATCTTTTTATAGTACTTGAATTTTAATTATACACGCAAAATTTCATAAGGTGGCCAAATTCGGAACTATCCTATTGGTGGAAATTACATTGATTTAATATGTAAGCTGTGACTGTGACGTCACGCTTAACTAACCGAATTCCATCCCGTTCCTAAAGTCGTGAATTTTGTGCAAAGATAGTTTATTACATAATTTGAACAGAAAAAGTATTAGTTTTATTATCAGCTAAGCAAAGCCGAACAGCTGTTCGTTGGCTCTGTCGAAGCGAGGCAGCGAGCTCGATCACTGCGCATATATTGTGCGCATCGATCTGGCGACCGGTTGGCGACATGCCCATGCAGCCGTCTGCCGTGTGTGTTTTGACGTTTTGAAGCTGCCTCCTGGCCTCCACTAACCGCAATTTTTTGCTCTGTTTAACTTTTCGGCGATATAAGTGAGTGCGCAGTGAAAAAACGGAAACGACGACGCGATGCAGCAATGTTATATGTAGTTTTGAAATCAGAACAGAAGTGCTGCTGTGGTGCCTATACTTGTTTACAAGCAACATCTGCTCACCGCGATCCCGCTCGCGGATCAGCTGCTCGCGGTTGTTGCTTTGTAAGACAGTGCAAAAGGTATTCAAAAGTGATGCACCCGGAATGGCACCGACGATGCGATGTGTGAGCAGTGTGAGTGTTAGTTCATGAAGGAGTGTTGCAGTATAGGAAGACATGTAGCTCCAACAAGAAACTTGAGTTTTTGCTTGGAGGTTATCCTTTGTTTTTTGGATTTGAGTACTCCTGCGAATGCTGCTCCTGCTCAATCTATTGATGTGCTGATACATTCTTCTTGCAAGATGCTGCTTGGATGAAGATTCACTATCGCATAAGATCTACGACTGGTTTTCCTCTGTTCTATTTCCTGTGTTCATTATGTTTATAACAGATATCTATTGTGTTATGTGCAGTATAATCAATGTAATTTTCTGATCTGTTTTTTAGAGTTGTATTCTCTCTCTCTCTCTCTCTCTCTCTCTCTCTCTCTCT
>CM053172.1:20649441-20678228 GCA_012977825.3 Pteromalus puparum | reverse complement strand
TCTCTCTCTCTCTCTCTCTCTCTCTCTCTCTCTCTCTCTCTCTCTCTCTCTCTCTCTCTCTGGTGGTGCTGGTTGGCGTTTTTAGGTACCTCAACAGACTCAATACGACTCTGGAGCTGGATTTATGGTATCTGATCGTGTTGCTTGGCATCTCTGGCTGATGTCATCACCAGGAGACAACCTTAGAATTACATTTGAACTTTCTGCAAGTGCTGGTTGGCGTTTCTAGCTGGCTCAACCACCTGCGAATGATCCTGGAGCTCTATTTCTACTATCCGGCAGTCCTGTTTGGCATTGCCAGCTGATTGGATCACCTTGAGACGATCTTGCAACTGAATTGATGCTGTCTTGGAGTATTGGTTGGCGTTCTTGGATACATCAACTATTTTGATGCGAATCTGGATATGGATTTATACTATCTGACAAGGTAATTTTGGAAATATTAGAATAAACTTGAACTGTATGTTGAATTTATATTGTATCTTCAATAAGTTTTAACTTGAAACGCTTTGTCCCCTATGATAAGTTCAGTAAACAGATGTCTAATGGCTCGCGGATACCTTTTCAGTGTTCATGATGATAATCTTCTGTTTGTAAATGTGAATTATGTGACTGAGACATGTGGTTTGACGGTATTCATACTTCAAAGCTGCCTTGTTTCAAATTTTCATGCAGAGATCACTGGTCTGAATCTCTCAATAATTATTTATGAGTTTGATTTTGTAATATTTTTCTGTATGTCTAGGTGTATAAAAACTTCTGCATTTGTTCGATTATGGTCTACTGCGTCTACTGGCGTCAACCTAAGGATACTGATGGTGTTGATAACTGAGCTATCAAAATCTTGGAGTTGGAACGTAACTTCATTCAAGACTATGGCACTACTATACTTCTACTATACGTATCTATAATCATATATTTTAGAGGCTGGTTTTTCTTTAACAGTTAATTAAATTATACAGTCATTGTTTTTTAGTTTTATTAATTAAATTCTATTTTTCTTGTAGGTGAAAAAAAAACAATTTAACATGGAAGGACTCAAGAGGATTTTCAAGAGGATTTTAAAGATAGTTAACAGAAGATTCAAGATTTTATCAAGATTTGATTTAGTAATAGGGTTTCATTTAGAAAATGTATTATAATAGCATAGTTTAGAAGGACGTGTCAGGCTTCTCAGAGCAAGCTGAGATATCAAATCTCATACATTTTTCGCACTGGGTCAGATGGGGCATGTTGCAGCGAAGTTATTATTGAATTTATGTTTCAAAAAATCGCTTCTAGGAATGTTGTATGTCAAAAAGTGTTAAAAAATATCTATGCCACGGTAAAAAGTTGTATTTTAAAATTGTTTACAACTTTTACATTTACCATTTTTATGTTAAACATAAATCAGAAAAGTTTTATGGCAAATAATTGGTTTTTTAGCTGTAAAAAATCGATTTTGGGCTGTTAACTCGAGTTCTAAGCATTTTCATGATTTTATGTAAATAAAAAAAAGGTGTATTTTTCAAAGATCTACAACTTTTCTATTTAACTTTTTTCTGTAGCATGCTTAGAATTCGAGTTACAGCTAAAAAATGAAGTTTTGTTCTGCCCCTAGGCTTTGTCTCAGAGCTGTAACTTTTTTTCTAACATCAGATTTGGCTAAAATGGAGCATAATTACGCGCAATACCTTATTGAAATTTTTTGCAAGATCTGAGATAAGATCTTACGTAAGATCTGGTACAATTAAGATCTTTCGCAAGATCGTGTACAAGATCCTGCATAAGATATCATGTAAGATCTTTTGCAAGTCCTTACATAAGATCTTACATAAATTCTTATATAAGAACTAATCTTTCACTTGAAAAAATGTTTTTCTTTTGATAATTCACTCAAGATCTTACATGAGATCTTGCGTCACATCTTGAGTAAATAATCATTCTACTTCAAGTGTTACACAATATCTTATGTAAAAACTTATATAAGATTTTATATAATACATACAGACAAACGTCTTTACTGATAATTTACTAAAGATCTTCTGAAAAATTTTGCGTACAATCTTGAGTAAATTAATATCAAAAGAGTTTTTTTAAGTGGAACATAAGTTCTTACATAAGAATTTGTATAAGATTTGATGTAATAACTTGTAAAAGATCTTACGTAATATCTTATGTAAGATCTTGTACGCGATCTTACGGGAGATCGTAAATAAATATTTGATGAAAATAATGTATCTCATGATGAACATAAGATCTTGTATAAAATTTAACGTAAGATCTTACGTAGATTCTTGGTTAAAAATCAATGATAAGATCTTGTGTATGATCTTGGACAAGATCTGATACTGGATCTTTTTTAAGATCGTTTGTAAGATCTTATCCCAGATCTTGCAAAAATATTTTAATAGGGTATGCTTTCCGACGCACGTGCGCTAGCCGCTGCACCAACGGCCTGTGCATGGTGCACTCTGTCACGTACATTGCCAAAAATGAGACAGAAGTATCGATTATATAGTGAGGAGTCATCTAAGCGGCATTGCACGTGACTAACGTTCACGCGGCTGCAACGAATAAGACGACACCCATATATTTTATTATAAGTGAACGTCACGTGGTGGTGTATGTTTTCCGCAACATAACTGGACTGAACTGGAAATTTCCTTTTTTCGTCTCGTCTCATCTGGTCTCGTATGCTACGAGATCTCGGAAACAATGAGAATTCTCGATTTTTTCGAGATTCCTTGGCTTCTCGAGACTCTCGCTTCTTGTGTAGCTGTTCTGCACTAGCGCTTAGAGGACTTTTTAAGCCCCTGGCTCGGATCTTACGGCCTGCGCTTATCTGGTTTATGGTAGAGTTTTATTGCGGCCAAGCTCCAACTAAACGAATTCGTAGTTTTTTGTTGAACTTAT
Organism: Pteromalus puparum; assembly: GCA_012977825.3. Taxonomy (NCBI): domain Eukaryota; kingdom Metazoa; phylum Arthropoda; class Insecta; order Hymenoptera; family Pteromalidae; genus Pteromalus; species Pteromalus puparum. The sequence goes on along the minus strand of CM053172.1, from coordinate 20,675,333 downwards.
TTTATTTTTTAAACAATACTTAGAATACAGTTATATCAGTTTAGTATCTTTTAATAAATAAAACAAAATTTGGATGATAAAAATTCAATAATTTTTAGCTATTATAAGTTTAGAATACATATCAGAATCATTATATTATCTGTGCAGTGTTAAAATGATAATTGAAAATGCAATATTTCTTGTCATACGGTTGTTCTTCTCATACGGTTAAAATATTTGGTTTATATTGATACGATTTATAAAATTTTAACATTTATTAAACTATAATGAAAATTATATTTCTAATTTGCAAAATATTACTAACATTCTCCAAAATTTTTATCAATCAATTAATCCTTTAAAGTAGTAAAATTTTTATATAGAAAACATAGCTCCTCTACATGTTTTACTGACAGGCAAGCTCTATTACAATATTAGTAATAATATTGCCTGCCGTTGAAAACAAGCGTTCACTAGGTGCTTGAGTGACTGGGTAATTTAAATAGTCTCAATTATTACTATTTCAATACTATCACTAGGTGCTTGAATGACTGGGTTTAATTTAAATAGTCTCAATTATTACTATTTCAATACTATGTAACGAGATGAGCACCACGGCTCAAACTTGTACGCGGTGTGAGCATCGCTGTACTGCGACGAACGAACGATAGCCCAGTACGCGAATTCTTTTTGTTTATGCCATGCCTGACATCATTAGTTAGCTGGATTGAGCCAGACTGAGTGTTGTGACCCGTTTGGAAGCCTGTTTGTAGATTGCAAATGAATAGTCTTGATTCAAGATATTCCGAGACTTGCCTGTGGGCAAGGAAGCTCATGCCGCTGAGTGAGTGTGCATATGTGGGTGCCTTACACGAAAATTAACATTTGTGATGTTGCAGTTTATTATCGGCTACTTTCCGGCCGTGCAATCAATCAGATTTACTCTTATGTGCTACCTTTACTCTACGCGACTAGTTCGGATACTTAAATCTCTAGAGGGGGACACACGTTAGGAATAAGGACGGGAATTAGCCTGGCGTGGCAGATGGTGTAGTCAATAATAACACAGTAATATTTAATGCTTGATAAATATGGATTATATTATAAGACCTCCGTCAAGGCTGGCTTGACTACAATTACTTTCTAGAACGATATTCTTCAATAATTAAACGTGGCGCGTAGCTACGATTAGTACCCAACTCGAACGCAGTACTTAATTAACTCGCGTAATTGCGATTACTACTCAACGCGAACGTCGTGACTCTATTAGTTTCAATCGTCACGTTTTCGTTCATCCACGATCTACTTTAGTTCAAATGAACTTGGCGCAAACAATCGCGAAGACTCAAAAGCTGTTCCGCGAATCTCAATATTCAACACGACTCTAAAAGCGCCTCAACGCCTTTACGCTAATGGCGGCGGCGTCGCTTGTAAGGACGCGGCGTCGCCAAGATGGTGGTCTCGTTCCTCTGACTAGATCCAATCACCACGGTCATCGCTCTGCTTCCCAGTGCTATTTAGAAACCCGAGACTTAGTCTCTATGGTGACGCTACTCGTACAACATCCGCGAATTTGAGGGTTAATATTTAGCCGGAGCCCTATAGCTCTCAACGGCGTCGCCAACGAGTAGCTAGAACATTCAGAATAGGTCAGACCTGTCGGCTCAAGGACTTACGTTAAATCTCCTCGAACTCGCAACGACTTTAATCCGAAAGCAAGAAAGCACGACTGTCAACTCTACCCGACCGAAACGAACAAAAGATCCTCGAGAAAACTCTCCTCCAGCGATCCATCCAAACTCCTCTACTTGACTTTACTACCTCGCTTGCGAATTAATAAGCACACGGCACTGAAGCTATTATTATAAGCGATAGGTGTCCGACGCGGTTGATGGCTGCAATCAGAATGAACGAGGAGGAAGTCTCCTCGCGGCGTTATTCCCGCGCGTCCCGGAAAAGATGCTTGATCACGCCCTCTATATCCGTTTCCGCGACGCGAGTACTCACGACGTCAAGTTCACGATAAGCGTGTCGAATACGAATGCGCGAGAACGGTTAAGTCGCGAGCTAATCACTTGGCGCCATACGTCACGCGCAAGTCACCCCGTCGTCATAGTTAACTGAGCTCAGTGCGGTGTACTGGACTGCTTCGCGCGCGGTAGCATGTCGCGATAGTAGTGCGGCTGGTGGTGTACGCTCGAGCCCCCACTAGGTGGCTCCGCTCTCGCCGTGTACTCTTTCTCTCTCTCGTGCGCGCATCTCCCTCTCCGCGCCGCTTATCCTCTCTCTCTCTCTCTCTCTCTCTCTCTGTCGTCTGCTCTCCGTAAGTACTAGACGCCTTCACTCGACACTCCTCTTTCGAACTGCTATTCTGCTGTTTTCTGCCTTCGGGCGTGTTTTTTTTACAGTTCGTTGCACGCTCCTTATTGCAACCTTCAGCTTGTCATAATTTTCGCTGGAAGCTGCACTCACCACACGCTGTCAATTCTACTGCAAATTTTCGCACTCAATTCTAACCTCAAACTGCTTCGCTTGGCTTGGCTTCGCTTCTCTCTCGCTCTTCCTGTACATTCCAATCAGCACACGAGGCGACATCTCACGAGACGACGGGGAAGATCTACGTCGGACATCAACTACACAGTAAGTTGCCGGAAAAAATGAGTATAACAGGAGAGAAAGTCACAGAGGCGTACCAAACCATCTGTGAACACTGTAACAAGCTCATACAGACCAAGGACCCGAAGCAGTGTGAAGTATGTCGCAACTCCTTCCACACACGTTGCGTAACTTTTCGTTCTGTGGTGGTGAAAGGCGTCCCGACGCTCGCGTGTGCAACGTGTGCTGACTTAAACAGCAGGGCGAAACTAGACGTTTCACTTAACGCCAGCACGTTGCAGAGGACTGTCAAGAGGACCAAAGCAACATCAGCGCCCTCATCGACTAGCACCTCGCGCAACCAATCGCCGGCGCGTCCATTAACAACAACCACTGCAAGGAAGGACGTCACCCTGCAGGACATCCTTGCAGCAATAAAGGACGTCCGTGCGAGGCAAGATGAGGCGGCGAAGTCTTTGAGAGATACGTCCAGCAAACTCTCGGGGTTAGAGACGAGATTGGGTCTACTGGAACACCGACTCATCGCCCTGGACGACCTGCCCTTGCTCCAAACTCGCATTACAAATGCTGAGCAGACGATCTTGGAGCTAAGGGCACAAGTTGAAGATCTGTCGTCCAGGCCCCCTCCTGCGCAGTCCCCTCAACACACCTCGTCCGACAACGTTCCCCCTGCTAACACTGTCCCTTCGGAAATTGCCAGTCTCCGAAGGGAGCTGCTGAAGATCAAGCAGCAGCAGGGGAACACCAACAACAACGTCGTTGTTCTGACAGGGCTGCGCTACACGAGGGAAACCTCTATCGACCTGCTGGCCTACTCTGTGGTGTCTGCCCTTGACCCCACGGTCCTCAAAAGGGACATAGCTGGGGCAAGAATCATGGGTAGAGTGAATGTGGCCGCTGACACCCAGGCCACTGACAGCAGACTTCCACCGATTGCTGTCACCCTCTCTACTCATGCCCTCGCTCGCTCAACCATCAGAGCGAAGATAAGGAAGGGCAAGTTGCACACGGCAGAGCTCGACGCAGGTATCCTGGAGGAGGCAAAGGCTCCAAACCATCAGGGGCTAATCAACGTTAACGAGCTGCTTCCTCCAGAGATACATAAACTGCGCGTCAGGACCAGACAGGAGGTCAAGAGGAGACCAGGATGCAGGTCCTACGTCAGGGACGGTACCATCTTCGTCCGGTCCCCCAACAACTCGGACAGGGCCACCATCGTCAGTAGTGAGGAGGACCTGGACGCTTTTTTAGCCAAGATCCCTCCAGCCATCAACAACAGCAGCAACAACAACAACAGCACCATCATCCACTGAAGAGGACGTCGCTTATACACACACACATCATTCGTCCTTCGCCACCTTCATCGTCATCTAAATCAACATCTTCATCATCCAAGGTAACTCTGTCCGAGGGACTAAGGGCCTGCCATTTCAATGCTAACTCTCTCACGGGTCACATTGAGATGGTTAGGCTCTTCTTGTCTACTCGTCCCTTCTTTCACGTAATTGCTGTAACTGAGACCTGGCTAGATGACAAAATCAAAACCATCCCTTTACTGGACAACTACATACTACTCAGACGAGACAGAAACCGGAATGGCGGAGGTGTGGCCCTCTACATACACAACTCTCTCACAGCTAAAATCATCACTTCATCCGACGGCACTTGGTTGGGCAGGCCAGGGAAGCCTGAGTATCTCTTCTGTGAGGTCTCAGCGAGGGGAGTTAACCCTATCTTCGTCGGCGTTGTATATCGACCACCCCATGCCCCTTTCATCCAGGGCAGTGACTTTATGGAAAAACTAACCACGCACATGCACTGTTACTCCACTAAACTTGTCATGGGTGATTTCAACGCTGATCAGCTCTCCTCTTCTGAGGATGCCAATTTCATCAGGTCATTCATAGATGAGAACTCACTTCTGTCGGTTCCCTATGGTGCAACGCACCACAAACAGGATTCCGACACCTGGCTTGACCTCTGCTTAATTGACGAGCAGGATCGCCTGCTCGCACACTGGAAGACCGACACACCATTTATTAACGGACATGACCTTATAACGGCCACACTCGACGTACAGATGCCACTACACGCACCTCAAACTTACTCTTACAGAAACTACAAAGGCATCTGCGCCGAGAAGCTAAGGGACTTCTTGGGTGCGTGCGACTGGTCATTGCTCGCTACATCATCACTTGACGACTGCATCACACTGTTGAACGCTAACTTGACTAACGCCATAAACCATCTCGCCCCATTACGAACAGTGACCCCACGAACGAAACGTCACCCGTGGTTCACCACGGCTCTTCGTGACCTTGTGAAAGAACGGGACAGACTCTATCGACGTTTTCGCAGATCGCGTCTCCCCTTAGACCTGCTATTCTATAGACTAGCTAGGGATGACGCTCATCGGCAGGTCGAGGATGCCAGGCTGAATTATTATCATTCACGCTTGGCGTCTCTGACTGACGCCGGTGAGATCTGGAGAGAGCTAGAGAAACTTGGAATCACCACCTCCAGGGAATCACCTCCCTCTCGTTTCTCTACTGAAGACCTCAACAGGCACTTTAGCGGAATTTCCACCGATCCGCTGGCCCCTGACGTTGCGGACTACCTGCAAGGGCTCGAGAGTCTGAACACCCCCGAACACTTTAACTTCAGGGAGATAACGGAATCGGACGTTTTAGCTGCGATAATGCACTTTGACTCCCAGGCAAGAGGCAGCGATGGCATTCCACAGGGCATAATTCAGAAGGCATTGCCAGTACTCGCTCCCTTTCTCTGTAGAATTTTTAACCTGTCCCTGAGCGAGTCATGCTTCCCCTCTGTCTGGAAAAAGTCTCTAGTGCATGCGCTAAACAAAGTCAGCTCCCCAACATCTCTTTCTGACTATCGTCCGATCTCCCTTCTATGTTTTCTGTCAAAGGCACTGGAATGGCTGGTACACAAACAAATATCTGAATATCTGGAATCGAGGCTCTGCCTTGATGATCTTCAAACCGGCTTTCGCTCCGGACATAGTACTCAGTCAGGCCTGATAAAGTTGACCGACGATATCAGGCTAGGGATAAACAAAAAGATGGTTACACTTCTCCTCCTCTTCGACTTTAGTAAGGCGTTTGACACTGTGTGTCACGTCAAACTTCTCTCAAAACTAACCTCTTTCGGTTTCTCGAAACAGGTCATCCGCTGGCTTGCATCATATCTTACGGGCAGAGAGCAGGCTGTCATTGGTGATAAGGGCGAGCTCTCCACCTTTCGCCCTCTCAACACGGGAGTCCCACAGGGGTCCGTCCTGGGCCCCCTGCTATTCTCGTTATACATCAATGACATCGGCTTCTGCCTTGACTCAGACACCTATCACCTCATTTATGCGGATGACCTCCAGATCTACTGTCAATGCCCCCTCGAGGAGCTGGATTCCTGTTCCGTTAGGATGACAGCTAATGCCGAGAGGATTTCAGGCTGGGCAGCACAAAATCGTTTGAAGTTAAACGTCAGCAAAACTCAGGCGATCGTCCTGGGCTCCCCTTACTACATAAACTCTTTACCAACTGTAGCTAACACCTACATAAACATAGGAGGAGCCCGGGTCGAGTATCAATCATCCGTGCGCAGTCTCGGGTTATTGCTAGATTCGAAGCTAACCTGGAAAGAGCATGTCAAGCAAATATGCAAACGTGCTCACTCTTTAATGTACCGTCTAAACTTCTTTCGAAAAAGCACTAGCCTTAGACTGCGCAAACATCTTGTGCAGGCTCTCCTGTTTCCCATCATTGACTATTGTTCACTGGTATACTGTGACTTGACTAAAGAACTAGACCTCAAACTACAGAGACTGGTAAATACAGGAATTCGTTACATCTATGGTGTAAGAAGGGATGAGCACATCACTCCTTACAGGCGTGAGCTCGGCTGGCTCACCACCGCCGGACGTAGGAAGTACTTTATGGCTTGTTTTCTAAGAAAACTATTTAATACTGCTGTACCATCCTATATCTTAGCCTATTTTAACTTCCACGTCGCCCTCCGCCCAGTGAGGGGTGAGGTGAGTCCTCTAGACATCCCCCCCTTCGCCACAGAGACGCTGAGGAAATCATTCCACATCAGCGCCTCATATCTCTGGAATTCCCTACCATCTCACTTACGTAACAATAGTTCAATTTCTTATTTCAAAACGCAGGCTAGACAATACTTTTTCGCTCAAGAAGAACAGAGTAGAAACATCTAAATTCACAACATTCTCTCAAACATCCTCACAGACAATAGTAACTATCACACAAACACCTCATTCATAACTTTCGCTATCTCATCTCACCACCATTACTTAACACACTTCAAATCATCTATCCCTCAAACCTGTAATTAATCTGTAAATATTTTCTATAATACTATTTGTACAACATAATGTACAGTAATAAAACACTTAAATCTAAAATCTAAATCTCTCTCTCTCTCTCTCGCGCCTTTCCTTGATGTTCCATATTTTTTAAAACGAGACTACTATGAAGAATCTCGGCGCATAGGGTAAGTGGGTATAAGCATTTTGGTTTAAATTTTTTTCATACGGTCGCTCACTTTTCCGCATTTAATTAAACTCGCTGCGGGTAGGGCAGATGGATTTAGGAGCTTTGGTTGTTTTCAGTCGCTTGCCTTTCTCCGATGTGCCAACGTATTTTTTTTATTAAACTTGCTGTACGTGGGGTGGATGGGTTTTAGCATTTTGGTTTGAGATTTGCTTGCCTTCATCAGATGTGCCGACGTATTTCATTATTAAACTCACTTACTCGCCTACGGCTGGGGAACAAACGGCGCCAGCAGCGCTGGGAACTAAAGTGAGGTTAGGAGATACATGTAGCTGTTTTTTCCTATCTCAGCGGTGATCGAGTACGAACTTTATGGTAGGTTTGTTAAAAAATTGTATATTGTACTCGGAAATGAAATTGGGCTGCGTGTTTCACGGCGTGTATGTTGTTTCTAAGTTTCTTGACCAAAAAACGACAAAGTCCTGTGTGCAGTCAAGAGATCCTGAGCATTAGGCGAAATGTACGCTTTAGGCGACATATCTGGTAGGCGAATCGCCATCGTATCTTTTAATTTTTATGTGAACATCTATTGGTAAATTTCCTCGGGCCATAGGATTTGCTGCGTAATGTCCAACCAAAGTAGATAAGTAAAAAGTGCTATCATAGTCTGTTTCTGAACAATTGTTCAAGTTTCTATGCATATGAACTTACATAAACTAACAACTAATTATAAATATAGATAATTAAGGTAGTTTGTATTAAATATAACTTTTTAATTGTAACGAGATGAGCACCACGGCTCACGCTCGTATGCGGTGTAAGCACCGCTGCGCTGCGACGAACGGTTGATATTCCGACGCGTGAAACATATGCGTAGATTCAGAAATCTTCAGACACGCTCGGGTTCGTTCGGCTAGCGGGAGAGTGAAAAAAAGCCCAACGGGTACGCGCGTCGTGGACCGGGAGATAGCTTTCAGCCATGCTAGAGTAAAGAGGTGCGACTTGATTTTCTGTGTAGATATGCGTCGGCAAATCCAGCTTGTGCCGAAGCTATTACACGAGCGCGAACGAGTGTAAGTGAGAGATCTGCGCTTTCAACCCGCGTCCTTTCACCTGCGTTTGTTAAGAAGAAAGAAAGAAAGTCCGGTGTCAATTCACCCCTAGTGCGGCCAGTGTCTGTGCAAGTGTGTGTGTGTGTGCGCGCTGAACTCCCCGTAAGCGGTGGGGGTGTAGCGAGAGACTCTCGGTGTTGTCGGTACCGAGAATAACGACGTGGCAGCGGCCTGTCGCAGCGGCGGGACCTTCTCGCGATTAATTTGTTGTTCTGTGTTAACGAGTGTCGAGCCACGCTTGTAACGGCACACAAATCTGTAGTTCAAATTCTTGTTCTCAGAGCTATAATAACGTCAACACTTGTATTATAACCAGAGTGTTCTTATTCGCGAACTCGCGTTCTAACCGACTCCTAGCTCCTAGCTCCAACAAATACCGCCTCCTCCACGGGCGTTGCAAGGTCAACTTGCATCGCGTACACGAGCAGCCAAGGCCACGTTCAAAACGAAGTAAACAACGAATGGCGAGTAAGCTGCATTGCAAGCGTGATTTGCTGCGTCGAGCCCAGCTCCGCACCATCGAGAGATTTGCAATTCGCTTCGCATCGATCATTANNCCCCCCCCCCCCCGTTTCATGATATAAAAATACATCAAGTATTTATTGTAATATTGTTCTGTACGGAAAATTTCATGTATTGGTACTGCAGAAGTACTATAGAGAACAGTATAGTACGCGTGAATGACTAAGCGCACTAATAAGTGTATGAGGGGACACATACATGTAAGTATCCCTTCTCGCGATACATTCGTGTACATCACATGACCACAGCGGTGTCAAAATTCTACGACGCTCTTGCATTGCTCTCTTGGATTCAAGCCGTCGCCAAGTACACATGATGTACACGACGCATAGTAGTACCTGTACATAGATGAAGACCAATAAATCTTTATTGTTATTAACTGTTAATCCTCTCTGTGTTAAACCTTATTTTCAACAGTATTCTTATTATAAAATTGAAGATTGCGAAAAGAGCACAGCAGTTCATTAAGATAGAGCTCCACTAAAAAATTAAAATCTTTAGTTTTTTATCTAAAACGCTAACATGTGGGAGATATTTTTGACTATGAAACAGATTTTTTTTTGGTTGAAAAAAGCTCAATTTGAAAAAGTTCCAGGTGTCTATCTAATGGAGTAACAGTATTTAAAATATTTTTACAGCTTTATATCAGTATTAATTTGGAAATAAGTGGCTAGAATTGCAAAAATAATATTTATAATTTTTAATCACAGTTTCAGTATAATAAATCTTATTTTCACATAAAAAATTCTATATTTGATTATTTTTAATAAAATAGAATTCGTTTTCTTTTTCTGAACCAAATTTTAAAAATTTCTGTTTATAAATTACTAAACTTAATACGTATGTACAAAACTGTGAAAGAATTTGGAAGCTTCACTTGATTTGATAGACACCTGTGTCTGTGTATACTGTCATAATTCTGGAACCACACGACCGATCGTATAACATTGCAAAAGTATTTAAAACTTTTTGCCTCCCCATATAGACCCCAATCTTTCAGCGATATTGCTTGAATGTTGCATTCACAGATTCGCTGGATTCAATAATATTGTTAATTCTAATGTCGCTAGAACATTGTCTCGAGGTTGCATAACTAGATTTCGCAATAATACACAATGGCATATTAATCTTGATCTGATTATTGGACAACATTGCTACCAGAATAAACAATATTCTATTAGTATTTAAAAATTTTCGCATTAGTATAATAATTTTTTTTATAAGTGAAAAATTATTTTAGGTAATATCAAAATATTTATCAAATATTGTACTATCTAGTGAGCATGTTGTCCAATAGTCGCATCAAGATTATTACTCCATTGTGCAATATTGCGAAATCTAGTTATGCAACCTTGAGACAATGTTCTAATGACATTGGGTGCTGTAGACGGACCAACCCAGATCAAGCAAACTTGCAATGGTAAAACGGACATAGCTGTCCACAGCAATATTGCTCCATAAGCTTAGCAAGGTTTTATAATCTTTTATCAATATTATTGAATCCAGCGAATCTGTGAACGCAACATTCAAGCAATATTGCTAAAAGATTGGGGTCTATATGGGTCATTATACAAAAATTTAATATTAATGTGCCAATGTTTCGATATTATTACAGGGTTACTGAAATATTGCAAAATAAGGTATGAATGTTGCCTAATAGTTGCAGCAAAATTATTGTGGCCAATAGCAGTATTGCGGAATCTGGTAATGCAATCCTAAGGCATTATTCGGAGAATATTGGGTTTTGTAGGAGTCATTATAATTGACCCCCTATAGCACCTGATATTTCGGCAACATTGCCTCAACATTGCATTGCAAGACTAGCTAGATTCGGCAATATTGCCAGAGCTTAGAACAACATTGCTGTAACCATAAGGCAATGTTGCCACGCACAAAAATGTCCGCTTTTTCATTGCAAAGTTGGTTATCTCCCACGTAGGTCCCAATATTTTGGAAACATTGCCTAAAGATTCCATTACCAGATTTTACAATATTGCACGGAACCTTATTAATGTTGCTTCAACTATTCAGAGAACATTGCTACTAGATTGTACAATATTTAATTAATATTGCGATAACCTTAAATTATTTTTGCATCATTATAAAAATTGTTATACTAATGCGGAAATAATTTAAAGTTATCGCAATATTAATTAAATATTGTACAATTAGTAACAATGTTCCTTAAATAGTTGCACAATATTAATGAGGATTCGTGCAATATTGCGACAACTAGGAATGCAATCTTCAGACAATGTTCCCAAAATATTGGGACCTGTGTAGGAGACAACCAACCTTGCAATGAAAAAGCGGACATTTTGGTGCGTGGCAACATTCCTTAATGGTTGCGGCAATGTTATTCTAAGCTCTGGCAATATTGCCGAATCTAGCTAGTCTTGCGATGCAATGTTGAGGCAATGTTGCCAAAATATCAGGTGTTATAGGGGACCTTGCAATGTAAAAAAGAACATTTCGGAGCGAAGCAATATTGCCTAATACTTGCTGCAATATTGTTGCTGCAATATTATTCTGCTCATCGCAATATTGTCAAATCTGGCGAATGTTGAAATTCAACATTGAGGCAATATTTAGTAAATATTGGGTGCTGTAGGGGTAAACAAATAAATAATTAATGCGTATATGAACGTGATGTCAGCGGTTTAAAAGAATTTCCAATTCAGAATATTTGACAGGGACCACAGAACGGTTTCTCGACTTAGGCGCGCGGTACCAGTAAATACCGTTTTGCTTCCTCCTAGAGGAAGCTTTTTTTTTTTTTGTTTATCCGGAGAGTTGGAGAAATGCTTAATGCACCATGGACCATGGCAGGGGCCGTGCGGGACTCCCCGTGTGTGGGACTCTCCTGGCGCGGGGCAGACGCCAGGCATACCCAGTAAAACTCTACCTCTCATATGGCCGCGAGAATCCCCCCCGGTAGCCGCTTTCGCATTCCTTCGGGGGGTCGCCTGTCTTGTTACGATCTATAGGTCATCTATCGTCGTCTAGTCAGCTAAGCACCCGTCACTATTTTTCGCGCGGAGAACCGTCTCCACGAACGCCGTTATGTCGTCCCAATTCTGCTTGCTAGCAAGCATCGTTTTCACTACCGTGTCGGGCGTAAATGCCCCTACCGTCACCTCTAAGATTCTACGCCTATCAGCCCACCGAGGGCAGTCAAAAAACGTGTGTCTCACGTCGTCCCGTTCGTCACCGCAGTATTTGCAACCCGGTGTCGCTACCTTGTTCATCGCGAACAGGTAACTCCTAAAGTAGCCGTGTCCGGAAAGAAATTGGGTGAGATAAAAATTGACCTCCCCCCATCTTCTGCCTACCCACGGGCCTACCTCCTTAATCAATGATTTCGTCCATTTCGCATGGCGGCATTCACTCCATCGCTCCTGCCATTTCCGCATCGTCCTATCGCGTTCCTCGGTTCGGATTTCCACCCTAGCCGATTCCCGGAGACTCTCGTAGATCCGCTTGCGTTCAATTGCAAGCAGATCCACGGGAATCACCCCCGCGATAACCATTGACGCGTCCCCGGATACCGTTCGGTACGAGCACGCGATCCGAAGCGCCCCTCTTCGTTGCACCGCCGTTATCTGCTTACGATACTTTTTCTTCTGCATGGCATCGGCCCACACCTCCGCTCCGTATAAAAGAATAGAGTTTGTGGTTGCCATTAAGAGTCGTCTGACTGCCGGCCTAGGCCCGCGCACGTTGGCCATTAATCGACTAAGCTGCGCCACCCTAATCGCCGCCTTTTCGCATACGCTGTCTATATGCGCCCCGTAGTTCAGCTTCGTATCTAGGGTTACCCCCAGGTACTTGGCTGCCGGCTTCGTCGTTATTGTTACGTCTCCGACGCGCATCGGTATGATGGTCGAGACACGCTTCCTCGTCAAGAGAACTATCTTCGTCTTTTCGAGTGCTAGCTGTAGTCCGTGGTCGGTCATCCATTTTAGCACCCGGGCCATTACCGCGTTCAATTTGCGCTGCGCGATCTCCACATTTCTAGCTATTATAACCGCCGCTACGTCGTCCGCGTACCCGACGAGTTTAACATCCTCCGGTACTTCTACTCTGAGTAACCCATCGTACAGAATGCCCCAGAAGTCCGGTCCCAAGATTGAACCCTGCGCCACCCCTGCCGTTATGGGCCTGCTCTTACGTCCCTCCGCGGTTTCGTATTCGATCGTGCGCTCCCTCAGATAATCCTCTACGAGTCGCATGATGTACCAAGGCACCCCAAACGATCGCAGAGAATCCAAAATGTCGACCCATCTAGCCGAATTGAACGCGTTTTTCACGTCTAGTGTCACGAGCAAGACCAATGGCCTGGCCGCATGACACGCTTCATCCGTTTTCTTGACCGTGTCCGTTACTTCTCTGATCGCGCCGATTGTTGAGCGTCCCTTTCTGAAGCCGTATTGCTTGTCTGAAAGGTCTCCCGCCTCCCTGACGGCGCTTAATATTCGCGGTTTTATTAGCGATTCGCCTGTCTTTCCCATAGTGTCGAGCAGGCTCAACGGCCTGTACGATGGCTTCGCGCCCGCCTGACCTTTAGCTTTTTCAATTAAGACTAGCCTAGCCCTTTTCCACCGCGGACTGAACACGCCCTGCACCAGGCACTGATTGTACATTTCCAGGAGCAGCTCAGGCCGTTGTTTGGCAACGGCCTTAAGTATTTCCGCGGGAATGCCATCCAGTCCCGGAGCCTTACCGCTCTTCAGGGAAGAAGTTGCCGCGATAAGTTCGCCCTCGCTAAAAAGGGGTATCTCATCCGTCAGTTCGTCCGTCATTTCTAATTGAGGTCGGGTGGGATGGGTGGGAAACAGCTTGTCAATTATCTTCTCGATCGCCTCTGCCGCCATCGGTTCCATTCGCCCCATTTCTCCTATTTTTCGCGTGACGATCGCGTATCCCTCGCCGAACGGATCGTTCTCTACATCATCTAGGATCTTGTACCAGCAGCGGCGCTTACTTTCTTTGATTGCGTCCCGGAGTCTCTTCTTCGCCTCGTCGTACCCGCGAGCAAGTTCTTGAGCCGTTGGGCGGTTATGGGCCCTTTGAGCTCTTCTTCTGGCTCGAAGGCTTTGCTTTCTAAGCTCAGCGATTTCGCCCGTCCACCAGTAAACCGGACGTCTGAGGTGGCCGGTGGATACTCGGGGCATCGTTGCGTCGCACATCTCGGTGATTAGCCTAGTAGTGCGTTCTACTAGGATTTCGGCTTTCTCACGTCCGCCTAGTTCGTCCGGAAGCCCATTAGAAGGTAATTCTGCGCTTCGAATCACCTCCGTAAGCGCCTCCCGATTAAGACGTCGAGTGTTCCATCGTGGTTCCCGGCTGTTTCCGCTACTTCGCCTCTCCGCGCGTTCTTCCTCGATATTAAAAAGAATGTACTGGTGGTCGCTAGCAGTAAATTCTTCCGTAACGTGCCAGCCCCTTATCTTGCGGATCGTACTTTCCCCAGCGAAAGTTACATCCGGTATCGACTCCCCGAAACCTGGTCTGCGGTAGGTAGCTGTATTTCCCTCGTTCGCAACTACCAGTCCTATCCTTGCTGCCATCTCAAGTATCGCCCTACCTCTCCTATTCGTCTGTGGCATGCCCCACTCTGTCGCTCGCGCGTTAAAGTCGCCCCCGACTACTAGGTCCCCAGGAACGTCTTTTATCGCGTCTTCTAGGGCCCCTAACCTTGTCGCGAAGTCGGCTGCAGTTAGGTTCGGTGACAGATACACGCTGAAGTAAGTGACGCGACCCACCCTCACCCGCACGTAATCGTCTCCGGTTACCGTATCCGCGATTCCCCGCCTGGGCACCCAAACAGCGGCAGTTTTTGCGCCGTTGGACACCCAGCCAGGTGCATCTCGGTCCATATACTGCTCACTTATGAGGAGGATATCCACACTCTCCTCTGCGATGAACTGCGGTAGGAGATCGTGAGCCAGCCTGCTCCTGTGCAGATTACCTTGCAGTATTCGCGCCATTATTTTTGGGTCTTAGCCGCTTTTAGAGCGTTGCGGAAGACCGCGCACGCTCCGGTTCCTGGAGCATGCGCCGTCCTATCGCAAGGCACCTTTGCTTCTGTACACAAGAAACACTTCATTTCTTGAGCCGGCACAGAGCATTGCTTGGCCTTGTGCCCAGCCGCACCACACTTCCAGCAGCTGGTGCTTCTGTCGGGACCCTTACATTGCGCTTTAACGTGACCGTATCCGAGGCACCGGTAGCATCGCGTGGCGCTCGCTCGAACCCGCACCCGGCAGTTGACCCACCCGATACGGATCTTGCCTATATTGAGCAGGGCTGTGGCCTTGGTCTGGTCCATTTCGACCACTGCCACCCTCTGCTCTCTCGAGTTTGGTTCGAAGAGGTGCACTTTGGTATCTTGTTCGTCGCACCCCGTGGCCACAGCGATGGCGCCGCAGACTTCCTCCTTTGTCGTAAGGCCGTCAATGTCCCTGATCTCCAGTGTAGTTCTGGTAATCTTGCCCCTAACTGTGCCTGCATGCCCTATTGCGGTTTGTATGGCCGTTTTGAGTGATTCCATTTTGTCTTCACTCTTACCCACGACAACCAAAACGCCACCGTCTTTCGTTTTGCTAAGATACTTAACCTCTGTATTCAATTCTTCTGGCTTAACCTTTGCCTTGATCTCTCTCAAGATATCGGCGTAGGTCTTACCCGATTCCGGTCTTATGAGGATTGCGTCTCCCCTCTGCCGCGAGGTCTTCCCTGCGCTTTTCCTCAGTTGTTGAGGCTGGCTTTGCTCCTGTTTTTTCTGTCCTTTCTTCTTTGCTCTTCTTCCTGCAGCTAGCTGCCAAGCCCCTTCTGTGTGTGTATCTGCAGCTTCCTCTTGCGTTTTGCTCGTAGACGGTTCAGATCTATCCTCCTTCTTGTCTTTTTTGGCGGGGGTACCGCCGCCTCCATCGGATGATGTCCGCCCCCTCTTCTTTGGCTTGCAAGACTTCGAATGGTCTTCTCCAGGTTGTTGAGATGGCACCTTTTTCGCGCCATCCTCCATCTTGTCGAGAAGCGTGAAAACTTCAATCATAATAGCTCCTATTACCGGTAGTCCCTCTTTGATTGTTGTATTCACGTTCTTCTGCTTATCCAGAGTTTTTATCATCTCTCTGTTCGTTCGTCTTATTTCCAGCAACTTTTCTCGCAGGCTGGCGTGTTCTTTTAGCCATAACCCTATCACTGTCATATTTTCGTATTCAGCGGCACTCATCGCGCTGGCTATACTAGTGCTGCTGGTTGACTTGTGGATTGGGTATCCACCGTCTTGCGATGCTGGCACCTTTAGGGTGTCAACTGTCAGGTTTCCCTGTACCTCTTTTCTTGGTTCGTTCATAGTATCCATTGACATCGATTTTCTTCGTCCCGGTATGTGTCCGACCACCCGGATCCCCCCGTCTATGGGGGCAGCTGACATGGCCCCAACACATGACTGAAAGCGGTGCCAGACTGGGTACATCATACCAGAATATAGCGCGCGCTGTCGCACTAGCCCATCTCCGCTCTCTCGAACCTCCCACTCCGAACAAAAGTGATTGGCTCTCTGGAGAGTTTCTAACAGGCGTCACACGACATCACACACTCGCTCAAGCCGTTTGACTGGTACTAGCTAGGTAACCAGCCTCCCATCTTGCCGTCAACAGAAGCCAAAGATGGTTCAGGTCACTTCGGCGCGCAACCTCGGATCGCCGCCCCATCCAGGATCTCCCTTTGGCAGCTCACGGGTCGCACCGCACGGCAAACACGGCGGCCTGTTTGGTACACGAAGCATATTTTATTTCTGCTTTACCCTCCAAGGTTACCTCGGCGAGCACTCCCCTATCCGCTACCCAGGGGACGCGCCGCATACGGGGTTACAGGCTCCCCGCGCGGCCTAGAGGAAGCTTTGTGATAGTAAAATTTTCAGTTTCGCTAAAACTTCATAGAAATATGTTTTTAGATGTTAGAAGTTCGAATCACGTGTTTTTAGGAAATGTCCGTATGGATGTGTGTATGTGTGTGTGTGTGTGTGTGTGTTTATATGTGTGTATGTGTATGTGTATATGTGTGTGTATGTATACCGTGATATTTCTGAAACGACTCCGTGAATATCAATCAAATTTGACATGCATACCTATTTTTGGATTCTGAATTCGGGAAAAACATTTATTTTTTAATTTTTTCAATTACTTTTTTTATGGCTATTTTTTGATTTTCGAAAAACATTATTTTCGTTTTTTTTTAATCATTCCATTGTTACAAATAATCCAGCTAAAATGCATTTGAAAGATAATATAATTACCTACTTCTCCCCGTTTGGTCATCGGGATTGACCGCTCCGTTCGGCAGATAAAATGAAAAAGATGATTTTTTTGATGTGAAACATCTAATGGCGCGGCTCAGGGGTTCAACCGAATCGTTTTGTCGTGACGCTTTCCCCTCTGGTGCCTCTACAGTGCGCTCCCCTCTCCGCCTCTCTCTTGCCTCTACAGCGCGCTCACCTCTCCGCCTCTACGCCTCTATAGCGCGCTCCTCTATACTAGAGAGAGAGAGAGACGACCTACCGAGTGAAGGAGACTGGGCTCGGAGGGAGGAGAGAGAGACAGATTCGGAGAAGAGGATGAGACGAGAGAGAGTGAGGATGAGAGAGAGAAGAGATATACATGCGTGCCGCGCGTCGACCAGACAGAGAGAGAGAGAGAGAGAGAGAGAGAGAAGAGAGAAGAGAGAGGAAGAGTATGTATGCGTGTGCTTATTCTGTGAGTGTGCTTACACAGCGTTTGGACAGCGCGTGCGCGCGTCGACCAAAAGAGAGAGAGAGAGAGAGAGAGAGAGGAAGCGTATGTATGCGTGTGCGTATCTGTGAGTGCGCTTTAGACAGCGTTGGGACAGGCTGTGCGCGCGTCGACCAAAGAGAGAGAGGAGGAGAGAGAGAGAGAGCAGAGGAAGCGTATGAATGCGTGTGCGTATCTGTGAGTGCGCTTTAGACAGCGATGGGTCTAGAACTATAGAGTGTGTTTATGCGTGACTGTGCCTATCGGTGAGTGCTTGCAGTATACGGCGCGCTATAGTCGCTTTACTTGTGTACACGGCATCGTCTCGTGCTGTACATTTGGCGTTCGACGCATACAATCGCTGAAGTATTTATAAGATACCTTGATGATGTTATGTCTAACACTTTCGTCGCATATTTTAGTTATCATCAGCCAATCGTCACTGTAATACCATCACAAACATTGACTACTAGTATTACAGAAATAACTGATGATACATCTGACAATATTTAACAGTATTGCAGAAGTGTAAATATTTGTAATATATTTCTAAACAAAAATATTAATACTTGTTACTTTCATTTTACACTTCCTCCAATACAACATCCTTTCCATTACATACCTTCATAAAACTCAGTTTTTATGTTACAAAACAAAAAATATTTATTTACTTTATTTTATATAAACTTCTTTCAATAACCATAAATTTCAATGTTTCACATCTGCCAGGCGTCCCGTGACGGCTCACTTTTTTTTTTAAATTCCTATCTCTCAAACTAAACATCATAACCCCACAAAAAAAATATGTTGATGGGTTACGTGTCAAACTATATTCGATTAAAATTTGTAGTGATTTGACTACTTATTTTTTTAGTAATAAATCGAAAACTGAAAAAAAGAGTTTTTTTCAGTCTCGATTACGGGCGTAAAAAGGCCTTATTGCACAGAAATAGTTCAATATTGCGAAATCTGGTAATGGAATATTTAGGCATTTGTTACTGCCGCCTACAGAGTCGCCAGCGCACGATCACCCCCTCCAACACTACCGTCAGCGCTGCTCCGCGTAAGAGCATAAAATCGGGAGCGCTTCCCGCTTGAGACACAGTTCGCACCCGGCCCCTGCTCGGTGAGCATCGCCCCACTGCCTTTCTCGATTCTCGAGTCTGACAAAGCTACACGACCGGACGGCCCATGGTAGCGAGCAGCATGGCGACCGCTGGACGTTCGCGCCCCGAAAGGCAGAGGCAGCTATGGAACCGGAGGAAGCGGAAGGCCGTCACAGTACTTGTTAATCCAGAGCCCTCCTCGTCGACACCAGCCGTACTACCTCGTCCCGACGGGGTGCTACAAGAACCGCCCGCTGCGACCTTAACGGAGTCGCTAAGACCCAACACGCCACCGCAGCTCAACGACGTAACGACGCAAAGGTCTCTGTCGATGATCCGCACGATCGTCCCGTGGTCGCACGTCACGGGTCGGGACGTGCTTTTCATTTGCCATCCCTACCTGAGAGTCATTCTCTCCGACTGGCCATCGGGCGAGGCCGTACGACCCTTGACACCTTCCACCGAAGAGTTATATAAAGTTTATATATTTATTTAATACATTTTTTAAACAATTTAATGTTAATATAAAAATAAAACCGATTTTGCATTTATTAACCATCTAAGGTTGTTAGGCCCCCTTAAGGGGATATGGATACACCTTAAAATGTCAAAAAATAAAGAATTGAATTTTTTATTTATAATTGTATTAAATTGTTTAAAAAATTGTTTAAACAATGCTATAAACTCAGAAATATTGTAAAAAACCTAGAACAATGTCTGTATATGTCATATAGCAGGTACAACAAGTCTTCAAAGCCGAGAATCCATGATTTTTATTTTACAGCTACCGCAGACTTACTTAGGACTTTGGCTTCGAAGGGCACTTTTACTTTGATAGATATGCTTGAAATACATATATTTAGGTTATCAATGTAGGTCAAACCCACATAGATGTCAAATGCAATAGGCGTTCGCCTTGGGTATAATAGTTAACTTAAAACTATTTATACGCGGCGAGTGCCTAAAAAATGACCAATATTATGCATTAATTATAGACAACTATTTTAAATTGAATTATTTTTTTAATTTCCACATTTATAACCTGAATATATGTATTTCAAACTTTTCTATCAAAGTAAAAGTGCCCTTTGGAGCCCAAATCTTAAGTAAGTCTGTAGTAGCTTTAAAAATGAAAACCATGAATTCTAGGCTTCGAAGACTCGATGTACCTGGTATATGATATATACAAACGTTGTATTTGGTTTTCTACAGTTTTTCTTAGTTTATACCATTATTTAAACGATTATTTTAGGGGGCACACCACCTTTAAACTCTGAAAATTAAACTTCTTATAAATAATAACAAAAATAAATTATAATTGTNAAGACTGATACTGCGCCAGGTTGCTCCCGCGCCACCAAATACCAACGGATGGTAACTCATATTAGTAGGTCCCTGTTTTACCGGCAGAGCATTGCATATCGATCGGGCTGCCAGCAGTGGCGCCCCCCAGTGTTGTCGATGGTAGCGCCTCCATCCCCCTCCATAGCTCAGAGTGAGCATCGGTAATCTACTTTATCGACCTAGGATGCGATCGGTCCATAGCTCAGAGTGAGCATCGGTAGTCTACTTTATCGACCTGGGATGTGATCGGCTACTACTATTATATCGACAGTGATGGATAATTTGGATTTGTAGGATTAAAGGTTGGGATTAATAAATAAATACACCAAAATATTCATTTTTATTTTAGTTTATTCAAAAAAGATAGGTACATAAAACATTATTTGTAAAGACATTATAAAATCTTTCAGAACTTCTTATAACCTTGATGTTCTGGCATGGACTTTGTGTTAGTGGAATATTTCTCAAAAGTATTTTTCCACTGTTCACTTTTAGGAGCAGAACATGGTTCTCCACGATACGTATTACATTGTTTATCATCTTGTACTCTTCTAGCGCTTTTGTCCTCCTTGAGAGGAGTGTACGAAGCGCTATATCGATTCATTTTTGAGATCTATCCTGACTGATGGTTTAGAACAGTACTAACTAATTGATGGTTCATGCAAGCTTTATATAGTTTTTATACAAGTTTCTTAACATCACCGCTTATAGGATTATACTTAACAGTAGATAAGCTATGGGGATTCTGGCACACCGTGTGCTAGAATCCCCATTACTTCTGGCACATCCTCCTGTACCAGAATCCCCATTACTTCTGGCACATCCTCCTGTGCCAGAATCCCCATTACTTCTGGCACATCCCCCTGTGTCAGAATCTCCATAGCCTTTGGAGGTCTCTCCCCTGTGCTACAATCCCCGTAGCCTTTTCGGGGTGTGCTTCCCGCCTGAAGTGCAATCGAGTATATAAATATGTAGATAGCGCGCGATCGCTATTTAAAATTTTTTATACTTATCGCGTTCAGGGAAAGATTTTGTATTCGTTGAATATTTCTCAGAATACGATTTCCACTGTTGTGATATTTCTTTTTTCTTTTCCTCATTTTTACAAGGAGGAAGAGGTTTGTAATTAGCAGTACTAGTATTTTGACCCATTCTCGTCAATGTATGAAGTACAAATGATAGATAGACGTTACTCAAAGGAACTNACGTTACTCAAAGGAATTTATACTCTCTAGTGAGAGATGGTTAGAGCCCCAACCTTCGCTCTAACCTGTGAGGTACATCCACGTATACTTATACCTCTCCATTTTTCCTACGAGTTATCATTCCCATATCATGGAGAAATCGCTTGACTTCTCCTCATTCAGCTGGCTAAAAGTATTTTCATAGAATTTTTTTAAAAGCTTGACGTTATGATCAGCGCAGTTGATTTGAGACAATCCTCCCTCATGATGAGTACAAACAGTCAGTACCTGTAGTTTATCGAGCGGTGGATAGCCCATCTCAGCTATATCGTAAACGTTAAACTTAAAACGTTCAAGCCAACTTTTCTTCAAGGAACCCATCACGAGAATTCTGGTGGCGTCACGTAGAGCTTCTCGAAGAATCTTTCCTATATCGGTGTACGGATGCTCACCAGAGCTCCAGGGTATACCATGATAATAGCGATACAGCCAGGTATTTTCTCTCTTGTATTTATCGGTGAGTCGTCGCCAAGAGAAGGGTTCCTTAAAAAGTAGCACCAGAGGTTTGCTATCTCGATTGAGTGGTACTATGGCCAACTCCTTGAGAATAAAGTCGTTGCCCGACTGTTTGTATCCTTGTACATCCACTGCGTACTCCATCACGATGAGAAATGATTCTCATATGGCGGAGTTCATTGTTTTATAGTCTAACCCCCTCTTCCATCACTATCTACACAAGTTTTTTCACGTCACCGCTGACAGGATTGTACTGGACTATGCGGTCGTGTAGGATTAGACAGTAGGCTGCAGTGTTGGCAGGGAAATTATTTCGCGATTCAAACTCCAAACGCACGTCTACGGGAGCATTCTTCAATGCCTCGCTCTGTTTGGAGCAATCGATGACGAAGAGAGGAACGTTAGTGATGAAATCTTCTTTTCTCAGTATAGGTTCAGCATTTTTGTCGTAGTATGCAGACTGGAAATTCGCATACATATCATATAAAACTGCGTATTGGCGACGATCTATGTCGAGATTAAGATTACCATACGGATAGTACTGTGAGTTGAGGAACAATTTTACATTGCTGAGATTACAGTGATCGAAACGACTAGCATTGGCTGTGTTTAAATTCTTTCGATTTGTTTGAAAGCCTAAAACTACGAATCGCGGCTTTTCCAGTTGATTAGATGTCTTGACTGTCTAGACATGTCTTGTTGAGCTCGGCAGTACTGGATACTCATACAGCTCCCAACTTCTAAAACTCATGCTGATGGGTCTGTTCTTCTCTATGTAATTCAGCAGACGAATTTTGTAGACGTTGGATGCTAACGTACGGCATCAACCACTCGATTCTCGTCAATTCTATCTTAAAATTTTCATAAGTTATTGCGCCATTTGCCGCATTTTGTTGGCTTGTTTGAACAACCGCATTTAAATCGTTTCTCGATCTGGTGAGTATAAGTTCGTGCTTAACGTTCACTACGATTTTCCGATAGTCTTCGGCAAATCCAAGAATCATACTCAGCGGAATGGCGATGTCGAAATAGCCTTGCTCGTTCATTAAACTTTGCGTCTCATCGACGTCGAGCCAACCGGCATTTTCTACAAGCACACTCTGGCTCGGATTGAGTGACAACCATCCTTTCATGAGAGTTGTCAAGCCAACGTTCTTACATTTATCGATTTCTACAGCATTGATTTCATAGCGAATTTCCTCGAACATGTGACAGAAGGCATTGTTCACTAGAGTCGTATGAGCTACTGCAGCTCCATCTGACTTTGTAAGTCTACCACAAATGTGTATCATACTACGCGAGGGTAGAACGTACAAGTCTTGATGTTGAATAGCAATGCGAATCTCATCACTGTTGTTGAACGATGAAGCGGTGTAAGGCTGATGAGGATGCAATTCGTAATGAGCAAGAGACTCATCGAACGTTACAGGAGACTGTATGTTTAGAATGTCTTCCATTTTTCGTAAGACAACAAAAGAATATACAGATTACTTTCCAGCGCGGGTGACAGCGACTCTTAAGTTTAGACTTTTCAGAAACTGAATGTTCCGACGTGTTAACGCTTTGGAGGTCTGCGGAAGACTGATATTTCGACTGCATGTCGGTCTACTTTTATAGCCTTTGCCTACTTTGAGGTTATAAACAATTCCCATTATAAAACTTGTTTAAGATGCAATCTAACGGTAATTACTTCTTCACGAAAATTAACAAGATTTCCGTCTTGATCAACGATGCGTAATTGTAGATGACTAATGCTTCGGACGATGACTGGAAGATAAATGACCTGAGACGGTACTTCGATGATCTTATATCCAGGTGGTACTGCAGGAAAGAACTCGTGTATGGTGTGCACGAGATGACCGTTTATATAGGCTCCTGAAGTGATATTACATTCCACTCGAAGAGCGTTGACCTTGAGAATGGTTACAGGTAAGTCTGAACTATGTGTTATATTTGCTGGAAGTAATCGTCGTGCGAAACCGAGCAGTGAACCGATTGAATCTCGTGGACGAAAATCGATATCGCGACTACACTTAATTATACTGCGAAGTGTATTGTTGTTTGGTTGTAAGCTGAATGAAATACCCTTGTGCAGCAGTAGTTCTCGAAGGTAAGTATCTATATCCTCGATCTCATAACTACCTGTAGGTAACACGATCACTTCCTTACCGACATACAACTTATTAGCGTCTATATCGATATTGGGTATAGAATTAAAGGTTAGAAGCTCGACTAAACCAAGAACATAGTTTTTATGCGGCGAAAGCTCGATTGGAGGGAAAAATTGTGTCTCCAGTATGGAAGAAGTGCCCGAAAGACTTAACGTTAATGAGCTCTCCATGACAGCTTGTAGCGTAATGACTGAATTCTGCGTTATTTGTCCTTTATATATAGCCTGTTGGACAGGAATTTGAGACAAAGATGGCCACAATTGAAGGTATTGTAATCTTGATATCTCTCATGATTGTACTTGATTTTGTCAACATCTAAGTACAACATCAGATCTAATGGCGGCTGGAGGTCTCCAAAACTATCAAAGTAAATCACATCAGTTCCACGCTTGCGATATGCAACCCAATGAGTTCCCGGTCCATCAGCATCATCTAGATTTACAACAGCTGATTCATTATAATGCGGTCCGTCGGCAGGTAACGCGTTTCTCATAAACACTCCTCGAAAGTTAGGAATTTTCAATATTTTAGCGTACTTGATAATATCGACATCCGTGAGTGCTCTACGAGGAAATCTTACATGGAGGAGCTTTTTTTTTCCTAATCCTTCTCCACGATGCGGCTTGAGACGAAGACCTAGTCCGGTTTTATGAGGTTTTAGAAACAAACCTTTACCCAGAGCGATATCTTCCATCTTTTGATTATGACGTCGACTCTCCTCCAACTGTAATTTAGCTGCCTTAGCTGCGTTAACTGCTTTTGCTATACCTGCAGCACCACCCGCAACTGCACCAGCTGCACTCAGACCGGCGAAAATCGGTACGAGAAATGGTAAAAATCCTCCTACCTTCGATGGTACTGGCAAAACGCGTGGTATGACAATATTTCGTTTCCCACCAGCTTTTTTAACAGCATCGCGAGCTCCTTTCAAAGCTGAAAGAATTACTTTGCGAGAATCTTTGCTTGAGACCATCGAGTTCGAAGCAGCCTTAACGATTTTATTCAGCCTCGTAGATGATCTTTTTGTTCTTTTTCGCGACCTCACACCCATTCCAAGTTTCGACTTTAACTTCATGGCGTTTGATACAGAGTAAGCTGCGACTTTTTCACCAATACCTGCGTCTTTTGCGAGAACTCTTTGCCAAGCTTGATCGGCTAAAACTTTGTCTGCTATGTTTCTAGCTTCAATGTTTTCGCGATTCTGTGAGTAAGCTATGTCGTGCTCTCTGCAGGCTCTATCGAGCGGGTTGATCCCTGGATCACCACGAGCTAAGCGTTTAGCTAGTTTTGTACCTGGTCCACAGTATTGATACCCGGGTAAATGAAGTTCAAACGGTAGTTTATTGATTAGACTGTTCACTAAACCGTGACCCTGGAGACGACGATGTTGTTGACAGCGTCTATGTACGATCATCACACCTCAAAGGTTTGATTTCGACTGAGGTGTGAGGCATATAAGCGCACTATTTATAGTACTCTGCACAGTCGTAAATGAACTCTCGTAGCGATCCCATGAACTTCAAGGAGCAACCTGTTAAGCTTCCGATAGTAAACTTTGACGCTATCGTCGAGCAGGAAAAAAGTGAGAGAAAACGGCATGGACAACTACTTCCTGACAGCATACGAGCAGTATTTTGCGGTCCATCAAACTGCGGTAAAACTAACAGTTTACTCGCACTTATAACACATCCTAATGGACTCAGATTTGAGAACATATACGTTTACTCAAAGTCACTTAATCAGTCAAAATACAGATTTCTTAAGGATCTTTTAGATCCTCTTGAAGGTATACAATATTTTACCTTTAGCGAGCATGATGAAGTTATAGCTCCTGACAAAGCACTGCCTAATTCTCTTATGATATTCGACGATGTAGCCTGTGAAAAACAGAATCATATCAGAGCATATTTCTGCATGGGAAGACATAAGAACGTCGACTGCTTTTATCTCTGTCAGTCGTATGCTCATGTACCTAAACATCTCGTGAGAGATAATGTCAATCTACTAGTCGTCTTTCGTCAAGATAACGTCAATCT
>CM053172.1:20602200-20642722 GCA_012977825.3 Pteromalus puparum | reverse complement strand
TATTTAATCAACCGAAAAACAATAAGAAAGAAGACAATAAACATACATCCAAGCTTGACCCAAGGTATAACAAGAATCTGGATAAAATTTATGGGGTTCGCAAGGAGAAAGGTGAACATATGATTGGAAATTCTACGATACATTTCGATGATACACATGTTAAAGTGAATGATAAAAAATATGCTAAAACTCAAGGATTATTAGATTTACTCATATCTAAGTATCCTAATAGACAGTTGATTACAAGCGATGATTTACAGAATTATCGAGAGATACTTGAAACGTCTAGCGCACACAAAAAGCAATTTAACCCCAATGAAACTATTCGCGTGCACAATAGTAAGAAATATACTGAATTTATTTCTCCTCTTTTCATGACGATGGCGGCAAACGATTTGAAAAATAAGCGAAAATCTACGTCTAAAAGAGGTGGTGATCTTTTACGAAGACATATACAATTACCTCCATACAAAATCGCGAGACGTGATACGAGAATGGATTATGTGTATTGGGATGATCCAAACGAACTTGTTGATAGACTACGGCTATTGATTGCTGAGAGATCAGCTGGAAATCCTAGTCACATCAACGAGATTCATTCAATCGTAGAGGAGCTTCGCGAGGCTGGCTATATATATTGAGCTTCACACTATAGTCGTATTCATTTCAATCATGAGCGTTGACGTATTCGGACGTAACCTTAGGAGAAGTGAGGGCAATCGCGGTCCTCCAGGCATCGGTTTTAAAGTCACTAGTGAAGGTCATTATGACATGGATAATAAAAGACTCTGTAACCTTGCCCCACCAAATCAGCTGAATGAAGCAGTTAATCTAGATACTCTTCATCGTATAATTAAAATTGAAATTGATAGAATACTCGATATCACATCAAGATTGAGAGCTGATCAGCAAAATTTAGATGACATCATAGAGGCTCATAGAGATGAAATAGATTCAAAATTTACAAGTTTAGATAATGAGATAAGGACTATAAAAGACGTAATACTTAATATATCTAATAACATTCACTCATCAAACGTCTAATAGTAAACATCGATAGATGGAACATAAAAGAGCAGTCGTTGAAGAGCTGCATAAGCCTGCTCGTCGAAACTATCCACGTCGCAAATTCAATGTGCGAGGTCTCGATGAAACTTGGCAGGCTGACTTGGTTGNATTTGCATTAGATTTTTAACAAACCACTCTGCAGGAGACATAGCGTTTTCTTCCTCTTGTCTATAGCTTCGATACATAGACTGGGTATCGTTAAAACTACATTTCAAATAAAAACCAATACTATAGGCTTCATGTTGCTGAAATGCACGAACGTCATCTTTCACAGGCTTTAATAGACATTCGAAGTCTGCATAGATGACATATGGAACTTTTGTAACACAGTTGTAGTTTTTAAAACAAAGAATATTGTCATTTTGCGTTGGTAATTGAATTTTACACTTATTCGTTCGTTCACAATCGATATCATGCTCATTGAGATTTTCAACTGTGTAAAAAAAGTGCAGACATCTATCACAAATAAAGCATTTATTTTTATTCTTCGTTAATTGACTCCTCACCAGCCTTGATAAATTTTTAATCCATCCGTAATGAGACTTTGGAGGTATAGTGTTATCATCTTCATCATAAATGGGTATAGGCTGTTTAATTTTTTCATTGAAGCATTCTGTTAAGTTGGATGTTGCGTAAAGGGAAAAGTTTTCAGTATTAAAATATTTAACTTCTATACTGACTGAATCGCTCTTTTGAATTATATACTCTGCAGCAAGTTCTGTATTTACTTTTAACGCACTGTGCTCATGGAGGGCGTCACTAATCTTTTCTTCAAACAGAGCCCGCGCATCATCCATAAATGAAACAATATCTAAATGTCCGAAATTACTTATAACTCCTGACTTTATACGACTCTCGAAGGCAGATAGCATATCATCCCACTGAACTCGTTTCGATGCACTTCCATCTTCATGACTATTGTGAACGTCGACTGAGCTGCTTTGTAGCCCACCACCTGTCTTTACTAGTTCACTCAACTTGTTTTGTATGTATAATAAATGTGCTAAGGATGCTTGACTCTTCTGCGTCTGCGCTCTCGTCAATTTTTTTGACTCTATCAGCTTCTGCAAGTTTTTAATTGCCGATGCACATAGATCCAACCATCTTTTAATATCACTAGCACACGCGAATTCTGTTCTCGTATAGTCCAACAATTTTCGAAGGAGTTTAACTGTGTCACTGTAATAGTCTAAAGAGTCCATGATGGCTCAGAAAATGAATATACACGCACACACAAACTCACTAATGTTTTCTTTTGATCAGAGCACTGCAGTGAATGACTCCAATAAGTTGTCGACGCTCTTTATATCTAGCTTCTCAGCAGTAGGGACACTTGGGCAGAAACTTCGAAGAAACCACAGTTCGAGAGAGATCTATGCTTCTTTCATACAGGGCATCAGAGATGTTCTCTCTACTCCAGCCCTTGTCTTTCTCGACTGAAGCACTAGATGAACTGACTCCAACCAAGTCTCTGAGCTCTTTTACATCCTACTGCTTCAAGATGGTATACACAGTCCTTGAAAAGGGGATAGAAAGATCTCGGTTTGAGAACGATCAACGTCTCGTTTACCAGCATACGATAAACATTCCTCAGAGATAGAGATATTCTCTCTACTCTAGAGTAGTAGTCTTTCTCTGCTGGAGTATCGACTTGAACTGATGCTGCTCAGTGTTCGAGCTCCTTATATCCGCAAACTACGCGAGTAGGGAGGGAGTAATGGAACAATCTAGAGAAAAAAAGAGTAGAAAAGCCTGAACTTGCATACATCAGAGTTGTCAAGACAAGTCATGACTCTACTAAGTTCTTCGCGAAAATTCAAATCTCCGAGCAAGTATGAACTTGCATCTTCCGAACATGCTAGATCTTGCCTAGCTCCCTATTTAAGGATGCTCTCCTGGGCGAGCTAGTCAGTTTGTCTCAGTTTGTCGAAGGAGTAAGATCGCTGAAGAAGATGGACTACGTCGTCGATATCCAAGGCTTCCGGAGAGTTCCGAATGAATTTATATTCAAGGAAGTGGCCATCCTTGCTCTTCAGGAATCTGCAATACCTCTTGTTTTTAACTTCCGACCGCCGACGGATTGGACGAATCTTCTAGACGAGGAAAAGTCAACGGCTAGATGGTTGGAGAGAAATTATCATGGTATTCCATGGGGTTCTGGAGAGATTCCATATTCGAGACTAGAAGAAGTTATTCGAGCGACTTTATTTGGTGCCAGATACATCTACGTTAAGGGGCGAGAGAAGAAGCAATGGTTAGCGCTAAGACTTTCAGGAACAATGTAAGTATAATTAAACGCACAAAACTTTTCGCAAATTTTAGAATTATTATTATGAATTGATCTCGAAAGTTACAGATCAATTATCGACTTAGAGGAGGATATGGCTTGCCCGAATCTCAACGCAGTTCGCAAAAGAAACGACATAGTTTACTGTGCGAATCATAAATTATGTTCTAAGGCTTCGCACTGAGGAAATGGCTTAAGGAAGAGGAGAGAGCTCGTTTGAAACAGTCAGAGGAAGTTGGCATTGATGAGGTGGATAATTATAACGAAGCATTTGAATCCCGATTCCGCAGTAAGGATGCAAATGCCGAATTCTATTTGTCAATGTATAATTGATTAAGTTGTATAAAATAAATTTTTCAAGAGAGAAAGAGAGAGTATATGGAGAGAAAAATGCATGCATGGGTTGTTTCTCACAGGTGAGAGCGTGGATGGGGCTCTCATCACTCTCCCCCTCTCTCTCTCTCTCTGTTACACAAACGTACTATTTTCATACATACTATCATCACACACTCTACAAAGTATCATACTCTAATTATACTGCATACACATTCTCTCTCTCGCATAGATCTACATTTCTTTTTCAATATATCCTTTCATGCATTTTTTTTGTTTACTCATCATTCACTTATACATGTATTCAACATTCATTTCATACACTCTATTTACTAATATATATACTCTTTCATACATAGATATATTCATACACATGCATGCGCACACGCAATACATTTTCTCGCATAAATCCACACATAGATATATTCATACACATGCATGCGCACACGCATAAATCCACACTCCATTTATCAATATATACTTTTTACTATACATACATATATTCATCATACACATGAATTAAACAAATTGAATTATTATTTATTTAAAAGTTTAAAAAAAAAAATACAATCTTTATAGAAAAATAAATACAAAAATCGTTGTTTATAATCGTCGTAAAAAATAAAATACTTAGTACAAAAAAAACACATTATAAGTAGGTAGGTGGATGTACAATAGTAGTGGGTACAGGCTGTGGCTGGGTACGTTTACGGACCCACGGATGTTTTGGTCACTCTACCCACTTAGGCTGACGCGGCTGCTGAGATTCTTGCTGCTGGGGGTTCTGCTGCTGCTGCTGCTCCTTGATATAGTCTACAACTATATCGAGGTACTCATCCCCGAAGAGATCCTCTGCTGAGGGCAGGTTGCAATTTCCCACGCAGGATTGTGGGAAAAGCTGGAGTGGAGTTGGCGGCAGTAGAGTTGGCCGATTCGGCGGAGCCAAAACCGGCAATCTATAGGGGAGAACCTCCCTCTGTGGTGACGATGGTGGTGTCACATTCTCCACTTCAGGCTGATAAACCGGCATTGGCTCATGCTGCTGCTGAAAAATTAAAAAAGGGTAAATTGAGGAGAAAGAGTAATTTTAGAAGAGAAAAGAAAGAGAGAGAAAAAGTTATAATATTAAAAAAAAAAAACTTCGAACTTACGCCTAACTCTACTGCCGACAAGCTTATATCGTCCAGCTGTATCACCTGCCGCTCAACCTGCGATGGATCATCCTCAGGCTAAAATAATTAAATTTCGGTGGTTTTTTCTCGTTATCCTCCGGCTCGATGGTTGCTTTTAACTGCTGCTGCTGTAAGTATACAAAATTTATTTAATATACGAGCACACGCATATGTACAAGTATATACACGCATAAACTTACAGGCACACACTATTTGTACAAGCACGCGCATGTACACATTTGTACACTTACACACATATTCATACACTCACGCACACATTTATACACTTACAGACACACACGCAATTATATTTGTACAAGCACGTAGTTGCACACTTACACACGCACACATTTATACACTTACGCGCATTTGTATCTGTACAAGCACGCATTTATACAATTCCAGCCACACGCGTACAAGCACACATACATATATTTATACACTCGCGCGCACACATTCATATATAAAACTCACCACTTCACAGTATGCCGCTCCCTCATGTCCTGCTGATGGTGTTGCTGGCGGCGTTGGTGGCAACATCTTCTCCTCCTCGTCGAGCTCCATACAAAAATTTTCTACGTAATTTTTCAGGGCTGACGAAGGGCGCTCGACCTTCATGTCCTCCTTCTTTTCCCCTTCTTCATAGTCTCTTTCTTCCATGTCCTCGTCATCTTCCATGTCCTCGTCATCCTCTTTCATGTCCTCATCCTCTTCGTCATCATCCTCTCCTTCAAAATCCATCGCTTCCTTCTGTGTTCTCTTGAGGAGCTGTAGGAGGTTATCCATTGATGGACCTTCCTCGATGTCGTCGTCCATCGTCTCTCCGAAGGTCCTCATGTCGTCGAGGAAGTTGACCGCCGACGACTCTGGCTCGAGGAGCTCGGCCATCTCGGCAGCAATGTCCTCAAGCTGCTTCACCGCTGCTGGGGTCACTGAAAACACTTTACGAGGCATCACTGCACTTTCACACTCACATGCACGTATGCACTAATCTGCTCGCGTCGATTGACTTGTTGAGACTGATGAGCAGTTTGACAGCTCCCCCTTTTATAATGTTACTAATCGAACCTTCGCGAGCCCTTTGCCGAATCCGTATAGCGAGGACTCGCGAAGGTACGATAGATAAAGGTAGACTCAATCTACTTATCAACTCCAAAGAAAATTTTTTTCAGCAAAATTAAAATAAAATCAATCGGCATTTTACGAATTTTGCAATAATTAAAAAAAAATTCGATTGATCTAAGCATCGAGAAACTTCTTTGCTTAGAAGTATTAATATTTAATTTGATGATTTTGAGCAAAGAAGTTTGTCGAGGCTTTGATAATTGGAAATTTTTACCATTTTCAGGATGCGATGATGAATTTCTCGGGTTACATGGCAATGTCCTTCACGCAGCATCTCCATGCACGTTGAATGTAGCATCTCCAGGCAGAATGAAAAAAATCCTCTCAGTGACCTCACAAAACCGCACATGACACTCGCGAAAATTCGTCATACACACACGACACTTGCGAAAATTCACTATAAAATACGAAAGAACAATCTAGAACGCAACATAAACATTGCATTCTAGAAAAAACGTGCGCGCGCGAAACGTCTCGACCACGTGCTCGTGACAGCTCGCGTTTTCTATCTCTCTCACACGCCGGCAAGCTGCGCGCTCATGCGGCGGCCAGCAGTATCGGCACGCGCGCGAGAGGACATGTGTGGCGCGCGTGCGCATCACGCAGCAGTACCGCTCGCGCGCGCAATTCAAATACATTAATTTTTTAAATGCATATTATTGTATATATTAACGTAATGAAACCCCATGTATGGGGCTAAAATTTCGTTTAGTTTTCGAAAAAATTGCTAGTTTTCGATTTATACGCATATTAAATAGCGATCGCGCGCTATCTACATATTTATATACTCGATTGCACTTCCGGCGGGAAGCACACCCCGAAAAGGCTACGGGGATTGTAGCACAGGGGTGAGACCTCCAAAGGCTATGAAGATTCTGACACAGGGGGATGTGCCAGAAGTAATGGAGATTCTGACACAGGGGGATGTGCCAGAAGTAATGAGGATTCTGGCACAGGAGGATGTGCCAGAAGTAATGGGGATTCTAACACACGGTGTGCCAGGATCCCCATAGCTTATCTACTCTTAACAATGCGATCATGTAAAATTAGACAATACGCAGTTGTATTTGCAGGCATATTATTCTTACAATCAAATTCAAGACGTACATCGACAGCTGCTTGTTTAAGAGACTCGTTTTGTTTTGAACAATCTATGACTATGAGTGGTGCATGTTGGATAAATTCTTCTTTACTCAAAAGAGGATCTATTACAATTCTATCAGAGTAATATACATTTTGGAAATTTGCATACATATCATAGAGTATGGCAAACTGATTGTTTGTAATATCAAGATTGAGATTACCGTATGGGTAACTCTGCGAGTTGAGGAAAAGTTTTACATTACTAATATCGCAGTGATCAAAATAACTAGCATTTTGTCTTCGTACTCCTTTCCTCGCTGTTTGAAAGCCTAGAATGATAAAACGTGGCTTTTCCAATTGATTCGATGTTTTTACTGTCCATACATGTTGTGTGGTTGTTGGAAGTACTGGATACTCATACAATTCCCATGAACGAAAACTCATAGCAATCGGTATATCTTTTTGAATATAATTAAATAGTTGTATTTTTCGTCGGTCTGACAGTACGAGGTAGGGCATAAGCCACTCTATACGAGTGATTTCGATTTTAAAGTCTTCGTATGTAGGTCTTCCATCTACCATTGTAGCCTCTTGTAAAACAGCGTTTAAATCATTTCTCGATCTTGTGAGAATGAGTTCATGCTTAACGTTTACAACGATTTTTCGATAATCCTCAGCGAAACCAAATATCATTGATAGAGGAACTGTCACATCAAAGTTTCCATTATTATCAGCTATATTTCCCACGTCGGTAATAGGTGTCCAACCAGAATTTTCGAGATACTTTAGTTGACTGGGCAAGAAAGAAGTGTAGCCTTTCATCAAGGTTGTTGCAGCAACATTTTTGCATCGATCAATTTCTATGGCATTGATCTCATATCGAATTTCTTCAAAGAGATGACTGATAGCATTGTTCACAAAAAGAGTATGTTGTACTGCTTGTCCATCCTGTCTGGTAATCTTACCACAAATGTGTAGAGAACTTTTAGATGGTAAAACACACAAATCTTGATGCTGAATAGCTATTCGAATTTCATCACTATTGTTGAATGTATGTGAGGTGTAGGGTTGATGTGCATGAATCTCATAATGTGAGACAGATTCGTCAAAGACGACTGGAGATTGTACGTTAAGAATTGCCTCCATCTTGACAGCAGTAGCAGATAAACGTACAAGTTATTTTTTCAGTATTTTTCTCACTTGTCCTATTTTTCCTCCACCACCACGCTTTACTGTGAGACCAAGACTTTGTAGAAATTGACTGTTCAGACGTGTTAATCGTTTGATCACTCGTTGTGGACTGACTGTCTGACGACATACTGAGCTGTTAATATAGCTTCTGTCAGCATTAAATACAATGCCCATTTCAGATGCTTTTCAGATGCAAACGAATTGTAATAATTTCACCTCGAAGATTAATCAATTCACCATCTTGATCTACTAGACGTAGTTGTACATGATCGATCACTTTCACAGATATCGGTAAGTATATTATCTGTCTAGGAACTTCGATGATCTTGTAGCCAGGTGGGACTGCTGGGAAAAATTCATGTATTGTATGAACTTTTTGTTGATTTATATATGCTCCTGTCGTAATGTTACACTCGACTCGTAGAGCGTTCACTTTGAGAATAGCTACTGGTAAATCAGAGTCATGACTTATATAGGGTTTCAAGACTCTTGGAGTAAATCCACGTAGACGAGCAATCGTGCGAGTCACTTGGACGAAAATCGATTTCATAACTGCACTCTATAATACTACGCAATGTATTATTATTTGGCTTGATACTAACTTTTATGCCTCGCGTATCGAGGATGCCTTGCAGAGTTCGTTCAATATCCTCAATCTCATAACTGCCTGTAGGAAGTTCAATTATTTCTTGTCCAACGTAAAACTTATTGCATTTTACATCGACGTTTGGTATGGAATTGAAAGTTAGCAGCTCAACAAGTCCAACACTATACTGTTTATCTGGATCCAGCTCTATGGGTGGAAAATAGTGCGTCTCGAGGTTTGACGAGGTGCCAGAAAGGCTAAGAGTCATCGACTCAACAACCATCTTGAGTAGACTAATTCAAATGACTCGTGTAGATTTCTTTTTATATAGACAGAACTGTTCCTTTCGATTGAGCTGATTGCAGAGAAATTTGAGGCAGAGATGGCCACAGATGAAAGTTGAGAATTCCTGATACCTCTGATAATTGTAATTGACTTGAGATACTTTCCAGTAGTTCATAAGATCTCGAGGTGGTTGTAAATCACCGAAACTATCAAAGTAAATAACTTCGTTACCATTTTTTCGATAAGCTACCCAATGCGTGCCAGATCCACTCGCATCATCCAGATTTATGATTGCTGATTCTTTAGCTCGACAACCATTTGTAGGTAGGGCATTTCGCATAAAAACTCCACGAAAATTTGTTATTTTCATTAATTTTGCATACTTGAGTAGATCATAGTCGGTGAGTGCACGTTTTGGCAATCTTATTTCATCGAAGTTTTTTTTTTTCCACATTGCTTCTTTTTTGTGTTTTGTTTGAGAAAGATACCGAAGCCTTTGTGATGAGGTTTTAAAAACAGTCCCTTACCGAGTGTCAGCATTTCCATTTTTTCATTGTGTCTTTTTTGCTCTTCCATTTGCTTCTTAGCAGTGTTTACATTATTTATTGCTTTGGCGATTCCTGCAGCTCCTCCTGCAAGTGAGCCGACTGCACTAAGACCAGCAAAAAGTGGAATCAGTGCTGGAAGAAAGCCACCTACTTTGCTGGGAACAGGCAATATGCGTGGAACAATAACTTTACTTTTTCCACCGATTTTTTTCACATGCTCACGAGCAGTCTTTAGCGCTGACTTAATCATAGAGTGAGAGTCATTGCCGGGAATGATAGATTTTTCTGTTGACTTGATCAATCTTTTTAGCGTAATCTTTTTCTTAGGTTTGACAGATCTACCTCTTCCTCCTCCAACACCCATACCGAGCTTGTTATAGACAAAGATCGTCATATTAATGATGGTCGCTATAGAAAAGGTTTTGATCAGTTTATAATAAATATACAGAATACGGGGGAAATTTAGCATTCAGTAGTGAGACTCTAAACTATCAATATGTCTGATTTTAATCAACAAACTGCAATCCTACGTGAAGTTGAGAAAGCTCGAAACGCTGTGAAAAGAAAGTACGATTTATTAAAATTACACAATTTAAAAGTAGAGAAGAATTTGAACGATTCGTTCAAGCCGATCGTGAAACCTCTAGAAAAGCTCATCAATGTAAGTGAAAGAAATTTATCTCCAGCAGCAGCAGCAGCAGTTAAAAAAGAAAAAAGAAAGAAGAGAAAATTAGAGTGGATTAGAAAAAAAGACGAAGACGATGACAATAATGGTGGTGATGATGATGATGATGGTGATAATGACAACGATAATATCGGGAAATCAGCTTTTGAATCAGCTGTAGACTATTCAGATATTTCAGATCATGAAGAAACCATCACTAAAGCTGATGATTTGGATGATGAAAAAACTGATGATAGTGCTGATAAAAACGTTCAATTGTTGCTTAATGGACAAGTACAGACCTTGGATACAGTATATGGGGTGCGAAAAATGCGGAATGGTTCACTCATGATTGGAAATAGCTCTATAAGTTTTGGAAATAAAATAGTGATAGGTGATAAAGAGTATGAAAAAACTGCAGGTCTAGTTGAGTTATTATTTAAGAAACATCCCGATAATGCTTTAATCACTGATAATGACAAGAAAAATTATGCTAAAATTTTAAAAGATACAAATGCATACAGAAAATACTATAATGCAGAGGAAGATATTCGTGAAAATACGAGTAAGAAGTATACTGATTTTGTAAGTAAAATTCTCAAGATTGGTAAAAGTGGACGGGGTCTTATGTCATATAAGATTGCTCGTGCAAACACTCATACTGATTACATTTATTGGGATGATCCAAACGAGCTTGTTGATCGTTTAAGATTACTTTTAGCTGAAACATCCGCTGGCAATAATAATCATATTAATGAAATACAATCAATCATTGAGGAGCTTCGTGAAGCTGGAATTATTGTGTAATAATAATAATTCAGTATGAAAATGAGCATCGATGTGTTTGGACGTCGATTGGTCCATGCAGACGCATCTCGTGGACCGCCAGGACTAGGATTCAAGCTGAGTAGTGATGGAAATTTTGATTTAGAGAATCGAAGACTGTGTAATGTGGCAAATGCTATAGAGCAAGATGATGCTGTAAATCTAGAGACTGTGAAAAAGTTGATCAAACAAAGTGCTGACAAAATTGTTGAAGATTTCCAACCTGTTAAGAGTGTGTTAAATAATAAAGTTACGAAAATTGAGTCTGAATTGGCTATTATTAATAATACGCTATCAGATTTGCAAGATAAATTACGAATTTTGAATTCTACAGTAAATAAACTTATAAATCAGCATGAAAGCAGGAGTAGTGGAGGAACTTCATAAACCTGCCAGGCGTAATTATCCACGTCGTTCTTTTCTCGTTAAAGATATTGACGAAACTTGGCAAGCAGATCTTGTTGAAATGATTCCGTATGCTAAGCAAAACAAAGGTTTCAAGCACCTGCTCACTGTCATTGACGTATTTTCAAAGTATGCTTGGACTGTTCCGGTAAAACAAAAAACTGGAAAATGTGTAGCTCAAGCTATGAAATCAATACTAGTGCAAAAAAGAGTAC
Organism: Pteromalus puparum; assembly: GCA_012977825.3. Lineage (NCBI taxonomy): Eukaryota > Metazoa > Arthropoda > Insecta > Hymenoptera > Pteromalidae > Pteromalus > Pteromalus puparum. The sequence continues at coordinate 20,630,935 of CM053172.1, read as the reverse complement.
CTAAGAATTTGCAAACAGATCGTGGAAAAGAATTTTACAATAAAGATTTTGATAAACTAATGAAAAGTTATAAAATTCATCTTTACTCTACTCAAAGTAATCTTAAAGCATCAATTTGTGAACGTTTCAATCGCACTCTGAAAGGCAAGATGTGGAAGTTATTTAGCCTACGTGGTACCTACAAATGGTTAGACATTTTACAAAATTTAACTTTACAGTATAATAATAGTCGACATCGAACAATAGGAATGAAACCTGCAGAAGTGAATCGAGACAAAGTTAATCATATACTTGATCGAATTAGAAAGCCAAACATTAATCTGTTTAAAGGAGCTAAATTTAAAGTTGGAGATAAAGTACGCGTAAGCTGAAACAAGGAGGTTTTCGATAAAGGCTATACACCCAATTGGTCAAATGAAGTCTTTACAATAACGCGAGTTTCACCTACAAAGCCCTACACTTATCATCTCAAGGATTATCAAGATAAGCCAATAGCTGGAGGATTCTACGAGGAAGAACTTCTCAAGACGAAATATCCAGATGTCTATTTGATTGAGAAAGTTTTGAAAAAAAGTGATAATAGAGTTTATGTAAAATGGTTAGGTTTTGACAATACTCACAACAGTTGGATTAATAAGAATGATATGTAGAAAAAACACACAAATAAATTATAATTATTTAAAAATATATTGTTCGTTTATTTTTTTACATTTCCTTTAATTTTTTTACAAGCACTGGCATTATAATTTCATTTGTTTGCGCAATTCTTTTCCTGAAACGTTCTCGGTCACGTGCTGCCTGCTCCCACTTCCCACATCGACCTTCATGATGCGCAAATCTCCATGTATATATCAAGTGAATGGTGGGCTCTTCCTTGAATCGTACACACTTCTTTTTGTTGCTGGAATCAAACGTTTCTAAATTGAATTTTGTGTGTAAAATACATGTATAGTTAATACGAACTTACCCATTTTGCAGTATGTTGTAATGTCCCCAGGCAAGTGTATCTGTACTGTTCTCTTGAAGGAATCTTTTATCGTCATAAGGACTAAGAGCAATCTTTCTCTGTCTAATGGTCTCGACGTTATGAAGCTTTGATCTTATAGCATACTGCTCCCGACTCTGAATGCATGAATTTTTCAAACAGTCCAAGTAGTCATTAAATTCTACGGTTTTCTTTACAACTGAAGCCTTAATACCCTTAATTTTTTTCATGCTATCTTGATTATTAACACGTGTACTGTACATTTTGCTTCTCAATCCAACAAATTCAGTGAGAATCTGACCATTGCACTCATCCTTCATGAGTCCAACAATTTTCTTATTAACACGTGGCATGTTAAATATATTATCTACAGGATAATCTGATGTATCAAACATGTGAATATTTCTTTTCATATCTTCATAAAAATCATCACATTTAATAGCATAGATAAAACTATCAGTATCTGTATACAATAATTTACAATCATTTTTATACACCGGTCGCATATAATTATAATGAAAATCATACATCAGTGTCTTGGAGAGATCTAGAACTGTAAGCCCAACATAGATTGGTTTATCTATAAGTATGTCAGTCTGATTTAACTGTATGGCAACTAAATTTTCATTAAATATTGAACTACTGTGAAAGTTTGGCTTTGAAATTTGAGCTTCTACGCCATATCTTCCATCATATTTACTCATAAGCTTGACTGAAACTCTTTTTCTTACATTTTCCATAGTCTTGCCAAATACTGCATTATTCATCAACTTGAAAAAATTCTTTTCAAATTCATTTTTTGCTACTGCTCTCATACTAGTGTTCAAATCAATGTATGATTTGAGCCATGGAGACTGCTTGAATCTTAGAATTTTATGTATTCTAATGAGTCGAAGACCATTTGAGAGAGCCTGTTTTAGAGCCACATAGTGGATAACATAATTTCTTTTAGGATAAAGTGTAGCTAAAAGTTTTTCTTGCTTAGAACCCGGAGGTTTTGCATGTTCTGGACAAAACGGTAAGTCATTATGCTCATCATGTATTTCGCTAGGATAATCTAAATCAACCTCTAAAATATAACCATGAGAAGCATCTGATGCGATGGAAAATAAATCGAAATTTTCAAAATTTTCAAGCCACTCAAATTCATCATATGGAAGACATTGTGAAAGTCCGAATCCATACAAATTATTCGCATCTAAATAAATTAAATATTCATTTTCTTTATCTTTATCATATTTTTCAAGCATATACTTATGATTGGCTGCTGCATACCGATTTGAACATTGACTTAAACCACCTCGGATTCCACGCTCTATAAAAAGTACCATATCAATATCTGTTAAAAGTTTTAATTGTACACCTGTATTGCATCCCAGGAAAAGCCTGGAGTAGTATAATAGTGAGCAGGGTCGAGACCATTGACTTGCAAACTCTGGTCACGATAATTTTCAAAAATATCTGCTAGTAGCAAGACGTCAGTTTTCATGTAGAGGTCAGAATATTCACCAAGTTTTTTAACATTAAATGTTTTCCACACATTTTGTGCATGCTCATAATCTTTATCAGATATATGTGAATCATTAAGCATACTAAAAAAATCATCTTTTTCGGGTAATTCACATTCTTCTAGCTTGTCCCATGAGCTTATATACTCATAAGGTAAAACACCTTTTCTCGTTAATAGATCAACTTGTTCTCTGCTATGATGATTAAACTCTTTATTAACAATTTTATAGTCCTGTAGATATGATGCCAATTTTTCTAGAGAAGAAGGCATGAACCGAAAAGAATCTAAAAATCTAAATTTAATTTTACTATTCTCAACATGTTTTGTGAATGAAATATATTTTTCCTTTGTTAGAGGTAGTAGATCAATCTGTCCTGGAAAATGATTTGATATATCAGATATAATAAAGTGAGCGTCATAGCCACTTAAATTATGAAACACCACTGGTACTATTTTTGAATCTTGATAGTTTAGATTACATGTAGTATGTGCAGGTCCTCGATATTTTCCAGTAAGATGACAGTGATCGCGTACCTTGACATCATTATTTAAATTTTGTTTAAAAATATTACACGTTTTTGAATTATAATAATCTGTTATTTCAGCTTGAGATAGAACTGGCATAGGTAAAGGATTCGCATATAAAGCACTTATTTTTTCTTCTATATTTTTTAACTGTTCAGCAAACCATCTTGAAGCTTCATGACCTCTATAAAAATCATATTTCGATAAGGAGTCATCGTAACTACATTTAAGATAGTATCCTATACTATAAATTTCATGACTTTGTACTGGTCGAGTGTTAGTTTCCACATCTTGTCTTATTGGTTTTAATAAACATTCACAGTCTGCATATATTATAAACGGTAACTTTTCGTTATAGCAATGATTTTTAAACATTATAATATTATTATTTTCACTGGGAAGTCTAATTCTACAATTATTTAACTTTTTACAATATTCTTCATGTCTCGCTAAATTATCTTCTTTGAAAAAATAATTTAAACATCTATCACATACAAATAGTTTTCTACCATTTTTTCTTAAATCATTACTAATGAAACGCGATAGCTGTTTTATGTATACATAATGTGATTTTGTTGCAAACTCATCATCATCATCATCTAAATTATCATTCGTGAGTAAAAGAAGATTTATATGATTACTCTTTTTACATGATGTTAAATAGAGAGGTACAATATTTTTATTGTCTAAGCCAAACACATTTATTGAGATTGTAGTATTTTGTTTCTCGAAATTTGGTATTTTTTTCAATGACACAGGAAATTCAATACCTTTCATATTCAAGGTGTTTTCATATTTAATGTAATTACTCACTCTATTAGGATGATTTTTACGGTCAACAGGATATAATGCTGATAAAATTGCCCATACGAAGCATTTGTTATCATAATTTTTAACATTGATGCATGCTTTTCTTTTCTCTATAAATGCTGGTAAGGGTATGTAAGAGCTGCCAGTACGCATTGGATTGAATTTGTTTATATTTATCTGTAAATTTTCAATCGAATGCAGAGTCCAGCCAGAGTCACGTTCCTGAAATTCCTCAATATCTGTGAGTAGAGGTTCAATAACATTAGATTTGAACCATTCGTTTAACGATGATGCAGATAAGATTTCATGATTTTTTGTGTTAAAATATTTTATCTCAATGCACTCTTCTTCTTCAGCACCTTCATTATGCTTTACAGATATTTTTTTAAATTTACATGACAAAACAGTGTTCACTTTTAAGGCTTTGTGTTTAGCAATCGTATTTTTTATTCCTCGTGAAAATAATATTGATGCATCTTGTAGAAATTTAAGTACATCAATATGCGTTAAATTTGCTATAACAGCAGTCCTCATGCGATTTTCAAAAGCGTTGTCCATGTCAATCCAACGCACACGATCAGTGATAGTCTTCTTTATTACTTGTACTCCACCTCCACTTTTTCCTTTAACCATAACTTCAAGTCTTGCCTTCATACATTCTACTTTTGCTAAAGTACATAAAATACTTTGTTTTTGTGCAACTGAAAGTTTGTTATTCCTTAAAACCTTTCGAAAAGTCTTTATTGATAGAAGAAAGTGGTTTTTCCACCGTGTTATGATGGATAAATCGACTGCAGCAGTAGTAGAAAATAATAATTTTTCAACCTCTTCTAAGAGCTTAACTTGCTGTAAGCATTCATCCATAATATACGCCATTTTCAGAAGATGATATCTACTTGTAACAAATAAAAATTATAATACTTTAATATATAGCAATAAATGTTTGATACATATTTTTTTTTCAAAAAAATAATAAAACATTTAATATTAGAGAGCTATAATGTAAATGTAAGAGAACAAGTTGGTAAAACAGGAACCTACTAGTAAATGATTGGTAGCGTAAGATTCTACTGTACAAGAGCAGTGTCGATGTGTGTGTGCGTGAGTGTGTGAGAGAGCGAGAGAGAGAGAGAGAGAGAGAGAGAGAGAGAGAGAGAGATAGCTGCAGTGTCAGTAGCGTGTGAGAGAGAGAGCGATATATATATATATATATATGTCTGTAGTGTTCCAGCGCGCGTAGAGAGAGAGAGAGAGATGACAGCAGTGTCACTAAAGGAGGGAGGGAGTGAGAGCGCGCGCGAGAGAGAGAGAGAGGGAGAGAGAGAGATGGCTGTAGTGTCACTAACGTGTGAGTGAGATAATTGTCGCATAAACTAGCAGTATCGGTTCGAGGGCTGGGAAAACTGAAGAAATGTGAGACTGCAGGGTAGAATTCATAAACTCACTGTCGTTTCTACATATATTTTTTCTTAATTTTTTTTTAATTTAAAGTAAAATTAATGTTATTTATACCAGTAAAATCCCAGCTTTATATTATAAGATGCTTCCTCCAATTAAACTAATAAATTAATGATAATAATCCGTGCAGCAAGACAACTTTAGACAACTGAAATGCATATCGTCTGCAATTTCGTTTAAATAGCATAATAGCTGAAAAAGTGGGAGTAATTTTCATAATGTAAAAGCATTACAAATATTTGGTCCTGCAAAGAATCTCTGCACCGCACGCTGTAGGAAATCAGTGCACCGAAAATACGCTTCCAGACGCCTGAGTGGGGACTATGGAAAACGCATTTAAAAGTATGAGAGAGAGGGTAGCTGTGTGTGCTCAAAGAAAAATCCGAGGATCTAGCTGTTTCAGTTCGCATCGCGCGCGCTGTAGAGAATCGATGCACTGAAAATACGCCCGAGTGGGGACTATGGGAAACGCATTTAAAGGTATGAGAGAGAGGGTAGCTGATATCGTCTAAAGAAACATGAAAAGAGTTGAAATCGGATCGCGCTTCGGATGAAAATGTTCTCCCAGGACGTTTGATGTGGGACTAGTGGTAAAGATAGTTAAAAGTATCAGGGAGTAGGGTAGCTGATCTCGCTTCGAGAAAAAACACAGCAAAGATGTGCCTGTTAGGGAGTGTAAGCCTTAAGTGTATCGGTTGCAGGCACCCTGCAGGATTCGTGTAGCGTCATTCTATAGCGGTTCGGCTCTCGCACGCCTGTAGGGAGTCAAGTCTACGTAAACAAGCCTGCAGGGTCTGAGTGGGGGACTATGGGAAACCATGTCTTAAACGTACGGTTGAGGGTAGGTCGAAAAATCGAGATATCTAGCTGCTCTGCACCGGCTGCGGGCTGTAGAGAATCGTGCCAACACACCAGAGTGGGGACTATGGGAGACGCGTTTAAGAAGTAGGAGAGTGAGGTTAGTTCAATAAAATCGAAGGATCTGCTGCACTCGCGCGCGTGGTGCGCTTTGAACGAAAATACGTCTGCAGACGCCCGAGTGGGGACTATGGAAACGCATTTAAACGGTATGAGAGAGAGGGTAGCTGATATCGTCTAAAGAAACATGAAAAAGAGACCTCGCAATCTGTCAATGAATCGAGCTTGAGAAGCTTTTTTAGTGGAAGGGGTACAAATTTCGAGTATATTTAAGCAGCCCTCTGCTCCGTATTTGTATACACATTTTCGAGTGTACACAAGCAGTGTACGGTGCTCTATATTAGTTGAGAAAGCTTGCTACAGCATTTGTAAGTATATTTTAAATATTTTATTATTTCATATATAAATTTATTCTTAATAATCAGTAATATTTTCATAGATAAAATGGATTTGATTGTTGATATCCAGGGATTCAAGGGACAAAACAGCCAATTTATAATCAAGGAGTTGGCCTACATTTATCCCAACGAGCCAACAGCAGTAGCTCAACTAGCAACGTTTCAACCACCGCACTCTTTGCACGATTTGCCGAGCAATATCCAGTGTGCTATTCTGTGGCTTAAATATTCTTCCCACGGGTTAAAGTGGAACGATGGTGACCTTCCATATGAGAAGGTAGCTGAAGTTTGCTCCAGCCTTCTCGACTTATCACCGACAAGAAACGTGATTGTTTGGGTAAAAGGTGCGCAGAAAATCGAGTGGCTGCAGTCATATTTCCCGGACGTCCGTAACATAGAAGATCTCGGCTGTCCATCCTTAAAGACACCAGGATTTCGACCTCCGCTGGTGTGTACGCATCACCTTCCTGACTGGCAGCAGAATTGCGCTGTTCAAAACGTTTGCGCAATAAACAGTGGCTCCGCGTTGTACGGCGAAATTTTATCTTCCCACTGCATTTCTTTGAGGAATATTATTCCTCATCTGATTCTGATACAACAACGTCAACATTAGAAGAATAATTTATTATGTGAGTATAATATATTCTTATAACTAATACATAAAAAATATAATAAGCATATATATATATTGTTTCATTATTTTTTCAGAATGGAGTCACTAAACGCTGTGGCAAAAGCTCCACCATTCCTGCCTACGAAAAAAATTAAGGATTTGGAGATCAACAAGAAGTATAAAATATCCAAATGTAAGAAAGTTCAGACAAAATTTGGCGCGAAGACGGTGCTGGAGTTGGATGCAAGTTTCGACGTTTTCCTTCCCACCAAAGTGAACGCCTTCCTCATGGAAAACGTTGCCGACGAGGAGAAGTTGAAGCAGGAGATAGAAACTAGAGATGTCTATCTCCAACACCTTGGTAACAACATTATTGAATTTATTTAATAACAATTTATCTCCATTACTTTAAGGATTTTTTCTCAATTATCAGAGTGTTTATGCTAAATTCTTTTTTACTGTGCAAAGGGGGATTATCGCTAGGCTTAGTAAGTTTTTTTCCTAATATTAAGGATTTTTATAACATCTTACATAGACAGTATTATTCAATTTATAAATCACAATTTAATCACTATTGGATTCACATAAGTTTATAATGTACTCTAACGCGGCTCTAACGCTATTTATAACTTTTAGTTTAAGATTGCGTATTATTCAATTTATAAGTCACAATTTAATTACTATTAGATTCACATAAGTTTATAATGTACTCTAACGGTTCTAACGCTATTATATAATATTATAACATATATATATATATATATATATATATATATATATAGGCGATAACTTTTAGCTTAAGACTATGTATTAACTTTAAGGATTTTTGATATGATATAATTACAAAAAATGTATTTACATAGAAAATTTAACAACAATGGATTGATAGATGGATGAGTGTTCGGTTTTGTAGTCGATAAATAATGGCACACATTTATACTTTGTTTAGCTGCGTACTTATAATTGCATTGTAATAGTCACATCAGCGTATAGGTTAAGTAACTATATATATGTATACGCACGGTATTTCACATTTCCTTAGACAGATTGGAGTTGTATGTGTATGTGAAGAATTTATTTTAAGGTTTTTTTCATACGTATGTTTTAGTAATAAGAATATATATTCATGCGATTTAGTTATAAGAATATAATAAAAGTTTTTATATATGTTTTAGTTATAATACAATATGTATACTCATATAACAAATAAGGATTTTAATAAATAAAACAAAAAATATATAATGAATAATGGATTTCTATTTTGTACTTATTCCTAGTAGCATCAATAACTGATGAAGAATTCGTGTATGTCAATGAATATTATTAGAAGGTTGGCAAGCACTCAGGATGGTCAGATGCTTGTTATTTAGCCAGTGTACTGACTCTTGAACCAATCAGCCATGTTGAAATTTTAACCAATCACGTTTGATAAAACAAGTTGGGAGCGTGTCAGTACCGGTACCAATGTCGATAAAGTAGATTCTACCGATGCTCACTCTGATCTATGGAGTGGGATCGGTAATGGAGGCACCACTGTCGACAACACTGGGGGACGCCACTGCTGGCAGCCCGATCGATATGCAATGGTCTGCCGGTAAAACAGGGACCTACTAATATGAGTTACCATCCGTTGGTATTTGGTGGCGCAGGACCCGTGTGGCGCAGTATCAGTCTTGCCCCTACTATACTGTTGTTATATAAATTTTATACTAATATTAGGTTATATTACCTGTATTTTTACCATGGTAAATCCATATTAGCACCTACTTACCCATGGTGACTCTCCGTATACTGTTTTGAGCATTTTGGCACTGTCCGTAGGATTCCATGTGACCACATGATTTGATTGGGCTAAAATTTTAGGAGCATGCTTTGTACACGTATACTTTTGGTATGAATACAGGAATTTTGATTTGAATGCTTAGAAAATGTTTAACAATCAAAATACTTAATTTTTGGCCTTTTTTAACCTATTTATCCCACATTTTTTTCAGAAAATATTGTCTAAGCATTCAAATCAAAATTCCTGTATTCATACCAAAAGTATAAGTGTACAAAGCATGCTCCTAAAATTTTAGCCTAATCAAACCATGTGGTCACATGGAATCCTACGGAGAGTGCCAAAATGCTCAAAACAGTATACGGAGAGTCACCATGGGTAAGTAGGTGCTAATATGGATTTACCATGGTAAAAATACAAGTAATATAACCTAATATTAGTATAAAAATTATATAACAATTATAATTTATTTTATTATTATTTATAAGCAGTTTATTTTTCAGTGTTTAAAGGTGGTGTGCCCCCTTAAACAATTTAACATGATTGTAAATAAAAAATTTAATTGCTTCCTCCTAGAGGAAGCTTTGTTATAGTAANAAAATTTTTTTTTTTTTTTTTTTTTTTTTTTTTTTTTTGACATTTTAAGGTGTATCTGTCCCCTTAATATCTTTGAAACTATAGTTTCTTTGGGTCACAATTTCTACCAGGATAATTGATTTCATAAATAGCCCAAAGAAAAGGATCATGGTGATGATGATGATCATCATCATCATAATGCTAACCATATCTAAAATTTAAACTTGATTATTGCCTTTTTACTCCAGTTATCGAGTCACGTAGAAAAGCGACTTTTTCAGTTTTTGTAGTTTTTCTTAGGATCTGCCCAATGAAATGACTTAAAATTGGAGTGGTGAATAGTTTTAATAACTTTCAATAGTCACGTTTTTTTAGAAAGGTTCGACATTTAGTTTTTGAATTAAAGCGGTTTCAAAAAGTTGCGTTTTATGGTGTGTAATAAAAGAAGGATGAATTTTAAGCCATCTTGGCCAGATTTTGCAATCTATTTTGCAATCAATCTATTCACACAATCATTGTCATACATCGAGTTTCAAAAAGCTTTTCTGTATCTTTACTCACATTCAGAATTTTTTTAATGTTTTTCGTAGCACTCCATTATACATGTAAAAAATATCAAACAATAAATATACTTTGATAAAAAAAAGTCGGTAAAACGCTCGACTTGCAACCCAAAAGTCCCTAGTTTAAATTCCAGCTACACCAAAAATTTTTCTTCTCACTTTGCGGTAAATTAAGAACGAAAAATAATTTTGGAAATCAACATGAATTGTGTTAATGATGTTGTGAAGTAAATAATATCACCATAGCTAATCTACTAATGTAGGCATACTGTATTTTCAGCAGTCAAATACGGACAAGAGAAAGAAAAATTACTCTTTTAGCCGTAAATTTCCATTTATGAAAAACAAAGACGAGAAGTTCGACGATTGTTTCGAACAAGAACGTAAGTACTTTTTACTAAAATTATATATGCTAAATGAGATTGCGTGCGATGTGATTTTATGAATGTAATGAAGTTTTATATACTACTTGAGCATAATAGTAACATCGAAGGATTTTCGTTTTTATCGTACTGCATTAAATCGTTAGACCAATGAAGTTTTAAATTAAGAGGATACAAAAGCTTGTTAAAAACTTAATACCAGGGGTTGGTAATTTAAAATTGCAATTTTCCAAATAACGATATTTTTTTAAAGAAAAAAAACTTGATATATAGGCTGTGTAGTTTTTTCTTGTGCCGCATATACTAGTTTTTCTCATTCTAGCGCAGAAAATGTACATTACTCCAACGACGGTTGGAGACTTCAATTCTGAACAAACTCTCTTTATTAAAAAAATCCAGAATATTCAATTTCAAAAATGTTTCATGGAGGTGACGCCTGATTTACCAAAACTGGTCATTCCGTCCGTGTGCAGCCTCTGATGCACATGAGTATTGACCCTCTATTACAAATTGTACTTACTCGAACCAACTTTTTAAACTTAAACACACGATATTGTTATGATCGGGTTCGGGTAATAAAGATGTCAACACGTATTTATAGAAAAGCACACATAAACTCAGACTCTTTATTCGAACGTAAACACAACTGTTCTCATCAGCTGTCACGATCAGACTAAACATAAACAATAACATCCGCGACGTCGTTGATCTCGTTGCTAAGGGTCGCTATGCGCGATTCTGAGCGTTCGAATCGCGCAACGTTCGAGCTCGGTCATAACATTGCCCTCTCCTTTTCAGATTGTCGTCCCGACAATCATAACCATCCATCCTTCAAGCGGGTTGATCCTCTTACAATCCAATGATGACTTACAGGAACCGACATCAACATCCTCTACCTTGACCCATCCTAGGCATCAAGTTACCGAGCAATGCTTACAGATGCGAACCAATCATCACTTGCAGGACTAAGGCGGACCCGTCTCTTGAACAATCTCCTTTTCATTCCAATTATCCATCTTATTTGCTCAACATAGGGTTGGTCGAAAAATTCATCTTCAGACAAGAGGGGGGAAAATTGACATGCAGTGGAACCTCACCTCAAGTCCCTGCTCCGGTATTCACCTTCACGCTCACGGGAAAAACCACAGCTCAAAAGAACCGTGAGCAGAGCAGTCTTCATTATCGGGTGTCTCTCTCAGTGTAAGTCCCAAGACGATTGATGTTGACTATCTTGGGTTTGTGGCTTGGTGAACGACGAATACAATAAACGACGTCATTGATTTTTCTTACAACTTCCCAAGGTCCTTCCCAATTTGACTGAAGTTTTGGTGCTTTTCCTTTGGTTCTTCGAGGGTTAAAGAACAGAACTTTTTGGCCTTGGGAATAGTCAACGTTGAGAGCTCGTTTGTCGTACCAAGACTTCGTCTTTTCAGATTGTAAGTTTATCCGGTCTCGGGCCATTTTATGGATCTCGCTGAGTTTCCTCCAAAGCCTGTGTACGTAGTCCCCGTCTCCTTCAATCTCAACCTCCTCTGGTAGACACCCTCGAATCAAGTCCAAAGGAAGCCTCAGATCAAAACCAGTGTACATCTCAGCTGGAGTAGCTCCGGTCGTCGCATGTTTGGAGGACCTGTAAGCTAACAAAAATAGTGAAACCCAACGATCCCAGTCTTTCTGATTATCATGTATGTATTTTGTGAGATAGTGTAGAAGTGAACCAACGAGCCAATTGTCCATCCAATTCCTTAAACGACAATAACCAAGTTAAAGAAGAATGGTCAGTCCGAATGACAAAAGGTTTACCAATAAGGTAATGATGAAAATTTTTTAACGAGTCAATAATAGCAAGAAGTTCACGTCGAGTGACGCAATAATTTCTCTCTGGTTTTGAAAGAACCCTACTATAAAAACCAATCACACGTTCAATCCCATCTTGCTTCTGAGAAAGAACCGACCCAATTCTATGATCAGAAGCGTCAGTATCTAAAATAAATTCAGATGAAAGAGAAGGAAATGCTAAGATTGGAGGTGTTGTAAGAACCTCTTTTAATTTTGAAAAAACTTTTTGACAATCCTCTGACCATATGAATTTAGTCGATTTTTCAGTTAACTTATATAAAGGTTTCGCTATGTCAGCAAATCCTTTAATAAGTCGTCTATAGTAACCACAGAAATTCACGAAACTCAAAACAGCCTTCTTGTTATGTGGAATTGGCCAATTTACAACAGATTCAATCTTCTTTGGATCAGCCGTCTTCCCTTCTCCTGAAACGATGTATCCAAGATATTCAACTTGTCTGCTGAAGAAAACACATTTCTTCTTATTAAGACGTAATCCAGCTTCTTGAAAACGAACAAACACTTTCTTCAGGTTAATTATTACTTCATCAAATGACTTTCCCAATACCATGACATCATCCAAATAAACTAAACAGAAATCTGAAAGATAATCTCTGAGTAATTTTTCCATTAAACGTTGAAAAGTTGCAGGTGCATTGCATAAACCAAATGGCATAACTGTAAATTGCCAAAGCCCTTTTCCAAATAAGAAAGCCGTGATTTTGCTATCTTCTTCTCTAATCTTGATTTGCCAATATCCACTTTTTAAGTCCAGAGTACAAAATCATGAATAACCTGCAAGTTTATCAAGAGTATCTGTTTTCTTATTGTTGCCAAAAAGGTTTAAGAATTGAGCAAATGGATGTAGAAACCGCATTTTTAAATGGCAAAATAAATTCAGAGGTTTATGTATATCAAGCAAAGGGTTACGAAGATGGAAGAAAAAAGGTATACAAATTGTCAAAAGCGTTATATGGATTGAGAGAAAGTCCTAGAGACTGGTATGAATGTTTTGATGAGTGCATTATAAAATTAGGATTTAAGAGAATTAATGCAGATCTCTGTTTATACAAAAAAGGAAAAGGAAACGATGAAATTTATATTTTGATTTACGTAGATGATTTGTTAATTTGTAGTAAAAGCAAAGAAAAGATAAAAAGAATTAAGTATCTCTTATCAGATAAATTTANAAACATATCCTAAACAGATGTAGAAAGCTGAGCCGGGGAAAGTAAATCCGTTTCCCGATTTATAGTTTTATGAGTGGCCCGGGTTTGCAATACGACGCGCTGCGACGCGTCGCTCGTCTCCGACCTTATGGAGAGTTTGGCCATCTGGAGCCCGCATGCAGTTATAAAAACGGGACCATTGTTTTAGGCTTAAGCAGCAGACGAAGCAGCAGAATGCATTCCCTTGCATTACCGATAGCTTGCCGGTCACTCTAGCCCTCAGCAGCCATCAGTCTCTGGCAGCTCCTTGTAGCAATCGGACGTGCCTATTTCTCTGTGCTCTCAGAATAAAGTCAGATATCAAAGTAGACTATTCTGAGTTTTGTTTGAATTTAATAACCCATTTCCAATAAAATGAAAGATTTAGGAAAAATTAAAGAGTATCTTGGAATAAATATTGAATATGACTGCAACAATCGTGAAATGAAACTAAGTCAAACAAAGTACATTGAGTCACTAGCTGATAAATATAAAATAATAGATAGTAGATTGTACAGTACTCCTATAGAGACTAATCTAAAACTCGAAAAGGCTGAAAATTGCGAGTCAAACATAAAGTACAAAAACTTGATAGGTGCTTTATTATACATAAGTTCGAATACGAGACCGGTTATTAGCTTTAGTGTAAATTACCTTAGTAGATTTCAGAATAGCTACAATGAAACCCACTGGAAGTATGCTTTACGAGTATTAAAATATTTGTATTTAACGAAAGATATGATCTTACATTATAAAAGGTATGAAAATTGTAGTATTATAGAATGTTATGTTGATGCCGACTGGACTGGAGATATCATAGATCGAAAATCCACGACAGGGTATGTAATACAAATGTTTGGCAATATAATTGACTGGAAATCTAGGAAACAGAAATGTATCGCTAAAGCGTCGACGTACGCAGAGTATGTTGCTCTATCCGAAGTTGTAACCGAAATAGAATATATTCGAGAATTAGTAAAAATATTCGATATAAATATTGAAAAACCGATAAAGATCTACGAAGACAATTCGGGTGCGATAAATATTGCGAATAAAGGCAACATGACAAAAAATTCTAAGAACATTGAAATACATTATCATACTGTTCATGAAAATGTAAGAGAAAAATTGATCGAAGTTTGTAAAGTCGATTCGAATAAAAATGTCGTGGACATATTTACTAAAGCACTATGTAAAGAAAAGTTTGTAAAATTTAGAGAATTGTTAAATGTAAAATCATAATGTACAGTACAAATGTAAGGAGGCGTGTTAGAATATGCATAGTACATTTGTCTGTACACTATATCATAGCATCTGTAGATAGGATGCGCAGAAGCGCTGTGCGCAACTACCCGACAGTGAGTCTCGTCTCGTTGCGCACCGTAGGTACTATATATAGTCAATGTTCGACTACGACTGAGTTCACTCGTTGCTGTACGCTCTTGGAGAGCTCAAGCATGCTCGGCATGCTCTGTATATATCAACAAACTCTATCATTATTATAACTAATCCTCTCCGTACCAACCTCATTTCAACAGTTTCTTGTAGAAGTTAATTTGGCTAATTTTTTGAAGTTAAATGTCTGTTTTCTCGAGCATGTAGGCCATGCTTGACTTGTGTCGATTCCCCCTCTGATGCTGCTGAGTTGCGCTCTTTTACTGGTATGCGTGCGAGTCGTGGTATGGCTCTCTCCTTTCCTTGCTTCTTTTCGCTGCTTTGCTGTATGTGCATCTTGTTATTGTTGAGTTTTACTTTTATACGTATTCAAACGTATTCGACAACGAATCCATAGTTAATTTGCATTAGTGAGACTTTATTTTCCGAGCTTTATTGTTCCTGATGAATTTGTTTATTGAATATTGAATTTCATCATGACTTTTGTTGATGCTCTTAGTTTCGTTATCATTCTTGACTTCTGATTTCTTGTGATATTTTGATTTTGTTTTATGTGTGGTGAACTTTATGTATTGCGACGGGGTAATCGTCGAACACATTAGTAAAATACCCTTGCACTTGTCTTCACTTGAACCGTAATAAGTAACAAGGGTAGTTACTTATTTCCGTGGTGTTTATAGGAGTATGAACCCTGAGAGGCGAAAAAAGAGAGAGAGCGAGAGAAAAAGAGAGCGAGGGAGAGAGAGAGAGAGAGAGAGAGAGAGAGGGGGGGGGAAAGAGAAGAGAGAGAGAGAGGGGAGAAAGAGAGCGAGGGAGAGAGAGAGAGAGAGAGAGAGAAGAGAGAGAGGGGAGAGAGAGAGAGAGAGCGAAAGAGAGAGAGAGAGCGCGAGAGAGAGAGAGAGAGAGAGAGAGAGAGAGAGAGAGAGAGAGAGAGAGAGAAAGAGAGAGAGAGAGAGAGAGAAGTAGCAGGTGTGCTGTGAGCCGGTGTAGTAGCCCTGCTAATAATTGGATATGAGAACATATTAAAATATTAAAATAAGGTACAAATGCCGATTAAAATAGATTAAATTCATAGATTTTAATCAGCATTTGTGCTCTATTTGAATATTTTAATCCGTTCTAATCTCCAATTGTTAGCAGGGAGTGTGCTACTCAAAAATTACTCGCGTTTGTTACGCAAGAGTGTAATAAATTATTGTGAAGTATGAAAATGCTGAGTGTGCTAGTATGAGTCATAAACTTTTTTTAAAATTTTTTTCTAATTTTAAATTTGTTTATTGATCAATTTTTGTTTCACAATGAGTGTACATATTCTGAATAAAACGAACAAGGAAACTTCAGAAGCATTGGGTTATTACTGTATTGAATGACCCTAGGTAGGGTTCGCGAATACTAACAGATTTTGTAGATGTACGTTATTTTTTTTTTTTTTTTTTAAGTCAATGGTATTGTATACACTCATTACTAAGTAATATAAATGAAGCTGAGTGGCTGAGTATGAGGCTACATGGGAAAAAGTTCTTACTTTCAGTAAAATACAATAAAAAACCGTCACCATCGATGAGTCGAAAACTTCTGTTCAATAATGTGTGACTAGAGCCTATGGTACGTGAGTCGCATCTGCGCATGCGTTAGTACCGACACGAGTTCTCACGTTCTTGTTTCGCGTTTCTGTTCTACTGTCTCTACTGGTTAATGTTTTCGGGCTTGATTTTACTTTTATACGTTTTCGTGCTTTTGTCATTCTGTACTACTACGTTTTCATTCTATTTTATTATTATCATTGTACGCGAGTCTACTATTATCATTGTTTATCTTAAATGATTGTACTTGTCAATGTTCAAATTTAATTATGTTTTTATTTTTACTTCCCATTACGTTGTCGTTTCTTGCTTTTATATATTTAATCAGTTATTGAATGTCTTATATACTATCGGTTCCCTATTCGGGGTCTGTTTAACGATGACGTGGTAGCATTCCGATAGCAAGTATAGTGTTACTTTGTGTCCCCAAGAGCGTCCCGTGACCTATATATTTTTATTTTGCTGAATCTTACTATACGCTGCATTCTAATGGAAAGGCTGTCAACTAACTTATTTTATAATAATAAGCCTTACTGTTTTCTGTGTTTTTAATATATCAAAATGCGTGAATTTGAAAGCGAGCCTTTTACACTAGCTTTATGAAAATCTATATAGATTTGAGGCACATTCGAACCTGTATACAAAATTTCAGAATTATCTTGGCGTTATTTCTCTTTACCATAGAACCTCAACTAGAATATTATAGTTTGATAGAAAATAAAAATCTTGGAATAAAGTTTACATTCTCATCAATATAGCACTATAGCTTGACTTAATATCGTATCACCAAGAGATACTAAATTTTTTTTTTAATTAACACTAAGCCGAGCAAGAGTTCCAACTTTATTTGGAAGTTTAAAACTTCATTAAGATATAGCGTATCAAACTCGTAAAGAGAAGGCTTGTCACATTTGAATTACAAAAATTTTATGGATTTATTTTAGCAGAAAAAATTTATACTCAAATTCTATTCAAAAATTAAGAAAACCATCACAAAAATTATCGATGATAATGCAACATCTAGAAATAATATTTTGATAGTAATTCTTTTATCCGGAGAGTTAGAGAAATGCTTGATGTACTATGGCAGCAGTCATGCGAGGCTCCCCGTCTATGGAACTCTCCTGGCGTGAGATAACGCTAGACATACCCACTAAATCTCTACCACTCATTGAGCTGCGAAAATCCCTCCGGAACTGCCTTTGCTTTCATTTAGAGGTGGCCTGTCCTATGCTATTCTGACAGACAACTAGTCTTCTAGACAGTTTTTCGCTCAACGTACCATCTCCATATATATCGTTATCTCGTCCCATTGCTGCTCGCTGTCAAGCATTGTTTCGATTATTCGATTACTACTTGGGCGCGATCACCTCTAGCGTCAGCTCTAGTACTCTACGTCTTTTAGCTCAGTGAGGGTAGTCTTACGTAATCCCGTTCAGCACCGCAGTATTTACACCCCAGTGTTTCTACTCTGTTAATCACAAACTGGTAGCTCCTAAAATATCCGTGACCAGAGAGAAGCTGGGTAAGATAGAAATTAATCTCCTGCCACTTTCTGTCGACCCACGGTCCTACATCTTCGATAATGGTCCAAGTCCACCTTCCCTCTGGGTTTTCCGTTCATCTAGTTTGTCATTCGCATATGGTTGTATCTCTATCTTCCGCAGCGATTTAGATACTATCTAATATTATGCGAGCCTCGTAGATCTGCTTGCGTGTAATTGCAAGAATATTCACGAGGACTACCTTGAAGATTATCATCGATGCCTCGGCTGCAACTGTCCAGTAGGGACATGCTTAAAGAACCCCCTACGTTGTACCGTCATTATATTCTTCCAATAATTATTCATACTCATAGCATCGGCCCACAGCTCTGCGCCATATGACAGGATAGAATTAGTGGTCGCTATGAATAACCGCCTGTCTGTTGGTCTTGGTCCATTCACTTTTTTATCGGGACAATTCTGAGTCTAGAGTTATCCCTAGATACTTTGCCAATGGTTCCGTCGTTATAGCCTTGCTGTCTACCTTCATCAGTATAATGGTATATATCCGCTTTCCTGCCAAATGAAGACATACAAAAATACAACAATTCTCTCTTGCAAGTGTTGTGCAAAAGAAGTGAAAGCCGAAAGAAAATGCACTAAAGAATGTCAGACGATAACAACACTGAAGCAAAAAGATCACTGAACGTACAATGCCCGATAGTTGATCAAGCAACAACTCGGAAAAATCAGCATTGTCGTAGAGCTGAAATAATGGCAGCAAACACAAATGAGACTGAGAAGAATGCGCGAAACAACTGCCAAGAGAAACGTCGGGGACGAGCATGCGGAAGCCAAAAGCGGTTATCGGTAAACACAGTTGAGCCGGGAAACAATCTAATGATGTCTGATGAAGAGGAAGATGAGACAGCAGCAGGAATACGTCCGTCAAACTTAAATATCTCTCCAGGTCATGCGCAGTTACCACCAACCAATGAATTTATACTCGATTATATGAGATGGTAATTCGAGATACTACGCCGTGAAATGAACAATTATGACGCAGATAACCGTCGAATGATAGCCTAAATGCCTAATGATATTGTCCAATACGGAATAGGTATAAGGCAAGATATTGGTGCACCAAACGACCTGGAAGACGAGCAAATATGAAATAAACAACAACGAGGATATCGCCAAGAACAGAACAAAAACTGAAAAACAACCTTACTTATTCGAGAGACGTCCCGAGTCAATTCACTCAAGTTCTATGGCGACGCAGTCAAAATAATCCACCGATACTAATGCAAACTTTCAAAGAAAACGCTAAGAAGGACTAAACAAACAAGAAAAAATATTAGCGTTTTCACAGATAATGAAAGGAGAGGTTTCTGAATCGACACGATCGAGGCAAACAGCCATCAGGAAAATCGCCAAGAATATCTCAACAAATTTTTAAATGCCAAAATCCAAAAAAAAAGTTGTTGACTACATCTTGGATGGTCAGTTCTGTCACGTCCTGAAAATTTCGCAAGTTTTTTAAAATTTTTTATACATGAATAATGCGTACCTGACGCTCGTCAAAAAAAGAGATATGGGTCTTAAGGTCCCAGGGTTTTAATAAATAAATAAATCTAAAATCTCAATCCACGGTCAACGCGGAGGAAAGCGTGGTGCACCGGGCGCACCACGCCTCCAGACCCAAGACGACTAACTCCTATTCCCGGGCTCACTGCTAACGAGTCTTCGGCCCGGCTTTGCCTGTGATACCCGTTCGCGTTCCTCTCACTAACACGGGCGCGAGAACCACTGTAACTTTTGTGTAAAGAAACTTTGAACAACTCACAATATACTTTTTTATACTTAATCTAAACGTGTTATTATTGAGTCTCTTCCAAGATTCAAGCCCGTTGTAAGGATCCACCCCTCAAATATTTATATTTATATTTATATCTATATTTTAACACCTATGCGCTACCTTCACCTATAACTACAACTTGTTTCTACTCTTGCTTTGTCTACATTACTATCTTGTATATCTGTAATCTTTACTATTCCTATTTGTATTTTCCTAAATACCATATGGGTCTTATGGTCCCAGGGTTTTAATAAATAAATAAATCTACAATCTAAATCCACGGTCAACGCGGAGAAAAGCGTAGTGCACCGCGCATTTGTTATGGGAAATTGGCGGGCCAACGCACAGGTGATAGCGTTGCACTTCGCGGCTAACGTCCGCGAGCTATTGCTCGACCTTTCATCAAGGGAACGGCCAGACACTAAAGAAAACCATTTCGTGGTAACATGCGGTATCTTCACGGCTCAAGGCTTCGCAAGTTGTAGCCCTATTACAACTGGCGCCCAACTGCGTACACCGGTTACGGAAAATCGGGAATCTCCAGTCAAAATCAACGCCGTAAAATTACTGACTAAAACGCTAATTTTAGATCACGGCCTAGCAACAGCGCGCAAACAAAAGCAGTGGGCGCAAGCGAGCGGTGCGGACGTAAACAAAGCGTGTTTATGCCGCGCGAACTGTCGTCGAGCAGCAAGAAGCTCGATGGCAGTGCATGTCGGAGCGGAGAGCGGCCTAATGCTGAGTTTTCGTGAGCCGAGTTCGTGAGTCGAGTTCGTGAGCCGAGTTCGTGAATTTTCGTGAGTGACAGGCTCGCGGACATATAGTATAGCAGAAGGCCTGCGACATACAGCACACACATGAGCAAGCCACCGAGTCGCACCACTCCAGAGTTGGGCCAAAGTAGAAGTAGTCTACGGCTCATACTGCAAACTCCACACTCGGCCTAAAAAAGCCCACTTTACGCCCTTGGCACATAATATACTATTTCACGAAAAGACGGACAACAAAATCATTTATATAACAAACCACTAACCCCTGAATTGGTGCTATTATAGTTTCAGACTCAGGTTTACCAGAAAATTTTGATCTTTGCGTATATCCTAAAGAATTACCAGAAAATCATTCACAAGATACATATTTAAATAAATTATCGCAATTTGTTGATCCGATGGTTTTCCCATTACTGTTTCCACTAGGTGATTTAGGATGGAGTACTAATTATTTTCAAAATTATCAACCAAAGGAGAAAAAAAGGGCACTCTTTTGCAATATTAATCATACAGACTTGCATATCGACCGAATCAAACAAATTTTAGTCCTTTATTGTATGCGGGAAGATTAACTCAACAATTTTTTATACATTCTTACGTGATGATAGAAAATAATCGCTTGAATTATTTGAGAAGTAATCAAAAAACATTAAGGATAGAATGTTATCAAGGCTTATTAGATGCAGTAGTTAATAGTGCTTCAAATATTTCTAATAATTTTGAAACAAAAGAAAAAATCGGGAATCTTTTTATACTACCATTAACATATATTGGAAGTCCTAAATATATGCAACAACATTATCAAGATGCAACGGCTATTTTAAGAAAATGTGGTAGACCAGATTTATTCATAACTGTAACATGTAATCCGAAATAGAAAGAATTAAAATTAATTTTAAAACGATTTCCAAAAAATACAACTCCAAATGATATACCTCACATCACCGTTAGATTATTTTACACAAAATTACAATCAATATTGAATGATATAATACATGAAAAATATTTTTGGTAAAGTATTAGCTTATGTATATACAATTGAGTTTCAAAAACAAGGTTTACCACATGCACACATTTTAGTAATGTTGTAATATATGAATTTATACAGTCGTAATCATTGAACGAGTCAAGCTCTAGCGAAAGCGAGCATAGTGCGCATGTCTCGCGTATATACTCTAAGAGCACACTATACTGTATACTATACTTCGTGGAGTCAGACTATGCTGTACTGTGCTCCACACTCTCTCTTGCCTGTAAGACTCCGTGCTGAGCGGACGCACTGCCGACTAGGCTCTCAAGCCTTTCAATATATAATATATTATTTAAACCTCACTGCCTTGTTTATTGATCCACACAATCCAATATGGTAGCAGATCGTTGGCTAAGTATTGTATTTTATCCCGCATATGTACTCATATGAGTCATATGAGAGATATTTAGTGAAATACAAGCGAGGTTAGAAGAAGAGCCACGTGGAAAAGGAATCAACGATTATTATTAACAAAGTATTTTTGGAGAAACGTACGTACGCGTGAAACATTGAAATTCGATTTTTTTTGTATCGAAACGTCTGTCGAAAAAATAAAATATTCAAGTGAAGATTAACCAGACAAATAAGGGTTAAAGAAGAAAAATATAGGCTCAGCATAAAAGATAAAGTAGTCAAGTATTAAACAAAAGGAAGATATTTTTTAAATAATCAAGATTTAAGTGCGATGCAAGCGGATTAAAGTCGGCAAGTGAAACACGTGGTAAAGTGCTATATCAGAGCACGTGGCAAAATTAGAGGTTAAGCACATGTTCTCGTGGCTTAAACAAAGAGGAAATAAGAAATCCGATTAGAATAATATTTTTGAAGTAACTCAAGAAAATATTTTTTTTTGATAAATCAAGTATACGATAAAATAAAAGTTAAAGAAGAAGAAATGGCTAAACAAGCTAAAATTGAGGATATTTTGATACCAGTGTTTGATGGAGAAAATTATACAAGCTGGAAAATAAGATTAATGATCCTGCTGGAATATAAAAATTGCAAGGATCCAGCAACTCGAGAAATGACGGAAGCTGAAAAAAAGGACGAAGCCAAATGGAAGAAGATTGATTTAAAAGCTCGTACCATGATAATTAGTGCTATCTCCGACAAATAGAGTACGTTGGCGAATGTGAAACAGCCTTCGAGATGATTAAGAAATTTGACAAAATGTACTTGTCTCAGTCTACAGCCTTACAAATTATATGCAGAGGAAAAATCGAAGGAATAAAATTAAATAACTATAATACAGTGGAAGAGTTTTTCGTAGAATTCGAAAAAGAGATAAACGAATTTAAATCGGCTGGTGGAAAACTAGAAGAAGTCGAGAAATTAAGATATCTAATCAGAGCCTTACCACCAAGCTACAGTTACATCGGAGATTTTATAGATGTTATACCAGAGGATTAACGAACAGTCGACTACGTCAAGTCGAATATTAAAGAGAAAAATATGACTCAACCAGAGTCTACAAATAAAGCCAACGTCAGTACCTTTGTGGTACAAACTAAAGGAAAATGTTATACCTGTGGAGAACGAGGTCACCACAGTAAACAATGCACGAGATCACAGCAGCAGAGTAACTGAGGACGAGGTGCTCATTCCAGTCAAGGTCAACGAGGTCACCAAAGAGGCTACAACAGAGGGTACAACAGAGGGTACAACAGAGGCTTCAACCGAGGCATCTATCGAGGAAATCAACAAGGCAGAAGTCAAGGATAACCCAGAGCTGAATCTTCAGGCGAACAAGAGGGTGACTACTCATCCGAAGCATGGCTGACACAGATCTGCAATCCAAAGATAAATCAGGTAACTGCGTTAGAAAATAGTAGCGTAAATTGTGGTCAAATTAATTGGATTCTAGATAGTGGCTGTACAGACCACATTGTAAACAACGATGAATTCTTTGATAAATTCATTTGTTTAAAAGAACCTGTTGAGGTAAAATTACCTGATGGTAAAAATTTGAAAGCTACTAAAATTGGAACTGTAAAATTACTCTTCAAAAATTATTACAACAAAAAACAAGTAGAAGTAAAAAATGTTTATTATGTTCAAGGCATTAGACAAAATATATTGAGTTTATCTAAAGTAACTGAAAATTGCTCAGTAGTAGCTAAAAATGACAATGCAAAAATATATAATAAATCTAGAGAATTAATAGCAGTTGCATATAAAAAAGATAACTTATATTTTATGAAAAGTTTTGTAACACGAAAAGATAGCAAACAAATGTATGTAAATTCAATTAAACTAACTGATAAAGAGAAATGGCATAGGGCACTTGGTCATGTAAATTTTCAATACTTAAGGTGACTTTCTGGTCAAATTTAGCAATTTTTAATAATTTAATATGTTAACACATAATAGTTGATCATCTATTTTTCATAAACTAAAAACATTATTTACTGATTATATATGTATAAGAGAACACTATTTTAACCATAAAAAATGGTTTTGAGATATATAGATGCTCTGCGATGAACTAATTCATCGAAGACCACTATTTGGACCAAAAACCATCCATGCGCATACTCAAGTTTTGGATTTTTATGATATTTTCAGAATATATTCTTAAAAACATTTTGAAAAAATGTTAAAAAAACAGACTGCTTTCTTACATTTTTAATTAATTTATCATTAATCATTTGAAAAATTATATAGAAGACTTTTTTTATAAAATAATGATTACATTGTTATAAAACAAGTCGTGTTTACTTTTTCAAATGAATTATGATAAATTAATTAAAAATGTAAGAAATTTTAAGAATATATCCTGAAAATATCATAAAAATCCAAACATTGAGTATGCGCATGGATGATTTTTGGTCCAAATAGGGGTCTTCGATGAATTAGTTCATCGCAGAGCACCTATATATCTGAAAACCATTTTCTATGAATAAAATACTGTTCTCTTATACATATATAATCAGTAAATAATGTTTTTAGTTTATAAAAAATAAATTATCAAACATTATGTGTTAAAATATTAAATTATTAAATTTGACCAGAGAGCCACCTTAAATAAATTAGTAAAAAATAAATTAGTACAAGGCCTACCAGAGAAAATCGAAAGTACCGAAATGAAATGTGCAAATTGTATAGAAAGTAAAATGGCTAATGTACCGTTTGAAAATAATAGAACGAAAACTACTGAAATTTTAGAATTAATTCACACTGATTTAAATGGTCCACATAACACAATCGGTTATGGTGGAGAAAAATATTTATTAACTATTGTTGATGATTACAGTAAGTGTACTAGGATCTTTTGCATTAAAAACAAATCAGAAACTGCCAGTTGTCTGAAAGAATTGTAAATTTAGTAGAGAATAAATTCAATAAGAAAGTGAAAAAGTTGCAATGTGATAACGGTAAAGAATATTTAAACCGAGAGATTTATGATTTTGTAAAGTCTAAGGGAATAGAATTAGTAACATGTCCACCGTACGTCCATGAACTAAATGGAGTAGCGGAAAGATATAATAGATCAGCTATGGACGTAGGTAGATGCTTAATGCGTGAAGAGAAAATTCACATACGTTATTGGCCCAAAATAATGAAAACTGTTGCTTATTTAAAGAATCGTACAATTGCAAATACAGCGGAAAACAAAACTTCTTATGAAATATTTTTTGGAATAAAACCTAATGTAGAAAACTTGAAAATTTATGGAAGTCGAGTCTTTGTAAGAGTTCCAGAAGCGTTGAGAAAAAGCAAATGGGATGATAAAGCCCAATTAGGTGTATTAGTAGGTTATGTAGAAAATGGCTATAAAGTTCTAGTCAACGGTAGAGTTATTCATGCTAGACATGTACAAGTAGTTAAAGAAAATACCAAAATTATCTGTTTAGAAAAACTTGATGATGAAAAGGATAGAGATTTGGAAAATAGCGAATCTGAAAACATAGAAAATGTAATACTGAAAAAGAAATCCGAAACAAATGATACTGATGCAGATCAAAACGAACTAAATCTTTTTACTCATACTTCGACTTGGGTAATTAAATAAATTTCGAAAATCGTATAAATAATTATGAAAGTAGAGATAACGGATTAAATTTTGATGTTGCTAAAAATGATAATTCAAGCTTACAAGTCCAAAGAAAATCAAATAGAAAGAAAAGTCCTGTAAATAGATATGGAAATCCTGTAACGCATTTTATTTATGTAAATCACATTGATGCAAACGTACCGAATACACTTGAGGAGGCGTTAAATTCAAATCAATATAAACAATGGAAAATTGCGATGGACTCCGAAATAAATAGTCTAAAGAAAAACAATACTTGGCAAATTGTTGAAAGGCCAAAAGGTAAAGGAGTTATTGATGTCAAATGGGTATACAAAAAGAAAAGCAATAATGCTTATAAAGCTAGATTAGTTGCTAGAGGTTTCCAACAAAGAGAATACATTGACAATGTTTATTCACCTGCAGGTAAAATGCAAACTTTAAAATTTTTATTGTCATACAGCTGTAAAAATAGTTTATACATTTAATGAACCGAAAGGATATGAAACTGGAGACAATAAAGTTTGTAAATTGCAAGGCACTCTATGGACTCAGAGAAAGCCCTAGAGCCTGGTACAATTGCTTTAATAAATACATGGAAAGTTTAAACTTCGTTAGAAGTAACTATGATAATTGTCTGTACATAAACAATACAAGCAAAGATACAATATATATATATATATATATATATATATATATTAGTATTTGTAGATGATCTCCTTATTTGTTGTAAAGATAAATATATAATAAACGAAGTAAAAGCTAGCCTAATGGAAAGATTTGCAATGAAGGATATGGGCAAAATTAGTCAATATATAGGCATTGATATAGATTATAGTAATGATAGACACAAAATGACCTTAAGTCAAACCAAATATATTGAATCTTCGGCTGCTAAATATAATCTAGAAAATGCCAAACTATATGATACTCCAATGGAGACAAATTTAAAATTAGATCAAGCTAGTCAAATAGACGAACGAATAAAATACAGAAACTTGATAGGAGAACTATTATATATAAGCTCAGGCACAAGGCCAGATATATCGTACAGCGTAAATTATTAAAGTCGTTATCAAAGTTGCTACGATCAAACTCACTATAAGTATGCGATGCGAGTCTTGAAATATTTGTATAAAACTAAAGACTTGAAACTAACATATTGTGATAATGTAAATAGCGAAATACTAGATTGTATGGTAGATTCCGATTTCGCAGGCGATAATATAGATAGAAAATCCACAAGTGGATACGTAATTAGATTATATGGTAATGTAATTTTTTGGAAAACCCACAAACAAGGTGCGATAACAAAATGCTCAACCTTTGCAGAATATGTAGCTTTATCAGAGGCAGTCTCCGAAATATTGTTTATAAGAAATTTATTGAGCGAATCATTTGATGTAAATTTAAATGAACCAACAACTATTTACGAAGACAATTCAGGAGTAATTGCAATCGCGAAATTCGGAAACTTTACTCCAAATTCAAAGCACATTGAAGTGCAATATCATTATATAAATGAAAGCTACGAAAAAGGTGAAATAGGTATTGTAAAAGTTGACTCAAAATGCAATTTAGCAGACATCTTCACAAAGAGTCTGGACAAGACAAAGTTTCTAAACAATAGAAAAGGTTTAAGATTAATCTAAAATGTCCATACAACGTACAAGTTCAGTTGTAAAACCCAAGTATACTTGAAATGCTTTTAATTCAATAAATGTAAAATGCGATCACAAATTGTATGCGAAATTGAAAACTCAATTGTATTGAATTATAATGTAAAAAATATCACGACTGTAAAAATTCAGGAGGCGTGTAGTAATATATGAATTTATACAGTCGTAATCATTGAACGAGTCAAGCTCTAGCGAAAGCGAGCATAGTGCGCATGTCTCGCGTATATACTCTAAGAGCACACTATACTGTATACTATACTTCGTGGAGTCAGACTATGCTGTACAGTACTCCACACTCTCTCTTGCCTGTAAGACTCCGTGCTGAGCGGACGCACTGCCGACTAGGCTCTCAAGCCTTTCAATATATAATATATTATTTAAACCTCACTTCCTTGTTTATTGATCCACACAATCCAACAAATAACATTACATCCTGATAACAAAATAATCACATCTGAACATATTGGTATATCTTCTGAAATAATTTCAAATAATGACAAACTTAAGAAATTAATTATTAAACATATGCTGCACGGACCTCATAATAATAAAAGTCTATGTTTGAATAATAAAAAAAAAAATGCAAAAAAAAATTTCCGAAACCTTTTGCTGATATAACTACAATATAAAAAAATGGTTATCCACAATACAAAAGCATAAATTGTAACGGTTCGACTTTCCCGGTGTGTTGAGTAGTCGGCCGGACGCCAGGATTTGGTTAGGGGAAAGGTTAATTGAAGAGACTTGTTTATGCAATTAATAATAATAAAGATATATTCTAATAATTATGTTAACAAGGTGATAATTCAAATATGAGTCGCCATCTGTAACAGAAATCGAAATCGCGGTGGTTTAGAATATTTCGCCTTCACAATCAGTTTAGCTTAATCTACAGCGGTTTACGGTACATTAACACGCCGTTATTACCGGAGTTACGTGGTTTCGGTGCGGTTATCGGCTTTACCGACGCGGTATCGGAGTTTCGGACGGTGAAACGGGTTCGGATTAACGACGGGTTTTCGGAGGTTAGGTTTCCCTCGAGTCCATGGAGTCGTGAGCGCACGGCTCAATTTGATACTTCGAAAAGCTCCCCCGCAACACCCCCCTCCCCCCCGCATCGCCCCAGCGATTCTTTATTTGCTAAAGATATTAAATTTGTATTGATCTATTTTTATAAATTCTATATTTTATTCCCACACACACAGGATACGTTGATTAGAATATACACGCGTCAAATCAGACTTTTTTTTATATTTGCATTGTGTATAAAATTTTTTGTCACTGTTGCCTTCACTAACCCGAGAAAGATCATATGATGAATTATTTAACCATTAGTACAAAGGCGACTCGGTCGCGAG
>CM053172.1:20583726-20602175 GCA_012977825.3 Pteromalus puparum | reverse complement strand
AAATCAAAATGTTCACCTTTGCAGAAAATATTGTGCTTTATCAGACGCAGTCTCTCGTAAATATTGTTTTTATAGAAATTTATTGAGGCGATTCTATTTGAGTGTAAATTTAAATGACACACAACTATTTTACGAAGACAATTTCAGGGATAGTAATTGTCATCGACGAATTCCGGACTTTACTCCAAATTCAAAGAATTGGTGCAATATCATTATTAATAATGAAAGCTTAACGAAAAAGGTAATCAGGTATTGTAAAAGTTGACTCACAATGCAATTTAGCAGACATCTTCCCAAAGGGAGTCTGGACAGACAAAGTTCTAAACACTGGAAAAGGTTTTAGATTAATCTAAAATGTCCATACAACGTACAAGATTCATGTTCGTAATACCCAAGTATACTGAAATGCTTTTTTATTCATAATGTAAAATGCGATCACAAATTAGTATGCGAAATTTGAATAACTCAATTGTTATTGAATATAATGTCAAAATATCACGGACTGTAAAATTAATCAAGATGTGGGTGTTTTAGATTAAATATATGATAATTTATTCAGTAGCGTATTATGTTTGAGACGAGTCAAGCTCTAGCGGAAAGCGAGCATAGTGCGGCATGTCTTCGCGTATTTCTCTAAGAGCACACTATACTGTATACTATACTTCCGTGGCAGGTCACGACTATGCTTGTGTCCAGTACCTCCACACCTCTTTCTTGCCCGTGTAAGACTCGCGTGCCTTGGCGGACGCCACTGCCGACTAGGCTCTCAAGCTTTCAATATGATATTATTTTTAAACCTCATTCTTCTTTGTTTTTGATTCCACAGCTTTCATGCTAACTGTTTACCATCCTGTTAACAAAATTAATCACATGAACTATATGGTTATATCTTCTTGAGAATAATTTCAATAATGACAAACTTAAGAAATAATTATGTAAATATGCTGCACGGGACCTTCATAATAATAAAAGGCTATTAGTACTTGACATTAATTAAAAAAAAAAATGCAAAAAAAAATTTCTCGAATACCTTTTGATGATATACACTACTAATTATAAAAAATGGGAGTGGTTATGCCAGGGCAGTTACAAAGGGTAGCAACTGAAGGGTCGGTAACGGTCGTGTTACGATTTCCGGTTAGTGGGTAGCTAGTCTGTCCGGCCCGGCAAACGTCTGAGTTGGTTAGGTGGGAAGCGGTATTAATTAAGAGGATACTTGTTTATGACCAATTCCTCTGACATAAAAAGGATAGTGGATTCTAAGTAATGATTATTGTTAAATTCAAGTGGTGATTTCAATTTATGCGTCGCGAGATCTGTAACAGATATTCGTAATGTAGTCGTCGCGGGAGGTTCGGTGGTTTAGATATTATCGCCGCTGCACAATCAGTGTTAGCTTATCTTATGCTTAGGCGGATTGTTTATTCGGTCCTTACTTCCCGTCATCCGTTGTATTACCGGGAGTTGACTGTGGTGTCGGTGGGTGTTTGCGGGGTTTATCGGTGCATTTATCGGCGTGCTGTGAGTATCGGTGTTTCGGTGCGGGTGAAGGCGGTGTTTCGGGTATACGGCGGTTTTCCGTGTAGGTTGGTTTCCCTCGAGCCATGGAGTCGTGAGCGCACGGCTCTACGGATCGAGGTCGCTCGGCTCGTTCTTCCTCTGGTCCTGTGTGCTGCACAGGACAGGCGAATCCCGAGCGGTCGGCGGTGACTTCGGTTTGTCAGGCAGGAGTTGGCCGGTGCTTCACCAGGACCTTGTGCGCACGACCTGCGGGATCGTCGGCGGGGCTTTAGGTATTTTTCAGCCCCGTGGTGCTCACCGATCGGCCGGAGAAACAACCAGGTCCTTAGGACGGCATGTTCAGGAGCAGGTGTGGCAACGTCGGGTATCGGCTACGTTGTGCCTCACGTAACGAGACTCGGCGCTGTTCGGCTACTCACCTGGTTGTCTCGTGTGCGCACGGACGGAACTTGGGTTTGGGTTTAGCCAACCAGTGTCGTCGCGTGAGCTCCGAGCCGACGTTGTTGGCGTCGGTTCTAGCTCTAGCTGTCTCTCGGTAACGTGTGCGCCACGATGCGCTGGAGTTCAAGCTCCGAGTGAACTGGCCCCGCTAGCCGCGCCGGCCCGCCTCTATATAGGTGTGTTCGCGGCCGCGCCGCTCGAGCCGCTGCGGCGCGTCGCGCTGAGTTTACTAGTAGAATCTCGGCTGTCGTGCGGGGCGGCTTTCGTGTTGGTGCGCCGCGCCGCGCTCAACCTTGCTTCTGCGGCACTCGCCTTTGTCCTAAAATTATTGTTTTCTTCCAATGAAAAATTAAACAATAAATATAAAACGTACCTGGTATATTTACCTCCTGGTGTGCTTGGAAAAATTAATTTATAAAATAACTGAACTACATAATTTATATTTACAAAAAAATCGCTGGGCGATGCGGGTCGCCTCGGGTGTGCGGGGGGAAGCTTTTTTTCCGGGGACATTATTTTTTTTCAAATACTACATGGAAAACGAAAGAATTTTACCTTATTATGCGGGGGGGGGGTGGCATTGTGGGGGGGTGCGGGGGGAGTATACACAAAATAATTATATAATATAGGAAGATATATATATATATATATATATATATGTGTGGATTAGTTGACTTTCCAGTAACCAGTTTTTGGCAAATACATCCACTTTCCGGTAATTACCGGAAAATGCTTATGTACTTTCCGGTAACCCAGAAAAAAGTAAGTAAACACTAACTAGCCATCTACGCTCAAAAATCAGAAGTTCGATTATACCGGATAATGGCGACATTTGTCTTTTTACGAATGGCGTTGTGACCAACCTGATAACAACGACAGTAGCAGATTTACTAACCGTCTACGCTCAAGAAACATTATTTTTTTGTAAAACAGATTACGACGACGCTTAGGGCGTTAAGCAAAGTGACGTCAATCGAACAACCGGATAATGACGTCGTTCGAGGGTTTAAATAGTTTTCGATACTACTTAAACTGTGATCAGCGATAATTTAACTTTATTTGAAATTGCAAACATTGATTGTTCAATAAATAACAACGTATGCATTTTGAGGCTTCAACCGGATAATGATGACATTCTAAACATCGACAAAATTACAACAATATGACCGACATACTAAAGAAAAAATATTCCACGTCCTATTTTTGTAAGGCCAAAATCGAATGACCGGATGATGACGACATTTGTCTTTTTACGAATGGCACTGTGACCAACCTGATAACGATGACAGTATGAGACTTACTAACCGTCTACGCTCAAGAAAGATTAATTCGTTTGTAAAACGGATTACGACGACGCTTAAGGCGTTAAGCAGAGTGACTTCAATCAAACAACTGGATAATGACGTCATTTGAGGGTTTGAATAGTTTTCGATACTACTTAAACTGTGATTAGCGATAGATTAAATTTATTCGAAATTGTAAACTTTGATCGTTCAATCAATAACAACGTATGCATTTTGAGGCTTCAACCGGATATTGACGACATTCTACAATATTCCACGTCCTATTTTTGTAAGGCCAAAATGTATTGACCGGATAATGACGACATTTGTCTTTTTACGAATGGCACTGTGACCAACCTGATAACGACGACAGTATGAGACTTACTAACCGTCTACGCTCAAGAAAGATTAATTCGTTTGTAAAACGAATTACGACGACGCTTAAGGCGTTAAGCAAAGTGACTTCAATCAAACGACTGGATAATGACGTCGTTTCAGGGTTTGAATAGTTTTCGATACTACTTAAACTGTGATCAGCGGTAGATTAAATTTATTTGAAATTGTAAACTTTGACCGTATAATTAATAACAACGTATGGAATTTAGGGCTTCAACCGGATAATCACGACATTCTACAAATCAACTAAATTACAACAAAATGACCGACATACTATAGGAAAAATATTCCAAAGTCTATTTTTGTAAGGATAAAATCAAATGACCGCATAATTACGACATTTGTCTTTTTACGAATGGCGCTGTGACCAACCTGATAGCAACGACAGTATGAGACTTACTAACCGTCTACGCTCAAGAAAGATTAATTCGTTTGTAAAACGGATAACGACGACGCTT
This sequence comes from Pteromalus puparum, assembly GCA_012977825.3. NCBI lineage: Eukaryota > Metazoa > Arthropoda > Insecta > Hymenoptera > Pteromalidae > Pteromalus > Pteromalus puparum. Next base: position 20,598,076 of record CM053172.1, on the reverse strand, counting down.
AAGGCGTTAAGCAAAGTAAATCCAATCAAACGACTGAATAATGACGTCATTTGAGGGTTTGAATAGTTTTCGATACTACTTAAACTGTGATCAGCGATAGTTTAACTTTATTTGAAATTGCAAACACCTACAGTATGTCATTTTAATTTAAACTAAACTCTCACCGTTCACATTTTACTTATTGTCTTTGTTATCTAGTTTCTTCAACTATTTTGGTTATTCTCATAGCCTTATGTGTCGTTATTATCCGGTTAATAATGACCTGTAATATACCCCGAAATTTTAGCAGTAATATAAAGCAACATTTATTCAACTAAGTCGATATCCTCTCACTTAATATTCAATCACCGTTATTCTGACTAGGCCTCGCGATATCACTGGTGTTGAAACCGACAAAGGGCGATACCGCCTGATTTCATGATTAGGCCCAGTGACATCTTGAATCTTAATTAGAAACTAAAAACTGTCTAGGATCCAAATATGGACCTAGTACTCACTATATAAGCGCTGATAGCCCTACCATCGGCGCAGTCAGTTATCGGCAATAGTACCCGAAACGCTGTCCGTTCCAAGTGTATACGTAAAACTTAAATTCGCGACGCGCTGCGTAAACGTGCTCTTGTAATTATTATTATCACTATTTATTATAAATATTACCGAGTCAGCTGAAGAGCTAAAAATACTAGATCTATAAACGAATTATTTATCAGAGATTAATACTTACAAATTACCAAATAAATACGAAATAAGTATCAGTTTAAACATTTTATAATCTATCGAATATACAAAGCTACGAGACAGATATCTCCAAGTGTACACAGTTATTGTAATAAAGTTAACTAAACATAAAGTTAACACTAGTGCATTTATTATTTGGCGAACTCCTGCATTCACCTACCTAAGGTAAGATAATTATTTAAATATATTAACATAAAATTATTTCATTCCTGTATAGGAAGACCGCCTCCTTTCCCAAGTTCCCTGCCTCCGCACTAGCCACGCATATCCACAGTTTATCCGTACAACCGCTCGGCACGCGATAAACGATAGTTGTTAAGACGCGACGGTATTATTCGTTAATTTCTCTACAATATAAACGCCGGAACGTCACAGACCGATAAGACTACGCCTGCTTATTTAGACAAGAATCACGATCGTCGGTGCTTGTTAGAATCATACTGTAGTTGTTATCAGGTTAGTTATAGCGACATTCGTTAAAAAGAAAAAAGTCGCCATTATCCGGTCACTTTGATTTATTTTTACATAGATAGAAGTTAATATTTTAACCCCCTTTATACTGGACAGTTAGTTGTAATAACGATGATATGTAAATTTCGTCATTATCCGGGCTCGGTCCGAAATTTGACAAAGTAAAAGACGCATCATTATCTGAACACCTACAGTTTGTCATTTTAATTTAAACTAGTCTCTCACCGATTACATTTTACTTATTGTCTTTGTTATCTAGTTTCTTTAACTGTTTTGGTTATTCTCATAGCCTTATGTGTCGTTATTATCCGGTTAATAATGACCGATAAGACTACGCCTGCCTATTTAGACAAGAATCACGATTGTCGGTGCTTGTTAGAATCATACTGTCGTTGTTATCAGGTTAGTTATAGCGACATCTGTTAAAAAGACAAAAGTCGCCATTATCGGGTCAGTTTATTCAAATTTCACATAGATAGAGGTCAAAAATTAATTCTACAGAATAGCGGTGCGTTTGTTGGAATAACGTCAATACGTAAAATGTCGTCATTATCCGGTCTCGGTCCAAAATTTGACAAAGTAAAAGAAGTTGGTTTTTGAAATATTAATGTATACAATTTTAATAAGTGTGGTTACGGGAAAGTGCGATGTAGGTTTTCCGGTAATTACCGGAAAGTGCGGTTTTGTATGCAGGTTTTCCGGTAATTACCGGAAAGTCGATGTATATACCGGTGTAGTTACCGGAAAGTCAACCAATTTACACATATATATATATATATATATATATATATATTAAAACGGGGTTCTTGGACCGATATATTTGAATATGACGGGGGTCCGCACCCGTGTATAAGCGATCAGTGGCGCATCCACTGATCGGTGAATATGCGAGAGGAAATTGATGTAGCAGCTCGTTGCAGGCTTCTTGAAGGCTATGCGAAGCCTGGTCCGTAGCGCAGGTATGCTGTACGTGCACGTTCTTGTGCACGTGAGCCCGCGGAGGCGTCGTGAGTGAATTGGCTACGTAGCTAGTTCGCAAGTCAAGTTAAGAGAGAATCGCATGGGAATGTATAGAGTCAGGAGCAAAGTGACACAAGCCGAGTATTAACAAGGTTTCTCTTTATGTAAAGATTCGAAATAAGTACAAAGGCAGCGCGGAGTAAGAGAGACGGAGCAGAGCGAATGATGCCGAGAGAGAGAGAGAGAGAGAGAGAGAGAGAGCGAGAGAGAGAGAGAGAGAGAGAGTGAGAGAGANCTAGTTCGCGAGATAAACTAAGAGTGAATCGCATGGGAATGGATAGAGTCAGGAGCAAAGTGACACAAGCCGAGTAGTAGCAAAGTTTCTCTTTATATAAAGACTCGAAATCAGTACAAAAGCAGCGCGGAGTAAGAGAGACGGAGAAGAGCGAATAATGCCGAGAGAGAGAGTATTGCGATCAGGCAGGTACTTACAGAGGTGCTTCGCAGAACTCGATGAATGCCTCGTGGCTTCGACCGGAGCGGCACAGGACGGATGACCAGGGCCCGACGCTGGACAGCAGGATGGACGCCTCAAAGCCTCGTGTGTGGCCGGGATCGGGAATGAAGAATTGTCATCAGATATTATTAAGGTGAGTATATCGTAATCTACGGACTATTTTTCAATTTCCATCTCCTGTATTATTCTGACTAACAAATATTGTTGATCATTAATTTTAATTGATTTTCAACGGTCCCTTGCCATAGACAATCTATTTCTCAAATTCGAATTACATACTGTATATGCAATTATAATATCTGAAGTCTAATTTATGAGGTGGAAGACTTACTCTAATTTCATAGATACATTTTAATTGGATAATTTAGATGATAATTTTCATCCAGTTTGATCTACACCTATAATGTGTTGCGTGTCATTATGCTGGTAATTAATGTCCACATGTATCAACCATATAACTTTTTATAACTTATATTATTAACTGTTTTTTAATATCTTCATTATTGAGGAGGCTAAAAATTACAGAAATTCATATAGATATATATTTGATTATATTGCCTATAAATTTTTTTTTACAAAACATATATCAGTTTTCACAAAAATTGCAGCAGATATTTTTAAAAAGGATTATTTTACCTTTACCTAAATACTAATATAAGTTCGAGAATTCTTATATAATTAAGAACGAATATTATTTATTATTTTTAACTTGACAAAGAGGCCATCTTATGGAATACTATAATTTGTCTTCCTCACGATAAGAAATTATCTATACACATTGTTTTATTTACTGGAAGGACACTTTGTCTTAAATCACTACCTAATGAATGGATTAATTTTCCTCCAAAAGGTATTATTATTATCAGCATTAACATCTCACTGCAAGGATGTTCCGATCTGATGATTTCATAAAGCCTTTTTCGGGAATCATAGATAGCTTTCATCCCAATATATAAATCAGCCAATCCTTAAATTATTGTTTATCTGATTCTAATATTTAAAAAGCAGTATCTTATCTTACATCCAAATCTAAAGGTTATCTCAAAGTTTATGGACTTTTCATTCCCTTTTTCGCGTAATAAGTATAGAAGCGATACCAGTCCAAGCCACTTGACCTACTTGTTTTGTTCAATGCAGATATAATAGTGTATTTAAAGTTTTTGTATACGAAGTTCTATTTCGCCGAACCTCAGGGCCATCAATAAAATAATGTTAGTTTTGTTTTAATAGTCTGTGAAAATAGAGTGTTGGTCTTCATTTAATTGATTTATCATTTGTTTGAAAATAGTGGCACTTTGAATTATATCTTTCGGGAAGGACATTTATAAAGTGTCTTGTGTCTTGGTGTGCATCGTTACGTCCTCTCTCCCCTTATTATTTATATCATCATATTCATAATAATGTTTCTATCTGTAAACATTCGTGTCGAACAACCTTTCCGCAGCAGGTTAAGTGAGAGGAGCAGACATCCTTCCTTCAACAGAGAGAGAGAGGAGAGCGCGCCGCGTGTTATGGTGCGTGTGGCCGCTATCGCAGTGAAGAATGAGATGAGTGAGAGAGATGAGAGAGTAGATGGGTGCACTTGACACCGGCTGGTCGCGTCTCGCGCCGCCGACACTTAGGGTATAGCGACGGCTGTACAGTCGTGCGGTACTGCCGCTTTGTTCTGCGGGCTACCGCGTACTTTTAAGATAGAAGTATTCGTGCGTGCGTGCGTTTCATCTTCCAGAGGACTGCTGCTGCGTTCCTTGACAGATACTCGTGCGCACGTGTCGTGTGAATCCTCTGCTTGCTTGTCCAGCGCCGCGTGCCATTTGTTTGTCTGCCTCGATTTCTTGCTGCTTGGGCTTGAGACCGTCATACTTTTACTACGTAAATAGTAAAATATGGCCGCATTAAAAATGTTGATTCCTAATTCAGAAAGTAGAATTAGTACAGATTCATTAAATAAATAACAGTAACAGTTGATAAGGTAATAAAGCAAGATGAGAAGAAAGTAAATGCATTAAGACATATTGTCTGTTAAGTATTTATATAAATTAAGAGATAAATGATTAGTTTAATTTTTAAACATCACTAAAAGCAGAACCAAAGCTATTTTCTGTATCATTTAAGCTTAGAAGAAGGTTAAGTGTAATTTTAGTTCCATAAGATGAAACCAATGTCGAAATTTAAAAATTCCAAACAAGTATAGTAAGTGAGCAGACTTGGTATCCCTTCGTGCGGTAGATCGCCGGTTTAGAACGCGGCTAAGTAAATCTACTGTGTGTCTGAATCCTACTAATTCCTACTCTCTAATAACTTCAGTGTAATACTGTTCCCATAAGATGGAACCAATGCCGAAATTTGAGAATCTTAAACAAATATAGTATATTAGTAGATTATGAAAGATCATTATTTAGATGACAGTTTTCCACACCACCCAAGAGGTACTGTCAAAAGTATATTGTATTAGGGTCATAATATAATATACTTCAGGTGCGTTGATTTTTTTTTTATTTTATTGTATAAAAATCACCAATAATTTCATATAATTTAATGACATGATTGAATTATATAAAATTATGGTTATTGTTAAAAATGAATTTTTTTTCTAAAGTTAATGAATTCGAAAATGAAATAATTAAAATTGATCGATTTTTACAATTAGAAATTTTTTTTCTAAAGTTAATAAATTTGAAAATGCAATAATTAAAATTGATTCATTTTTACAATTAGAGTTTTTATACAATAATCTAAAAAAAACCGTGGAATCATCGCCTGGAACCCTATAACCACGGGAGTCTTAGATACCAATACTCCTCCCATAAGACTTCACCTCATACCATCCTCCGTCCTACAGACACTTTCACTTGAAAAAAGTTTTGAGTATTACAATTAATGTACTGCTATTTAGTTATAACATTCATTTTTGGAAGTATATAATGCTTGTAACTTAAGTTAGTATTTCATTACAACGGCAGATAGTTAGTGCTTGAGCGTAGCGAGCTCGCTACTTGAACAAGGTAAAATTTTGAATTGAAACTTTTTTCATGTAAAAGTGTACAAATAATCATTAAATACTTACGAGTAACTAAGTATTATTACAGCATGTCCTATAATAATACGAAATTAACTTGTTTTATATTTTTATGATTATTTGTGTGCTTTGTGTTCTGTGTCTGTAAGTTTCTAATTAGTTAATAATTTTCGATAATTTTAATAAATAAATTGAAATAATATTTATGGTTTGAAATGTTATTATATTGAGAATAAATAAAAATAATTTTGAATAAATATTTTGTTAGGATTTCTGCATCTAGATGAAACTGCGTACAGTTGACTATTTTTTTATTTTTAGAGAATGATTGATGTTGATCATTCTCATACTTTTGATCTGAAATAAACAATTTTATAAATTAACTTCACAAATAATTTAAAATGCTTCCTCCATCTGAAAAAATTCTTGAATATTAGTCCAAATTATGAAAAAGTTGAAAAAAAAATTCTTTTTTGTAGTTAATTGAATATGATGTATGATGTTGCTTATATTTATAATATATTTAACATATACATCATTATCATTATTTTTAAGTTCACTAGGTAATAAATTTTTTTTTTTTTACGAAATTGAACAATCTTTTGAGTAATTAATGTAATTTCAGTAGTGATTTCATCTAAATTAGAAAATGTTGAAGATATATCTACTTCATCAAATGTTTCATAAATTTCTATTTGAGAATTTAATTCTTTCAATGTATCGTCTTTGTCATCTGTTAAATTATTCAAGTAACGTTCATAATTTACTTCTTCAATAAAGTGTTGATCAATTTGATAATTTAATTCAAGTAAATAATTCCTGTGTTCATCATTTTCTACACGAACAAATGAATTTTGAATTGGATCCCATTCCATTGTTAATAATATGCTAAAAATTTAAAAATAAAAAAAATTAATATGTAAATTAAAAAGTATTTTTTGAAACCAAAATAGGAGAAATTGTTGGTCTGAAAGAATCAATTATGACTTCTGTATTATAATATATCTATAAAAAAAATGTAATAATTTGCAATAGATTTGTATATATTTTAAATAGTTAACTCTTTTAATACCTCACTCCATACAATATTATCGATTTTTGAAGAATCTTCTAATTCATTTTGAATGAATATTTTATAGGGATTTTTGCATCTAGATAAAGCTACATATAACTGACCATGGCAAAATAATGGCCGTCTAAGAAAATATCCTAAGGAATCAAAACTTTGTCCTTGTGATTTATTTATTATTATTGCGAAAGCTAATATAATTGGAAATTGTTTTCTATAAAGAGTAAATGGGAATGAAGAATTTTCTCCAGTATTTAAGGTGATTCTCGTTATACAGACTTTATTTCCAATATTCTCTCCTGTAATTATTTCTGCTTCAATATTGTATTGATATAATTTAATGATTTTCAAACGAGTCCCATTGCATAGACCATCTATTATACTCAAATTTCGAATTAACATAACTGTTGCATTTATTTGCAAGTCTAATTTATGAGGTGGAAGACCTTCTCTAATTTCATGTAACATTTTAATTGGATAATTTAGATGAATATTTTCATCAGTTTGATCTACACCTATATGTGTTGCGTGATCTATGCTGTAATATGTCCATGTATCACCATATAACATTTTTAATACTTTATTATTAATGTTTTTAATATCTTCATTATGAGGAGCTAAAATTACAGAATTTATAGATATATTTTGATTAATATTGCTATAAATTTTTTTACAAACATTATCAGTTTTCCAAAATTGAGGTATTTTAAAAGGATTAATTTTACCTTTTCCTAAATCTAATAATAATGTTGAGAATTCTCTATAATTAGAACGAATATTTTTATTTAATTTTAAAACTTTGAAAAGAGGCCATAATTTGGAATATTTAATTGTTTCCTCAACGATAGAATTTCTATAACCATGTTTTATTACTGGAAGAATTTGTCTAAAATCACCTCCTAATATGATTAATTTTCCTCCAAAAGGTATTTTATTACAGCATACATCTTGCAAGGTTCGATCTATGATTTCTAAAGCCTTTTTCGGAATCATAGATGCTTCATCCCAAATAATTAAATCAGCCAATCTTAATTTTGTTTATCTGATTCTAATTTTAAAAAAGCAGTATCTATCTTATCCAAATCTAAAGGTAATCTAAAAGTTCTATGACTTTTCATTCCCTTTGGTAATAATATAGAAGCGATACCAGTCCAAGCCATTGACAATACTTGTTTGTTCAATGAGATATAATAGTGTATTAAAGTTTTGTATAAGAAAGTCTTTCCCGAACCTCCAGGGCCATCAATAAAATAAATGTTAGTTTTGCTATTAATAAGTTCTGTGAAAATAGAGTGTTGATCTTCATTTAATTGATTTATCATTTGTTTGAAAATAGTGGCACTTTGAATTATATTTTCGGAAGACATTATAAAGAGTTGTCTTGTGTGCACTCGTTACGTCCCTCTCTCCCCTATATTATATCATCATATTATAATAAACATGTTCTATCTGTAAACATTCGTGTAGAACAACCCTTTCAGCAGCAGGTAAGTGAGAGGAGCAGACATCCTTAACACAGAGAGAGAGAGAGAGAGCCGCGCGCGTGTATGTGCGTGTGGCGCTATCAGTGAGAATGAGAGAGAGAGAGAGGGAGAGAGATTGCACTGACCACGCGGTCGCGTCTCGCGCCGCGACACTTAGGAGTATAGCGCCGAGCTGTACAGTCGTGCCGATACTGCCGCTTTGTTTCTGCGGCTACGCGTACTTTTAAGATAGAGATATCCGTGCGTGCGTGCGTTCATCTTCCAGAGGACTGCTGCTGCGTCCTTGACCAGATACTTCGTGTGTCGCTGGAATCATCCTGCTGCTGTCCAGCGCCGCGTGCACATTTGTTTGCTGCTCGACTTCTTGCTGCACCCGGCCACACACGAGGCTTTGAAGCGTCCGTCCTGCTGTCCAGCGTCGGGCCCTGGTCATCTGTCCTGCGCCGCTCTGGTCAAAGCCACGAGGCGTTTATCGAGTTCCACGAAGCACTTCTGTAAGTACCTGCCCGTTCGCAATACTCTCTCTCTCGGCATTATTCGCTCTTCTCCGTCTCTCTTACTCCGCGCTGCTTTTGTACTGATTTCGAGTCTTTACATAAAGAGAAACTTTGCTACTACTCGGCTTGTGTCACTTTGCTCCTGACTCTATCCATTCCCATGCGATTCACTCTTAGTTTATCTCGCGAACTAGCTACGTAGCCAAATCACTCAGGACGCCTCCGCGAGGAAGTGCACGTACAGCAAACTGCGCTACGGGCCAGGCTTCGCATAGCCTTCAAGAAGCCTGAAACTAGCTGCTATATACTTTTCCTCTCGCTTATTCGTCGATCAGTGGATGCGCCACTGATCTCTTATACACGGGTGCGGACCCCGTCATTCTCTATTATCCCGGTCTAAAGTCCCGTTATATATGGCGCCCTAACGTTTCGGGTTTATTAAACTGTAAAACAATTTATTCAGCTATAAATTGCTGCGTAGTTTTTCGCGAGCGCGAGAGGAATTTTCCGAGCGAACACGTGTGTTTACAAGGTCCGAATTCCAAGCGCCCGCAGTAGTATAGACGTGTGCGCGCGACCGACCGTATTTACCCTTGGAATAGTCAGTCAGCGGCGAAACGTAAACAAAGTGCACACTTTCTAGCGCTCTGAAATTTTATCATTGAGACGATTTACACGTTTGAATTCTAGAATATTTCGACTCGAATTTTCGACGTTGATTACGTCACGGAATATTCTGCGAGAGACTATATACTATATTGGCGTCGTATGCGATATACTTCTAAGTCAAACGAAGCGTGCTACAGAGCATACATGCTCTGCTATTATATTATTTTTTCACGCACATTTAATTGATCGTAACAATTTATTTCGCATATTTATTCGATAGCAATTTTATTTCTTTTCGAATTTGAATTTTTTTTCGTGCGTTGCGTTCTTAAATACGTCGAGTGTACGTTCGACAAATCAATTCAGTCTTGTTTTTTTTTTTACATTATAAAATAAATTAAAACTATTAAAAAATGGCAACCAACTAGTCTGTAGCCGATCTTACAATTTTTAAAGAAGGAGCAATTTATAAAGCTAGTACGCCGAACGTTTTTACAGGAACACCGGCTACTGCGCCGAGTTCTTTGCGTGCAGACGCCCCGCAGCATCCTAACCTCTGTTGGCCAGCCGTAACCACCTACACTCAGCCCGTATGCTCGAGCTGCAACGGGGGGATTTGGCCTCAAACAGCTATGAATTCGCTCTCGCAACCGAGTCCTCAAGTGATAAATCAAATCGCAGGAGTTGCGCCAAGCAGCACCTGGAACACTCTGGACAACTCCCGTCCGAGAACAAAGAATCTTGGGAGGACAGTTAGAGAGTGGAAATTAAAATTCTCTGGCGACAAAGGCATTAGCATTGAGGAATTCCTAGCGTAAGTCGAGGCAAACCAGCAATTAGAAAATATATCCGACGATGAACTCCTAGACTCCTTGTTCCCCATGCTAGAGAAACCTGCGCTGTTTTGGTATCGTGCCTTGAGGCCCTCGTGGCAAACGTACCAAGACTTCAAGAGGGCAGCTCTTAATAATTACAGCAAGTCTAGAAGGAATAAGCGGAGTCTGATAGTCGAGGCTCATCTACGCACGCAAGGAGCTGACGAGCCTGTAATAGACTACATTGTCTCCCTCCTCATAATCTTAAATCGCTTTGAAAATCCATGGAGCCAGCAAGAACAATTTAATCTGATCATCGATAACATGCTTTCGAAGCTCAAAAAGAGGATGAAGAAATACTATGGGAATTTAACGAATACTCAAGAACTCCTCGACAGAGCACAAGAAGTGGAAGACGATGAAGATGGTCAGTGGAGGCCACCACCTCCAGTAGATCAAACGGTGCTACCGGAAACGGCATATAGGCCTGGCAAAAAACCCAAGAACAAGCAGATCAGCATCTCCTCGGTGAACTCGAACACGCCGTCCATGTCGGAGGCAGAATGGGAGAGGCACTTCGAGAAGTTCCTCAACAAGAGGTCTATAGAGCTCGACTCTCCCAACTGCACGAAGTCAGGTTCAGGAAAGAACTCCTCAGTGAAAAAGACCTCTTTGACGGAATCAGAAACTTCGCCGAAAAAGGAGAAGGACGACAGCAATCAAGCTTCACCTCGCGGTGGCGGCCGAGGTCGCGGAGGAAGTGGACGAGGGGGCTGGCGACAGGGAGGTAACCGCTCAGAAGAGATTAATCCCAAGTCGGATAGAAAATAAAGATAAAAATCCAGGTCCAGACGGCGACAAAGTACTCTGCTGGAATTGCAGTTGGCCTGGTTATACCGAGTTTACCTGCCCAGAATGCGCCTCTTCGCAACCCTCGGAAAACGAGGAAGAGGGCGAGTAGACAAGGTCCCTATCGCCCTATATACCCGCGGATCTTCGACACTGAAAGCGTAACAGGAGTAGCGCAAACACTTCACGGCATGGCGAGCGACTCACCGCTAGCAACAAGTAGCTCGACCGATGTGGAGACGTTCTGCGATGGAGGTACTGTTGCCAGCGCTTTGGTAGAGGAGTATCCACGGTGGTGGCTAGCCATGGAGGTTGGCTTATATAAATTGAGAGGATTCTACGATGCTGGAGCTTTTTGCACTGTCCTCGGCCCCATAGGCATATGTCTCGCCGCCTCATTGACTAGGCGCGCCCGACCTCATGTGGGCCCCGGTGCTTGAGCAGTCGACGGTCATTACGTCCCTGTATTTGGTAGCGTTAAATTGCCCTTCACTGTAGGAGGGATAACCCATTCGATCTTCTTATTCGATGTTCTCATTTTGGGTGAAGTCGATACTATTCAGTTGATGCATTCGCACCTGGAGGTGCAGACTTCGCTCGCGCAGTTTCGGCGATGCTTGATCCAGTAGCTATAAGCTACTGCTCGAAGGCACAGACGTTGAGATATCGGCCGTCCTCTCGTCTATGCGTGCTGAAGAGCTTTTATCGCTCGCCTCCCTCGGAATTGAAGCAATTACCGAGAAACAGCGCACGGAAATCGACGATCAGATGGAAGAACTGCTACCAGAGCCCTCAGGTGAACAGCTAGGCTGCGTTGGGTGGATTTATCAGGACATCGACGTCGGCGGTGCTCGCCCCATCAAACAGCGCTATTACCAGGGATGTAAAGACACTCTGCACGGGTATAGTATACGTATTATACCGGTATAATATACGTATAGTGTGGTATAGTATCGTTCGCAAGCTGTCATTGTAGACGTGCATCACAGATTATTTATTTATTGTCTTGTGCCTTTGTGATGTAAAAATAGTACAGGTAACTATGTTTATTATTTTTAATTGATTATTTATATTATTTTCAACCTCAAATAACCTCATTGCAGATTTCATTACACTGCTATTAAATTTATTTTGCATTATGTCATTAATAACATGTGAATTATTTATGGATTTGTTTTTTTTTGTTCAGCAAAATGGGCAGAAAGACTTTACGCGCTGGTTGGAGTGGCTCTAGCCCTATAAAAAATGCCAATGGCTTGATTGAAAAAGCCCAATGTTTGAAATGCAAACGCATTTTTTCTAAAAGAGATAATAAATTTCTCACTAGTCATGCGTAAGTATTTTTCTTTATGTATTTTTTTGCTCTATTAATAAATTGTTGAGTGTGCTTTATTAATTTGTGCTTAAATCATCTATAATTTGAGTAACTAATATTACTTTTGATTTCTGTTTTTTTTTTTTCAGGAAAGTGTGCACAGGTGATACGCAGAATAATAAAGAAAATACTTCAAACAATGTTGCTACAGAAGTTGCTGATGTTAACGTTGTACATTAGAATGATCAACGATAATTAGATAATGCAATCGCTTCTGTACTTGTAAGTATTATTGCGTTGTATGTATAATTATTAGGATTCTTATGTACAGATTACACTTTTTGAATATTGCTTCCTTGAGGTATATTGAAAATATTATTTTAATTATCTAGAAATCATTATTAAATAGATTATTGAATAATCTCTATCAGAATGGTTAAATTTTTTCTTGTAGTGCACATAACCTGTTACGATACTTCTATGTCCTTTTAATTAATATTTAAGAGCCACGAAAATTGAACCGATCTGTACAATCTAGGGCATTACTTATCTTATGCACTCTTTTTTAAACCTACGTTGTATAATTTTTGTCTTTAAAAGCATCTATTTTATTCTATACACATAATCTTTTTTTAATGCTGTTTTTCTAAATCAATTTCTTAGGATACTGATGCAGACGTTTCTATGAATTCGTCTCAATCGTCCAACGATGAAGAGAATCTAACAAAAAGAAATGTTGACGCTGATAAACGAAACGTTTTGCTTTTAAAATTCTTTCTATCAAATGAAATAGATTTTGAAAAAGTTTCCTCTGTACACTGTAAAAAGTTGTTTGAATCGTTTGATCAAGATTATCAGTTACCATCAAAAGATGATTTGAAAAATAGAATCACAAAGCTGGCTGAAAGTCAAAGACTTGAATTTAACCATTCACAAGAATTGCTGGATGTCATATGTATTAAAATTCATGAATCAAATCAAGAAGTGTTTGCGGTTAGTTTTCTTTTAACTCGTGATTTACAATGTATTTATGTAGATTCTATGGTAGTACAGAATGACCAGGAAATAGTAGAGAAATTAGAGACATTTTGTATCGAGTCAGTAAAAGAAGTTAACGAAACCTACAATAGACAGGTAAACTTTGTCATGTATGATGGAAAATATTCTCTTGCTGAGGTTTTTACACTAAACGAAGTACAATGTTTCAAGCTGCATTGTTTATCAGCTATGATCGAACAGTTAAGGAAAGTTAATTTTCAAATTGACAGTTTAGAAACAATTCAAGTTACGATGGAGTATTACAAAATAATCGACAGTTTAGAAAAGAAATGGAGTTCTCCGAAGTATTCATTAGATGATGCAGTAGAAGCTAAAAATAATGCTATAATTAATGTATTCATTGAAAATACTATTTATAAGTTTACGAAGGGTGCAGCATTAGCTGCTAACTTTTTTAATCATAAACTAAATGGGAAAATGTTCATGAATAATTCTCTTCTATCAAGAAATATGTCACAGTTTCTAGAATCTGCATTACCTAATGATGCTTTTGATGGTCTAGCAAGGTATAAAAACAAGTCCGATGAATTTCGACACTTGTTTGAGGCGAATCATGACAAAATAAGATTCTGGTCCATTGTAAAAATGTATCATAAATCCTTAAGTGATTTTGCTCTGAAATTACTTTCTTTTCCAGCTGTTATGCCACGAATGAACATAAAAAAGATGATACAAATGCGATCTAAATCTTTGATGAAGAGGATAAATCAGAAAAATTTTTAATGTTTTCTATCATTGTTGAGGAGTCATAAAAATTTAACAAAAATTATAGTCAATATTATTTTTATATGTGATTCTTTACAAGACTGATGTCGTTTAACTTTGAAATTATAATGTATGTACGTTTACATTTAGATTAAAAGAAAAGCCAAAACTTACAAAAATAATCACTATTCTTATAGCCGGGTTAGCTATCGTTTTGCTTTATTTTTATTAAATTTTATTTAT
>CM053172.1:20545204-20577578 GCA_012977825.3 Pteromalus puparum | reverse complement strand
GAATATCAATTAGATTTTTTACACAAAGCGATTGTTCCATACTGTCGCGAAGGTTCAAGGAATTTAAAGATAATGCACATGAGAACTTCCAAATGATTTTTAGCAGGAGATTGTTAATGTTAATTTTCGCGAATAACGAATCAATACGGCATTAATTACATTTCTTGATGAAGTATTTGAATTACGCATACAAACGTATCCAAGACAATTAAATCGATGCAGTATTTTATAAGTACCTTGATGATCTATGTCTAACACTTCGTCGCATCATTTTTAGTTATCATCGGCGAATTCGTCACTGTTAATACCATCCAAACATTTTGACTGCTAGTATTACAGAAATCACGTGAATGATTACATCTGACAATATTTAACAGTTTGGCAGAAGTGTAAATATTTGTAATATATTTCTAAACAAAAATTATTAATGAATTGTTAGCTTTCATTTTTACACTTCCTCCAATACAACATCCTTCCATTACATACTTTCATAAAAACTGCAGTCTTTTTGTTACAAAACAAAAAATATTCATATTATTTATTTTTATAAACTTCTTTCTAATACCTCAGAATTTCATGTTTCACATGCTGGCAGGCCGTCGATGACGGCTCACTTTTTTTTAAAAGAAAATTTTTTAAGAAATTCTTTTGAAGCAGAGGTACTGCTGTTCAAATTACTCTTCTTATAGAACTTTCTCCAAGGACGTAATGCCTCGTAGATGCGCTTTATTTAAAATTAAAATGTTATATAGATTACGGTTCAGGGAGCGTATTGTCTCTGAAGTAGTAGCTATCGAAAAGCTGAAACAGTAAAAAATACAAAGAAAATATATATATATATATCTACCTATATTATATAGTTGATTTGGAGAACGCCGCGCACACCCGCCCGGAAGGTCACCCGCGAGCACAGCCCACGGCCCGCAGCCCCGCCGCACCCCCGACCCCCCCGCCGGCACTGCCCCCCCGCAAAATAAGGCAAAATTCTTTCATTTTCATGTGATTTGGATAATGTGAAAAGCCCCCCGCGCAGCCCGCCCGAGCACACCCCCGCCGCACCCCCCGCAGCCCCCCCGCACAGCCCCCCCCGCACCCCCCCGCAGCCCCCCCCGCACCTCCTATTAGGCAGCTTTTCCTAAAATTTATTAATTGTTAGTACAATTTTTTTTTATGTAAAGTTTTTTATAGCAAAAAAATTTACTAACAACAATTGTAATAGTACATCGATAAAAATCGGATCAATTTATGACACATTTTTGAAATCATCTTAACGACATTTTATGTCGTGTACTTCGGCGACGCGTATAATTATTTTCGATTTTCTAAAAATAATTAAGGCTATATTAGCTAGCAGCTATATTAAGATGATGTATAAAGGTTACTTTCGCTCCGAACTCACAACCGAACGACTCGAGCAATACATTACATTTGGTATAAAATAATGTCTTTAGCCTCGGAAGATCCACATCTTTGTAGAAACTTTCCAAGCCCTCAATAACAAGCTCATAGCACATCCAGTATCAAAATTATATATAAGCAGTAGAGATAAACTATATAAGAGATATAACTTAAATTTTTATTTTCTATTTTTTCCACACCACCTATGAGGTAAATAGACAGGAGACGTTTTTTTTATATTTTTTGTTAAAGTTTGACTTAAAAGTTTGACTAGTTATGAAAGTAAATAATTCTTATAGGTTTTTTATTTTGCTTTTGTATTGTTAACACTTTGATGTGCGTATACTTAGCATTGACTTTTGCTTTTGTATTGTTGACACTTTGAATGTGTTTATACTTAGCATGTCTTTTGCTTTTGTATATATATCACTTTTGACGTGTTATACTGTAGCATTGTAAAAAGCTTTTAAAGATTCAATAAATGTGATTATAATATCAAATGCTTAACAAAAAATATAAGTGTATCTCCTCGATAGGCCAATTCGTATTTATGTAAATTATATAGGCGGGATTTGTTCGAGCGGCCTTAAATGAATTATTTGGAGTAAATAATTGTAAGCTATGTTACTTAAGGTGGCAAGATTTAATTTATGTATAATTGTAACATATAATTGAAAGTGGGAAGAATCAAAATTAATTTCAAAACAATTTCCAAAAAAATGAAAAAAAAACTATATATTTTAAATGCCATAAGCAGTAGAAGTTCGGCGTTAATTCAGTACTTTTACTTTTTTTCTTTCGATTTTCTCTATTTCGACAAACATTAAATTCTTGACCTTTTTATGATCTACAAATTTTATATAATACAATAAGATTGTTCTTGGCCAACTAGAACTTAATCATCAGATAACGAAAATAACAGTTGAAAAATAAAAATCAAACAAAAACTAAAATGGGGGGTTGGCGAGCGAAGCGAGCAGGGGGGCGAAGCCCCACTAGTATATATATATATATATATTGAAACGATCACGACTTTTCTCGGTCCTGTACTAATGTAGATTTATGCAAAAAAATAGCTAATTTAATGATTTTACTAGAGAAAAGCAGTGAATGTTTACTAGTCTGTGTCGTCTTTCTTACAGCAGACTAAATAGAATGATTTTATTTAATATTTATATAATTTAGTCAGGTCCGGGATACGAGGTAGTGGAAATTAACACAATAATAAGACTAGGATTTTAACCACATAAATATATTCAAATAGGATTGAGAATATTGCCTTGATTATTGCATATATTCAATATCACAAAATGAAATAAAATAGTAAATCCGCTTTTGATTTTTACAAACGAAAACATAAACAGATACGCTTTATTTGCGTTATCTTGATGATTCGAAATTTCACAAATGTTTGATAATTAGAGATATTGATGTATGTCCAAGACAGATACGCTTAAATTGCGATATCTTTGCTTGACTAGAAAATTTTATAAGTCCTTCAAAAGTGAGAAAATATTCTAAGTCTTTTTACTACCAAGGCTTAATGGTTGCTCTTGGTAGGACTAGTGCGCTGATAATTGCGCTGGAGCTAGTGACTGGCCATAGGCCGCGCAGGTCCTTATAAAGGCTACGGAGAGAGCGGGACTCGAGCCGCCGAAAAAACGCTTACATACAAATATATACACACATATTCACACCTATATACAAAAACCATTCATACAAGTATACAGAGATGCGCGCGCCGCGCCGCCGCTACGTCATCTTCCCACTCTCACGCTGTGCACGCCGCACCGCTCGCTGCGCTACATGTATAGATATACGTGCTCACTGCTGCCGCTGAGTATAGCTATATCGCGCTTGCTGCTGCCGCTGCCGCGTGATGACTCCCGCTGCCGCCGCTACTGCCTGATGGCGCTGCTGTTGTTGCTTGCAGCTGGCTGATCAGCTGTGGCCCGGAGCGTCGGTGAGAAAAGTGGGAGAGTACGCTTATTTGCGTGTAATTTTTCATCGTGAGTTTTGTAGATGCACGGACGACCTTGCGTTCCTACCCCAGCTTCTCTGATACGACGTACTTTGGGAGTCAGGCTGGAACTTGTCTTTGTCCCCTCGTGTGCAGAGCGTGTTCATGGATCGTTTTGCTGGGAAGCAGTGCGTGCTTTTTCTCGTCTCCTACATCGAGAGTAGATCGCCTTTTGTATCACTTAACTGTCACTTTTCCGCGCAGTGGAAACGAGCGGGGCTCATAACCTGTTGGTATATTAATGATACCCGTACGCATTCGACAAGGATATGGTAAACCGCGAAAGGAAAACACTGATAATGTAGACTTAAATTAAACGTGGCTTTATTCTGAATAAACGTGACGTGAACAATAGAGAGATTCGTGGCGTAGCTGAGTAGACGTGTGACTTGCTCGGAGAGCGCGCACGAAGTGAGTCGACAAGCGCAGCGCGCCGACGAACGTAGCGGCGGGTCACGTGGTCGTGGCGCTTCGGAAGGGCGCTGGGGTAGCTTGGTTAGGCCGTGTATGACGAGTGTTATCGTGATATTTCCAACAAGTTTTTACAAATAGCTTTTTACAATAAAATGATAATTTTTATTTAAAAAATGGCGGAAATTTATTTGTATTAACATAATAGTAAAATTTTCACTTTCGCTAAAGCTTTGTAGAAACGCATTTGGAACAATTTGGAGTTCGAATCACATCTTTTTAGAAAATGTCCGTCGGATGTGTGTGTGTGTGTGTGTGTATATATATATGTGTTTGTGTGTGTGTGTGTGTGTGTGTGTGTCCGTGTGCGTGTGTGTGTGTGTGTGTGTGTGTGTGTGTGTGTATTTATACCGCAATATTATCGAATCCAGGTTATGAATCTGTACAAAATTTGGCATGTATACCTTTTTTTGGATTCTGAATTCGGGAAAAGAATTTTTTTTTAATTGTGCCCAATGGCCCACGATTCCGCTCTTGCTTGATGCAGCACTTTTATACCTATTCTTTTGGCATCCACCTTAACCCCCACCTCCCTGATACTCCTTCCCTACAAGTGTCGTGTTCATGCATCTAAACTCTCAAATCGTCAAAGGAATATCATGCATTCGTACAGATTTTTTAGAAACTATGTAATCATCTTTTACTAGCGGAATAGGAAGAAGCTAAGTGCCAATGACTTGGCAGCGGTTTTTGTTTTGCTATCATCTGTTTAGCCATTTGTGCTGGCATTTGGATGACCGCGGTCTGCGTATCGCCATATGCCTTCCGCATCGACTTTAATGCCGTCTCATTCACAGCAGTTTCGCTGCTATCTCGGCACTCCCTTTGCAGTGCTTCTAAGATGTCCTCCTTAGTGGTTAATACATCGAGGTCCATTATTTCAAAGACCTCTGTATCTTGCAGTGTTCTTATCATAGTACCTTCTTCTAGTACTTCTTGCGCCACTTGCCGAAGTTCCGTTGCCTTTCGGCAGAGCGCTGGATTTCCAAAAGCAGGCCACCAGCCGCCGTCCTGCGTACTCTGTTCACATTGTCTCCTAGTATCTTCAGCCTAGGCTCTGCCTTCATCTATTTTAAGATTTCTGCATATTAGCTCCCTTGAACAGCCTTTAAGATAAGGGCATCCGGTCGGGTTGGTCTCGCCCATGGTGGCTTACTTCTTTTTCTTGTCTCTTCAGCATTGCCTTCTTCTTCTCTCCTTTTTCCCCTCGTACGCCTTGTTTTCACCGTTTGCCAGCCTGTCTGCGTGGTCGGCTTGGGCACTAGTAGTTGTGACTCGCTGGACTTCGCTGTCTTTCTCTTCTGTTGGGACGCAAGTCTCTGTTCCTCGTCCTTCTTCTTTTTTGAGGAAGGTTGTTCAGGTAAACGCTCTTTCCTTTTCCTATCTGCGCTAGATGTCTGCGGTTCCTGTGACTGGGCGCTCGTCCGCAGCCTGGAACTGGTCTTGTTCTGTACCATCGGCACAAAGCTATCCATCATTTTTTTCGTGCCTTCTCTTACGCTACTAAGGCGTTTCATGCTTCGCTGCACCTGTTGCAGGTCCTTTTTCACGCACTTGTAAAAATTGTGTGCGGTGTATACAACTTCATATGCGCTTTCCAAGTACCCTTCGATCGTCTATAGCAGCTTTTGCTCGATATCCGCTGCTGCCCGGATTCTATTTCAGGTGTTAAGCTTCCTCTTTTCCTCATCCGCGTCACCAGGCATATTGCTATTTCCTGCAACCTGCTGTTTGCCCTCCAATGTATTGTTCTTATCCTGGTAATCAGCAGCACTTACGGCGCTACATATACTGATGTTGCTGCTTGTTTTGTGGATTGCGAATCCACCATCTTGCGATTTTGGCATCTTAGTGTGTACACTTCCAGGTCCTCCTTTGTCGCCCCT
This sequence comes from Pteromalus puparum, assembly GCA_012977825.3. Lineage (NCBI taxonomy): Eukaryota > Metazoa > Arthropoda > Insecta > Hymenoptera > Pteromalidae > Pteromalus > Pteromalus puparum. Next base: position 20,571,803 of record CM053172.1, on the reverse strand, counting down.
TCAACTTCTCCATGTTGCAAACAGTGTTCTTCATCCCGGCATATGTCCGACCCCCTGGATCCCCCCGTCTATGGAGGCAGCTGACATGGCCCCGGTACCTGACCGAAGGCGGTGCCAGAATGGACACATCATACCAGGATATAGCACGCGCTGTCGCACTAGCCCACCTCTGCTCTCTCGAACACTTCACCCCAAACCAAAGTGATTGGCTCTCTGGAGAGTTTCCGGCAGGCGTCACACGACAGCACGCACTTGCTCAAGTCGATTGACCGGTACTAGCTAGGTAACCGGCCTCCCGTCTTGCCGTCAGCAGAAGCCAAAGATAGTTCAGGTCACTTTGGCGCGCAACCTCGGATCGCCTCCCTATCCAGGATCTTCTTTTGGCAGCTCACGGGTCGCACCGCACGGCAAAACCGTGTGTGTGTGTGTGTGTGTGTGTGTGTGTGTGTGTGTGTGTGTGTGTGCGTGTGTGTATGTGTGTGTGTATATACCTTAATATTTCCGGAACTACTTCGTCAATATCAATAAAATTTGACATGCATATCTATTTATGGATTCTGAATTCAAAAAAATCAGTTATTTTTTATTTTCTTAACTATTTTTCTTTTTATGGCTATTTTTTGGTTTTGAAAAATACTATTTTGCGTTCTTTTTAATCATCCCATTGTCACAAATGAATCAGCTAAAATACATTTGAAAGAGAATAAGATCACCTACTTATCCCCGTATGGTCATCGGATCTACCGCTCTGTTCGACAGATAAAATAAAAAAGGTGTTCTTTTGGTAAATTTATATTTCGGTGCTTTATTTATACTTTTGTGCCTTGATTACGAACGTAAAAAGCCCTTATTGCGCTTAAGATTTTGGGAAAAGGTAGATATTTTATGTGTGTTGGCAGAGTTTTCTTAATTTTTAATTGTATTGTGCACGACTTGAAAAGCATAGTGCCTTCTTTCAGGCTTGAAAATAAATCTTTTACGAGCGCGTTGAAAAAAAAACAATGTGCATAGTATTTTAGATTTAAGTAAGGAGTTAAACTTGAATTTGTTGCCCTCGTCTCTGAGCTTCTCATATAGCACCCAATCTTTTGTCAATATCGTCTGAAGGTTTCATCACAAGTTGCGTCAGATTCGAAAATATTGTAGACAAATTTTATAATTTTCTGGATATTATCCGGAAAAATTTCTAGCTAAAAATAGATTTTTTTCTTCCCTTATAGGACAATATGCTGTTCCTTTTATTAATAATTCTAAAAACAGTTTTATTTATAAAACTATCTATTAGAAATACATGTTGAAAAACTTACATAATTGTTGATCTTCTTCAGCTGCATCATTTTCTAAATAAACTAACGTAAGCTCCTCCATAAAAGGCAATTCAACGCGGTATAATATTTCTTTGCTTCCAGGATCTATAAAATTGTAAGTATATATATTGTAAGTATATATATATATATATATATATATTCCATGTAGTCACATGGAATTCTACGGACAGTGCCAAAATGCTCAAAACAGTATACGGAGAGTCACTATGGGTAAATAGGTGCTAATATGGATTCACCATGGTGAAAATACAGGTAATATCACCTAACATTAGTATAAAAATTATATAATAATTATACAATAATTTATTTTTGTAATTATTTATAAGAAGTTTATTTTTCTGAGTTTAAAAGTGGTGTGCCCCTTAAGCCCTTTCCACTGCAAGAATTCCAAGTTATAGCAGAAACAAGGTAATTTATTACACAAAATTGATCATATACAACTAGTTCCTTGCGCATAGCTTTTTCATTGAACCTTACCAAAAAATTCTGATCTTTTTGAACTCTTCGTTAATAGAATTTGGGATTTTATATTGCAGTTAAGCATTTTATATATTCATGTGAGTAAAAACGAATTTTTATAAAAAAATATTAATAACAATAGCACATTTTAACAATTATGATTATTAATACACTTTTTATAATTCTATTTACCTTTCAAAAAATCCTACTTTTCTTTATTATAGTTATAACAATATGTAAAAAAAAAATTGAAAAGGATTCACAAAATAGGTATGCACTACGAACAATTTTAAGGTATAAATATTAAATGTTGAGAAAAACTTAAAAAATCAGCCTCATAGCTGCAGGAAAATTATTGTGGCTAAGTGCATTATTGCGAAATCTGATAATGCAATCTCGAGGCAATATTCGGGAAAAATTGGGTTTCGTAGGAGTCATTAGATAACCTTGCAATGTAAAAGCGGACATTTCAGTGTAAAAAATATATTGCCTAATGCTTGCAGCAATATTATTCTGCCCATCGGCAACAGTGTCAAATCAGGTGGATCTTAAAATGCAACAGCAACGCAATATACAGTAAAGATTGGTTAAATAGTTTAAATAGGGGTATTTTTTATCAGTGCGACATTATTTCAAATTTTATTGCAGTATTTATCAAATATTGTACTATCCGTTAAGAGTGTTGCCTGATAGTCGTAACAACATTATTGTACCCCTGTTATAAGTAAGGTATCAGTATGTTGTAACGGTTCGACTTTCCCCGTGTGTTGAGTAGTCGGCCGGACGCCAGGATTTGGTTAGGGGAAAGGTTAATTGAAGAGACTTGTTTATGCAATTAATAACAAAATATATATATTCTAGTAATTATGTTAACAAGTTGATAATTTAATTATTAGTCTCCAGAAATCGCAATCGCGGTTGTTTAGAATATTTCGCCTTCACAATCGGTTTAGCTTAATCTATAGTGGTTTACGGTACATTAACGCGACGTTGCCGGAGTTATGTGGTTTCGGTGCGGTTATCGGTTTTACGGACGCGGTATCGGAGTTTCGGACGGTGAAACGGGTTCGGGTTAACGACGGGTTTTCGGAGGTTAGGTTTCCCTCGAGTCCATGAAGTCGTGAGCGCACGGCTCTACGGATCGAGGTCGCTCGTCTCGTTCTTCTCCTGGTCCTGTGTGCTCACAGTGACCAGGCGAATCTCGAGAGGTCGGCGGGTGGTCGGTTTCTATTAGACGTTTAACTAATTAGACGTTAAACAGTACTTGCAAGTTTAGATTGACTCAATTACAGTAAATTTCACAAATAATTGATCGTGATGTTAATTAATATGATTCTATATATACGTGAGTTAATAGTAACGAATTACGAGTGAATTAGCTTAATTTTGAGAACCAGAGGTCAAGGATGAGGGTATCGGGTATACACAATGAAAACACCATTATTTTGTAAAGATAGTTTTAATTCCTCTCCATGTTAACAACACATATAAATCTTCTAGACAAATGTGAGAGGACAACCCAGGAAACAATAACAACTCATATTTCCATACTGGCGACGTTTCGTCCCTGGTGGGGACCTTTTCAAGCCTTTATTAAAAATATACAATAAAATATGTAAATCATTTCTCATAGAGATCAACAGTTATATCAAAAAATAGTCATATACATATATATATAGAGATATTCATACCATAACAATAAATTAACACTTAAAATTAAATTGAACAATACATCGTAAAAGCCTACATTTTCGTCGAGTGAGAATACAAAAGCTACGATAACAAGTATGTATTGCGACTGCGCGACGAGGAGACGCGAGAGTACACGAGCTCACTTACTATCACACATACATACAGCCGCTATAGTACAATACATACGTAGAACACCGTTTGTGCAGAAATTTGAAATCAAGAGAATAGATGCACTGTAAAGAGAAAACTTTTTTTATTTATTTAGATATCTATTTAATTTGTTGTATTGTTTACTGATATTATTAAAATCTTCCTGTTTATTTATGTTATTATTATTACTATTAATAAAAATACTTTCTGACATTAATCTTTTAAAAAGATTTGATTCTTTATCTAAGATTTTGACATTTTCATAGTTAAAACTGTGTGAAAAATTATTTATATGAGTAGAAATTGGAAGTATTTTATCTAAAGGAGTTTTTTTTGTGTTCATCTATTCTCTTTTTCAAAGTTCTTTTAGTTTGGCCTACATAAGTAGCCATACAGTCGTTACAAGGAATTTCATATACTACATTAGTCTCACACCACTTATCCAATTTATCCTTTCCTAATTTAATAATACTATTAAGTTTATTTGACATAAGAGGTACAATAGTAAAGCCATATTTTTTAAACGATGATTTGCATGTAAAAAATAATTTCTCATGAAACGGAATTGATATAATATTTTTAAACGTAGGTACATTGCTTTTGTCTTTAACACTTGAAAAACCAAGGGAATGATATCTCGTACGATAACGCATACAATTATCAATAAATTTTTCAGGATAACTATTGTCGATAAGAATTTTTTTAACTATGAGTAAATTTTCACTATGAAAATCCATGTGAGAGAGAAGAAGGGCTCTATCTATCAAGTTATAAATAATGTTACGTTTTAATTGTACAGTATGATTATAGTTAAAGTTTAAAACTCTGTTAGTGTTTGTGGGTTTCTGATACCAATTTGTAATAATCCTATTATTATTTATTGTTAATGTAATATCTAGAAAAGGAATCATGTTATTCTTTTGTAATTCATGTGTAAATTGTAGGTGACTATTATAACTATTACATTTATTTAAAACCAGATGAAACTCGTACTCTCTGACACATAGGATTGTATCATCCACATATCTAAAATAAAATAACGGAATACAATTGTGATTATTTTTTAAATCTAAAAGCACTGTAGTTTCCAAATCCTCCATCACAATATCAGCGAACAAAGGTGAGATCGGTGAGCCGATAGGTATACCAAAAATTTGTTTATAAATTATATTGTCAAACGTGAAATAAGTATTGTCAAAGATGAATTTAACTGTCTCTATTATAATATCGAACGGAATTCTGGAAAGATTTTGAATTTTTAGAAAACGTTTATCTAAACTATTTAAGACTAACTCTAAAGGTATATTTGTAAACAAAGAAATTACATCAAGAGAAACTAAAATGTATCCTTGAGGAATAATAATGTTAGTTAATTTTTCTTTTAATGCAAAACTATTGTCTATATGCGAAGTAGGATTTTTAAAACAACGTCTGAGAGTTTTATCAATAATATTAGCTAAAAAGTGTGTAGGACTATTAACTGTTGAGATAATTGGTCTAAGAGGAACCTCTTTTTTATGGATTTTTGGTAAACCATATGCTCTAGCCAAAACAGTACTTGTTTGTGTTAATTTAAATTTATCGTATTTTAGGTCTAAACAGTCTTTATCATTTAAATCAGATAAGATATTATATACGTTTTTTTGTAAGGATAAAAGCGGATTCCTTTTTATAATTTTGTACGTTTTTTTATCACTAAGTAAATTGCACATTTTTACTTTGTAATCATCATAATTTAGACACACTGTTATATTGCCTTTATCAGAACGGGTGACCATTATTTTGTTTATGCTAAGTAAGAGTATGTGTTTATTATTAAGTAAATAAGTAAATGTTGAATATGAATTTCTCCGCACGGGTATCAGCGTAGTTGTACGTGCGAAAAATAGAAGTAAACGAATTTGTCGCTTTTTTGTTAAACGATAGAACGCAGTTTTATCCCGGATATCTCACGGAATAACTAAAGAGAGACGCGCTTGATAGAGAACGATAGTAAACACGCACTTGTTAAAGATTGAGTTATAACTAACAATAAAGTATTTCGATGAAGAAACAAAAATGAAATATACGTTCTAGTAGTGAAGGATAAACTTAGATTTAATTGCGATACGATGCTTCGCTTTGTATTTTTTAATTATTTTTATACGATACGCGTTGTTCCGATCAAATTTTCCACGTGTGCGCTGAATATTCCTGGCTGATGTAATCCACCCCTTCTTACCACGTTGCGGCGGGCGTAAACTCGACGCAAATCACGCCAGTGGACAGAAGGTGACGACATCACATTTGGTGGATTACGCCAGGGTAGAGCGTACAAGCCAAGAGGAATTATAAATTCCTTCTCGATAACTTGCGGGTTACAAGACTCCGAGAGCCGAAATAGTGGAAACGACGTACTTACTGAGACGATGCGAAGATTCTCTTTGTCCGGGCTCACACACACGCAATGCCCTTGGAGTCGTGGACTGCTCTGCTACCCGTGATCTGCCCTCAAGGTCGTCGTCGGATCGTCGATGCGTCTCTCACACGCGGTGATGATCGTATACCAAGTACCGGAGCTATGAAAATGGCGGAATCCGCGCACAATGCTTGCAACCACTCCTTCAAAGCACCTGGAAGCGAGGTGGCCGTGCGTATAAAAAAAAGAAAGGTGCTCGTGGCGTAGGAATGCGCGGATTTTCTCTTGCTCGTTCGGCTAGCGCGCTATGTAGTAGCACGGGGACTCAAGGTAGTAAGACACCGCTGCTGGCCGGGAGCGAACCCCGTCATCTCGCCCCGTGCTGTAGATGCAAGCCGTCGCTACTTGTTAGGTAAAGGAATAAAAATTCTATCATGGAAATTCTCTTTTTTATCGCACCATGTCGTGGCTAATGTTACAAAACAATATGAAACAATTGAAATATGAGAGCTGCTGCGCTAGTATATTGCGCAGTTATCTACGGCCTCGTGTGCTGCTCTTGCTTCGGATGACCGCCGGGTTGCCTGTATCATGGTGCTCATTGCCGGACCTTTGGCTACTCGTTACAGACATGAGCGACAATAACAAACAATATGTAAATGGAATAGAAAAATCGGGTTATATAGCACATTAATAATAATAATTACGCGAGAGATCGAATAATGAGATAATCGCGAAAGTCGGATAACTAGATTATATTTCATCTCTATATATATGTCGTAACTGTGCGTCCAGACCGGATGGGTGGGTGCCTATCACCACCACACAGCGCGCCCTCAGGTTACGGATAGAGGAACGGCCCCTGAGAAAGAGGTTAGCTGCGAATAAATCGAATAAGCAGCCGCGGACCGCCGATAGGCCCGGGCGAGGGTGTGATGAGCCCGCACTGGCGATCGAACGCATTCATCTAGATACACTACACAAGCACCACCACAACATNCGCAAGCACCACCACAACAACGAACACTCAACAATATTTCCTATTTTCACTTTCTCTTTCTACCCCACTATGTCTATAATCTATCTCTTTTAGCACACATTACAAAAATCTTGCTGTCGTGGAGGATGCGGGAGCAATGACAACTGCCCCGAATGGGGATGTGTAGAATGATGCGCCACCTCGGCTTACGCGGTAACGAAGCCAGCGAAGGCGCGCTGCCTTGCAGGGGGGCGTTAAGATACGAGAATGATTCCGTAGTGTGTCTGACGATGAGTTGATTCCGTCCTCATCAAAGTCGGAAAACTCTCATACTTAGTTCTAGAACGGTTGACTCACCTGCGATCGGGACAGGATCCAAAACGCGCGGGTTTAACTTACTATCATGGCTCAAAAAGAAAAAAAAACAAAACAAAACCAAACCAAAACCAATAGGGACTTAAAGGTAGGAACGTGGAATATGCGCAGTTTGTACAGAGCCGGCGCGTACCAGGAAATCTTAAAAGAAGCTGGCGAGCGCGAATTAGATTTAGTAGCAATACAAGAAACTCGGTGGCAAGATAGCGGGATTTTAGCAAAAGATAACTTCATCTTTATATTCGGGGACGCGAGCGGACACTCCTTAGGTACTGATTTTCTGATTAGCAAAAGAATTATACACGCTGTTAAAAGTTTCAAATTCGTGAACGACAGACTCTCGATGTCATCATCGAAGGAGCGTGGTATAATTACGTGGTTATTAACGTACACTGTCCTACGGAGGACAAAGTGGAAGAGGTCAAGGATCTTTACTACGAAGCATTTGAACAAGTAATCGATCGATTTTCATCTTACGACACCAAAATAGTAGTAGAGGATTTCAACGCTAAAATAGGGAAAGAGGAAATGTTTAGGCCCACTATAGGCAAGGAAAGTTTTCACTAGACCAGCAACGATAACGGTATTAGAGTCATAAATTCCGCGGCGGCAAAAGATCTTATAATAAAGACTACGTGCTTTAAGCAGAAGGATATACACAAAGCAACGTGGACATCACCGGACGGAGCCATGCAAAATCAATTCGATCACTTCCTTATCGATAAGAGGCGCCACACGAATGTACTTGACGTAAGAATCTATAGGGGGGCGGATTGCGACTCGGATCATTTTCTAGTAGTGGCCAAGTTAAGAGCCAAATTAGTAGCCGGGAAAAATAGTAAACGGGCGAACAAAGTAGAAACCTTCGACATTGAAAAGCTGCGAAACGGAGTAGAGCGAATTTAGTATCAAGTAGAAATAAGTAACCGGTTTCAGGTTCTCGAGGGCACAGATGCACCGACGGAGGTAGATGACGACCCGAACAGTCTGTGGGGGGGCTATCGAAAGAACGGCAAAGGAGGCCGCGAACAAAGTGCTAGGTAAACAGAAAAAGCCAAAGAGCAAACCATGGTTTGACGAAGAGTGCGAACTCTGGTTTAAAAGGCGCAAAAAGGCTAAAGTGGTTCACAATGGAAACGATAGGGATTTTATACAGAAAACAATTTCCTTTAGTCTTAGCGTTTGCTATGACTATTAATAAATCTCAAGGACAAAGTTTCGATAATGTAGGAATATACTTAAAAAAACCGTTATTTTCTCATGGACAATTGTATGTATCATTATCTAGATGCAAAGATCCTAATCGATTGTTTATTCAAAATGAAAGTGAAAACAATTCAGAAATAGAAAATATAGTGTGGAATGAAATTTTCGATTAGAGCATATATATATTTTTAAATTTAATAAAAAAAATATTCTTGTTCTATTTATATTATAGCTATATCTACAAATAATTAAAAATGGAATGGGATCCAACTCGAAATTCTTTAGTTCCAATAGAAAACGAAGCCCATGGAAACTTTTTGCAAGCATTAAATAATCAAATTGAACAACATGAATTAGAACAAGTAAATTATGAACGTTATTTAAATGATTTGGTAAGAGAATATGACGAAGATCGATTAAAAAGATTACATTTACAAATTCAATTTTTTGAAATATCTCGTGACGAAGTACAAATAACCTCAAAATTTACAAGTTTAGACCAAATTCCAACTGAAACTACATTGACTATTCAATCGATTTTAAAATGTCGTAGTAGAACACATGATCTTCTTCCAGATAACTTGAAAAATGATAGTGCAGCTTATGTTGAATATATTATTAATATAGCTAACATTCTAAATCATATCAATCAAAATTAATCGTATGATTAATGAAAGTAAAAATATTATTTCACAAATTATTTATGTAAATTCACAATTATCTAAATAACAAATATTATCGAAGATTCAACTTACAGAACAAAATTAATATTCGTCATTTTCTCAAATATTATTTTTCAATAAAATAATAAAATTCCTAAATATCATTCGGAAACCGTTTTTTAGAAACCTTTTTCATACACAATACAACACAAAAACAGTACAGAACAGGCACACAAACAATCATTAGCAAATATAGTAAGTTAATTTTGTATTATTACAGGACATGATGTAATAATACTTAGTTAATTTAAAAATAGTTAATGATTATTTGTACACTTTTACATGAAAAATGTTGTAATTTAAATTGTACCTTGTTCAAAAATCATATTTTTGAACAGGTGTTTAATTATATAAACATGTGTACGCTTACAAATTTTTTTTTTCAAAAAACTTTTTCAAAGTAAAAGTGATGCTGTAGGACGGAGGATGGTATGAGGTGGAGTCTTAGGGGAGGAGGATTGGTATCTAAGACTCCCGTGGTTATAGGGCTCCAGGCGATGATTCCACGGTTTTTTTTTAGATTATTGTATACAAATTTTAATTGATAAAAATGATCAGTATTAATTAATTTCCTTTTTGAATAGATTGAAAAATATTATTTTTTAATATATTATCTTTACAATTAAATATTTCCTTTTTGAATGCATTATATTTAGAACATAATTCATTTTTAACAATAACCATAATTTTGTATAATTTCATCATGTCATGAAATTATATGAAATTATCGGCAATTTTTATACAATAAAATAAAAAAAAAAAAAAAAAAAAATCAACGTGCCTGAAGTATGTTGTATTATATATAACTAAAATATAATATGCTTCTGACAGTACCCCTTGGGTGGTGTGGAAAACTGTCTATAATAGTACATAGTTAATTTTCTATTTCTAATAATAATTTTGCACTTTTTCCTGACCTAACGTCTGTGCGTTATTTGGTGAAGAATAGGTAGGTGGGGGGTTGGTGGGGGGTTGTTTAAGATTTTCAAAAATCACATAAAAATGAAAGAATTTTACGTTATTTGGTAGGGGGGAGTCTTGCCAAAATGACTATATAATATAGGAAGATATATATATGTTGTAAATTAAAATCACGCAAGACTGATACACATTGCACATGGGCGAACGAGCGACAACTGTAAACAATACACGCATATATACGTACAATTCCAGCAAAAGCACACTGATAGGAGAATTGTGTCTGAGACTGCGAGAGCACCAAGAAGAAGGAGGCATGCGTCCAAACAGCGAGTACACGCGCATATATAACACCAGAAGGAGAGCTTTGTCCGAAACTGCGGGAACACGAAGAAGAATGAAGCACGCGTCCGAACTGTGAGCGCACACGCACTTGCAACACCAGCAGGAGGGCTTTGTTTTAAAACTACGAGAGCATCATGAAGGAAAGGGCACGCGTCCGAACAGCAAGTTCACGTGCACCCATAACACCAATAAGAGGAATGTACCGAGATCATGAGTACAGAGAAGACGGAAACATGCGTGAATTTTGTCATCATGACAGAAGACTTAAATACTAACGAGCAGAAGCAGAAGGGTCTTAGACCACTTGCATTCGTTTATCGAGAGATAAGATCTCGAAGTCAGCCGCGGCGGCTATGCCCACAAAAGCACAAAAGAGGAAAGACACTTTGCATAGGGGAGCGAGGAAAAACCCATTACCACTACAAGTACAAGAGAATAGCTTTTAAGACGCCTATAGTAACAAGAACCAAGTCCAGAGAGACCATATAAGGAAATATGCAGCATCTAAGCTTTCTGATTGGACACACTATTTACGAATGTTCACTACTACCTATGTACGTAGAGGGTGACGGTAAGGGTTATTTTGAGCATATAAGACCCTGGTCCGCTGGGCCCCGCAGACAGTCTTTCCTCGAAATTTCACCACGCGGAAGCTCTGCCCGAGCGGAGCCCGGTCCGGTATATCGTCTCGGGACTTAAACTTTGTACGTGTAACTTCTTTCAAAACTTAAAATATTTTCAACAATTCAAAACGTTAAAATATTTTCGACGGTTCATAAACTTTGAATATTTTTGGCCGTTCAAAACTTAGAGTATTATTGTCGTTTTTGTCGTTTGTCGTTCTGAGGAAAATTATAATTGTCTAAGATACATCAGTTAGTTGCAAGCGAGCGTTAATCAAATTCTGACTTTAATAATTCTTAAATAAACTTGCTTATGTTAAATAATTTAATCGTGAGTGCACATTTTAACCTTTAACTCCTAATTCCTGACGCGACTATTTACATTCGTATAAACATTCCGCTTTGAAAATCGAGATAACGCCCCACTGAGAGGACGCGCTGGTAGCAGAACAGGTCAGAACCGAATAAATACGAGGTAAGTGATATACATATCAACAGACGGCATGTCTCCATACATATTCTCTTTCTTTTTTTTATAATCCATTGCACAATTAGTCGATCTCATCTTACAAAAGTCTAAAATGATATTAGTCCGTGGTTCTGTCTTAGCGATCGAAGTGACGTCCTATTTTACCGATTGTTACGGAAAAGTTAGTTCGTTTTAGAGTTCAGGGTGTTGATTCAGACTAAAATGCGTAACGATTTATTGTGGGTCCAAAGTAATTCACCGGTGGCTATTGGAGGCTGTTCTCAAATAGATCGCGAAGGTAGCCAGGCACCGACGGCGTTAAGACTTTGTGTATCGAAGCTTTGTCATCGTCCGTGCTTATGAAGCTTAATCAACCCGTAGATTTACTGACCGGTGACAACTATCATAAGTTTAGGGCATAACCCCCCCCCCCCCCAACACACACACACACATACGCAGACCGTATTATCTAAACGATAGGATCGACTACTAATCCCGAGTAGTTGGGTTAGCAGATCCTCCTCTAAGACAAATGCTCTACTGAACTAGCGACGCGAGGCTCACCTGTCGCCCGTTATAATACGTCTATATTGACGTGAAATGATTAATTAATTATGTGTCATACACAAAAACTTATACGACGTATACTTTTTATATAGTTAGATTTATCCTAAATCAAACTGCTTATAGTTTCGTGTGCGAAAAATGTGTACCATGCGATATCTTGCACAATTTTCGACTGATCGGGCTGAAATTTTAGGAGAAGTCTCCTTTTGCAAAAGCCAAAAAAATATTTTTTCGAGTAAACCTATCCTTTTAGTATCGAATAGTAGCGAATATTTAAATCAAAGAATGAGTTGATTGTCCCATGTAATTATCTTCCACTAGCAGAATAGGAGGAAGCTAAGTGCCAATGACTTGGCAGCGGTTTTTTTTATCCCGATCCTCTACGTCGTTTTGAAATGCGGGCACAATTTGTTTAGATTTTATGGATTTTCACGTGTATTTCCAATAAAAATTTTGGTGTTACACGATTAACTCTGAGAGATTTTGGTCAATCGGGCTAAAAATTTGTGTGTGAACTCCTCTTATAATAGTAAGCTGACAGTTCTATTTTGGGCTTGATCCAGCATGTATACGCAGAATGCGGTCACCTCCAGAAATCGCTAAAAACGATTTTTTGGCTCTAACTCAAATTCTAAGCATTCTACAAAAAAAAAGTTAAATGGAAAAATTGTAGATATTTAAAAAATACAACTTTTTCCCATTAATATCAAATCATGAAAATGCTTAGAACTCGAGTTTATAGCCCAATATCGCCTTTTTACAGCTAAAAAACCAATTATTTGCCATAAAACTTTGCGGATATACGTTTTACATGAAAATGTTAAATATAAAAGTTGTAAACATTTTCAAAATACAACTTTTTACCGTGGCAAACATTATTTTTAACACTTTTTGACATACAACAACTCTAGAAACGAATTTAAAAAAAAAGTTACACACTAACGAAGCTCCATTATTATCGATGATCAGGAATATGACCCCGATCCTACTGCTCCTCATCCAGCCGACCATGATATCTCCAGTTGCAGTATGATTGAAACACTAAAAAACAAAAGAAATCATATTAAAAACTCATATCAACAAACAATTATTCAACTTACTGATCTCACCTGATAAAAAAACTCATCCGTTAATAGTAGTAAGCAGTATTCCGAAGTCTTGATGAAGCTTTCTTCCAACTCTAACATTTTGATGGCTCAGATGCCGACACCAATATCTTCAGGCGTACTCCTGTGTATGCAGTAGTATGATGTCAAAAAATTCAGCATTACTCGTACACCTAGACATACAGGAAAATATGTTACAAACTTTTTTCGCATAGTTTATATTTACAAATAAAAAACTTAGCAGTATATTGATAATAATCACTGTTAAGATACCCTTAAGCAATAAAAGATATCTATTTAGAAAACTTAGAACATGTATAAAGTATTTTAAATCAAAACCTATTAAAGATTCAATATTAATTAAACATACAGTACGAGTCGTTGTAATTTTTGGATATTACCATGTAGAATAATACAAACCCATCTCTAGAGCCGTAATAAAGTGGTTGAAGTATCCAAGAACATCAATCAATACTCCCAGCAAGCATGAATCCAGCTCCAAGATCATCTCGACATGGTTTAAGCAGCCAGCTACGCCAACCAGGACTGTCAGAAAGCAAGAATACGGGTCCATGGTCAATTTCAGGTAATTCAAGCCAATAGCAACGTCTCAAGGACATCCACAAAGTTCGAATATAGCTTGAAGATTGTTAGATCAGCTAGAAACACCAAGCAGCACGAGCAGATAATGTTGAAGTACCCAGAGACGCCAATCAGCACCACTGCAGACAGAGTAAATCTAGCTCCAAGGTCATCTTGATGTAGTGGCAGAAGTCAACATCCCACCCTGCACTACTTAGATGGTATGAATCAGTTCCAGAGACACCTTGAGGGTTTGAAGTAGCCAGCAATGCCAAGCTACACCATCCAGATAGTGCGAATCAGTACCATGGTAGTGCTTACATGGTCAAATTGGCAACGATAAATACTAAATTCTCTGTCCTCTGATACCAATGCCGTATAGCTATCAGTAGGAGGCATCAGAATTACAACACAATGGTTCAACTCTAAAAACAGATCAGACAATCACATAGTCACTGATTTCACTGTACATAACACAATAAATATTTGTTTTCAAAATAATGAACACAAGAACACAGCAATACTTTTTGTGGAACTGTGTGATGCTAAATCGTTACCTAGACAGCATTTGACAAGGAATATACATCAGCACAACAGTAGAATCAGCAGGAGCAGCAGCAGGAGTAGTCACAAAAACAAAAGATAACCTCCAAACAAAAATTCAAGTTTCTTGTTGGAGCTACATGTCTTTCTATACTGTAGCACTCCTTGATGAACTGACACTCACACATTGCATCGTCAGTGCCATTGTGGGTGCATCACTTTTGAATACTTTTTGCACCGTCTTACAAAGCACTAATCGCGAGCAGCTGATCCACGAGCGGGATCGTGGTGTGCAGAGGTTGCTTGTAAACATATATAGGCACCATAGTAGCACTTCTGTTCTGATTTTAAAACTACATATATCACTGCTGCATCGCGTCGTCGTTTCCGTTTATCACTACGCACTCACTTATATCGCCGAAAAATTAAACAGAGCAAAACATTGCGGTTAGCCTTAGCAGAGGCCAGAAGGCCATATCAAAACGTCAAAACACACGGCAGAAGGCTGCAGCGTGTGCATGTCGCCGACCGGTCGCCAGATCGATGCGCACAATGTATGCGCAGTGGTCGAGCTCGCTGCCTCGCTTCGACAGAGCCAACGAACAGCTGTTCAGCTTTGCTTAGCTGATAATAAAACTAATACTTTTTCTGCTTAAATTATGTAATAAACTATCTTTGCACAAAATTCATAACTTTAGGAACAGGATGGAATTCGGTTTGTTAAGCGTGACGTCACAGCTTACATATAAACCAATGCATTTTCCACCAATAGGATAGTTCCGAATTTGGCCACTTTATAGAATTACATGTGTATAATTTGAATTAAAGAACTATAAAAAAATAATTTTTTTTTTAATCTTACGAAATAATAATGGGTTTTCAGTTATATTTAAAATAAATATCGTTGCGATAAAAGAATACACCTTAAAATTTGTATATCAATGTCTATATTCCAAAATCAACAATATTGAAAAATCATGAGTCAAAAACTAAAATAATTATAAAACTTTCAAGTTATTCATGCCCAAAACATTTTTAATTGTATACGAAAAAGATAAAAAATATATGTTTTTTCAGAGAGCGAGCGCGCAGCGCGAGTACTGGTGGGCATGGCGCTCGCGGAGCGCGAGCATCGGAGGGCCATGGCGAGCGTCGGCGGTCGTGCCTTATGCGGAAAACGCGAAGCGTGAGCAAGCGATTCGCGATGCAAGGCGGCAAGCCACATAGCAGCCGAAGGCCGCGTTGTGGCGCGCTAGTTGTATATACGACTGCGATTCAACTTGCGAAAGATGCGAAGGTTTAAATATGCCTTGCACGATGTTCATCGTCAGTTTTTGTTACAAATCGCGAGCTCCGTACGTCGCGCCGGTCCGACAATCGGTGACGAAATATTATAAAGCCTAACCGTCGCTATATCGCGAATCGTATTTTCATTTCATTCAATCCAGCTATTAAAAATATTGATAATATCTAAATACACAAAGATCGTGTAGAAGCTAAATAAACCAATTGTTTCCTATCGCATTTCGAGTTATTAAAGTTATTTACGTGAAAATCCACCTTCCGCACAAGCATATTCTCATCATAGTACGAGAGCGAGCAGTTGTCCAGGTTCACCGTAAAAGTAAATGCTACTATTTATTCACTAACAACAAAGACAGTTACTCGCGTACTAATATTTCTTACAGCCTTGCCAGTACCCTTATCATTACGTTCCCTGTCTATTTTTTGACAAGTAGTCAGGACGTAACACAAGTTCTACTAGAACAAGTGGGATTGAGATATAGTTTCAAATTTGATTTGAAATTTAATCGATCTCTATCGAGTATTTACAGCAAGGTATGTCAGCACAAAAAAGCTTAAATGATGCTGTTACGCATGCGCAAAGTCTATATTTACATTATTAATGATCGTTTTTAACTTCGATCTCGTTGATTTTCGAGCGATTTCAATGTTCTGTACGTATTCTCATCTACCCATATTTTCAATAATTTTGTCTACAAGTGTCAATAAGTCACCACACGAAATTAAACATAGCCACACATTGTAATCGCTATTATCGTTAAGGTGACCAAAGTTAATAATTGGATTGCAACGTGTAGCTGTTTAAGCTACACGCGCACACGTATACAGTGCTAACATCCGTATTCTGCGTGTTCTGCTGCAGTGTGTGCACTGCTGCAGAGTACCAGGACACTATCTCTAGCACTTGCAAATAAGGATACTTTTGCAGTAACTTGCACTATAGAAAAGCGTGACAACAGTTAATTGCGCCACCGAGAATATGGTTGCTTGCAGCAGCATAAACTATTGGAGCCACGGGGCCTCTAATCTTTCCTGTCACTGAACAGGATAGACGTGGCTCTACCCGTGCTTACGCAAGTAGATGAGGTTGTCGAGCCGTGCTGGTGCGGATTACCAGCTGCAGTCGGTTGCCACCGTACAGTGCAGCTAACGTAAACGCGCACCTGTGAGAGAGACAGCGATGGGTGCAAAGAGAAGGACGTGCGCATGAGAGGGATAGAGAGACTGCTCAAACAGAGAGAGAGAGAGAGAGAGAGAGAGAGAGAGAGAGAGAGAGAGAGAGAGAGAGAGAGAGAGAGAGAGAGAAAGGAGAGAGAGAGGAGATTAGATTAGATTAGAAGTTTATTTTGCGTACAATAGTGTGTACGTAAATCGTTACGCAAGAAGTTAGTAGTAGAGCAAAAGTAATAATATCGTACATAGGATGGCTTTTCGTAGATAATTGTATTGCTGATAGAATGTAATGTGGAAAATGGGTTAGCGAGGTGTGGTAAGTGTCCTGTGCCGTTGTGCGTGAAGTGTGCAAGAACTTCATATGTTTTATTTTCGAGTTCGAAAGAAGTGCTCTTTAGCTAGTCTCTTGAAACCGAGATAGATGTAGTGTTGCGAATTTGATGATGGTAGGTTGTTCCAAAGTATGAGCGGCTGATGCTGAAACAGTTCTACAGCCGTCTCCGTCGCGCTAATTCGCAATATCAGAGTTATCACCTCCCCCGAACAGGCTGGAATGTCACGCGGCAGTCGAAGTAAGTATGCCAGTACATATGATGGCTAAGGAAACAAGCAGTGAAGTACTTCCTACGTCCTGCAGTGGTTAGCCACTGCAACTCCCGCCTGTATGGGGAGATGTGCTCATCTCTCCTTACACCATAGATGTACCGAATTCCTGTATTCACGAGCCTCTGAAGTTTTAGGTCGAGTTCTTGTGTCAGATTACAGTAAACAAGAGAATAGTAGTCTATAAGAGGAAACAAGAGGGACTGCACCAAGTGCTTGCGCAACCTGAGATTGGTACTCTTCCTGAAAAAGTAAAGCCTGTACATTAGCGAGTGAGCACGTTTACACACTTGTGTAACGTGCTCCTTCCACGTAAGTTTAGAGTCGAGCACCAATCCCAGATTACGCACGGAGGATTCAAAGCTGACCCGGGCACCCCCTATGTTAATATAGGTGTTAGCTGTTGAGGGTAGTGCATTTATGTAGTAGGGGGAGCCCAGGACAATTGCTTTTGTTTTAGCAACATTAAGTTTTAGCTTATTCTGTGCAGCCCAGCCAGTAATCCTCTCAACATAGTAGCTTTGACTGTAAATTTGCAAGTCATCCGCATAAATGAGATGGGAAACATCGGTATCAAGGCAGAAACCGATGTCGTTGATGTACAATGCAAACAGCAGGGGACCCAGAACGGACCCCTGCGGGACGCCGATGTTCAGACGTCGAGGAGAAGAACGTTTGCTATTGTCTCCAACAACGGCCTGCTCTCTCCCGGAGAGGTAAGAGGCAAACCAGCGGATGACTTGCTTTGAGAAGCCGAAGGTGGATAGCTTTCTCAGGAGCCTGACGTGACACACAGTGTCAAACGCCTTGCTGAAGTCAAAGAGAAGGAGCAGTGTTACTTTCTTTTTGTTTATCCCAGCCCTGGCATCATCAGTTAGCTTAATTAGGCCAGACTGAGTGCTGTGACCAGTGCGGCAGCCTGTTTGAAGATTGTCTAGTAAGAGCCTTGATTCAAGGTATTCTGAGACTTGCCTGTGCACCACTCCAGAGCCTTGGAAAGAAAGCAGAAAAGTGAAATCGGACGGTAATCAGTCAGAGCTGTTGGTGAACTGATTTTGTTGAGTGCGCGCACAAGTGACATTTTCCAGGCAGATGGGAAGCAGGGTTCGTTCAGGGACAGGTTGAAAATATGACTTAGTAAGGGAGCGAGAAACGGCAATGCTTTTGAGATAACAACCTGTGGAATGCCGTCACTCCCCCTGGCCTGGGTGTCAAAGTGCGAAACCACAGCCAACACGTCCGATTCCATTATAGGGCTACAAGGTCACGAAGAGCGCCGGTGTACTACGGGTGACGTTGTCGTCCTGGTGTCATAGTCCGCAATGGGGTNTGGTGTCACAGTCCGCAATGGGGCGAGATGGTTAATGGCGTTAGTGAGGTTAGCGTTAAGTATAGATATGCAATCGTCGAGTGATGAAGTGGTGAGAGATGACCAGTCACAATAGCTAAGAAAGTCCCTTAGCTTCTCGGCGTTCATTCCTTTAAAGTTTCTGTATGAGTATGTATTAGTAGATAGGCTATAGGCATACTGGCTCACACGGGTTCTAGCTCACCCCCTCTTCTCTCCAAGTGAGCCAAAACCCGTGCTGTGTATTTTAGATGGAGGGATTGTCGATCCCTCCCTTCCCTCGCCTAGCGATCGAGAATTCTCCCCTCTCTCAAGGTGAGCTAGAATCCGTGGCATGTATTTTAGATAGAGGGATTTTTAGATCCCTCCCTTCCCTCTCCAAGCGATTGAGAATTTTCCCCACTCTCAGAGTGAGCCAGTAACCGTAGTGTGTATAAGTCCCATTCTTCCCTTCTCCGCAGCCTAAAAATAAATTAGTGGTGGGTTTATGCCCCTCCTCCGTATTCCCTCTGTCCAATCCAATGTGTCCTCCTCTTTTTCCTGCATCACCCCTTCTCCAGAGCACTATAGAGGGAGCGAACGGGCCCTGAGCGCGCTACTCGGATAGAGAGGGAAAATAAATTAGTGGCGGGTTCATGCCTCTCCTCCGTATTTCCTATCTCCCTATGGACATTTACCCAAGATCTTTTTTATCGCGCGATAAGAGGACAATATCTCACGGTCAAAGCAAGGGAGGTGGACATTTTCCCAAGATCTTTTTTATCGCGCGATAAGAGAAACATCTCTCACGGCCAAAGCAAGGGAGGTGGACATTTTTCCAAGATCTTTATTATCGCGCGATAAGAGAAAAATCACTCACGGTCAAAACGGGCCCTGAGCGCGATAGAGAGGGAAAATAATCTATATGAATTTCGACTCTTTTGCCACTTGATCCCTTCTCCGTGTCCTAAAAATAAATTAGTGGCGGGTTCATGCCCCTCCTCCGTATTTCCTATCTCTAATTAACCATAGTTCTAGCGTCAGCTGTTTCTTCGACCGAGATAATATATTCCACCGACTACGCCTACAGATTGTGTAGATACTATCCCTTACACTTTCCATGCGGTCCTCGCGTAGGTATAGACGATAACCCTCGCACAGATGTTCTCTCTAGGCCTTTACGCAGTGGAGATTTTTTCCCAAGTGGGAGGGGGACATTTTCCCAAGATCTTTTTCTCGCGCGATAAGAGAAAAATCTCTTTGCCTAAGATCTTTTTCTCGCGCGATAAGAGGAAAAATCTCTCTCAGTCAAAACAAGCGAGTATACTATAGGGAGGTGGACGTTTTCCCAAGATCCTTTTTATCGCGCGATAAGAGAAAAAATCTCTTTTCCTAAGATCTTTTTCTCGCGCATTAAGAGAAAAATCTCTTTGCCTAAGATCTTTTTCTCGCGCGATAAGATAAAAATATTTCACGGTCAAAACAAGGGAGTATACTAAAGGGAGGTTGACACATGTTCTTTCAAAATTGGAGAGGGACATTGCTTTTCACGAATTGTAAGGCTTTTCACCCTCAAGAGATGTGAGGAGGTGTGTTCTTGAAAATTTGGGAGAGAAAACTTTATGCACCAATCACACGACTTTAGAAAAATGCTGTGGAATGGGAAGCTGCTGTTGTTCGCGATAAATAGCCCATCTTTAGCTACGGCTCGTCAGTTCAGTTTTTTCGGTCACATTTACCAGTCAATCGAAGAAAAAACAATGGCATCGAAGAAGAGTTCCAGCAGCAGCAGCAGAGGAAGCAGCAGCAGAGATAGCATCGGGGCGATGCAGGATAGGATACGATGGGTGATCTCCAACGCTCCATCACTCTTGATGTTGTTGGAGCATGTCTCCTGGGCCATGGACGCAATAGACTCACGTAAGTGAATTCAATTATTATAAGTTTTTCTTTTGTAACTAGAGAATGATTTTTTCTTAATTTTTTTTAATTTTTTAATTAATTTTCAGTGCCGTCTCTTCCACCTCTTACTGCTATGCAGCAGTTATATAACGGTGTGAGGCCGGGAGGTTCTACACCAAGCCGAGAGAACCGGTCCACTGCAGCGTGCACATCAAGTCCGAGACCGAGTACGTCGTCATCATCGAGACCGAGTACGTCGTCATCAGCGAGGTCGAGTACGTCATCATTAGCGAGGCCGAGTACGTCGTCATCAGCGAGGTCGAGTACGTCATCATTAGCGAGGCCGAGTACGTCGTCATCAGCGAGGCTCAGCTCGTCATCATCGGCGAGGCTGAGCCCGTCGTCATCAGCGAGGCCTAGTACGTCGTCAGCAAGTCCAAGACCCGGCACATCGACATGTGCGAGTCCGAGGGCTAGCACGTCGACATGTGCGAGTCCGAGGGCTAGCACATCGACATGTGCGACTTCAAGGGCTGCCGCATCGCCTATGGAGAGTACTCGCCCCAGCCGCCCTCCAAATAGGTCAAGTTCGAGGAGCTCGCGATCGAGCTCTTCTTCAAGCTCGAGCTCTAGCTCCAGCTCTAGCTCGAGCTCCAGCGGTACCTCATCGAGTTGCGAGTCATGAAACTCAGTTAGGATCATCAGAAGCCTGAAGCCTATTCCAAAAAAAGGCTAAATTGAATGGTAAGTTTTTTTTTTTTTTTNTTTTTTTTTTTTTTTTTTTTTAATTTATATATAACTTTTAATTCATAATAATAATATTTCTCTCACTTATTAATAATAATAATTGATTTTTTTAAATTTGTTTTCCAGCGGAAGCCAATGTTAACAAGAAGATGCCGACAAGCCGTGGCCTGCTGAGTTTGAAAAAACCAAGCAGTGGCACGCAGCAACAACAGCAGCAACAACAGCAGCAACAAGAGGAGCAACAACAGCAGCATCAGCAGCAGCAGCAACAGCAGCAACAACAGCCACAACAGTCCGGTGGACAAAATGTTCCGAGAATAATTGATGACAAATTCTCGATCCAATCGACATATCAAAATTTAAAAACCCGAAAAAATAATGTAAAATATGTATTAATATTTGTAATTTAATCTTAACAGTTCATTTGAAAAATTTAATGTGATATTATCAATAAATAGAAATTGTCCTTCATCATAATTTATGGTTCCAATAAATAAAATATTGTTAAATTCAATGTGATATTATAAATAAATAGAAATTATCAATCCACTAGACATTGTCCTTCATTATAATTTATAGTTCCAATAAATATTGTTTTAATATATAGTAGTATGTTAGTGCTTCTTTTAAAACTCGTGCTTCGCGATACAGCACAAAATGTAGATCAAATGAGTAGTGCTGACATACATTATTGGCTAGATATGTGTCAGTCGACCATAAATGAATTAAATGAAAAAATTTCAAAATCTAATCTCACCAGAGGAGAGAAACAGAAATGCCAAACTTGTTTGACGCATCTTTCATGCGTGCAAGTGGAATTTGAACATCATCTTCATCGAGGAGGTAGTCTGCAAGCTGAGGAATCAGAAGCTAGAGTTGAGTGGCGCGATGTTCAATCAGCCTTCCAAAATCGAATTAGGACTGGTGTAGTTGTAAATATAAAACATGTAGACATTCTAAGTTTCCTGAATGATGCACAAAAGCTCTTCAAAGTTAAAACAGAGGCATGCTTAAAAGAATATAATGCTGTGAAAATAAATTCAGACTTTATTGCAGAATTTTCGATGCAGAAAAATGGAGAAGAAACTACAGACATAAAATATTTTACAAGTGAAAGTGCTGCAGTATACTTGGCAACAGATTTAGAGAAATGGTTCACAGATAATATCAAAGATCCCATCCTTTCACAGCTAGAAGAATTTCAAGAAAAGGATTCTGGCTGGACTCTGAAGAGTATTATAAGTTTATGTATAAATATGAAAAAATATTCGCCACTCAAGGGCAGTTCATACATTCCTCTGCCAAAGTTTATTGAAAATAAAAAAGCATGTGTTAACGTTCATAACAATGACGATCAGTGTTTCAAGTATGCTATTCTTTCAGCATTATATCCAAGTAAAAAAAATGCCTGTAGAGTCAATCAGTATCGATTGCATGAAAATGAATTAAATTTTGCTGACATAGAATTCCCAGTAAAACTCAAAAGTGTACCGAAATTTGAAAAACTGAATAATATTTCAGTAAATGTATACATGCTTAGAAAGTATGCTCACAAATTCGAAGTATCACCTTGTCATATTACGTCAGAGAAGAAGGAAAAACATGTAAACTTACTTATCATTCAAGATTTTTATATAGACGAGCATGAAGAAAATATCCGTGCCGATGATGATGGTATTATGCCTAAATATCATTACGTCTGGATCAAAAGCATGTCTCGTCTTCTGAGTTCTCAACTGTCTAAAGCCAACATCAAATCTTATCACTGTGAAAGGTGTTTACAAATATTCTATAGTGAAGAAAGATTAGAAGTTCATGAAAATAACTGTAAAAATATGAATAACTGTCGAATAAATTTACCTGACTCTAAGAATAATATTCTCAAATTTGAAGATTATAGTAAGAGTGAAAAAGTACCTTTTGTTATTTATGCGGATTTCGAATGTTTATTGAAGCCTACTGAGAATGAAAATGCTTTCCAACTACATGAAGCATACAGCATTGGGTACTACATAAAATGCAGCTTTAACGACAGCTTATCTGGCTATAGATCATACAGAAGAAAAAATGAAGAAGAAGAGACAGCTGCTGAATGGTTTGTTCGAGAATTAAAATCAGTTGGTGAAAAAATTGATGAACTCTTCAAGAATCCGAAACCAATGAGACTCACAGATTTGGAGGAAATATCTTTTATGAGATCAACAAATTGTCATATATGTCGAAAACCATTACGTGCTAGAACTTGCAGTACGAGATCACTGTCATCTCACGATCGATTAGCACTAACCTACCTTGACATGCATACTCTTCACAAAGCCGCGTACCGGTGACCGGTGTGTTGATGTTTGACTTTAGAAAACTTATTGTTTTATTAAAAAAATATTATTGTTAAGTAAGTTGAGAATGTCTGACTCGGAAAATGAAAAGGATATGGTGCAAAATACACCTCCAGAATTGAAAGCAGCAGCAGAAGCAGCCACGCTAGATATGTTACCGAAAAAATCAAAAATAAAATATGAAAATGCATACAAACAGTTTGTACAATGGAAAACTGAAAATAAGGCGATAACATCAGAAAATTGTTTGCTTGTATACTTTAAGAAGTATATGGAAACATATAAACCTACGACTGTCTGGTCTCACTACTCAATTCTAGGGACTATGATTAAAGTGCACGAGAAGGTTGATATCAGTAAATTTTATATCTTGAATGCTAACATAAAAAATAACAGCAAAGGTTATGAGAGTAAAAAATCAAGAGTTTTTACTGGAGATCAAGTGAAACAGTTTTTGGATAATGCACCAGACAATATATACTTAGCAAAAAAGGTAAATTATATACTAATACTAAACTTACATACTAAATCCTTAATTTAACTTATATTCTAAATTCTAAAAAAATTTGTATATTTACAGTTGATTCTGATTTTTGGTATCATGGGATGCTGCCGGAGCGATGAGATAACAAACGTAACCTATGGAGATGTGAAAGAAGAAGGACAACTTATAGTAGTCGATATACCAAAGACAAAAACCAATGTGCATCGTAGATTTACAATTGATACCAAATTTAGTGAATATGTTAAAAAATACATGTCTGTACGTCCAAACAATTCTTCGACAACTCGTTTTTCCCTAAATTATCAAAATCAGAAGTGTACCAGACAACCTATAGGAAAAAATACGATTGCAGCAGTTCCAAAGGATGTAGCCACTTGGTTAAAACTCGAAGAGCCTAAGTTATACACAGGTCAGGCTCTCAGACGTACCTCAGCCACACTGTTATCTAATGCCGGAGGAACTATGATGGACCTGAAACACTTGGGAGGGTGGCAATCCGACAAAGTGGCTCAAGGTTACGTTGAAGATTCAATACTGAATAAGACTCGAATATCATCCTTGGTTGCAGAATCAATAAGCCATGAATCTTCTGATGCAAAAGTGTCAGTTAAAAATGGGTGATGTTTTGAGCAAAACATCACCTTCGCTAGAAAAAGCCAATTTTCCCCCCTAGTTGCACAATATACTAATTTCATTCACGAAGTATATAGATGACTGTGACATTAGTTTTAGATTCATAGATTCTTGGCGTTTTCTGCCTTCATCATTGGAGAAACTTGCATCATATCTGGAAAATGTGCCGATAGCAGTAAAGGAATTTCGATCAGATGGACTTACAGATGAAAAAATAGATCTCCTTCGACGAAAAGGTATATTTCCATATGATTTTGTAAATGGATTAGATAAGTTGACGACTACAAAATTGCCAGAAAAGAATGATTTTTATAATAAACTAACCGATTCTCATATTGCTGAAGAAGACTATAAGCATGCTGTTCAAGTTTGGAATAAGTTTAATATTAGAACGTTGGGAGAGTATTCAGATCTTTATCTGAAAATCGATGTTTTACTATTGGCTGACGTTTTCGAAAGTTTTCGAGAAACATCTCTTAAAGCCTATGGTTTATGTCCAGCACACTTTTACACGACTCCTGGACTAACATTTTCAGCAGCTCTTAAAATGACAAAGGTAGAATTGGAACTTCTTACAGACATTGACATGCTAATGTTTATTGAATCAGGCATTTACCGATACATTAAAGCGTTGATTGACTGAAGAAATCTAGCGCGCGAGCCTTAAATATATACAAGTATCTGTGTGGTACTTGGTGGGGTGTCGGATTCTCGAAACCCTCCATGCAACTCGTTGTATAAAAGCTTTGTAAGATCCAAATTAGACTACAGGAGTTTTTAATTAGCTTACCCAAATCAAAAAAGTCTAGTCAATAAAATTAGAAATATACAATATTAGCGCAATTCGAACTGCCTCTTGGCTTATCGATTCAGTACGCCTAAAAATATAATGTTAGCGGAAAGCAAACTCTCAAGCATTAAGAAAGAGCTAAAACAGCCTGGTTTCTTTTCTTTTAAAATGATCGTCTAATAACAACTCTCTTACACACAAACTTAATCCCAAACATATTTACGAACGACTAACTCGCTGAAAATAAAAAAATCTAAATACTTTTAGAATGCGTACAATATGTAAACAATGAGATATCATACATCGATTCTATGGAAAATTTTAACAATGTATCACTACAATTATTATACGATGCTCTCAGATATCCACGTTGACTTAAAACTAAGGAACTCAATGGTAGTGAGAAAGAAAGCGCAAACGTAAAAAATAACATAATTGTAAAAAGTAACGCATTGGCTATCTATATCGGACGGTAGTAAAATGACGGAAGGTGTGGGGTCGGCTTGTGTCTGCCCCGACACAGAAACAAATTAGAACTAGATCTATAAATAAAAAGCCTCCGTATTCACCGCCGAATGCGTGTGTCTTAAAAGATGCTGTAATCTAGCCCTTAAGTACACGGAACGCAATATCCATCATCTATACCGACTCCTTAAGTGCCCTGCAGGCCATCCAAGACAAAAATCCTAAAATTAAGACAAACAAATATATCTTTGAAATAAAAAAAAATGTATAACATCTTCCATAAAATAATAACAACACAAAAATCAAATGAATTGTTCTGGATTCCTGCTCACCGCCGAATTCCAGGTAACA
>CM053172.1:20502682-20543068 GCA_012977825.3 Pteromalus puparum | reverse complement strand
CGAGGTGGTAAGTCAGTGTTGTAATCGTATGCCAAGGCTAACAATCATATATGGGTCCTTCTTACGATAAGGAACAGAAAACAAAGACTCTCTATATTTTGATATTAACAATCTTTATGGGTGGGCAATGGTACAGCCTTTACCAGTTGAAAATTCAAATGGATTGAATATGAGACTGAAAGAGTCTTATTTTCCATTACTTACAATCGCCGAAAAATAAGATTCGTGAGTTCGGAGAAAAATTTGTTTAAGGACTTGTGGCGGCAGATATTATTATTTCATAGCATAGGAGTAGATAAGGAGCAGTGGTCGAATAAAGTATTACACAGATTTATGAGTGAAAAAATGATTGTGGCTAACAGCCTTTATTCTCTTTATTTATTACTCAAAAGAAAAAGCTTACTCAATAATATACCAAGAAAATGTTACTAATATATATCAAAATAAGAAAATCGACACCTAGAAAAAACTACAGAAACAACTGACAACAATTGCGGCGGCTCGACGTATCAAATCACTTTAAACACGGACTAGAATATTATTTGTATATGTTACAATGTTGACTCCTTATGATATCAATCGAGAAGAACCTATTGCGCAGGAAAGAGATAATTTATAATAATGATTAGTAAAATGTGGATGAGTTATTAAATGAAATGTTCTGGAATGAATGAAAGCTGGTGCAGAAAGATTGAATATATATTTGAGGGATGAGTGTGACTTTTTGTTCTAAAAGAAAAATACGCGGCGAATACTCTGGTTTTCTGAAGTATATGTCTGAAAATTTATATTATCCGATTTTATTATATATGTGATTACTTATTTCCACTACCGTGTATCCAGACACGTGTCGGCTTTCAAGGATAGATTACGTGGGAAATAAGTCTCGACAGTATAACGTGGTTCGATGAATATAAGAGAAAGATTATTATACACATATGATAAATTATTAACGGAGTTCGATTGGAACCACCGTCGAGTGTAGACGTGTTTACGAGTGTATGTTGACGTCTGTTCTATTCGACTTTTCGTATGAAAATCGGCTTGCCGACTCTATCACGTTCAAGAATAAAGAGGCCTGGCCCGCCAGTGCAGTGGAGTGAATTAAAGTGCTTCTCTCTGCAGGGGCGCTTTTACCGTATCGTAAAATTGAATTCGTCAACTCAAGTTTCTGATCCAGCATCCCAAAAAAAGGTTTCGTACTCACATATGGCTCAACAATTCAAACACCATCAAAGGAAGCTGCCATCGTTCTGGATGCATGGAAGGTATTCCTGTTACTGAATATAACAAAAGCAATTGCGATGATAACAGTACCAACTAACATCAGATTTGTCTCTTCGTGTCTCAAACAATCGTGTGTGTATATTTATGAACTCTAAGGAACCGCAGACACTCTTATTGATTCTCACAGACTGTAAACTTCTCAATCATAACTTACAATAAGACCACTTTTTCTCGTGCAAAGCGTATAATACTCTCTAATGCTTGGCCCTTCATCTCCAAATAGTGCATTCTAGAAGAGCTTCAAAAACCTACATATCGTTCCTGTATCTCAATCTCATATAAAGAGCAGGAACTCCGATCCGACCTTGAATCACATTCTTAGCTTCCGAAGACAAATGTATGTTAATCCGGAGGATATTCCAAATATCCCTCCGTAACTTAACATCTATCATGACAATATCGGCTATCACATCTATCTCTCAGCAAAAAACTAGTCTGCTTTAAGTGCAACGAGGAAGGGCATCTCGCCAAATTTTGCAAGAATGACGAATCACTCACTCAAAACAAAAAAAATCTACAACTCAGAGAAAGCAAACAAGTCTTCTAACTCTTCTACACCTCTCGTCTCCCTCACGGACCTTGATGCGCCTAACGATAAGATGAAATCCCAAACGACATTCAAACAATCCAAGAAATGCTTCCTCCAACTCCAAACATGAAACGTGCTGCATCGAAAATCACTCTCAACTATTGCTCAACTTCTGAATATTCATCTGTCTCTACAGCGGCAACAAACAAAAAAGAAACCAAAAACTGAGGATCACACGGAACTACTTCTGGTAGATGGTGGCCGCTCAGCTCGCTCCTGCAAACGACTACATCAAAAAAAATTTAATTTCTTCCACTCTGATCAAACAGGCATCACAAACTTCTATTCGAGACTTACAAACCAAATAAACAGACATAAGCCCGCAAGTACGTTCCAGACACACCGATATACGGAATTAGCTGATACGCACGCCAAAGCTGCGGCTACATCACACGACCTTGATATAATTCAAATACCCTACAGTGATCACTATGCTGAAATCAAAATACTTGCCAAAGCAAATACCACTATCAATCTAAAACCTCCACTTTGTCAAACCGGAACAATATATTTTGAATTATTCTACAAGGAAAATCGTGCCCCCTGGTATAAGCGCAAAAATTTACCGAGGTTCTATGTAGTCACTATCAATCGCCTACGATCAAATCATTATAACCTGCCTCATTCTCTGGCCAGGATAAATATTATCGATGACCCGAATTGCGATTGCGGAGAAAGTATAGGCGATATAAACCATCTGTTTTGGCAATGTAAAAAATACGATAAGCAAAGAGAAGATCTATTAAAATCCTTATTCAATCTATCATTATTCCCTCCTTACAACACAAATTCGTTAATAGAAGGGCCAAATATTCTGGCTTGTAATCACCTGATCTCGTTCATAAAACAATGTGACTTACAAATCTAACTACGCAAATAATGTAAACTATATTCAAATGTAAAAAAAATATGTAATGCGAACATAAATTCTGTACAATTATTATAACTATGTTATTTACACTGTAAGGCTGAAATAAGTTCCTTTGGAATTTAAAAGGCCAATTATAATATCTATTATATTATAATAAAGGAAAAAAAAATAAATAAATAAATTATTAACGAATGTAGGGTAAGTGAATTGCTAAAATGTTACACAGTAGAAATGAAAAGAAAGATGATATGTGATCTTCGCGATTGTTGTAGATTAATTCGATTAGTATTACGAGGTGTTACGATGAGAAAGTTTATTTTACGTATAATTCGCGAGATGCGACCATGGGAAAACCTACTGAGCTAGCCCAGTAGGATAGCATGAAGCTATCTTTTTATGACCCGTCGGTGGCGGGGTTAGTGAAATATGTATAGAAGCGTGAGTCTTTCCCGGAGGAATAGACTTCCCGGATCAGTCTGGTGTAGAGATCCCCGGGTGCGAGAAATACACTAAATGCAAATGTTAGTTTATTAATCTATTAGGATAAAATTACGTATGATGTACTGGTCCCAACTGGAGCCCGGAATTCGCGTCGAAGCTGGCTGGAAATGGCTTCCTCTCCTACACTTGGCCACGTGGTTTCGTCTTTGGAATGCGTAGCGTGAGATGTGTAGAACTTGTTGAGCGGAAGGAGTAGAACTGAACTCCTGCTGCATGCGAACTGATCAGCTACGCAGCAAGCGCCTAGTAGATGTGAGGAGAGGGGTATGCGCACCGCACGCGTTATCATTTGTTATGTGCTTGGTCCGCGCCGGCGGCTTCAACGCGATCAATACGCTTACGGGAGTCCTGTAAGTGCGAGCGAGAAGAGCCGATATACGGCCGTATGCTCGATACGCAGCACCTGGTCACGTGCCTCAGGGCCGTACCTATGTTGGCCTAGGAAATGGCCGTTGCAGACGAATCCAAATTTTTTCAATACACCACCAGACTCTGATATAGGCTATTTTGCTGAAGTTGACTTGGAGTATCCTGAAGAAATACATGATGTTCATAGGGATTTACCTTTTTGCGCAGAGCATCTTGCACCTCCTGGCTCAAAGCAGAAGAAACTTCTCACAACTTTGAATGACAAGAAAAGGTATGTCATTCATTATCGAGCACTTAAGCAGGTATTAGATAATGGACTTCGATTGAAAAAGGTACATAGGATATTGAGTTTTGAGCAGAGGGCGTGGCTCAAACCATATGTTGAATTTAACACGGAGAAGAGAAAGCATGCAAAGAATGAGTTTGAAAAGCTCTTCTACAAATTGCTAATTAACGCTGTGTATGGAAAGTGTATCGAACGAGAGCGGAAACGTGTAGATGTGCGATTAGTAAATAAATTTACAGGCAGATATGGAGCAGAAGCACGCATAGCTCTACCAAATTTTCACAGTTGTGCAATATTTGATGAAAATTTGGTTGCTATACAGCTGAAGAGGACAAGTATTACAATCAAGAAACCAATATACGTTGGTCTCTCTATTTTAGATTTGTCAAAAACATTAGTATACGATTTTCATTATTCTTATATGAAGCAGCGAGTTGGAGAAAAATGCAAACTCCTTTATACGGACACAGATAGTTTAATATATGAAGTTCAGGATATAGATTGTATCAAATAATGAAAGAAGATATACATAAATTTGATACTTCTGATAATGATGAAAATAATCAGTTTGGAATTCCACGTTTTAATAAAAAAAGTTCCTGGATTGATGAAAGACGAATGCTGTGGCAAGATTATGACAGAATTCATTGGTTTAAGAAGCAAAATGTACAGTATTTTGATTGATGGAGCCGCGACAGTGAAAAAAGCCAAAGGTATAAAATCTAGTGTTGTGAAGAAATCAATCACGTTCGAAGATTATCGAAGATGCCTTCAGGATCTTGTTATTATAAAACGTGAGCAGTGCAATATTCGTTCAAAATTACACATTGTGCATACTGAAAAACAGGAAAAAATTGCTCTAAGTCCACACGATGATAAAAGATTCTTGTTGCCTCATAGTACAGACACTTTGCCCTGGGGACATTACAGAATTATGGAAGAACAGATGGCGCAAGCTGCAATACAAGTGGAGGGGGATACAGAGGAGGGGATGGTGGAAGAGAGGGGATACAATGCAGCTAATGGTAAAGCTGAAGGACAAACAAGAGAGGGAGAAAGTGAGAGGGGGAATGAAGCAACCAATGAAAATGCATCGCAGGTGAGGATGAAACTTTATGATGGTGGAGGTGAACCAATCGTGATTGAGTATGACGTCTTAGAGGAGTTTATGCACGAATGGGACCCAGCATTGGACATGATAGGATCTGAACAAGGAGAGAGAAGGTATATATTACTGGAGGCTATGGAAGGGGCAGAAATTGTGGTGGGAAACTGGCTATATGAACGGACGGACGATGGCGAGGAGCACATTCGAGAAATCGAAGCTAACAACCAACCTTGTGCAAAGAGACCAAGACTCGCCTAACCCCACAATAAGTAAGTTCTATTTCTTAGTTCTCCTTCAATTTTCACTAATGTGACATTTTTCCACTAACATATATTCTTATTTTACTTTTTCAGAATGGATCTATCTGCACTCAATAAGATTGCTGAGCAAGAGTTCTTGCCCAGGAAAAAGGCGACAGACTTGGAAAAAAATCATCAGTACATGGTGACAGCACTGAAACAGGTCAAGACAAGATACGGTATGATGATTGTTGCCAAACTTGATAACAGTTTTCAAGTCTTCTTGCCAGAGAAGATTTTATCTGTAATGCTAAAAGAAGAAGCGTTATTCAACTCACTTTGTGGCACTGCAAACAATCTCTGTTTATTTTTTAAATATCAGGGTGGAAGTTCTTTCAAGTTCGAAAGTAGCACTCAATAAATAGTACACAAAATGTTTTTTTACAAAAGAATATATATTTTCAATAACTTGTACATAATAATACACAAATAAATTTATTTAAATAAACATAATACTATTTGCTTTTTTATTGACTACAACCTAATTCCTTATCCATTTACAGTCACAGAGTTATATCAAAGAATTTCATCTTTATTTATCCAACTATTATGTTCGTCACTAAATCCTAACCATTTAACAAATACGCGTTTACCATTTTTCTTTAAAACTTTTTCTACAAGATAAATTTCAGGATACATAGTTTTATAAATTTTCGTTTCATAAAAGCCGCCGGAGACGGGTTTATCATAATAATCTTTGAGGTGGTAAGTTATCGGATTTGTTTTTACAACTCGCGTTATCGTGAAAATTTCAGTTGACCAGTTCGGTGTGTAGCCCTTTTCAAAAATATTTTTTATTTTACTTATTCGTACTTTATCTCCTACTTTAAATTTCGGTTTTTTCGCTGGTAGCATTTCAATTGGAAATCGTCTCTTGATCTCTTTCTCATTTGCTTGCGTAACTTTTATAGGCTCAATCCCTATTGTACGATGTTTTCTCGAATTGTAAGCTTCGACCAAGTCAGGTAGAATATCCAACCATTTATAGCTTCCTTGTTTGCTAAACTCTAACCACATTGCATTTTTTAATGTTCTATTAAAACGCTCGCATATACTAGCATGAAGATTACTATGTGAAGAGTATAAGTTTATCTTATGCTTCTTCATGAGTTTCTGAAAACTTGAATTGTAAAATTCTTTTCCTTGGTCAGTTTGTAGATTCTTCGGTACTCGTCCTTGTTTCAATATCGACTTCATAGCTGCAGTAACATCATTACCACTCTTCGACTTGACGGGGACGGCCCATGCATACTTTGAAAATATATCTATGACAGTGAGTAAGTAATGAAATCCTTTGTTCTCATCAGAGTAAGGTATCATTTCAACAAGATCAGCTTGCCAAGTCTCATCTATACCACGTATGACATATTTTCTTCTCTTGTACCGACGACGTGCTGGCTTATGCAGCTCTTCAGCTACTCTTTGACGTTCCATCTTTATCGTCTATAGCGGATGATAATCCTCTGGAAATTCTTCTATATGATCTTTTAATTGTCTATTCAATTCTTCAATGATATAATTAACACCAGCGGAATTACGTTGAGTTGTTCTATAGAGATATTTCAGTTTTTCAGCCACTTCCACTTGATGTTTTTCAACTTCCTGCTTATATTCATCTATAACTTTACTTATTCCAGCAAGTTTAGAAGCTATATAATTTATTTCAGTTTGTAGGATAACTTTCAGTGAATGCACGGTGATTGCATCGTTTGGATCACGCGGGGCTCCTAGATTGCAAAGCCGCTTATTTTCTAAATCAAAATCACCGTCTGATGTCAAATTGAAACCAATGCCTGGAGGACCGCGACTCACTTGCGAGCCCTCAAGTTTTCTTCCAAACACATCGAGACTCATGATGCTACTGATCCAAATAAGAGAGTTGTGGATTAATATATATGCCCAGCTTCACGTAATTCCTCAATAATTGATTGGATTTCATTGACGTGATTGTTATTTCCAGCAGATCGTTCGGCAATCAATAATCTGAGTCGATCGATAAGCTCGTTTGGATCATCCCAGTAGACGAGATCAATAGAAGAATTTTTCTTAGCTATTTTATATTTAGGTATAAGTCCTCTGCCACTGCTGCTGATGTTGTTTTTATTTGGAGTGCTACGGAACATTGGTGCCAAGACATTCTTAAATTTATTACTCCTCGAACCTCGCAAGGATTCATTTTTGCTGTATTTTTTCCGATGAGCATTTGTTGCTTCCAGGATCTTGCGATAATTTTCACGATCTGATGAACTCAAAAGAAGTTCATCCGGATATTTTTTAAATAGCAATTCCATTAGTCCACTACTCTTAGGATAACTTTCACCTCTGACTATGACATATTTATCATCAAATTCAATTTCTGAATCACCTATCATATACACTCCATCAACTTTCCGCACTCCATATATATTATCAATTGTTTTGCGGCTTTTATCCAGCAATGACAAGAAGTCTTCCGATGATTCATTTTTTTTTCCACTCATAGATTTAAATGAAGAATTGATTATTGTGCCAGTCATTGACTCAAAATTATCATCATCATCATCATCATCATCGATGAATAAACTTGAATTATTATTATTATTATTTAGATCGTTTAGCATACTTGATCTGTCAATTCTTATTCGTTTTCTCATTTTTTTACTCTTGTGTGTATCCAAAATGTGATTAGATGGATGCTGCTGCTGTAGGCTTTCACTTTTCATGTCAACAAGTTTCTCGAGTGGTGTGATGACTGGTTTTAGAGTATCACCAATGACTTTTTCAAAATCATATTTTTCCTGTTTTAATAGAGTGTATTTTCTTTAAATAGCCTCACGAGCTCGCAAGAGCTCGCTGAGAATATTCTTCTCTTCCTTGAAGTCTGACATGCTGTCGAGATGATGTCTACAACTGTACTGTAAGTTTTACACTCATAATTCCTTTTTTATTGCAAAACAGTCAAATCCTTTTCTGTATCGACCCTCATTCATCGCTCTATCTTTGTCAATGACAATGAATCCATACTTATCATTCTTCCAACGCTCTGGGCAAAGATTTCGAAATTCATTGAAAGTTAAATCGGTGTTCACATGATCCTCATAGATATGCTTAAGATTCACATCATCTTGACGATAAATCACTAGTAAATTAACATTATCTCTAATGAGATGTTTTCCTATATGGGCATATGATTGACATAGATAGAAACTGTCTACACTTTTATGTCTCCCCATGCAGAAAAATGCTCGGACGTTATCCTGCTTCTCACAAGCGACATCATCAAATATCATAATTGAATTTGGAAGTGCTTCATCTGGAGATACTACGGATTCATGCTCACTGAACGGAAGATATGATACTCCTTCAATCGGCTCCAAGACCTTCTTGAGAAATTGATACTTAGGCTGATTCAAGGATTTTGAGTATACGTACAAAATTTCGAACCTAAGACCATTGGGATGTGTAATTAAAGCCAATAAACTATTTGTTTTTCCACAATTTGATGGTCCGCAGAATACTGCTCGTATACTATCTGGCAGTAATTCACCATGTCGCTTCTTTCTCTTCTCTTTTCCAAAATCGAAGTTCCCGACGGGGAGTTTGACATTCTGCTCAGTAAAATCCATGTTCACGTAACAGAGTCAGATTCAACATTGAGCTCTTGAAATATAAACGCTTGTTTTATACCTTGATCGTCAGTTGTAAATCAACACTCGAAGAGAGATGATCATTCACAAATCTCAGAAAGGGCCGAAAGGCAATGGACTGCTTGATAAAGTTATCAATAACTTACCCTTTGAAATGCATCTTCCCGATATTAATACTGTGGTCCCGGAACCAAATTGAAAAAGCGAATGAAAAGAGGAGATCCTGGAATTAATCCGCTAGATCAGGCGTGTAAAGAACATGACATAGCATACTCTGATAAAAACGGAGATCGTAGAGCAGCTGACAAGAAGCTTGCTGATAAAGCTTCGCAACGTGTCAGAGCCAAAGATGCTAGTCTTGCTGAAAAAGCATTTGCTTTGGCGGTTAACAGTGCTATGAAATTAAAAGGAAAAACTGGAATGGGACTGAAATTTAGTAAGTTAGTGACTGCGGCTAAAAAATCAATGACTGCACGTAAATCTTCTCGCAAGGTTATTCAATCAGCCTTGAAGGGTGCACGTCAAACTGTTAAGAGTGCAGGAGGAAAGAAAAAAGTTATCATTCCTCGAGTTCTACCGCTTCCATCGAAAATTGGAGGAGTTCTTCCTTTTCTCATTCCACTATTTGCAGGACTCAGTGCAACTGGTGCTCTAGCAGGAGGTGCTGCTGGAATAGCTAAAGCTGTTAATGATGCTAAAGCCGCGCAGAAAAATCATGAAGAGAGTAAGAGGCATAATAAGACCATGGAAGCTATTGCTTCAGGCAGATGACTCCATCTTAAGCCCTATAAAACTGGAATGGGATTATTCATGTCACCTCATATCGGTCGTGGCAATCAAGTGAATAGAAAAAAAAACTTCGATTTAACTTTGCCGAATCGTCCACTGACTGACTACGATCTAAAAAAAGATGCGCATATGTTGAAAATCTCAGATTTCCGAGGTGTTTTCATGAAAAATAATCTGCCTCCCAATGGTCCATGGTATAATGAATCTGCAGTGGTTAACTTGGATGACTATCAAAATAGAGATACTCACTGGGTTTGTCATCGCAAGCAAGGTTCTCAAGTGCTTTATTTTGATAGTTTTGGTGATCTCAAACCTCCCAAGGATCTCATGATGTATTTTAACGTGAAAGAAGTGAAATACAATTACAAAAGATATCAAAATTTTGACTCATTCATATGTGGCCATCTTTGTCTCTACTTCCTGGCTGGGAGACTATAAAAGAGGTGCTCGCAGACGAATGGATTCATTATCGTCCGATCAGTCATGGAAGATAGCTTCACTCTAAGTCTCTCAGGAAACTCATCTGTCTTAGAAGCACAATATTTTCCTTCGATTGAACTACCACAGCATAAGAATTTTGTCTTGGGATTAGTTGAACTTTTAACATTCAACTCTATTCCCAATGTCGACTTTTCAAATAATAAACTTCATTTGAGCAAAAAAGATATTATTACAATCCCTACTGGCAGTTATGAGATTGATGCTATCAATCAATTTTTACAAGAAACTTTGAAATCCAAAGGAATTGAATTTTCTTTGAAAGCTAACAACAATACTCTCAGAAGTGAAATTCACTGCAGTCATCTGATAGATCTCAGACCTCACGATTCCATAGGTCGTCTCCTTGGCTTTGCTCCTCGCATTCTCAAAGAGAACATTCAACACAGCTCTGATTTACCTGTAAAAATATTGAGAATCAATGCACTCAGAGTTGAGTGCAATATTACTGCAGGTGCTTATATCAATAATAAAAAAGTTCATACAATCCATGAGTTCTTTCCCAGAGTGCCTCCAGGATACAAAATCTTAGAAGTTCCGTCTCATGTGATATATCTACCACTCAGTGTCAAGTGCATAGATCATCTACAAATTCGAATTGTAGATCAGGATGGAAATTTAGTGAATTTTCGAGGAGAGGAAATCACTATTAGACTTCACATCAAATCTGTATAATGGGCATCGTTTACAATTCTGGAACATATATAAGTCAGCCACCATGTCAACGAGTCATCAGTCGACCGAAGAAACTCAAACCGTTAACACGGAAGAGCATTCAGTTTCTGAAAAGCCTAGGACTAAAAGTTCGTGGAAAAAATTCACGTGTATAATTCTTTGCTGCTTCCAGAAAAATGGACGAAATTCTAAGCATTCAATCAGGTGTCGTATTCGATGAGTCTATTGCTCATTACGAGGTACACGCCCATCAACCATACTCATCATTAAGCTTTGATAATAGTGATGAGATTCGTATTTCTATCCAACATCAAGATCTATGTCTCTTGCCATCACGTAGTTCTATCCATGTATGTGGAAAATTGAAACTCAAAGGTAGTTCAACAGCACCAGCTAAAACTAAATTCGTAAACAAAGGCATTTGTCATCTGTTTGATGAAATTCGTTATGGAATTAATACTGTGGAGATAGATAAAAGTAAAAATGTTGGTTTGAGCACTATCATGAAAGGATGGACTTCATTTAATTCGAATCAGAATAACATGCTAGAAAATGCAGGCTGGCTTGGCAATGAAGAGGACGACAAATCGTTTGTCGATGAAAAGGGAAACTTTGACGTTGCGATTCCGCTGAGTATGATCATGGGCTTTGCAGAAGACTATAAAAAAATTATAGTTAACATGAAGCATGAGCTCATTCTTACAAGATCGAGAAGCGACTTGAACGCAATAATCCAGGAAGGAACTACGACAGCTGGTGCAACTACTTATGAAGATTGTGAAGTAAAAATAACGAAAATAGAATGGTTAATGCCATATGTCATTGCATCTGATAAACAAAAAATTCAGCTATTGAATTTCATTGGTAAAGATAATCCCATCTCTATGTGTTTTCGTTCTTGGGAAATATTTGAATATCCTCTTCTCCCAAGCACGAATAAACACGTCTGGACAGTGAAAACTTCAAATCAACTGGAGAAACCTCGTTTTGTAATTCTCGGACTACAAACAAAGAGAAAAGCTGTAAGAACTGCAAATGCCAGTAGATTTGATCATTGTGAGATAAGTAATGTGAAACTTTTCTTAAATTCACAATATTATCCATACAACAATATGAATCTCGACATATATAACAATCAGTATGCGATTCTCTATGATATGTATGCTAATTTTCAAAAATCATACTATGGTAGAGATCCACAGCCGATGCTGACAAAGCCTATGTTCATCAAGAATGAACCGCTCATAGTTATTGACTGTTCACGACAAAACGAATCTCTCAAGAGCGCTCCTGTCGATGTACGTCTAGAGTTTGAGGCTAAAAAAGATTTTCCTGCCAACACTTCAGCCTACTGCATGATCTTACACGATCGTATCGTTCAGTACAATCCCATCAGTGGGGATGTCAAGAAACTCGTCTAGGCTGCATAAAAATATGGAGTATGCAGTAGACATGACTGGTTTCAAGCAAACCGAAGGAGATTATATTCTAAAGGAAATTGCAATCATTCCTCTCAACGATAGTAGTAGTAGTGATCCTGTTGTTCTAATATTCAAAAATCCCTTCTCATGGAAAAAACTCTCTGACAAAATGCAAAGGGAAAACAACTGGCTTAAACATAATTATCATGGTATGAAGTGGAAAACCGATGGACATGACTACTGCCAAATTGGAAACTTGCTTCGTGACGCTTTACACGATGCAACAAAAATTTTTGTCATAGACGCATTGAAACAGAAATGGCTTCAACGATTCAAATTTTCCGTCTACAACATCCAACAGTATGGCTATCCATCGAAACCATCTTTCAAGTGCGTCACAGTTTGCACAAACCATAATCCAATCTACAAGACTGCCTGTGCACTTCACACCGTCAAACTTATAAAATTATTCTATCAGTCATGCAAACATTTGTAATAAAAAAAAAATAAAAAATAAAAATAAAAAAAAAATTAAAAAAAAGAACCAGTAGAGAACACTATAGGCATTCTAGCTCACTTACGGTTTCTGGCTCAGAGAGAGGAGGGGGTGAGCCAGAGACCGTACGGATTCTGGCTCACTTGGAGAGAAGAGGGGGTGAGCCAGAACCCGTGTGAGCCAGTATGCCTATAGCCTATCTACTTGTATTTGGTACGTAGCGTGGAATCTGTACGTCGAGAGTGGCCGTGATCAGGTCGTGTCCGTTGATGAAAGGTGCGTCCGTCTTCCAGTATGCCTGCAGGCGATCCTGCTCATCGATTAGGCATAAATCAAGCCAGGTATCAGAACCCTGTTTATGGTGCGTGGCACCATAGGGAACGGACGAAAGGGAGTTCTCATCAATGAAGGCCCTGATGAAATTAGCATCTTCAGATGAGGATAGTTGGTCGGAGTTAAAGTCCCCCATTATAACCTTCGTGGAGTAGTTGTGCATGTGAGTTGTTAGCTGGTCAATAAAGTTAGAGCCTTAGAAAAAAGGAGCATGAGGTGGGCAATACACAACCCCCACGAAGATGGGGCCACGCTAAGTCCAGTGCACCCTTACTGCACTGTGACTTCAGCGTAAGTTATAGCGCCAGGTGGCGCGTTCGCCACATAACTACTCTCTCATTCTTTATTAGCAGCTTTGTAATTGTCGCGCTTGTCGTGAGTTTGACGCAAGGAGTAGTGGCGTCACGAAATCTGTTCTTTTGGGATGCGCAGAATATTGAGTTCCGAGAAGACTTTCTCCTCGGCCACTTGGATTCCAGTCTTAAACCGCGACGGTCACCTTGATTAAACTCTTCGCTCATAGTGTCGCCCTTTTGAAACCTCGAAGCCGAGTCACGAGTAGGAGTCTTTTTGTAAGCGTAATCGAGTTCGATGAAAGAGTTGCAGTGGACCGGAGATGAACCGGTTGCCTCTGCGGTTACAGAGCTTGTCCGGTAAG
Source organism: Pteromalus puparum (assembly GCA_012977825.3). Classification (NCBI taxonomy): domain Eukaryota; kingdom Metazoa; phylum Arthropoda; class Insecta; order Hymenoptera; family Pteromalidae; genus Pteromalus; species Pteromalus puparum. The sequence continues at coordinate 20,529,262 of CM053172.1, read as the reverse complement.
CACCTTTTCGAAGTAGAATCTCGTTAGTCGTTCCTGCTTGCTCCCACACAGAGGTAAGTTGATTCGAGCTTAGCCAATCGCCGATTAATGAGTGTATTGTATCAAAGTATGTGTATCAAAGAGACTTCATCAAGCGTTTCCCTGATCAGACTGCGTTTGACCAAAATTGGCTCTACCGAAGCTAAACAATGGGCTCGTATAGCTTGAATTCTTATGTAATAATATAAAACAAGCTATATAGGTATAAAATAATAATTTTTTTAATTTCTACAGAAAATTAAAAAAAAATGTTCATATTTTTTTATATAAATTGCTTCCAGCATGCCTATAAACCCATTAAAGTTAATATTATAAGCAAAAATTAAGAAAATTTCAATTTTTAATATAACTATAACCATGTTCTGGGGGCGCTTAGAGGTCTGAAATTTTTTTTCTGTTTATTTTGGTGTATACTAGACTAGTAAAAAAATGTTGGCTGAGATTTGAAAAATTTCGCCACGGGTTGACGTGGAATAGCCCATATATAAAAATTAACTTAACGTTTAGTAAACCCTTCATTAAAGAACAAAAATTTTTTGCATTATTATGATTAAATATAATAAATTTGAATTCGTTTGATTAATTTTAGTTCTCTTTTATCTGTAATTTCGTTGCAAAATATATCAAACTCGCCTAAACTTTTCCTTTTTTTTTTAAACTTAGATTTTTCAGAAATTTCAGTTCTTATTATTAAATTTATTTAGTTTGTCCTATCAATAAAATATTGTATAAGCATCTTTATCACCTTTCAGGACCTTCCGATCCTAGGCTTTTTTTTAACATTTTTATCACTAACATGAAATCACTGATTGTTCTGATACACCTCCTTTGAACAATTTCTACACCTAGACACTGAAAACCACGGTGTTGTAAAGACCGTGTTTTATATGTATTGAATACGGGCTGCGCGAATACACATAATCATTTAATTATTGAGAACTAACCATTGGCTCAAAAGCCTTATGTACTAAACGACAAAGAATTACGCGTGACTCGAGATTATAGGTGGACGCATGTGTTAATGTGTAAACAGGAGAATGTCCGCTCTTAGCGCATATACGATTAACGGTCTGCGCTCGCTCTTAAACGGACGCTTGTCTGTCCGGGCCTGGATCCTGTCCAGACTGTGATGTTTGAACGGACTTTGTTATATGTCCGTGGTGCTGATTTGATGTTTCAGTTTACTTTACCTTGACGATGTCTATATAGTCGGAGTTTATTAGAAATTTCGTATATTAATTGATATTTATTACAAGACTCATCTAAATTGTTATGTTTCGATTTATTGGCTTAGTACCAGAGCACCTTACTTCGCAGACAGTTTAGGCATTGACAGATGTTAAGATGTTTCGTTTTATTATAGTTTTGAATACGTTGTTTTATTTACTATTTATATTAATTGATATCTACGATGTTCTAGTAAGGCGACTTACAATTATAGTCGTTCTCTCGCACGCTGGCTGGCGCAGTCTCCTTCTTATGTGGCAGATGCTGACTGTTCTATTCTACACGATTTCTTGTAGCAAATTATACAAACTTATCTAAGCTGTGTTGCCACTAACGTCAGATGTATTGACGGACCCTTCCCTCCTAGCCACTGGAATCTCGACTAGCAAGCGAAAAGGTGTACTGTTAAATTGCGTGCAGAGTTTGAGTGTTTTCTACGCACTCAATAGGCGATGCTCACAGATTCACAGCTCTCGTATTCTCTTAGCAGGTACAGCTCGTGATAACAGCTTGACTCGGTTGAAAAGGCAATGCGTGGATCGGTGCCGGGGTTTTTAATAAAGAAAGATTGCGGTAATCCGATCAGCATTCGCCACACTAAGGATTGACGCGTACGCTTTACAGACCTCCGATATTTGGCGCTTGATACATGTTGCAATCTAGTTGCTCGGTTTATGAATGTAGTTAATGCATTGTCTGCGCGAGTATCGGGTTGCACGCAGGGATCAGTCATAATTGTTTATAGTCATTCATACATGCATGCATATATATGGATGGTTATCTGACAAATCGTGCGCGATAAAAAAAAATGTTCGCCCAAACGTAGGGTATATGTTCTAGAGGTCACTACGATATCAGCTGTAAATTGTCAGATCGATACGATTAATTCTTTTCGAGTTATAAGGGTTCAGAGTTGGTTATTTAAGCTTTTTTTTTGCATTTTTTGCCTATTTTCAGTGATTTATAGCTTCTTAACAACGCATATTTCACTAAAAACACACTGAATGTTTCTTTTTTGTAAAATTTTCTCAACTTTTTAATAAAAGATCCCTTATAGCCCTATATATATGCTATAACTGACTTGTCTGAAATTTAAACCTTAAAATGTGAAAATCTAAGATTCGATCCGGACTCCGACTACTTTTATACGGTGAAAAGATACCTTTTCATAGTGCAAAAGTACCTGTACCAGAGCCAGAATGGCAGAGGCCTTTGTTTTGTTGTTTTCATGGGACACAAAGTAGTGAAAAACCCTCTGAAATGATTTAAATGACTAATAATAACTGTGACAAAGGATGTATACGTCCGGATCATTCATAAAAATATTACATTGGTAGGTTGTGTTGGTAAAAAGGAATTTTACGTTTTTTTTTATCTTATCAGCATTTTTCTGCTAGTTCTTGGAGGAGCAGATCATCCTGACTTTTGAAAAAAATCGGTTTTTATATTTCAGCTCATTACTTACGAACTGCTCAACGAAATCGTTTAAAACATTAACAGCAGATAGCTTCGTTTATGGTGAATCACCAAGTCAAATTTTTAAGCATTTGACTGCATCGTTTTAAAGATATAAGGAATCAGCAAATTAAATTAAAAAAAATTTAACTTGTTATCTTAAGAACCATAGGGGTTTAAAAGCAGCGAAATGAACTTAGCTGAAACACATAAAATTTCTACCTTTTTCCAAAATCTCAAGTGCAATAAGGCCTTTTTACGCCCGTAATCGAGGCAAAAAAACTCATTTTTTTCAGTTTTTGATTTATTACTGAAAAAATAAGTAGTCAAATCACTAGAAATTATGACGGAATATAGTTTGACACGTGAACCATAAACATGATTTTTTTCGTGAGGTTATGATGTTTAGCTTAAGAGATATGAATTGTTTTAAAAAAAGCCCCTTTTTCATGTTATCTGCCGAACGGAGCGGTCGATCCCGATGATCCAACGGGAAAAAATAGGTAATTTTATTATCTTTTAAATGCATTTTAGCTAAATTATTTGTAACAGTGGCATGATTGAAAAAACGCAAAATAGTGTTTTTCAAAAATCAAAAAATGGCCATAAAAAGAAAAATAGTCGAGAAAATAAAAAAATAACTGTTTTCCCGTATTCAGAATTCAAAAATAGTGTATGCATGTCAAATTTGATTGATATTGACAGAGTAGTTCCAGAAATATTACAGTATACACACACACGCACGCATACACACACACACACACACACACATCCATACGGACCTTTTCTAAAAACACGTAATTCGAACTTCAAACATCTCAAAACATATTTTTATGAAGTTTCAGCGAAATTGAAAATTTTATTATCACAAAGCTTCCTCTAGGAGGAAGCAAAATATTCAGTAATTCTAAGGATGTTAGAATTTTATTTGTTGCTACCAAATTACTATTGGTTTTTTCTTTAATGATGGAACTATTCATTTGGAAAAATCTGGGATCTGTTACTTTCGTGGCAAGAATTGAAATCTACTACTCTTCGTAACAAATCTGAAATCTACTTCTCTTCATAGGGAGCGACGTTTTGTAGTTGTATTTCACTTCTTTAACCTTAAAATACATCATAACATCTTTGGCAGGTTTGGAAAACTACAACAAAAAAACTACAAAAAACAACAAAACTATCGGAATAAATTACTTCAAAACCTCGCTTGCGATAACAAACCAGTAAGTGCCTCTATTATTAGAGTCATCCAAGTTTACTACTGCTGATTTATTATACAATGGGCTATCGGGAGGCAGATTATTTCTCATGAAAACACCTCGGAAATCTGGGATTTTCATCATACAACATTTTTTTCTTTTGATCATAGTCAGTCAGTGGACGATTTGGCCTAGTTAAATCAAAGTTTTTTTTGCTACTGACCTGATGACCATGACCAATATGTGGTTTCATAAATAATCCCTTTCCAGTATTATATTCATCCAGATTTTTCTGCTTGGCTTTAGCATCATTAACCGCTTCAGCTATTCCTGCATCACCTCCTGCTAGAGCACCAGTCGCACTTAGTCCTGCGAACAATGGGATGAAAAAAGGACTCCACCAATTTTTGCTGGAAGCGGCAGAACACGTGAAATGATAACATTTTTCTTTCCACCTACACTCTTAACAGCTTGGCGTGCACCCCTCAAGGCAGATTGAATAACCTTGCGTGAGCATTTACTTGCTGTCATTGATTTTTTAAGTCACCAACTTATTAAATTTTAGCCCCATTCCAGTTTTTCTTCTAAATTTCATAGCATTGTTAACAGCAAAAGCAAATGCTTTTTCAGCAAGCAAAAACGAATATTTTATTGGCTTTAATTACGCATCCCAATGGTCTTAGGTTTAAGAATTTGTATGTATTGTGGAATTCTCAAAATTTTCGCATTTCTACTTTCAGTAAATAATAAGTCAATCATCTACAAATCAATGCTAATGTTACGTCCGGGTGAGTCCGCACAGAGCGAATACTCGCGTAGAATAGAAATAATTATTTTATGACCGGAATGAGTAGACCTTTAGTTCCGCACAGTGGTGTAGACCGACCGCCGAGGGCAAAGGTAACGAAACGCGCAGGTCAGTACGACACAAAGAGTAGATCGGTGTCCCGAGCCCTATGCCGAATGTAGTATTTACGAATGCAGATATGAGTGAGGACGAGAATGACCACAACACTTAACATGCATGCAAATATTCTGAGATGAGATTGGAGAACTGAGTGACCTACCTTTAATCGGTTGACCTAGCTGCTTGGTTGGGTGACAGCTGAATTGCTCGTCCTTTCGTCTTTGGCTGCGGCGCTGACTCGTTCGAAGAGCGGGGAATTTAAATAAGCTAACAACTCAAGCTTTGACTGTTACAAGTTCTAGTTTCGTTTATTCGAAGTTATAATCAAAATCGTGAAGATACAAATATAGTTTTACAGATCTTAGTTTCGTTTGCGGATAAAGAACTCAGTTGCTCGCGTGATTCTAAGTCAAGAAATGGAATCGAGATTTGAAATGGCTATCGGGCAGAGCTTCGCCCTGTCAGTCAGAGCTCCGAAAACTGAAGGCCCCTCCTCATATTCACACATGGCTTATATAGGATTCGAGGAGTCTAGGAAGGCTAGGGCAAAAGGGTGTGTCATCATGGCAGTATTCCCATTATAGAAGCGCTGGTCATTCGTCTATCGAGCGGTATAGGCTGTTCCCCTTTTCCAGGAGTGATAGTTGTCATTAAGGTATCGGCTTATGGCGGTGCGTCAGTTGTTCACCGACTGGTCCGCCTCGATACTCATAACTTCATACGCCCCCTTCGTAGGTGTCCATAAGAGTCGACATTTATGATGTCGTTTCGCGGAATGTGAATCTTCGAGTCGGCTGCGTGCTCTATTTTATGACCTTGCGATTAGGTTCGGTGTCGTAACACGCGTCTCTGTTCATGATGAATTTCTGTCGAGTATAGCTGTAGTCTGCCGTACCGACTGCTGCTGTGAGCGTTGTACCATTCGCTGCGCGGTAAGCTCTCTTGGTAATACCGACAGACGTGACACTCCCCCGCCCAATTTGAGTCAGTGCCGGGCACTGTTTAAGGTTAGTGGATATCCCATTGTGTGATTATGAGGAATTAGATAAAAAGGTTGAAAGAGTTGTCCATGTTTGGTGGCTGAGTTCTTTACGTGGCATTTAACATTAATGTATAGGATAGAAACTGTACATGTTGGCGTGGTGCTAGCGTGTCAGTCTAGAGTTCCAAGGATCGTGGGTTCGAGCCCTGGTCTCGGAGTTTGTGTTTTTTGTGTGTGCTATCGTGTAGCTTGATAATTGTGCACCGTTGTGATTGCGCTTTTGTATTTTGTTGTTTTGGTTGTGTGTTTTTCTTTTTTTTTTGTTTGTCCCTTTTTCAGGGCTTGTGTTGTGTGGTGTACAAGGAAATGTAGTGTGTGTTTCGTTCATGGTGTGTTGGGTATGTATGTATATTTTTGTGTGTGTCTACAATTTTAAGTATAAGTGTTTTTCGTCTGGGTTGTGTTTCTTTTTCTTTACAAACGATTTCTGGGTGGGTGTGTTGTGTGTGTGCCTGTGTGTGGTTGTGTGTGTGTGCGTTTTTTGTCTTTATTATTTATTCCTATCATTATACAAAAAAAAATTTTTACAACTCATGACCTGAAAGTGGAAATTTGCATTCATTTTTGTTTTTTTATTCGTCATCCGAGTCCCAACTCCCTTCCTCCATAGGTTCCGGTCCTGGCTGGTGCTCTTCACGTCGTCCGCCGTATTGCTCCTTCTCGAGTCTCTCCCCATGCGTCCAGCCCACTTCTTCGTCGATCTCTTCCTGTTCCAGCTGCCGTAGTAGTCCCAGCCGTACTCGGTCGCTGTTGACTTCCTCCTGCAGTCTTTTTGCGAGGGAGTCATTCCCCTAGTAGATGTAATTGTCAAACAAGCTCTCCCACTCCCCCTCTTCTCTTGGGTAAGATGGGTGCTGATTCTGACTGTTTTCCTCCCTTATCCTCTCCCGTGGAAAGCGGATTTCTCGGTGCAGGCCCCCTGCCATTCCTCGTACCTCGAAGTTTTTCTCACATATTATCTTTATTATGTGATGCAGTCTGCTGGTGTGATGGCAGTCCCGGACTTGGCTCCTGGGTATCTGCAGGTCCTGATCGTACTGAGCGATCGGACCCAGGTCTTCTCTACCTGCATGGTAGTGTCTCGCTGCCCAGCATCGCAGCATCTCCTTCACGTCCTCGTGCCGCGGTCTGATCACTCTCTTCGCCTCTCTCCTGAGCTTCTTTGTTCCGGGCTCTCCCGCCGCCCTTCTGAGCTCTGCAGTTCTGCTGTTCCTCTTCATGGTCAGTCACTATTCGTGTTCTCCTGGCCGTTGCTGAAATGCGGAATGACATCTCGTCCCGCTCGGTTTCTCTCTGCACCCTGTTGTGTAGGCGTTCCGTCCCATTTTCTTGGGCCCGCCCGTCCGTATAGTAGTCGTTTCGTCTTGAGTATGCTGAATGCAGGTGCATCCCCTCTACCGTCTCCCCGAGTTTTCTACTTCTTCTTTGGAGTCGTGCTTTCCGTGATTCCGGATTGGTTTCTTACGCGATCCTCCCTTTTCTCGTTTTTGGCGACGCAACCGCTTTTCCTCTCCCTTTGTGTACCTCCTTGCACAGGTTGTTTTTTGTGAATCCCAGTTAGTCTCGTTTGTCCTTTCGCTCCGTCACCTTCACCATGTTATTCCCCATGCTCGCGGCTCTAAGTGTCTGTTCGATTCTTTTTGTGTGTTGGTGGTGTGTTTGGTTTACCCGGCGGACCTCACTTCCTCGCACCGAGAATATTGAATTAGGTGCGATTGCTCCTCCACCAAGTCTTGCGTCAACTGCTCTCGAGGACGATTCTTCCGGCCCGTCTTCGGACTCCGATTGTTCCGAGTCGCCTTCCTCTTCGGATACGTCAACCACGGTCGTCTTTCCTTGTCATCGTTTTGGTTCGGGAATTCGTGTTCTTTACGGCACATGTCTGATCTGTGGTCAGGACGCCTCCGATCCTTCCTGCATTGATGTCTACGAAGGTGGCCTGGATAATTCTCGTTGGGTAAGTGCTACCTGTTTTAACCTGTACTACTTAGTTATTTCTTAGAGTCAAGTATATTTATTGCTCCTATTCCTTTCGGTTTCAGTTTGGTTATTACTCTGCTCACTCGCATCCGGAACTCAGTGCCTTAGCCCCCGAGGTTCGTAATATCACATGGCTTTACTGCCATTGTGTCTTCTGGAATTTTCCCGAGGGCGCCGACGTGATATGTTCAGTCTGCTTAGCGCCCACTGAGGCTTCACCCCTTCGTTTTCAGCTCGCCGGCACCGGAGTAAGTACTGATTTCTTGTTTTCGTTCTTCGTTTCTTAGTCCTCGCGACCAAACTCGTAATAATCCTTGTTCTTTTTCAGGCGTGGGTTCCTGTTCCGAACGGTGCCCTCTATGCGCCGGAAGATGACTCAAGATTTAATTATTTTAGTGCTCAACTGTAATGATCAAAAATTTTTTACAATACATTTTTATATGTCTACGGAAGAATCATCGTATCTCGTGTTGATTTTCTTCGTTTTTACCTTTACTCTTTAAGTGTTTCCCAGTTTGTTTGTTCAAATGACGAGTCAGATTTCTTGTTTTCTATTTTTTCTTTTTTTGTGGCAGTTATAATAGCCGATTTATTCAATGATTTTACAACATTCAGACAATAATTATTTTGATTACAATAGAAATTACATTTGAATTTTGTTCGTTTTTTTTTTTTTTTGGAGATTTAGAACAGTTGANATTCCCCATGCTCGCGGCTCTAAGTGTCTGTTCGATTCTTTTTGTGTGTTGGTGGTGTGTTTGGTTTACCCGGCGGACCTCACATCCTCGCACCGAGAATATTGAATTAGGTGCGATTGCTCCTCCACCAAGTCTTGCGTCAACTGCTCCCGAGGACGATTCTTCCGGCCCGTCTTCGGACTCCGATTGTTCCGAGTCGCCTTCCTCTTCGGATACGTCAACCACGGTCGTCTTCCCTTGTCATCGTTTTGGTTCGGGAATTCGTGTTCTTTACGGCACATGTCTGATCTGTGGTCAGGACGCCTCCGATCCTTCCTGCATTGATGTCTACGAAGGTGGCCTGGATAATTCTCGTTGGGTAAGTGCTACCTGTTTTAACCTGTACTACTTAGTTATTTCTTAGAGTCAAGTATATTTATTGCTCCTATTCCTTTCGGTTTCAGTTTGGTTATTACTCTGCTCACTCGCATCCGGAACTCAGTGCCTTAGCCCCCGAGGTTCGTAATATCACATGGCTTTACTGCCATTGTGTCTTCTGGAATTTTCCCGAGGGCGCCGACGTGATATGTTCAGTCTGCTTAGCGCCCACTGAGGCTTCACCCCTTCGTTTTCAGCTCGCCGGCACCGGAGTAAGTACTGATTTCTTGTTTTCGTTCTTCGTTTCTTAGTCCTCGCGACCAAACTCGTAATAATCCTTGTTCTTTTTCAGCCGTGGGTTCCTGTTCCGAACGGTGCCCTCTATGCGCCGGAAGATGACTCAAGATTTAATTATTTTAGTGCTCAACTGTAATGATCAAAAATTTTTTACAATACATTTTTATATGTCTACGGAAGAATCATCGTATCTCGTGTTGATTTTCTTCGTTTTTACCTTTACTCTTTAAGTGTTTCCCAGTTTGTTTGTTCAAATGACGAGTCAGATTTCTTGTTTTCTATTTTTTCTTTTTTTGTGGCAGTTATAATAGCCGATTTATTCAATGATTTTACAACATTCAGACAATAATTATTTTGATTACAATAGAAATTACATTTGAATTTTGTTCGTTTTTTTTTTTTTGAGATTTAGAACAGTTTGCTTACTTGTACATTTTGTGCAATTCTGTGGTAAATCTTTACATTAGTTAGTTATTCCTATTAAGTACTACTTATTACTCATTGAGTTTCTCTTATTCTCTCTACTTTTTTTTTTATTTCGACTTGTATTAAAATATTATAACCTAATCCTCTGTTTCTGACCTTATTTGCCAATAATGTAATTCACACAGATTATAGCTCCTTAACCCTAACGCTGATGCAAGGACTTACTCGTCCTTTTAGTTCTAGGTAGTAGGCTAGTTGACATTTCATACCCTGCTCGCTTACATTCTAACACTTATCGTAACTTGAGTTTTTTTTTGTCCTAAGTTTTTTGTCTTAAGTTTTTTTTATAAGGTACATGATTATTTCAACTACTATACCTAACTCGTGATCAGAAGTGTCGCGCGTACCTTGTTGATTTTTTTTTTGCTCTGCTATGCCTAAATGAAGGTACTGTTAATTTCTTAAATGTCTTAGTCACACGTGCCATGTGTTCCTATTCCCTAATACATCGCTTCTTGGAGACAACGAGAAGTTTAATTTTTTTTTTACTAACTATATTACTACTCGCTTATTGAATGTAGTACTCTTAACTCGTTTACTTAATTGATTACTTTAAGTGCGTCTTTTGCTATGATATGCAGTGCGTACACAATGATCCAATTCTTATTCTACCTTGCTTACTTATCGATATTACCTTTCACCCCCTTTGTGTTATATTTTTTTTATATGATTTTCTATACCAGCTAGGAACATACATGTTTTTGCTTGTACATTCATTATACTAACTTTAACCACCTACGTTACCTGCCTTTTGCTTACGTTCTACGATTATTATTATTTCCTTAATTGCTTATGAGAGTATGATGGTCGTAAATATCCCCAGATCTTTCGAATCCGGTGCGGGGTCATTCTGCATTCTTGTAGATAGTCGCTGATGATCGCTTTTACTCTTTGTCTCTCCCTCTACCTACCGAATCGGGAAATCTTTTCTTTCTCCTTCTTTCTTGGTATCTCACTTTCCTTACATTGCAGTTTCGGGTTCGTCTCCCTCCACAATTGTGTGCAATGATATGGTCCTCACCGCAGTGGGTGGGGTTCTCGGGACAGCGTACACACGTTCTACCTGTCCGGGCCCCGTGAATTCGCATCTTATAGAATGGTCTAATGGTTTCATTGGAACATATATTCCCTCAGCTTCTTGGTAGTTCCCTGGTACCGCTATCCTACGTATGGCTACGAATATTGTTGCGCATACTACTGTACCGACGACGGCAATTATCACCGTTAGTGCAGTGTATACTATAGCTACTGGTCCTGGTACGGCGGTTCGCCCTTGCATATTTGTTTGCCCGGCTGCTTTCTCTGCCCACACCGTGCTTGCCGCTGTGAGATGTACGTTTGGCAGAAAGTACTCGCGCTCTTCTTCCCCTTGATCTGCTCCTCCGTAATATATATCGTCGCCCGTTTTCGTTTGGCATTTTTCCGGAATTCGTATCTCTCCTGTTCCTTCGAGTATTAAAATAGTATCTTCCTCTTTGCACTTTGCCGTGCAATTTAATCGTCCCGAGGTCGAGTATATCCATTTTGTTGGGTTTGTGGTCTTTATGAAATAATGATCTGGTCCAGTCATTAGTTTCCTTTTACATAGGCTATGCGCTTGATAGGATTCGGGGTCTGCTTTAAGACTGCTTTCGCAATCCTTTCTTGTTGTAGTTCTTTTGACGGCCTTGCAGATTCTACCGTAACTAACCTTTAAACACTCTCCCCATTCCTCATCATTCATGAAGAAATGTTCATTGTCCTTATGGTTTATTGCCATAAATTTTCCTGCCGGCACTATCGTCATTGCCGTGTTTATTGGTAATTCCACTGGGTCGAACACGGGTATCGGTACCAATTCGTATGTACGATAAATCGTTCCTGTGACGAGGGGCAGATTGAGTTGTAAAATTAATTGACCCTGCATGATAAATATGTCCATAGGTCCGTATTCCGAGAGAGTCCCTTGGTTTACTGATTCCAGGGGCGTGGTGAAATCTCTTCCCTCGTGTCTTCTTAGTAACGCTGATGCATTTCTTATGGTTCGCGTGTCCAGAGAGTATTCTTTGATTTGCATGATATTGATGATTTTACTTGCTAAATCTATATTTTCATTTATTATGTGGATAGTTTCATCGATTGACGGTGGTGTCAAGATCTCGGTTTCTTCTCCTTCCTCCTCGTCCAGCTTTAGCCTCTTTTTCAGTTCCTTGACCCTTTTGTTCAACCCTTTTGCGTCCAGATGTACGTCATTCTCCACTACAACCTTGTAGTATGGAAACTGATATAGTTCGTCCATATTTCCTTGGCGCAAGTCCTCGAGCAAGATTAAATTATTCACTCCTTCCTGCCCCAGGGCTTCGATGATTTGACCTCCATGCTTATGCGTACCAATATCGTACGGTTTCCTTATCATTCTAAATGTTATAGTCTGCTTGTTTAACTGCATTATCTTATCTTGGAGGGTATACATTTGTCCGATTAAAATCGTGTCCGTTGAGTTCATGTATTCCTCTGTCTGAACTAATAGTCGCATTGCTCTTTGGAAGGTCCCTATGTTGTCGAATACGTAGTCTACGTTGATTCCTGTTACGAACGTCCATTCTCCTAATGTCAGACGGGTGTCTGCGTCCCGCCTGTACATCAGCCCCGGATTGTTGCGGTAATTTTTAAATGCGTTTTAGTATTATTGGAATTTCACATACTCCCGCTCGTCTCCGTCCTCACTCCTGCTATTCTCTAAACTGTCAATAATTTTTTTGATTGCCTGAATTACCTGCGTTCCCCCTGTTTCCTCCGGTCTAAGGTAATCTAGCCCCCAGTTGCTTTTTATTATTCCAGAATTTTCTCCGTCGTTAGTACCGTTTATTGTGCCTTGCTCTAGTCCGGCGTACATACAGTCGTACTTTATCCCCCCTGCTGTGTTTACCTGTTCATTGCCCGCGTTGCTCGCTTCGCGCGTATCCCAAGTCCAGGCCTCTCTCGAGCTACCTGTTTCTCGTCCGTCCACCGGGGCTTTCGCCCATCTCTTTGCTTCTTCTCTCTCTGCTTTATCTTTGGCCTCATGCATTTTGGTCTCAAAAATGAAATCCCGGTTCCATAAATTGAGTTGTGCATGTGATATGCCATTCCTCTTAGTTCCCAGGAACCCAGGCATTCCTACCTTAACTTTTACCTTTCCTGACAACGTCACCTTGTGTACTCCCGACTTAGTAGACTGATCGATATAGCACGCTATAAAATCAATGATTTCATGGCAGCTACTGCAAAATAAGTGTGGTACCCCCGTTCGTTTCCAGCTAGTTGCTCTAGTCACATTGAGTGCGGCTTCCGTTTTATCAAGTGGTCGCAGCCTTGCATAGCACCCTGCACAGACCGTCCTCCCGGCGTACATATACGCCACCCGTTCGTAATTTCTAATTACTTCGTTCATGTTTGCCTGAATCCACTTATTACGTAACTAACACAATCTAATTTAAAGTGTTCGTCATACTTATATCTTTCGTGACATTGCACACATTCTCTCGCCGGTGTCTCACTAAAAATGGGCTGGTTACATGTATTGCAAGCCGTCGGTAATTTAACTTTTGATAGGATGTGCACGTATTTCATTTTAAGATAAATCGCGGATTTATCACTTACTTTGGTATGGTAGCAATCAGGACAATACAATACTGAATGATTCTTGGTAAAGTAAGTCTCCGTGTCTGGTAAGATCGTATACGAGTAATAGCCCTCCAGTGCTTCACTCACTGCATATAGATCCATCGTCTTCCTCGTTTAGAACAGCGTGACCATGTTCTTTTTTATCTGTTCGATATCTTCCAATGTACGTATTATCTGTCTTACGTGTTTCCTTGCGTGTGCTAAGTCTCTGTATACGGTTACTTCGCACAGGTATCTTCTTACCTCCCCTCTGACTCCTCTTAATAACGTGTAAATCGCAAGTCTTTCTCGCTGTTCTGACGAATCTGAAATTTCGAAAAATTCCGACTTTGCTAGATTACCCTTATTTTTATAATCCTGCAAGGTATTTTCTACGCGTTGCCCAAAACTCTCTGCTGTTTCTCCACGGCCTTGTGCCATCCACGTTAGTCCTCGTCTAGTCTCGATTAGCTGATTTACTAATCTCTTTTTTGCATTATCATCTAGTCTTAGCATTATGTTACAAAAATAAATGAAAGAAAATTAACAGAAAATTTTACAATTTCTAGGTTGTCTTTTTAGACTTCTGTCTCTAAATTTCTTTTAAACATTTTTCTCGGCGGAAATGTTCCATTATTATCCGTTAGTACCGGGTACAATTGATTAGCCACTACATGATAGCGCAGGGGCAGTTCCCCCCCTTTCGAAACGTTCGCTCCGGGAGCGAAGTCGTCGTTCGGCGTCGTGGGTGGAGCCTGCGGGGGTGGATCCTTCGGTTTCTCTTGTCCGTCTGCTTGACCCCTCTTCTCTGCGGTAGGCTGCTCCTTTGTCTCCTTTCGTGTGCCAAGATGCAGTAATAACTGCGTGACCGAGTTCCAGAAACTGCCTAAAATATAAACGGAAAAACCGTATATAGAGTGCAATGCATAGCCATGAATTATCGTATCTGCCACAAATTTAATAAGTCTCGCAATCATAAATAATCCAATCACCCCTGCCGATGCCGATCCGAACGTTAAAAATTTTCCCCAAATTCTCCCCCATGTCGATTCTGCTAGTTTAGCCATCGCATTTTCGTCAAACAGTCTTGTTACCGATAATCCATCCATTCTTGAACTTCTTCCTGCAATACTCATAGCGATGGAATTTAGCACTGCTGGCTTTTCTACCGGGAACATCAGATGATGCCTTAATGCTTGAATTTGCGCCGGCGTGTACATTCCGCTTTTTGCAAGGTTCGTTGGGTCAGTATAATTCCAGGTTAATTTTGTCTGTGGTTTAAGCGCGTTTGGTGTTATTCCTTTAGTTATTGATCCCGGTAGCACCGTATACCATTCGTTCTCTAATTGAAACATCGGTGGTATGAGTGGGTTACACGTTGTTTCTGAGCCGAACGTTTTTAGTATGTGTGTTCGCGGAGTTAAGAAATATTTTTTGTCGTCCTTATTATAGAAGCGCTGGTCATTCGTCTATCGAGCGGTATAGGCTGTTCCCCTTTTCCAGGAGTGATAGTTGTCATTAAGGTATCGGCTTATGGCGGTGCGTCAGTTGTTCACCGACTGGTCCGCCTCGATACTCATAACTTCATACGCCCCCTTCGTAGGCGTCCATAAGAGTCGACATTTATGATGTCGTTTCGCGGAATGTGAATCTTCGAGTCGGCTGCGTGCTCTATTTTATGACCTTGCGATTAGGTTCGGTGTCGTAACACGTGTCTCTGTTCATGATGAATTTCTGTCGAGTATAGCTGTAGTCTGCCGTACCGACTGCTGCTGTGAGCGTTGTACCATTCGCTGCGCGGTAAGCTCTCTTGGTAATACCGACAGACGTGACACTAACAATAGTCCTACTGAGTTATAGCGTAATTGAGGTAGCAAACGACGACAATAGTAAAAGATAAGGTAACTAAGCGGCTTAGATTCAGAACACTTCAACACAGAGACCGACAGACAAGAGTAATGACTCACCTAAGCCCAATGAATGAATAATGAATATATTATACATTTTCCGAGAGAGATAAATAAACGAGAAACGACGGAATCGAGAGACAATTTTACGCGGAATTCAATTTCAACATTAATGAAAAACGCTATAACAATCACGCGAAGTCATAAATTAAATTAACAAATAACAGAATTATGAAACGATCAATCACAAACAAGCTCACGATATTTCACACGTACACCAAAAAGCACAACGCCCCATACCAACTACAAGCCAGTAGAACGAGCAACGAAATCACATTCTTCAAAATTGCCTCACGAACAAAGGAGGAGAGTCAATCCAGTTACGAAATGACAAACGACCACATGAACGCATACGAACGAGGTGCCATAGCAGCAGATTTCAGACGATACAGCTCTATAATAAAATCGGGAAGCAAGAGCCAAGCAGTAGCCACTAGCATTCCACAGCTGTACAAACAAACGGAAGTCAGAACAATAGCCACGAGCCTAGAGCAGGTGCACAACGACTTGGTATATATTGACAACAGGTACAAGCTAGAAGAGTAAAAGTGGCCTAAATACGGAACATCGAACGGCCATATCTACGCATTCGCGAAACGACATATTCGCAGAATTTCAATCAAAATGACACTTATAAATTGCCGAAAAATAAGAATCAAGAGGTAGCCACCAACATTCCACAGCTGTGCAAACGAGCGGAAGAGAGAACAAAAGCACCGCGAAGCAGGGCAGTTGCGCAATACTACTAGAAGACGATGATTGACAGCTAGAAGAGGAGAAGGCGGATAGCAACAGACATCGAAAATTCGAGAATAACAAATACAGGAGATGCACGAGCGGGGAAATGATCTAGGAAGGGGATTAGACCCTACGTACGTGTGATATCGAAGTTTCCAAATATGGTCATATAGAAGAACCGAGCTTTTTGATTGGAGTTCTCCGTCAAAGTTATCACTAACACTTTTACACCTGTTGTCGCCAAATGCAACCATACGAACTATAAAAAGGCCCGGGTAGGACCGCACGCTTGCTTAGTCTTAGTCTTCTTATTCTTAGTCACTTAGTCGCTTAGTACTCGAGACTCTCTTAATCTCTTAGTACGGTGTCGCGCAAGTTAAATTTGTAACGGACTTAGAATCATTTTCATAAAAGTAACTTAGAGAATTCTTGAAGTAACGGACTTAGAAGAAATCACACTTGATCTCAAACTTAATAATTCACGAATCGTATAACACCGTCTCTCGAATTAATCGTCTCTCGGATTCTAAAATTAATAGCAGATTTGGCCACAACGGTAGGAAGTGTACAAATAAAGCTGTTTGCCTAAAGTGTGCTGGTGATCATAAAACAGTAGATTGTCAAGCAAATAAGGTCAAATGTGCAAACTGTGCTTACAGTAATGAAAAATATAAAACAAAGTACAATATAGAACATGTGGCAATAGATAGCCAAGAATGCGGAATTTTACAATCCAAGATAAGGAAGTATATTGATTATACCGACTATACGATGAAACCTACTTTGCCAAGATATATCGGCAAAGTAGGAACGTCAGCGAAAGGTATGGTAGCTAAAGCTTCTGGTATTTCGGCAATGTCACTTCAGTCATTGAATAATAATATAGCAGACAGACTAAGGAGTAAGACATAACAATGGATCAAGATATCAGCACTGAGGACATAGGCAAGTTTGAATGTGAAGTTGAAAATCTAAAAGAACTCAATAAGTCATTAATGACAAAGAAGAACTTTATTTTATGCGTAAACATAAGAAGCTTAAATGCAAATTTTGTAAAACTTAAAGTGTTTATTGAGTCTCTAGAAAGAAAGCCGTGTATAATTGTATGTACTGAAACTTGGAACTTACAATACACTCAATATTATCAACTGCAAGGCTACAAAACTTGTTATAATGAAAGTAAAATTAATAAGGCTGATGGCGTCTTAGTTTATATAAAAAATAACATATATAGTAATGATAAAATTGAGGTTGTTGATAGATTGAGTATTGTAAGTACTGATATAAAACTTATGACCATACCAAAGTATGAATTTGTCAATTGTGTAAAAAAATTCTTGGTAAGACATAGAAATGTTAAAAATCACTGTATATTTGGAGATTTCAATATTGATATTCTAGAAAATAATGTAGCAAATCCAGAAACTAGCGACAAATCAATTAGTCAGGAATTTGTAATTAATTATCTTGAACGTGAATATGTACCGTACTTCAGAGGTATTACGCGGCCCTCCTTAAATAATGAGAAGGGAACGTGCATTGATAACTGTTTCGCTAGAACTAAGAATATAGATATTGAATCTTTTAAATTAAATACACCGTTTAACGATCACTGCCCGTTATTCATAAATATAGATCAGATTAAGATACACAAAGCAAGTGAAACAGTTAACAAATGCATTTTTTTTTTTTTTAAGTGGCATTTCGAACTCGAAAGTTCATCGCCTCATCTACGCAAGCCTTCCACGTATCTCTATTTTGTGCTAAACCTATCTATTTTGCGCCGTCCTGCCCGATTTCAGTTAAGTCCGCTTTTACATTGTCATCCCACCTGCGTCTAGGTCTACCTAGAGGTCGCGACGTATTTGGCTTTCCTTTCATTATACGCGCTGCCGTGCGATCATTTCCCATTCTTGCAACGTGCCCTGCCCATCTTAGTCTTCGCGTTTTTTTGGAATATGTAGCTAACTCAAGACAACTATGTATCTGTAGCTCGTCGTTGTGCAGTTTCCTCCACTCCCCGGTTTCCTCATCTTTCTTTGGCCCGTATATTTTTCGCAGAACTTTATTTTCGAACACCCTAAAACGGTTTTCCTCTGCTTTAGTGAGCGCCCAAGTTTCGCATCCGTACAAGATTACCGGCATTATTATAGTCCTATATATCCTAATTTTTACATTTTTAGACAGCAGTTTTGATTTTAGTAGTTTGTTCACGGCGTAGAAGCAGGCATTACCCGAATGTAGTCTCTTATTAATCTCGGCTTTGATTTCGTTTCGATCATTTATAGTTGTGCCTAAATATCTGAATTCGCTAACCTTTTCGAAAGTAAAATTTCCGACTCTAAGATCCCCCTCTCCTTCGCAAATGCCCAGTTTATCCATAATCATATATTTCGTTTTCGATTCGCTCACCTCTAACCCCGTTTCCTCGGCCGCATTTATGAGTATTTCCGCGTTTCTCGCTACCGTTTCGCCATTATCCCCCACTATGTCCAAATCATCTGCATATCCTAGAATCTGCGTTTTTCCGTTGAGTGTTGCGCCCAGCCCGCTAGTCTGCATTTGTCTAACAACATACTCTAGCGTTAAGTTAAAGAGTACCGTGGAGAGCCCGTCCCCTTGTTTCAAACCGTCGTGTATCATGAACGATTCAGATACATTACCGCCTACTCGTACTTTTCCCGTGCTTCCGTTCAGACATATTTGTATTAATTTCACAAGTTTTTTTGGCACGCCGAGGAGCACAAGGATTTGATACATTTTGCTTCGCTTGATAGAATCATACGCTTTTTTAAAATCTATGAATAACTGGTGTATTGTTTCGCAATATTCCCATTTTTTCTCTAACAGCTGTCTTATAGTAAACATTTGATCGCTCGTCGACCTGTTACGCCGGAATCCACACTGATAATCTCCTATTATATCTTCCGCGAAGGGTGTGAGTCTGGCCTGTATTACGTTTGACAGAACTTTGTAGCAGGTAGCTAAAAGTGAGATTCCCCGATAGTTATTGCAGTCTGCCTTATCTCCCTTTTTAAAAATCGGTATGATGATGGATTCTTTCCAGTTTTCCGGCGTTGTTTCATTTTTCCAAATAGAGCGTACTAGTTCAAAAATTTTCGATATCAGCGCAGTGCCCCCATATTTAAGTAGTTCCGCTGGTATAGAATCGTTTCCCGCGGCCTTATTGTTTTTTAGTTTTTTGATCGCGGCTTCTACTTCTTTGTAGGTCGGTTCTTCCAAATGGAGTTCAGCAGTGTGGATTTCGTCTCCCGTTTCCTCGCAGTTTTCATGTACGTTTAGCAGCTTATCAAAATAGCCCTTCCACAGCTTTAACAGTTCACCTTCGCTTGTGACGAGATTCCCGCCCTCATCTTTCATTAATTGTGATCTACTCTGGAAACCCTTCCTAATAGCGTTAATTCCTTTGTACATCTCGCGCGGGTTATTTTCCTTACTATTAGTTTCTATTTTTCTAATCTGATTCTTTTGATACTCGCGTTTTTTGTTCCTGTAAATCGCCCCCACTTGCCTTCTTATTTCGTGGTACTCTTCTACGGCCCTATCGCCCCCATTGTGTACGCTGTCTAATTTGGCCTTTTTGCGCCTTTCAAACCAGAGTTCGCACTCTTCGTCAAACCATGGTTTGCTCTTTGGCTTTTTCTTTCTACCTAGCACTTTATTCGCGGCCTCTTTTATCGTTTTTTCGATATCCCCCCAAAGACTGTTCGGGTCGTCATCTACCTCCGTCGGTGCATCCGTTTCTTCGAGTACCTGAAACCGATTTCTTATTTCTACTTGATACTTAATTCGTTCTATCCCGTTCCGTAGCTTTTCAATATCGAACGTTTCTACTTTGTTCACCCGTTTACTATTTTGACCAGCTACTAATTTGGCTCTTAATTTGGCCACTACTAGAAAATGATCCGAGTCGCAATCCGCCCCCCTATAGGTTCTTACGTCAAGCACGTTCGTGTGGCGCCTCTTATCGATAAGAAAGTGATCGATTTGATTTTTCGTGGCTCCGTCCGGCGATGTCCACGTTACTTTGTGTATATCCTTGTGCTTAAAGCACGTACTCTTTACTATAAGATCTTTTGCCGCCGCGAAATTTATGACTCTAATACCGTTATCGTTCCTGCTATTCCAAGAAGCATTTCCCTGGAAAAGACTAACGGAAAAGTATAGAAAAGAGAATGAGTGGCTTAAGCGAGCTCATCACGGGCTATCCTGGTCATCGGGTAACATAACCTACACCGAAGTCGGTAAGCTACTTTGGGAGGCTCTGGGCGATGCCAGCAAGATCTTCGTCAGAGGAGAGTTACGCAAACAATGGCTAGAACGTTTCAAACTCAAAGCTACTAATATATGTGATTACGGATATCTATCAGTAGAGTTACCGAAAATTGTGACTGTATGCACCAATCTCAATGGGGCCTAGAAGTCTACCTGTGCTCTGCAAAACTTCAGGATCATGAAACTCTTCTATCTCAGCCATGTTTACATGGAGTGGGAAAACGTTTCAGAAACTGTCGAATTTGCATAGCGGCCATATTTTAGTAGTACGGGGGTGGGTGGGTTCGTGTAATAGTGGGCCACCTACTGTGTAATACCGGGCCACCTTATCAAGCCGTGCAATACCGGGTCACCTGCCGTGTAATTGCGGGCCACCTTAACAGGCCGTGCAATACCGGGCCACTTGGGTTACTATCAGGCCGTGCAATACCGGCCCCGTATCCCCGCGGCCCCGTAGCCCTGTGTTAATATGGGGCACTTAGGTTACTATCAGGCCGTACAATACCGGGCCAGCCGGCCCCGTAGCCCCGTGTTAATACGGGACCGCCACGTGGTGGCCCCGTAGTGACTTGGCCCCGTAGCAACATAGCTTATCTACTCAAAGTTCATCCTTTCTTCCTGTCTATTGAATTAAAATAACAATCAAATAACCTATCTCTATCGCGGTGTCAAAATAGTCTCGTATATTTTACGAACTAAACCCCACACTTAGCACCAGAAAATGTTACGTGTGAAGGTTGGTAGTTTTGAACACCGTGAGGTGTTAAGCTCACGGTTGCTGCAAAAATGCCGGGTCGATAAATAAACACGAGAGCTTATCGGTAAATGTGTCTGTTTATTAATTGTAATTCGCAATGAATAAATTGTATGAAAGAGAGAAACGCACGTTCAGTGTGACCTCGGAGAATGTGCGTCTCTTACTATGCAATCCTATCTGTCGACTCTGAGTCAAAACTACCTGTCTAGTGCTGAATTGTGGGTGGTGGAGTGAGGCCGAGTGTCCGCATGCACAATTTTTTATAGCCTCTCTGGGTGGTTTGATTCCTACCCGCCAACGTCTAAAATCGTGGAAGAGATTCGCGCTCAGTGGAAGAATAGAGCTTCGGGGTGAGTCGAGCTGTTGTCATGCGCGTATTTGGCGACTCATGCTTTTTGTGCTATAACTGCTATATACGTGTGAATATTCACACGTGACACTATATCAAGGGGCGCTACCGCGCCGATGGCAAGTATAAATCTTATACACTGTGCCGTTGGTAGCGCGCCGCGACCCATTATACTTAGAATTTGCTAAATAACCTATTTACGTTTTATGAATTCTGTATGTATTTCATTCAATCTGTTGTTGATGTTTATGTATGAGTATACAATTTCAAAGGTTTTTATAAGATCTTTCTAATTATCATATTATTTTGCTAGGAAAATTCCTCGTTTGTAAAATAATTAAGTTTAAAAATTAATTTTGCGAAAAAAATTAATTTTTCGCCTCTCCGATTCTCTTTTAGCTTCCTTCCTAAGGAAGCCTTGTAATAGTAATTTTTGGAGTTTGTGTAAAAACATGTAAGAAATATGTTTTGAGGCATTTTAAGTCAAAAAATAGTGATTTTAGAAAATGTCCGTATGGATGTGTGTGTGTGTATGTTCGTTTGTATCGACTGTAGCTCAGCTTCTACTTAGTGGATTTCAATCCACCAAGTCTCATTTTCTGTGTTTTTACGAATACTCGGCAGCATAATAATCCGTTTTTACATTTTCTGGACCCGTTTTTTTATATCGATTTTGCTTCCTCCTAGAGGAAGCTTTGTAATAGTAAAATTTTC
Source organism: Pteromalus puparum (assembly GCA_012977825.3). Lineage (NCBI taxonomy): Eukaryota > Metazoa > Arthropoda > Insecta > Hymenoptera > Pteromalidae > Pteromalus > Pteromalus puparum. Next base: position 20,507,130 of record CM053172.1, on the reverse strand, counting down.
ACTTTCGCTAAAACTTTGTAGAAACGCATTTGGAAGTGTTTGGAGTTCGAATCACATGTTTTTAGAAAATGTCCGTCGGATGTGTGTGTGTGTGTGTGTGTGTGTGTGTGTGTCCGCAATATTATTGAATCCAGGTTATGAATCTCTACAACATTTGGCATGTATATCCTTTTTTGGATTCTGAATTCGGGAAAAGAAGTTATTTTCAATTGTGCTAATTATATTTCATTTTACGGCCGTTTATTGAATTTTGCAAAATTATTTTTGACATTATGACTTAATGTTACACAAAAATATAGCTATAGCGCATTTAAAAGAGAATAAAATTACCTTCCTTTCCCCGCTTAGCCCTCGAGATCGACTGCCCTGTTCCAAAATACATAAGAACAAGACCCGTGATGATGAGCCCTGTAGGGGGCTCTTTTCTTTTACACTACCAGCTACAGAAGCGAGGAATGTATGAAAAAAATAGCGCCTTACAGAATAAGCGGAAAGGTCGACCCTTTTTTTTGGCAAGGTGAAAGCTGTGAACATGAGATTTAGAGGAAAGATGCGAGAAATGGTTTGCTATGTAAGTTTCATGGAGGAATGTACAAAGAACTAAAGGCTTTTCTTTTACAAATGACTAGTTGTAGGACCGTTAAAAGCAAGAAGTTTAAAATAAATTTAGTTTGTACAAAACATTGGCATGTGCATTGAATTGTGTTTTGTGCGCGCGCTCGGGTGAAAATGGACCTAGCAGCGCCGCTGACGGGTAAGAGGCTTTTCCTCGTCGCGCAGGTAGAAGATTTCGAGCCCCGCACAGGTAAAATGAGTAGCGGTGTTGCGGTTCACCTATATATTTACGGGAAGTACCTGTAATGGCGCTGTAAGTTATACACACACACAGTAAAGATAATTTTTCTCCTCCTGCCCTACTCCCTTTACACACACACACACACACACACACACACACACACACACACACACACACACACACACCAAGAGCAACACTACAATATAAGGGAGAGGGGAGAACAAACCAAGGATGCAGAAAAATCTCTCTTTTACGCAGACGGTTTGTAGCAGCAGTAGCGGCAGCAACACCACCAGCATTATGAATCCTTGTGGAGTTCTTGCACGGGACATGGATCCTTTAATACACACGGTTCATGAAGTCAGATTGTCTGCATTTAAAACACCGTCTTGTTTTCATGTGCAATTACTGAAAGAAGATGCCGAGTACATGAAATTCGAATCAGAAATTTTTAATTATTATAGTACACAGTCGGTTTTATATTTTTGCGGAGAAACTTTTACAGTTTCATTGGAAAAATCTGGTTCACCGATGTTATATAAGCTAAAACTCCACGAGTTAAAGGTAAGAAGAAGAAGAAGAACAATGAGAATAAGAAATATAAATTTTTACTCAATTATACTATCACAAAATTTTGTTTCTATTTTTCAGGGAAATATGATAATTGCAGTTAAAATAATGGGAAGATGGTTACGAGGAGTAACAGAAGAAGAATGCCCGCAACGCTGTCGTCTAATAGATTATGGCACATGTGTGACTCTGATTGAGTCAATGAAGATTTCAGCAGAAGAGTAAACTAGTGAAGACATTTTTGAATGGGCATGACAAAACCGTCAGCTAAAATGCTCGTGGGGTAAAACAAAGAAATGGCCTCCAACGATAATGCCACTTTCCTGTTTGAATTCGCAGAGAGAGGTATCACTTGACGATGCGAACGAAAAAATTGTACACATTACGTGTCACAATCGTTCAGATTTCGATTCCGAGTTGCGCAATTATTGTTGATTTTTATATATGTTCCTAATTGGCTATGCATTCTAAACTCTATAGTGCACACAACGGAATAACGACAAGTTATTCTGTAATTTTGCCAAAAAATTATTCAAAAATATAAAAAGAAAAAATTTAAATAGGTGTATAACACTTCGTGTCTTATGCATTCATTCTTGTAATATCATGTAAGAAAAAAAAAGAATATTTTGTTATTTAATGCTACTGTATTCCAAATGTATATGTGAATTTTCTCATTTTGTTTCGCCACTACCAGATGCGGCGCCGAACTCCCCCTACCATACCGTCGGCTGCCCCGAAGAATAAGCGGGAGCGCTCCGCCTCGCGACAACAGTCTGCCTCCCGGCCTGCCGTGCTCGCCCCTACGCCACTCGACTCTCGAGTCCGTAGTATACCTCGATAGCCAGCGCTAGGGATTGGAAATTACTTACGTCAATCACCTTTGGATTTTTTTACACCGCCGGGCCGACGCTCCATCCTCACTATACCGATAAACGAGAAAGGTTCGAGTTCATCGTCGACGTCCGCGCTTCGAAGACGTGCTCTAAAGGCGCGCGACCTGCCACTCTCGCGGTCTCTCTCTCTGTTCGCGTCCGTGGATATATCCGCGCACTATCCGCCGAAGAGAACGGGATTATCGCGTGATCGATTCTGGAAGGTCGCGACCGTGAAAGCCTCTATTCTGCTCTTTACAACGCAGTCCATACACGCATCTACACGGCTCTCTCTTAGTCCGGTTCAAACGCTATATCACGATGCCGCCGCACCGACGGCAGTTCGTCTCGAGAAAGTCACGGCGAGCAGTCGGTGAAGCCTTTCCGACTTCCTCGCAGTCACTGATCGGGCCCCGACTACAACCGTAAGCTGACGGCGACTACGCTCGACTCATACGAACGCCGCATGTGACCCGTCCTAGCGCGACATAGCGTCGAATCGCTTCCGAACCGAGAGCATGCGAGCTGTAAAAACTGGGTCGAAACTAGTTGACGTACCTCCGAGCAAGCGGCAACGTCACATGTGGAACAACCATCTCTAATCGCCGTCCGATGGCCGAGACAGCTACGAAAGACGAAGGAAGGCCGCCAGACACTACCAGCTTTACCTGGCTCGAACTCTCATCACACTCGCTCCATCATAATACTACGTGCTGCATCAGCTATCTGCCTCTACGAAACGCAACCGTGAGGCCAACATACTACCACCAGCTCTACGGAGCCAAACGCCTAAATTCCTCGCCAATACCGTAGATTGTGCCTTGATGCGTACATTCAGACCACAAGTAAATTTTTATAACACGCCCGTACGAAAGCGGTATATCCGACTGCCGCGTTTGCTTACCCCACCACTACTTCCTGCTGAGAACCGACTAGCATGTGCTCGAGCTGCACCACACCGTATGACGCTTGGTTTGCAACACAGCATACAGCCGTAAGGGCAACTTCGGCCCTGCACGGCTTACTACATCAGCCGAGCAGTCGCCCAATCGTCTGCTCCTGCGCTCAACGGCTCGGATTCCGACGCCATCCTCGATCATCAACGTGCCTCGGGGACTACCTGATAGATCCCCGGTCAGCAGGACCGAGGAAACTTTTATACCGCACTGCGTAGACACTCGGCTTCACGTTCTGTAAAAAGGAACCTGCTTATGCGGACAGGAGGGACGATCCTCTGGTCACGTCGTCTACGTGCGCAACGGCCCTCGAGCAGAAAACAGCCGTGTACATCCGTGAGGAGTTAAAATCGCCTGTATCGTCACCGCGAGCGACACGACTCAGCGTCGACTCTAAATTCTCGTATAATCAACCGGCCCTTCTCAACGGCACCAACATTGTCATACGTACGGTGCACTCCCACACGTTCCTCCCCCCCGCGGAGCCTTGCTTTCAGTGGGGTGTAATCAATGTAAGCGCATTTAATATTCTAAAGATTGTAAGAATTTTTTTTTCATGTATCTCGTTTTTTGTAAAAGTATTTTTTTTTTATTCAATCAACTTATTCAATAATTTTAGAAAAAAAAGAAAATTGTAGTTGTGTTCAAATTAATTTTTCCTCGAAACTCATGTATTCTATTTATTTCCTCTTAAATTTATTATTATTATAAAGAAAAAGGTTAAATGAAAGAAAGAAAGAAGAAACAACTTTGATAGTTTATTTATTACTTATATTATATCGAATTAATATTTATATACATTACTATTAGTGTGTGTATTGATGCGCAGAGTTGGGCTAGCATTCCGGTGAATCATCATTGCTGTGTCAATGCAACAACATTGGTTTAGTGTTATATAACTCACCACCTCCTTCCAATACAGCTAAAGACTAAGCTTGAATTATCAAATAGTCCTTTTTCGGCAAAAAACACAATCTTAGACATTCACGATTTGCGGTGACCATTATGAAGATTTCAGCAGAAGAGTAAACTAGTGAAGACATTTTTGAATGGGCATGACAAAACCGTCAGCTAAAATGCTCGTGGGGTAAAACAAAGAAATGGCCTCCAACGATAATGCCACTTTCCTGTTTGAATTCGCAAAACAAGATTCGATAACCTCTGCAGGTGTGGCCGTAGCAGAAGTCGTAATTTTGGTTTTACAGTTGTTGACACTGATTTTACGAGGTGCTACTAACGATCCCGATGACG
>CM053172.1:20474106-20498535 GCA_012977825.3 Pteromalus puparum | reverse complement strand
TTGCACGTACCAAGCGGACTCTCATTTCTACACCATTTAAAAGAAATCTATCCTGGTTACATACGTCAATATGCAAATGTCCTAAAAGATCAACGACTTTTCCACCACTAGTAAATTTTTGACGGTTCAAAAGACCTTTATTCGTACAATTAGCGGCTGGCTTCTCATCCAATTTCCCTGATGTATCCGTTGCCCATAATGATGTCGACAGATGCGAAGTTTTTGCATCAGGCCCGTAATTCAACAAAGTTTCAATATATGCTCTATAAGGATACAGTGTATTAGACGGTGTCACAAGTTTTTGATTGAAAAAAACGTCCACTTGACTAAACATTGAGTGCAAGAAATTGTTCACAGGTGCCACACTTGCATCCGTGTCCGCGTTGTGAGGTGTTATTTGAACATTTAGTTTGATCATCGTATGAGCCAAATCTATATATTCTTCGCCTGCTGCGGCGACTAAAAATTCTAAAGGTGCTTGATCGGAGAGTGATGAAACAGGCTTGTATTCCACACATGATGATGATTCGATAGTGGTCTGGGTCATTGGCAATGAAAACAAATCAAGCTCCGATTTTAAGCACTCGCAACTTGAATGATGTAAGAAAGACATTTTTAATTTTTATTTAATCAAAAATATCCAAAACTTTATTTCTTTTAGTAGATTTCCTGCGTATTTTTTTGTTCACTACACGTTTCACTTTTTTCCCCTTTGTATTCTTCTTCTTCTTCCTTCTTCCAGTTTTTAGTCTTTTTACAGCTTTGGTTTTTTTCTTGCTAGTTTGCTTTCGCTTTATCTTCTTCTTCTTGTTATTAGAGCTCTTGCGTCCACGACTGTCGTACTGCAACTGTGTTGCCCGTTTGAGCGCCAGCCCTTTATAGCCGGAGCCCTCCATAAGCTTGCTTATTTTCTCATTAGCCTTACGTTTTAATTTCAGTCCAGACTCGGCTAGACGACTGTTGAGTGAATCCTTGAATGACATATTATTTTCTGTCACGTCGTCGAGAACATTTATACCTGCTCTCAAGGCTTCTCGACCAACTGCTCGGGCTCCTTTTGCCAAAAACGGCAATGCTCGTCGAAATAGACCACCCAGGAACGAGCCAATACCATGGCCCCGTTGTCCTCGCGAGCCTACATACACACTCGTAATACCACGTCCTCCACCACCACCACCACTCTGGTCACTATAATATGCGTCGTAATAATTCATTTTTAAAAGTCTCTTCTAAAATGAAGTGTAGCGGTCAACGTTCCAAACTCGAATGGTATTGGACTCCCAAATTGATCTCTTATATCGATATCTATAGTTTGAAAACGACTGTTCAAAAGCGGTATATAATTAACAGGCGAATATCTTTTAACAATGGTACTACCATATTTATAATCCCTTGCTTCAACATTTACAATTCTTAACAGAGGTGCATGTGCGTCTCCTACGATACACGGCTCACAAATGTTTGAATAAATAAAAAGTTGGTCGGGTATAGCGTGAGCGAGAGTAGCAGGCTGGCTAGCTACATATTCTCTATAAGGTATAGTTTGTGACTCCAGTGTAATTCTAAAGGTACCATTTTCAAAGCCAAGAATACGTTTTACTGGTTTTGTAAGTCTGCTTTTCTTTTTCACAAGTTCCGGATACTCTCTTAAAGTAACGTAGCCTCCTTTTTCATCGTAAATCAATTCCTTAGCCGCTTGATCGTCGTGATATTCCTTAAAACCTTCATTTATTGCATCAATCAAACTTTGTACGGATCGATATACACCATGCTGGAAATGAAAATTATCCTTTCCATCTATAGGTGATATTGATGTATCTTTATAACGTAAATGGAGTGTAGTGCAGGGTATATGAATTTCTGACAGTCCAACTTGCCACTTTTCATGTAAATCGATTGCGCGAGGTAATCTTACTGAAAAACTAGTGGTCGTGTTATCCGGAAAAAATGTCATGCTACTATTACTAGGGAGTACTACTGTGAATTCCGACTGATTCATTTTTATAGTCTTTTTACTTCACTTGCAAGAATTCAGGAGTTAAATTTATCGGGATAGCCGATCCAGCTTACGAAATACTCTTTTTTAGCTCCTTTACCACATGTTTTTAAAATTTCATTAATTTTATATTCTTTTTGCGATACCTTTTCACTGTGCACCAAGCTTAATTCTTCTGGGTAGAAAAATCCTTCAATTTTCTCACCTTCTAAATCGGACAGTTCATAGATAAACAAGTTTTGTCGTTTTTTCACTTTAACAATTTTAAAAATCTCTTCGCTCCAACCTTTTTCGTAACCTTTTTCAAAGACGTGACGCTCTCTGCTAATTCGAACATACTGATCCACTTTATATCTTGGACTCTTCTGTATAACCTGCCGTTTTAAAGATTTTTCCAACATATTTTTTCTCGCTTCCTGAGCATTGTAAATTGTCACAGCAGCAGGTTTCATTTTTATCGTTGAATGTATACTATTGTTATAACTCTGAACTATTGCTTGCAATACATCAATATAACGTTTTGTATTTTTATAGGTAAAATAACGAAACATTCGCTCCTTTAGCGTTCTGTTAAATCTTTCTACGACGGCAGCTTTTACATCAGGATTACGCGCTACACGAAATTTTATACCCGTTTCACTTAAAAACTTTTGAAATTCTTTACCAACAAATTCTTTTCCCGCATCCGTTTGTAACATGTAAGGACAGCGATTTTTATTTTTACTTAGAATTTGTTTAAATGCTTTAGTCACTTCTTTTACGGTTTTGTCGCGCAACGGTTCGACAAAACTATATTTACTTAAAACATCAATCACTACTAGCAAATATGAATAATTATCGTTGTGACTCTTTAGAGATGATAGAACGATAAGATCAGCTTCCCATACGTGATCCAATCCCAAAACGTCGTAGTATAAGCGTGGAAATTTTTTTCGTATAGGTTTGTGAAGCGTATAAGTGTCATGTCTTGTCAACCAGTCCCTGATTCGTGATGCTGGTATCTTTTTCTTATTCACACTTATTAAATTTCTCGCTCCTGTGAAGCCAGCCTCATGCCCCGGATCAAAATATTGTTTTTCAATGTCTTGCATTATTATTATGTCATTTAAACTGCAATTCGTTCCAACGTTTAGCTATAGGGGTAGATGTTCGAGTGCTTTTGCGTATTTCAGGGGTTTTTTTGCTTTTTTTTGCTACAATTGTGTCCGTCATTAACGAAGAATCACTTTTATTTTTTAGAAAAACGTCCATTTTCTCTTCGTTCTCGTTGTCCTCGTCGTCATCGTCGTCGTCTCTTCTTCGACTTCTTTTTTTCCAACTTTTCTCGAGTCCGTTTACAAAACTACTGCGAGATAGAGAACCATTGAGATTGAAAAATTCACTATTTCCAATAAACTCTCTCGGAATCTGTGTTCCAAAAAGTAATTCACCAAAGTGTTTTCGACCTACGGCTTTAATATTTTTGCGTGCTCTAGCACGTATGAAAATATTCAAACAATTATGTTTGAATTTTTTATTTTTTCTCCATCTATTTTTACAACACCAGTTGCACTCCAACTTATCCGGTTATTATTATTTTTTAAATGGTTTAATAAAAGTTTTGTTTTATTTTTGTATAATTTTGGTACACTTTCAATGATGTACTCATCGCTCATTTGATCTTTTTCATCACTTTTAGCATCTGCAGAATTTTTTTTATCGTCAAACCGGCGTTTTTCATCGACAAAAAATAGATATCTCTGTAAAACTTGTAGAAAATCTCTATACTTGTCACTGTCAGACGTATATTTCCCTGAATCCAAGATTTGTCTCATTTCACTATCAAGTCGTGAAAATTTATCTCCCTGCGTTTGTACAGTTTCACTCATTAATTTTTTCTCCTGTTCCGGAGTTACTTCTCTGGCAGCTGCTGTTGTTAAACTATTTATTGGTGCTGATTTTACACTTGCTTGCATTTTATGTAAACCTTCTTGAGGAATCAAAACCATTTTTCGTGCTCTTTCCATTTTTATGCATTTAGAAAAAGATCCAAAATAGGCGGTAAAAAAAGCCTAGAAAATTTCCACCTTTTTGTACAATTATACGCTTCTTGCTTTTCCAGCAACTTTTTTTTCGTTTTGTAACTTTTGTTAAATTACGCAGAATAGTTTTATACTTTCTCAGCTTCTTTTTTTCCGTGACGTTTAAACATACAATACCTTTTAATGCGTTCAAGGCACACTCACAAATGTACCTTACAAGTTTTTCATCGGCAGTACGCAATAACGCGAGTCGTTGTTCTTTATTAGAATGTCTCAATGCCTGTAGCAACACAAAATATTTTTCTTCAAAAGGTGATGCATTATTCTTCTTCATCAACGCGCGACTCTCACGAGATGCTCGCTTCGCCATTGTCGGATTATAACTGAATCGATTTTTTTTTTTTCTACACAATATTTAACTTGCTGTACTGACTCGACGAATACTTGGGAATATAGACGTATTGATATTCATCATCAGGAAATATACAACTACGGAAACGTAATTCCTCAGGTGTACTCTGCTTCAAGTCAATAACTAAATAAGAATGTGCTTTTAGAGTACTATCATAATAAGCTTCTTGCAAAAGTTTGGAATCCTCGGGGTATAGTTGACGAGCCAAATGCTGAATCTGTGCACGGTCTCGAGGATTCTTAAATAAAACCATATAATTCGCATTCAACGATATGTCACGCTGCCCTTTGTGAAATATATTCTGACATATGTAAATCACCGATGCATTACGATGATGACTTCCCTTGCTAAACAAATCTATTATTGTACCATTATTCGCTGACTCACGCATCAAGTCATCTATTATTATCAATTTTCGTTTTTCCGGATCGTTCGAATAGTCCTCGTTACGCGGTAATCCTTCACGAAATTCAATCTCTACATTCTCCACTCTATAACTCTCCTGCCATTCACTATAATAAAATAGTATTCTGTCAAACTTCACATTAGCCAACACATCAAGATGCTTTAAGAATCTCTGCACAAACACTGTTTTACCTGCCGAGGTAGGGCCAGCACAAATCATAGTCCACGGATGCATAAATCGAGTATCCATTTTAACATATAAAGGTACACTAAAAAAAAAAAAACACAATACCCGACCCTTCTTGCTCGCGACGCTCCCCACCACGGGGGGCCCCATCTGGACTTGCCCGCTCTTACGTCCATTCCATCTCAGGCACCCCCTCTACCCGAGCGACTAGACTTGCACCAAGCCATGCCTCGAAATTCGAAGCTGTATTCATTTAACACATACAACTTCTGAAAAGATGCCGACACTGTTAACAATGCAACACTTAACGAACACCGGTATAAAAATGTCACCACCCTGACCCAGATATTTATCTAAAGATAAAATCTTGACACGCGCTACTCCCAAAGTCACCGCGACCCCCACTATAAGGCCCCACACCAGCAGAGCAACTAGACTTGCCCTGAGCCATGACGTCACTGGCGCCACTAGGCCACGCCCCCTGTCTGCCTAGGCTTGTCCCTCTCTACTCGTATTATTTAAAACTGGTTTGTATATATGATGAATTAATGTTACGAGAAATATGATAAGTGTGAGTTTAAATCAGTCTGTGCTACTCTCTAGTACTGGTATGCGAACCTCATACCGATAAATTAATCGAATAACGCAATGAAAAGAGCTAAATAAAAACAATGTTCAGAATGACGATAAGTCAACAAGGAAATCTGCTGGCGTGAAGGAGTTAAGGGGACCTAACCACCTTAAATGGTCAAAAAATGAAAAATCGGATTGTATTTTTATATTAACATTAAATTGTTTTAAAAATGTATTAAACAAACATATAAACTTAAAAAAATTATAGAGAACAAGAAACAATTTTTATATGTACCAAATACCAGGTGCAACATGTCTCCGAAGGCCAAAATTCACAATTTTCATTTTTTCACTCACCGCAGACTTCAGTTCGAGGCATCGAAGAGCACTAAAACTTCATAAACATGTTTAAAATACACATAGTTCTGACATGAGTGAGGGATTTGTAAGTAAATTAAATCTTAAAAAGTTATCTTCAATTTAATCAAAATATTTGTTTAAAAATGTTAAAAATGACAAATATTTTGTTTAAATTGAAGATAACTTTTTAAGATTTAATTTACTTACAAATCCCTCACTCATGTCAGAACTATGTGTATTTTAAACATGTTTATGAAGTTTTAGTGCTCTTCGATGCCTCGAACTGAAGTCTGCGGTGAGTGAAAAAATGAAAATTGTGAATTTTGGCCTTCGGAGACATGTTGCACCTGGTATTGGTACATATAAAATTTGTTGTTTGGTTGTTTAATACATTTTTTAAACAATTTAATGTTAATATAAAAATAAAATAAGATTTTTCATATTTTGACAATTTAAGGTGGTTAGGTCCCCTTAAGAGATAGCGGTCCTATTATTTATTGTTCTCTGCATCGGTGGCAAGTATCCTCCATTTGAAAACTGTCAATTCAAAGACGGCAATAATTAAAAAAACTGGCTATTTCAAATAAAATAAGTTATCCACATTTTATGTACCTAGAAATTACTGATAATTATTCGCTATTTATCTAAGAGAAACAAACATTTCACAAAAGCATTGATAATTCAGTACTTAGATGTTAATTGAATAACTTGTAATCGATTATGAAAGCAGAAATTACAAAAAGGAACCTGAATTCAATTTGGTGCTCTCAATATCTCTAAAGGCACGGGCTGTGCTATCATCACACTATTTTATCATCCTTTCCTGCCTCGATCATCAACGTGGCGAGGAACGTTAAAGCTCGTTTCAGCATGATTCTAACTATTACATATTGAAGCCTATGCACGCTGTGTTGTCTGAGGCGCAGAGTGGTACTCATTTGATTTTGTGCAGGACGTTAGTTCAACTGCCTGGTCAGAAGGAATTTCCGGGAAATGATTTTTGTATGCAAATTAATATTCTATACTGTATTAATAAAATTAAGCTTAAGCCTTTGAATATTGGTTTTTCAATCCTAACCAAAAATTACAAAAGTCCACATGTAGCCATTTTGTGTTACTTGACTATGTGTTTTGGACAGTTCGTATGCAGGAACAATAAAGGAGAAGAGTAATTTCAAATAAATGACTTAATAAGCGTTTCATTCTGCCTACATACATAGCACATAAAATGAGCTAGTACTTAGATCGGGATCATGAGAAATCATAGCCAGTATAGGACTCCGTTTCCACTAGGACTCCAATATAATTTTTATAACAAATGTACAATATTACATACCTTCTATTTTTCCATCTTCTTGTGTATAGCATAACATGAATGCTGAAATAAAAGAAAATAATTTTGGATTACATGCAATGCATATTTTAAATATGAACATTTACTTATAATATTTCTTAACCAAGGTATGTTGTAAAAAAGTAGTGGATTGCATTATATTTTAGCATCTACCTGAAATTAAAAAACTAAAAATTTTACAGAGAATTGAAAAATGTGTCACAAGTATTTATGTTATTTATCTTAATTTCTTATATATTACGCCTGGAAAGAATCTTATAAGAACTCCATATCTCACGCCCCACTTTCGGAACCTCGCATCTGAGAATTCGCTTCTAAAACCCCGTGTCTTGGGAAGTGACTTTTCTGTCTTAAATTTTACAGTAGCAATTCCGCAAGGTTTCAAGAGATGGTACATGCCAAATATAAGCAGTGAAAAATTCTGTAAAAAAATTAGAGTTGACTCTTAGTCATCACTTATCTTATACGTATAGAAATTTTGAGAAATTTGAAGATTATTGAAACGTAACTTGCATACATCGTTAATAATATCTAAGAAATAGATCAATCATGAAATCATAACGTGTAACATTGTAAGCAATCGCAGCGTTCTTAGCAGCGCAAGTCCTGGACCGGGATGGCAACAGAGCACCTTGAGGCCAAAATCGTAAATATATTGTATGATAACTTATGCATGTGTGTGCTTTTACTACTTATAATGATTTCCGGCTTATCGTTGAAAAGGCGTGCGTAGTAGTTCCTTTCAAACTCCAAATACTAGATATCATTATGAAAAAAAAATATTTGATTCTTAAAACTACAAAGAAAATTATCAAATTTTTCTCAACCTTGGTTGCCGAACTTACAATTGAGAAAAAATGTGTTCAAGTTGGCCTCATACACATAGGCATAGAGTATCGTACAGTTGCATGCACTATTGTTCAAAAGTTAGTATATAAGTTAAGAAGCAGCGCTTCACCACTTTGCTTTCTTGACGATGTAATAATATTCCACGTACTCTTTGGAGTATATTTTTTCAGCGGACGAGATCCCATCACACGGCTCTCAGGTTTAAACTGAAAAAGCATGCACGTCTCGTGTTTTTTATCAGCCTAAATGGGTTCATCCGCGATTGACGACAAACCTAACCTAAAAGTGCCAGAACTGGCATCGAGAGTCTGTTGGACGAGGAAGAGCTGCCCAACGATCCAAAGACATCCATAAGCAGCCACGATTTCCTGCGCGAATATGATACGGGTCTCCTGAAACCTACAAGGAGCCCATGAACAGCTTGTATTGACGTCCGCTTTTGAGGTTAGAGAGCATTCAATTCTATGTCTCTCTCTTTTTGCGCGCGGAACGGAGCTCTGACGTCACACCGGCCAGGCATGAGTTTATAGCTTTTTCGCCACCAGAGCGCAACACCTTCGCTCTTCGAACAACATCAGTGTGGGTTGGTATACTACTGGGCCGCTGAATAGGCGCGAAAATTTGAAAGCCAAGATGATGAAGTCGACAGCTGCTACTAGAGGACCAAATAAATCGGAGCAGGAACGATGTGCTGAGTGCCAGGTGATTTCGCGCACTACAGTTAGTGACATGTCAAAATGCCGCTCTTGCACTCAGGAATGTCACCCGAAGTGCATGACAGGAGTTCCAAAAACGCGAAGTAAGACCTTTCTGGAATGTTCCTCCTGCTTCAAACTTTGGCACAAAACTAACAATAGCCTGAAGAGGGAGAGCAAATCACCTCCTAAACAAAAAGCAGTGGACGAAGAGAAGTTGCGTGATGCAACGCAGAAACGAGACCCGCAGTCATCGGCAGGGGAATACAGTGATGCGACTACCAAGCATACCCGGCTAGGTGGCCCGGCGGCATTGGTGATATGTCCTAAGCTCAAGTAAGCCAATCAAGTTGGCGCTAGAAGAGAAATAAGAGAGGAAGTCAGCATCTCCCCTTTAGCTAAGCCGCAGAAAAAAACATCTCTACTGCAAATATCAACACCAGCGCCAGGAGGGCAGATATCGCCATAGAGAACACCTCATGCTTCAAGGACACTTCCAACATGAGCAGGAAGAGTACCGCCACTGTATTGGAGTCCATCTGCAGGCCGGATGACATATTCGAGTTAAATAATTTGCCTATCAACTATGGCGAAAAAAGTGATCTTTGCAACGGCTAGACTGGAGGAGGATCGTGACAGATTGAAGCTTATACCAGCAATAATCCTTGATATCAACACCCTCAATGACCAAATATCCGAGGAGAAGGTCAAACTCGCCCTCTAAGAAGCCAAGCTGATGGAACTTGAGAGTAGCTGTGTATCGATATTTGACAAATACACGGCTATGGCTGAGCGGATCCTACAGCTGGAAGAGCGGCTGCGCGGATCAACCGAGGTACACAGCAATAATAATGTTAGCGATTTTGATTTTAGTAATAATATCATATGTAGTGAAGCTGTGGGCGGTATTAGTTTTTGTATAGATAAGGAAACAGACGGCGATAATAACACAGCTAGTGTAATTGATAATAGTGAGCTCGCTTTCAGATTTTGAACGCAAAAACGTCGGCGTCGATCACGGGGCTCTCGCTCTGCGGGCATCGGTCACTCAAGATCGGATGGGATGGGTCCACGTTTGGATGTAGTACTGTCTGGCAAGTCACTGGCAGATATAATTACCTCGAATGTCTGCAACGGGACAGACGCTCAATATCACCAAGTACTGCAGGCCATACTCGCCACAATTGACACATCCATTAATAAGAATGCCATCCTATTTGTACTCTGCTTAGGTCGGGATTAGTAAATAAGTGTGGCTCGTCGAGGTCTGGTTTGAAGCAACGCTCCATGGGTGATAAGCCTCTTTCGCCGCGACACGAATCGGACTTGCTGCGTTCAGCGCGAAAGACATCAATGTAACTCTTCTAAATGAGGCAACGCGCAATTGCTTTATACCAAGTAAGATATTTATCAATAAACTTTTAACCAAAGAGAATTTTTGACGTTTCCACAATCTTAAGGGAATCGCGCATGGTTTAGTTTTTAAACACATATGGCATAGGGGCGGACGAGTCATCATTATCAAGAAGAAAGACGGTGGTGAAACTCATTAGTTCACCTTGGCTGCGAACCGACACACTATAGCCGCATCCTATAACGCTAAAATTGATGGTGATAATTGTAATAATAAATGTAGCAATAGTAATAATATCAATAGCGTTGGTGATGCCACCACCTCAGACGCAACTGCTGCAAGCTGGAAACAGTTGCCCCTATAGCACCCGATATTTTAGCAACATTGCCTTAACATCACATTTCACGACTGGCTAGATTCAGCAATATTCCCAGTGCTTTAATAGTACATTACGATACAAGTATAAGCCCCCTCGCTACGATCGGGCTAAAATCAAAATCACAAACATTATTATTGCTGTGTACCTCGGTTGATCCGCGCAGCCGCTCTTCCAGCTGTAGGATCCGCTCAGCCATAGCCGTGTATTTGTCAAATATCGATACACAGCTACTCTCAAGTTCCATCAGCTTGGCTTCTTAGAGGGCGAGTTTGACCTTCTCCTCGGATATTTGGTCATTGAGGGTGTTGATATCAAGGATTATTGCTGGTATAAGCTTCAATCTGTCACGATCCTCCTCCAGTCTAGCCGTTGCAAAGATCACTTTTTTCGCCATAGTTGATAGGCCACTAACATACCCTTTAAGCTTGGCTATGGTGACCTTGTGGTTGTCGCCCGTCGCGTTGATAAGTTCCAAATTACTTAACTCGAATATGTCATCCGGCCTGCAGATGGACTACAATACAGTGGCGATACTCTTCCTGCTCATGTTGGAAGTGTCCTTGAAGCATGAGGTGTTCTCTATGGCGATATCTGACGTGCCGGAAAGTGAACATACGACTCGCGTATCGTACAATATTTTATAGCACTGCTTGGTTGAATCCCCCAAATCACGCAAATTTGTGGCGTATGCAGTTCTTTCTGGCAGCGTAAGATTAGCGCACGAGCGTAGCGAGTGCGATATACACGTTGCCAGAAAGGGCTACTCACGCCACGGATTTGCGTGACTTAAATGCGGATTTAAGCCACCCAGTGCTATAAAAAACATTGCTGCAATCATTAGACAATGTTGCTAGGCACCAGAATGTCCGCTTTTTCATTGCAAGGTTGGTTATCTCCCACACATGGNTATCCGGAGAGTTGGAGAAATGCTTAATGCACCATGGCAGGAGCCGTGCGGGACTCCCCGTGTGTGGGACTCTCCTGGCGCGGGACAGACGCCAGGCATACCCACTAAAACTCCACCTCTCATATGGCCGCGAGAATCCCCCCGGTAGCCGCTTTCGCATTCCTTCGGGGGGTCGCCTGTCTTGTTACGACCTATAGGTCATCTATCGTCGTCTAGTCAGCTAAGCACCCGTCTCTATTTTTCGTGCGGAGAACCGTCTCCACGAACGCCGTTATGTCGTCTCAATTCTGCTTGCTAGCAAGCATCGTTTTCACTACCGTGTCGGGCGTAAATGCCCCTACCGTCACCTCTAAGATTCTACGCCTATCAGCCCACCGAGGGCAGTCAAAAAACGTGTGTCTCACGTCGTCCCGTTCGTCACCGCAGTATTTGCAACCCGGTGTCGCTACCTTGTTCATCGCGAACAGGTAACTCCTGAAGTAGCCGTGTCCGGAAAGAAATTGGGTGAGATAAAAATTGACCTCCCCCCATCTTCTGCCTACCCACGGGCCTACCTCCTTAATCAATGATTTCGTCCATTTCGCATGGCGGCATTCACTCCATCGCTCCTGCCATTTCCGCATCGTCCTATCGCGTTCCTCGGTTCGGATTTCCACCCTAGCCGATTCCCGGAGACTCTCGTAGATCCGCTTGCGTTCAATTGCAAGCAGATCCACGGGAATCACCCCCGCTATAACCATTGACGCGTCCCCGGATACCATTCGGTACGAGCACGCGATCCGAAGCGCCCCTCTTCGTTGCACCGCCATTATCTGCTTACGATACTTTTTCTCTGCATGGCATCGCGCAACACTCGCTCGCCGTATAAAAGAATATGAGTTTGTGGTTGCCATTAAGAGTCGTCTGACTGCCGCCTAGGCGCGCACGTTGGCCATTAATCGACTAAGCTGCGCCACCCTAATCGGCCGCCTTTTCGCAAACTGCTGTCTAAATCCATTCTCCTATTTTTCGCGTGACGAATCGCGTATCCCTCGCGAACGGATCGTTCTCTACATCATCTAGGATCTTGTACCAGCAGCGGCGTTTACTTTCTTTGATTGCGTCCCGGGTCTCTTCTTCGCCTTGTCGTACCCGCGAGCAAGTTCTTGAGCCGTTGGGCAGTTATGGCCTTTGAGCTCTTCTTCTGGTCGAAGGCTTTGCTTTCTAAGCTCAGCGATTTCGGCCGTCCACCAGTAAACCGACGTCTGAGTGGCGCGGTGGATACTCGGGGCATCGTTGCGTCGCACATCTCGGTGATTAGCCCAGTAGTGGTTCTACTAGGATTTCGGCTTCTCACGTCCCCTAGTTCGTCCGAAAGGCCCATTAGAAGGTAATTCTGCGCTCGATACCTCCGTAAGCGCTCCGATTAAGACTCGAGTGTCCATCGTGGTTCCCGCTGTTTCCGCTACTTCGGCCTCTCGCGCGTTCTTCCTCGATATTAAAAGAATGGTACTGGTGTCGCTAGCAGTAACATTCTTCCGTAACGGTGCGCTAGCCCCTTATCTTGCGGATCGTACTTTCCCCAGCGAAAGTTACATCCGGTATCGACTCCCCGAAACCTGGTCTGCGGTAGGTAGCTGTATTTCCCTCGTTCGCAACTACCAGTCCTATCCTTGCTGCCATCTCAAGTATCGCCCTACCTCTCCTATTCGTCTGTGGCATGCCCCACTCTGTCGCTCGCGCGTTAAAGTCGCCCCCGACTACTAGGTCCCCAGGAACGTCTTTTATCGCGTCTTCTAGGGCCCCTAACCTTGTCGCGAAGTCGGCTGCAATTAGATTCGGTGACAGATACACGCTGAAGTAAGTGACGCGACCCACCCTCACCCGCACGTAATCGTCTCCGGTTACCGTATCCGCGATTCCCCGCCTGGGCACCCAAACAGCGGCAGTTTTTGTGCCGTTGGACACCCAGCCAGGTGCATCTCGGTCCATATACTGCTCACTTATGAGGAGGATATCCACACTCTCCTCTGCGATGAACTGCGGTAGGAGATCGTGAGCCAGTCTGCTCCTGTGCACATTACCTTGCAGTATTTGCGCCATTATTTTTGGGTCCTAGCCGCGTTTAGAGCGTTGCGGAAGACCACGCATGGCTTAATATTTTGGAAACATTGCCTAAAGATTCCATATTACTAGATTTCGCAATATTGCACGAAACCTTATTAATATTGCTCTAACTATTTAGGAAACATTGCTACTAGATTGTACAATATTGAATTGATATTGCGATAACCTTAAATTATTTTCGCATTACTATACAAATTTTTATAATGATGCAAAAATAATTAAAGGTTATCGCAATATCAATTAAATATTGTACAATATAGTAGCAATGTTCCCTGAAAAATTGCAGCAATATTAATGTAGTTCCGTGCAATATTGCGAGAACTGGGAATGTAATCTTCAGGCAATATTTCCGAATATTCGGACCTGTATGGGAGATAACAAACCTTGCATTGAAAAAGCGGACATTCTGGTGCCTGGCAACATTTGCTAATGGTCTCAGCAATGTTTTTTAAAGCACTGGCAATACTGCTAATGGCTGCAGCAATGTTGTTCTAAGCACTGGCAATATTGCCAAATCTAGCTAGTCTTGCAATGCAATGTTAAGGCAATATTTCCAAAATAGCAGGGTCTATAGGGGTGGAATCGATGTTTAGTATAGCAACGTCTGCTATACTTTACTGCATACATCTGGAAAGAAATGACTAGGCCAGGGGATTACGAGAGAGGCAGGCAGGGAGGCATTAAAAGCGGGCTTTGTAAATGCAACCTCGCTATACAGGCACATGGGGATGTTTAAGCAGCATCTTGAGACTGCTTGCCCCACCTACCATCTCTTTAGCGTGGCTAAGACGTGTTACAGGCATGAGATTGATAACGGTATTCGGTCTTGCGGCAGAACAGAAACAAGCATGGTGTAGCTCTGCACATTTGAAATAGCCACAAAGCGACTATTCTGTGCTCGTCGAAGTCTAAGGCAGAGGGGAAATTGGAAATCCCGAAGTATCTGATCTGTAGAATACAACAGGGCAAAATACCACCAATACTCTGTGGGTTACGAGTATAGGCTGGTTATGGGCGATCTAAACGCTAACATGTTATCAGCCTCGCAAGACGCGGAATTCGACAGGGACCTGGCCTGCAAACTAAACCAAAAACTTGTGAATCATGGCGCGACTCACTACGTCGGAAATTCCAGCACATGGATCGACGTGATCTTTACTGACGCCGATAATGTCGTACTGAAAGCGGAAAATTCACCGGCAAATTTCTCCAATCACCATACTATATATGACGTTGGTCTTTTCTCTCAGACAGCAGAGCCCCCTGCTGTCAACAGCTTCACATACAGGGACTTTAAATCAGTAAAATTTGAAGATCTCTTATCTTTCCTAGCTGCTTGTGACTGGTTCTCACTAAATTGTTCCGACAGCGGAGTTGGCACTTGACTAGAACACCTAAGTCGAAACATCATGACTGTCGCTGACAAACTTGTTCTGCTCAAACAGTTTAAACCGAGACAGAAAGGCCACCCTCCATGAGTCGACGCTAAACTGAAACATTGAAGTCGCTAAGCTTTACGAAGACGACACTTACAAGCCCAACGAGGCACTTCATGACGTAATGATCTGTGGATGGAATATCAATCTCTTCCCGCTGAGGCTGAATAAAGATCTAATCAAGTGCGAGAACAATGTATTTAAAATCGAGTGTTCGACGCACTAGAAAATAATAAAAATGTCTGGAATGAATTACGTATTCTTAACCTTATTTCAAAGGCCAAAGAGGATTTATATGGCTTTACCACGGATGAATTAAACGCGCATTTTGCTGGGGTATTCATATCTGATACCGAGCAGGAGGTTGATCTGAGTGGCATCCTGGCCGAGGCCAATAAGGATGGTTTCACATTTCGTGAAGTCACCTTTGTGGATGTGGTTCTGGTGGTTGCTCACTTTTCATCTCAAGCGAAGGGGGAGGATGGGATACCTCAGAGTATTATAGCGAAATCTCTCCTAGAACTAGGACATCTCGAAGTGACCTTATTTAATGCCTCTCTCTCTCTCTCTCTCTAGTGGGGTCTTTCCCGGTTCCTGGAAGAATGCTCATTTGGTGCCCCTTAAGAAGAAACAAATTTTGTCTGCTGTTTCGGATTTTCGTCCAATAACTGTTTTGAGCTTTCTCTTCAAGGTTCTGGAGAAGATCGTGCATGAACAGATCTCCGAATATCTAGCTTCAAAGAACATTCTTGATCCTGCCCTGATCGTTTTTTGGCAAAACCACTCGACGCAAACAGCTGTGTCGGATTGGGTTTCACACAATGCTCTGCACCTCAATATTGGCAAAACGGAGGCTATTATTTTTGGATCAGAGTATAATATAAATCAACTGCAAGAGGTTGAACTTGACTGGTATCAAGGTACAGACGGGTGTGCTCATCCCATTTGTCGATATCGTAACTAACCTCAGAGTGGTCATGGATTCGAAGGTAACGTGGAAACCACAGGTGGATGCACCTGAAAGCTACTGAAAGTTTTAGAAAGCTCTTTATGGACTCAGATCATTTAGATCTTATACCATAACGAGGCGTTACGTAAGCAGCAGGTTAGCGCTTTTGTCGTCTCCCACCTAGATCATTCTCTGTGGTGTATCTTGACGTGTCAGGGGAGCGTTGGACTGAACTGCAGAGATAACAGAATCCATGTGTGCGGTATATTTGAGGTGCGAGGAGGTGCAAACATATCTCTCCCTTGAGGAAGAAGCTGGGCTAAATGAACACCAAAGAGCACAGAACGTATTTTGCGGTGGTGTTAATGTATAAGTCCTTTGACATAGGGCAACTACCGTACCTCGCAGCCTTCTATGAGGAAAATGTAGGGCCTAGGGTAGGTTGTTGAGGGATATATCCGTCCCCTAAACAAAAATCGATACTGGCCTGAACTCCTTCAGGGTGCAGGGCGCCCGCTTATGGAATTTGCTCCCGCAAGACATGCGGACACTGCCTGCGCTCTCAAATTTCAAAATCGCAATGCGGAATTTCCTCTTGCTGGCGCCCTAGTGCAATTTAATTTGGTATAGTGTATTCCCTTCTTTTCTATTCTATTCTTTTTCTTCCATTCGAAGAAGATATACCTGTGGTCCGATAATGAAGGTTTGTTGGAGACTCGAGTTAATTTGGGTAAAAGATGTCCCGTCTGTAGCCAATAGTGATTAGGACGAGACGGCATTACCCTGTATGCGCTGCCCTTGCGGTCCCTCGGCCACATCAACAGTGACCAGGCCTAGCCCCCAGTGCAGCTGAAAATTGCTCTGTCTAAGCAGCCTGACAGATGCCTGCGGGATACTTAGCACCAGGATGGTACCACAGTTCAAGCCCTCCCTGTTCTCAGCATTTAACACTCTCCATCTGTGCACCCCTAGGTCAGGATGCCGATGCCCCAGGCTGCCCAGTACCACCTCCGGGTCCAGCTTGTTTCCCGATTTCCGGATGGTTGTTGTGTCAGCTCCTCTTCAGAATAGCTCTTACACACGACAGCCCTCGTGAAGGGATCTACGATCCTGGCCGCCATAATGCCGGGATCCAGGTTAGGTTTTTTTCTAGCAACTTAATCCGCTGGAGGGGTTGAGTTGGTCCCCTTACGGCGTTTAACGCTTGGGGTCCTCCCCCTTCCCCACAGTTCTCGTTGTTTGTGATGGGGGTGACGTGTGCTGGTTTAGTTGCTCCGTAAGAGCTTTCGCCACGGCTGTCCAATCGCGAAAAAAGTTAGTATTTGATAAGAAAAAGTCGTACGTTCAAGGAGGGCGCATAAGATTGAAATTGTCCTGTCTGTATAGAGCAATCAATTTCGCTAATTTACTGTACGCAAAAAATACTTTCGAAAAAGATCACGACATTTTCTTGGAGGCTTTCGATCTACCATGTGAAATTTAGGATTTATTGTTGCTAAGCTGCACCATAACCTCAGATTGACATTGTGTTTTATTCAATTTTTGCTTATATTCAACACTCGTACAAAAATTTTAATTTTTAACATTTCTGAACGTAACAACAGTAGAAGGGTTTAATTTTTAAAAAATATGTCAGTCTAGGGAAAAATTGGTTCAAATAGATCATAAATAAAACCGCTGCCAAGTCATTGGCACTTAGCTTCCTCCTATTCTGCTAGTGGAATATAATTACATGGGACAATCAACTCATTCTTTGATTTAAATATTCGCTACTATTCGATACTAAAAGGATAGGTTAGGAAGACACTTGTAGGGGAGGGGTATCAGGGGAGTGGGGGTTAAGGTGGATATCAAAAGGATAGAGCTCCGTGAACTCCTAAAATAACTTACATATATCGTAATAAAAGAAATACCAGTAATTGCGGAATCGTTAATAACGTTAACAACTGCAAGTTACAAAATTGCGGGTGGCATCATTTTTTTGTGAAAAATTACTTTTTCACAAAAAAATTATTTTTCATGATTTCTACGTACCTACAGCCGCCTTTCAGACCCTTGACGTTGTTTTCTATACTCCCATAATCGTCTTTTAAAATTTTGAAGCTCGTTTCAGCACTCCCACAGTCGCATTTTAGACCATCGTAATCGTTTTCTGTATTCCCACAGTCGCCTTTTTGACCCTTGAAGTTGTTTTCTAATATTCCATAGCTCCTGAGAGAGTGCGTCTCACACGAGATCCGCTGCGGGACTGAAGCCCCGAGCTCTCTTGAAGACGAGAGAGCGCGGGCGTGAGAAGCGGGAAAATCTTCAACCTTGTGGTAGCAGTCTTTTAGGCTACACTATTGTTAAATATATTGTATAATCGATAGCCATAATAAACAAGCAAAAAATATTTTTTAAAAATCGAAAATGGCCATGAAATGGTCATAAACATAGTCCTAGAATCCTTAAAAGAAAATTACTCGAATTCAGAATCAGTAAAACATATATGCACGTCCAATCTTATTACAATCGTCACGTTAGTTCCAGAATTATAACAGTATCACGTACGCACGCACACACACACACACACACACACAGACAAAACCATCTGCACGGATATTTTATAAAACACGAAAACTCTCAAAATATACTAAGCTTTAATTATCAATTATATGGTTAAAAAAATAAATAATGTTCAGCACACAGAGTATACAGGGTGAGAGTTGAAGAATTTGAATCTTAATATCTTTTAAACTAAAGTTTCATAAGCTACACAAAAAACCTAGGCGAAGTGATCAAAAGATCAATCTTTTCCTAAAATTTCAACTCAATTTAAACCTTTTTACTCCGTAATCGTACGACATAGAAAAACCATTTTTTTTTAGTTATTGATTTTTATCTCAGAAACTAGTCGCCAAAATGCTTAAAATTTTTACAACTAGTAGATATCGTTGTTTTTATTGTCAATAATTTTTTCAAAACATCTAACTATTTATTTTTTGAGTTATATATGTTTATCGAAAAATTACTTTTTATATCATAAAAATGAACAGATCAGTCAATCTAGAAAATCTTGCGGAAAAGTAGACAAATTTATGTTCTTTTAGATACACTATTGTTGAATATATTGTATAAATCATATCATTATAAAAAAGCAAAAATATTTTTTCAAAATAGAAAAATGCTCTATAATATGGCCATAAATGGTCAGAATCATAAAACAAAAAATGACCTAAATTCAGAATCAGAAAAATATATGCATGTCAATTTTATTACGATCGTCGCATGGTTCCAAAATTATGCGGTCTAGTACATACACACACACACACACACACACACACACACACACAGCCATCCGCACGGACATTTTCTAAAAACGTATGATTCGTACTCCAAACACCTCCAAATGCGTTTCCACGAAGTATTAGCAAAACTGAAAATTTTACTATTACAAAGCTTCCTCTTGAGGAGGAAGCAAAAAGGTGCAAGACCTGAAAATGACCTATTTTAGCGAAAATTGCGTTTTTTAATGTTTTCTAAGATTAAGATCTCATTTCTGTCTGGCTTTTTTCTATAAAACGGACGTAAAAGGTTTATAATTTGTACAAAGAACAGTGGTAGAAAAGACGCTGCTTGTGCATAGAAGTTTATCTACATTAATTTTGAGTATTCAAACTTCGCGTTTTCATATTTTTCGACCTTTATTGCTATTTTGAAGGAATACAACGCCAACGAACATTCCACTAATGAACATCTTGATAACAATTAAATCTTGAAGTAGGAACGGGGTTGTGTACCCAAACAGACACTTTCTGTGTCTGGTGTCAACTCCAGGGTGAGATTCAAACGATGGGCTGGGAATATTGAAACTGTATAAAGGTTTGGCAGTTGGATTAAGACTATAATTATTGTCACAGACAACACACTGCAACGCGAGCTTGGGATACAAGTCAGCGATAAGAATCTGCTGAGCTGTTCCAAGATGCACCGCTCGTGAATGCATCGTAGACGTAAGCTCCGTGGTTAGACTACAGGCCTCTGGCTCTTGGATAGGCGAGTTCAATTCCCGTCGTCTACTTTTTTCGCTTTTGACTCTGTCTTCTTTTACTCAAAAACAATTTATATATAAGATCTTGTCTAACAATAAAGTAAAACCTTTTTATTGATTATTTGCTCAAGATCTTATGTAAGATCTTAAGTGAATTAATTAACAAACAATTTTTTTTGTGTGAAACATTATTTTTTACAGAAGAATTCATATAAAATCTTATGTAAGAATTTGTAAAAGATCTTACATAATATCTTAGTAAGATCTTGTACACGATCTTGCGAAAGATCGTAAATAAATGTTTTTTATAGATAATTTTTCTTATCACAAACGTGAAAATTTGTAGGTAATCTTACGTAAGTTTGTTGTTGAAAATCGATGATAAGATCTTGTATACGATCTTGGACAAGATCCTGTACCAGATTTTATGTAAGATCTTATCTTAGATCTTGCAAAACATTTTATATAGGGATTGGGGGAATTATCAGGGCACCAGTAATCAAACTGACCTTACCACCCCACACTTCCACCCGAGCCAGTAAGAGGTCAAGGTCACGATTGTTTACTCTCCATGTAATCCGGGAGCCAGGGAGTCCAACAGAGGCCGTTTGGAAAATATTAAATGTCTTTGGAAACTTATTAGAACCCTGCCCAATAAAGTCTAGATCAAATCCGAGTAGAGCAATTTGTTAAATGTTGGAAAATATGAACAAAAATGAGTTTTTCCCACTTCTTCACTTATAACTCGTTTCCCATAATCTTGACAACAAAATTGTGAAAATCGAAAATGATCCTGAGTAAATTTCCTACAAACTAGGTAACAAGCCAGATTTTTTTCAAAATATTTACATTGTTAAAAACCGCTGCCAATTTATTGGCACGTAGCTTCCTCCAACTAAATTTATAGGTCTAATAAATAAAATATTTATGCTTTTTCGACATGCTACGACACTCTTATAAGAGAAAGCAAAATTAGCTCTTTACGTGTGTATCGCTTAACGAAATAGTTTAAATATTCAACAGCAGATAGCTTTTTTATGGTAAGTCGCCAAATAAAACATTAAAGCATTTGACTACACTGTTTTAGAAATAGAAAAAATCAAATAAACTTTTTCATTTTGTCTGCCAAACGGAGCGGTCGATCCGAGGACCAAACGAGGAAAAGTAGGTAATTTTATTATCTTTAAAATGCATTTTAACTAAATTTTTTGTAAGAATGGGATGATTAAAAAAAAACGCTAAATAGTGTTTTACAAAAATCGAAAATAGCCATAATTAAAAATGTAATTTAATTACTGTTTTTCCCGAATTTAGAATCCAAAAATATATATACATGTCAAAAGCCGCTGCCAATTCTTTGGCACGTAGCTTCCTTCAACATTATGTATTGAATATATCATAATTGTTTTTACTCCATATATAAATCTATCAATTTTTGTTTGTTTGATGGATACAATTATTTTGAATCAATTACATATATATAATTAAAGCTCTCCCCCCCCCCCTCTCTCTCTCATATCTTCGAAACTAACTGGTATCGTAAACAACCCAAAGAAAGGGATCAAGATGCTATATAATACTAACGAAATCCAAAATTTTTAATGGATTATTGTCTTTTTACTTACTACTTTTTACTAAAATTTTGGATTTAGTTAGTATTATATAGCATCTTGATCCGTTTCTTTGGGTTGTTTACGATACCAGTTAGTTTCGACGATATGAGAGAGGAAGAGAGAGAGAGAGAGAGAGCGAGAGAGAGAGAGAGAGAGAGAGAGAGAAAGAGAGAGAGAGAGAGAGAGAGAGAGAGAGAGAGAGAGAGAGAGAGAGAGAGAGCTTTAATTATATATATGTGATTGATTCAAATTCCGTGGTAAACCACCTGCCTCCCGGTCAAGGGGTCGTGGGTTCGAGCCCCCATCAGCGCGATCATTTTTTTCAGATCCGATGGAAATCTTACTCATGATACCGGGTTTGAGAAAGGCGTAGTGCGATGAGCCCACTCTGGAAACTTTCGAACGCTAAAATTCATCTGGAAACACAACACGATACGTTGTGAGGCCATGAACTTTCGAGTTCGAAAAAGCCACCCATTTATTTTTTTTTTATTTATAATTCATTCAAAATAATTGTATCCATCGAACAAAAAAAAATTGATAGATTTATATATGAAGTAAAAACAATTATGATATTAAGCAATACATAATGTTGAAAGAAGCTACGTGCCAAAGAATTGGCAGCAGTTTTTTTTTTATATTGACGTAGTAGTTCCAGAAATATTACGGTATACATACACCCCCCCTGTAACAAGTGTGGCAGGTTTCAACATAATGAGAAAAAATGTACAAATGAAGTGGTATGCTTGAAATGTGCTGAAAACCATAAAACTAGTGATTGTACTAGTGAAACTATTAAGTGTGTAAACTGTGCATTTAGTAACAATAGGTACTCCACTAAACTAGAAATAAATCACGCAGCGTATGACGCTAACCTCTGTTCTATCCTGAAAAAGAAAATCGCAAAGTTCATTGACTCAACGGACTATCCGTTGAGCCCTACAGTACCATCACTCGACACAGTCTACAATAGTAGGAAGTCTACAAAACAGCATGTACCGACAGCTGATAACAGGGTTCCAGGAGAACCAGGAGAAGTATGGACAGAATGCTACACAGGAACAGATAAAAGGCAAAAATCGGAATACGAGGACTCTCACAAGAAACCAGCTAGCGATCCAAAGACAGAAGCAACAACTAGATCTGTACAATACTTCACCGACGTCAAGCAAAGAAAAGAAAAACAAAGATAGGTAAAAATGGCCACATTTGATATCATAGACATGATCCGAAAAGATTATTTCCAAAAAGAAAAAACATGTAGTAGTGTTGATAGTTTTAACAAAATTAGCAGTAAAAATGATACGATTATGCATATAAATATTAGAAGTATGAATGCTAATTTTGACAAAATTAAATTACTAATTGATAGTTTGGATACAAAGCCATCTATTGTTATATGCACGGAAACTTTTCAACTGATTAATTACAGAATATATGAATTGAAAGGATCTGACTATGAATACAAGTGTTATTATAACCATAGTTCGATTAACAAAAACGACGGCGTAATAGTACTAGTAAATATTAATTTAGAACAAAACACTGATGTGATCGAAACTGGTAGGATTAAGTTTGTAAATACGAGTATTAAACTAAGTAACCAAAGTAACCTTGAGGTGTCAGCGTTCTATAGGTTACACGGGATTCCGAAATCTGAATTTATTCTAGAGATAAACAAATTTCTAATTGCGAATAAATGTGTTAAAAATCACCTAGTAATAGGTGATTTTAACATCAATTTATTAGAACATGATAGCCTTAGCCAGGAATTCCTATGTAATTTCCTAGAGAAAGGGTACACCCTCGGGTTTCTTGGTATCACTAAGCCGACGATCGGAGTCGCAAAGGGTTCCTGTATTGACAATATTTTTATCAAAACAAATAATTTAACAACAACTACATATAAAATAAAACTTTCAATAATAGATCACTACCCATTATTTATAGCATTAGACAAGATTAAGAAAAAAATAAAACAACCGGAAACTTTTGTAAATTATAAAAAATTAATAAGCATTGCCAGGAATAAAAACTGGAGTGAAATATTGTCGATAGAGGATCCTAACTTGGCGACGGATGTGCTAATTAATAAGATTAAAAACTGTATAGACATAGCTACCACAAAGAAAAGAAAGAGCAAGCAAGGTGGAAGAAAGAGTTGGATCACAAGTGCAATAATAAAATCATGTGAAACGAAAGAGTTTTTGTATGATTTATGGCAACAGGATATAAGCAATGAAAAACTTAAATTACAGTACAACAAATATGTTAAAATACTAGACAAAGTTATAAAAGCCGCAAAAATCAAATATTATCAAAAACAAGTACAAAATAATATCAATAACCCAAAAAAGCTCTGGGAAGTCATTAATAGTAAAATCGGCAACAAGAAATCCTGTGAAACCATAAATCATATAAAAATTAGTGATAGGAAAATAACGGATAAAACAGAAATTTCAAATAATATGAACAGATTTTTCAGTGAAATAGGTCGAGAGTTAAGTGGACGCACTAAGAAACCGGATAATGCGGAACTCAAACTACTGGCCATGAATCCAAATACAATATTCATTAAACCCACGAACACGAGTGAAGTAGTATTGGTAATCAATGCACTAAAAATTAGAAGTGGGAGAGTTGACGGGATTAACTGTAAGACGTTGAAATTAATAAGCAGCTACATAGCTGAAGCTTTAACTTATATTATAAACCTAAGCATTGAAACAGGTATATGGCCTAATGCACTCAAGAAGGCAGACATTGTCCCAATCTACAAATCTGGCGAAAAAAGTAATATCAA
>CM053172.1:20397365-20469304 GCA_012977825.3 Pteromalus puparum | reverse complement strand
CCGATCGGGATGTGCGCAGGTCCACCCGGCATCGCGCTCACACGTTCTTTATCTGTCGTTTCAACACCAATCTCTACTACAACTCTTTCCACATCTCTGCCTCATATTTCTGGAACAACCTGCCCGATAATATCACCTCCCTATCTCACAAGAACACATCTATAAAAACCGTTAAATCGTTACTGTTGAAACACCTGTCCTTCTGCGATGCCGTTTCGTCACCTGCTCACACCCCGATCGCTCTTTAAATCCTTACTTAGTTTACACCCTACTTTATAGTTTAATTTGCTCTATTGCTCTAGCGCTCGCATTTTTGTAAGGGCCACAGCGCCTCTAGTTGTATCTCACCTATTTGTACTTATTTATCTGTATCAGTATCTGTATTTACCTGTTTTTCACCTACTCACACTATTCTCAACACACTAAACTTAATCAGACCTACTGTACACCTATATGCTCTTACACAATTTTACACAATTCTTGTAACACGCTCAACAACACCTATCATTTATTGTATTTTTACTCCAATGTATTATACCGTAATACCCTACGGGGCATTAAGTCCCCGGGTCTAAATAAATAATAATTCTCATTCTAATTCAGGGTGGACAGTATGAACGTCGTCTCCTAGAGTTTCATGGGAATTTGTAACATAATTAATCGAAACTCGTTACCCGGGGCTTTTCAGGGCTTTTGAACGCAAATATCACGCCGGGAACGTTCTCCGAGGTACCTGGTACCGAGGGTAGTCAGTAAGACCATCGTCTCCTAGAGTTTTATGGGAATTTGTAACATAATTAGTCGAAACTCGTTACCCGGGGCTTTTCAGGGATTTTGAACGCGAATATCACGACGGGAACGTTCTCCGAGGTACCTGGTGCCGAGGGTAGTCAGTACGAACATCGTCTCCTAGAGTTTTATAGGAATTTGTAACATAATTAGTCGAAAGTCGATACTCGGGAGTTTCCGGAGGCACTAAACACGAATATCTTGGCGGCAATGTTCTCCGAGGTACCTGGTGCCCAGGGTGTACAGTATGGACGTCGTCTCCTAGAGTTTCATGAGAAATTGTAACATAATTAATCGAAACTCGTTACCCGGGGGTTTTTGGGGGTTTTGATCGACAATATCGCGACCACAACGTTCTCCGAGGTACCGGGTGACCAGGGTGGACAGTATGGACGTCGTCTCCTAGAGTTTCATGGGAATTTGTAACATATTTAGTCGAAACTCGATACTCGGGAGTTTTCGGAGGCACTGATCACGCATATCACGGAAGCAATGTTCTCCGAGATACCTGGTGCCCAGGGTGTTCAGTATGAACGTCGTCTCCTAGAGTTTTATGGTAATTTGTAACATATTTAGTCGAAACTCGATACTCGGGAGTTTTCGGAGGCACTGTACACGAATTTCGCTTCGGCCATGTTCTCCGAGGAACCTGGTGCCCAGCGTAGTCAGTACGAACATCGTCTCCTAGAGTTTTATGGGAATTTGTAACATAATTAGTCGAAACCCGTGTCCCGGGGATTATTGGGAGTTTTGAACGCGAATATCCTGACGGCAACGTTCTCCAAGGTACCTGGTGCCCAGGGTGTTCAGTATGAACGTCGTCTCCTAGAGTTTTACGGGAATTTGTAACATAATTAGTCGGAACTCGATACTCGGGTGTTTTCGGAGGAACTGAACACGCATATCACGACGGCAATGTGCTCCGAGTTACCTGGTGCCCAGGGAGTTCAGTATGGACGTCGTCTCCTAGAGTTTCATGGGAATTTGTAACATAATTAGTCGAAACTCGTTATCCGGGGGTTTTTGGGGGCTTTGAACGCGAATTTCGCTTCGGCCATGTTCTCCGAGGTACCTGGTGCCCAGTGTGGTCAGTATGAACGTCGTCTCCTAGAGTTTTATGGGAATTTGTAACATAATTAGTCGAAACTCGGTACTCGGGAGTTTTTGGAGACACTGAACACGCATATCTCGACGGCAATGTTCTCCGAGGTACCTGGTGCCCAGGGTGTTCAGTATGAACGTCGTCTCCTAGAGTTTTATGGTAATTTGTAACATATTTAGTCGAAACTCGATACTCGGGAGTTTTCGGAGGCACTGTACACGAATTTCGCTTCGGCCATGTTCTCCGAGGAACCTGGTGCCCAGCGTAGTCAGTACGAACATCGTCTCCTAGAGTTTTATGGGAATTTGTAACATAATTAGTCGAAAACCCTTACCCGGGGATTATTGGGGGTTTTGAACGCGAATATCCTGACGGCAACGTTCTCCAAGGTACCTGGTGCCCAGGGTGTTCAGTATGAACGTCGTCTCCTAGAGTTTTATGGTAATTTGTAACATATTTAGTTGAAACTCGATACTCGGGAGTTTTCGGAGGCACTGTACACGAATTTCGCTTCGGCCATGTTCTCCGAGGTACCTGGTGCCCAGCGTAGTCAGTACGAACATCGTCTCCTAGAGTTTCATGGGATTTTGTAACATAATTAGTCGAAACTCGTTATCCGGGGGTTTTTGGGGGCTTTGAACGCGAATATCACGGCGGCAATATTCTCCGAGGTACCTGGTTCCCAGGGTACTCTCTACTCTTATGGGAATATGTAACATAATTAGTCGAAACTTGATACTCGGGAGTTTTCGGAGGCACTGAACACGAATATCGCGGCGGCAACGGCCTCCAAGGTACCTGGTGCCCAGAGTGGACAGTATGAACGTCGTCTCCTAGAGTTTTATGCGATTTTGTAACATAATTAATCGAAACTCGTTACCCGGGGGGTTTTGGGGGCTTTGAACGCGAATTTCGCTTCGGCCATGTTCTCCGAGGTACCTGGTGCCCAGGGTAGTCAGTATGAACGTCGTCTCCTAGAGTTTTATGGGAATTTGTAACATAATTAGTCGAAACTCGGTACTCGGGAGTTTTTGGAGACACTGAACACGCATATCTCGACGGCAATGTTCTCCGAGGTACCTGGTGCTCAGGGTGTTCAGTATGAACGTCGTCTCCTAGAGTTTTATGGTAATTTGTAACATATTTAGTCGAAACCCGTTACCCGGGGATTATTGGGGGTTTTGAACGCGAATATCCTGACGGCAACGTTCTCCAAGGTACCTGGTGCCCAGGGTGTTCAGTATGAACGTCGTCTCCTAGAGTTTTATGGGAATTTGTAACATAGTTAGTCGGAACTCGATACTCGGGTGTTTTCGGAGGCACTGAACACGCATATCACGGCGGCAATGTGCTCCGAGTTACCTGGTGCCCAGGGAGTTCAGTATGGACGTCGTCTCCTAGAGTTTCATGGGAATTTGTAACATAATTAGTCGAAACTCGTTATCCGGGGGTTTTTGGGGGCTTTGAACGCGAATATCACGGCGGCAATATTCTCCGAGGTACCTGGTTCCCAGGGTACTCTCTACTCTTATGGGAATATGTAACATAATTAGTCGAAACTTGATACTCGGGAGTTTTCGGAGGCACTGAACACGAATATCGCGGCGGCAACGGCCTCCAAGGTACCTGGTGCCCAGGGTTGACAGTATGAACGTCGTCTCCTAGAGTTTTATGCGATTTTGTAACATAATTAATCGAAACTCGTTACCCGGGGGGTTTTGGGGGTTTCGATCGCAAATATCGCGGCCACAACGTTCTCCGAGGTACTGGGTGACCAGGGTGGACAGTATGGACGTCGTCTCCTAGAGTTTTATGAGAATTTGCAACATAATTAGTCGTAACTCGTTTTCCGGGGGTTTTTGGGGGTTTTGAACACAAATATCGCGGCGGCAGTGTTCTCCGAGGTACCTGGTGCCCAGGATGGTCAGTATGAACGTCGTCTCCTAGAGTTTTATGGGAATTTGTAACATAATTAGTCGAAACTCGGTACTCGGGAGTTTTTGGAGACACTGAACACGCATATCTCGACGGCAATGTTCTCCGAGGTACCTGGTGCCCAGGGTGTTCAGTATGAACGTCGTCTCCTAGAGTTTTATGGTAATTTGTAACATATTTAGTCGAAACTCGATACTCGGGAGTTTTCGGAGGCACTGTACACGAATTTCGCTTCGGCCATGTTCTCCGAGGAACCTGGTGCCCAGCGTAGTCAGTACGAACATCGTCTCCTAGAGTTTTATGGGAATTTGTAACATAATTAGTCGAAAACCCTTACCCGGGGATTATTGAGGGTTTTGAACGCGAATATCCTGACGGCAACGTTCTCCAAGGTACCTGGTGCCCAGGGTGTTCAGTATGAACGTCGTCTCCTAGAGTTTTATGGGAATTTGTAACATAGTTAGTCGGAACTCGATACTCGGGTGTTTTCGGAGGCACTGAACACGCATATCACGGCGGCAATGTGCTCCGAGTTACCTGGTGCCCAGGGAGTTCAGTATGGACGTCGTCTCCTAGAGTTTCATGGGAATTTGTAACATAATTAGTTGAAACTCGTTACCCGGGGATTATTGGGGGTCTTGAACGCGAATATCCCGACGGCAACGTTCTCCGAGGTACCTGGTGCCCAGGGTGTTCAGTATGTAAGTCGTCTCCTAGAGTCAATATGCCCTAGGATGTGTTATTTCTCAAGGTGAAATAGGCAAAGACAAACATACCCCTGTTAAAAATAGTTGATAGTAATCGATTACATTTTCAATCGAAATTAAAGCTATATCTTAATCGCAGTTTTTGCATTAGAGTTTGATTCAAACCGATAAAATCAATTTTAATCGATGTAAGTTGATAGAATTCCTATACGAAAGATGGTTATTAAAGTCAATAAAGGTCAATCGTTGGTATCAAACATCGATTTTGATTGTTGTTTTTCACATGGCATTTTATCCGCTTCTATCGATTTCCATATATATTAATCGCATTCTAATACAAAATGTGGGATTAAGATACAGCTTCGTATTCGACTGAAAATTTGATCAACCCCTATCGAGTATTCTTAGCAGGGATAGCTTATACATCTAGATTATTGCAACCAGCAAAAATAAAATATGCGACGTATGAGAAAGTGGCTTCGTCGATCATGTATGCCATAAAAACTTGCAAGAGTTGTATCTATGCTAATATTATTGGTATGGTTAAAATCTGAAAATAATAATAAAAGAGTACAAAGATAAGATTAAAATTGTTAAAAGGTCAAGTCTGGGTGAAATCTTGCAAAAAAAAAAACAATTATATTATTATGAGTAAAACTTTATTTTTAGGCACGACCGCGACACGGAAGTGCCTTATAATTTCGTATGTGAAAAATGTGTACCATGCGATATCTCACACAATTTTCGACCGATCGGGCTGAAATTTTAAGAGAAGTCTCATTTCGCAAAAGATAAAAAACTATATTTATTTATCTCGTTCCTCTACGTCGTTTTAAAATGCGGGCACTATTTGTTTAGATTTTATGGATTTTTACGTGTATTTCCAATAACAATTTTGGTGTTACACGATTATCTCTGAGAGATTTTCGTCAATCGGGGTAAAAATTTGTTTGCGAACTCCTCTTATAATAGTAAGCTGACAGTTCTATTTTGGGTTTGATCCTGCATGTATACGCAGAATGAGGTCACCTCCAACAATCGCTAAAAACGGTTTTTTGGATACAACTCGAATTCTAAGCATTCTACAAAAAAAAAAAATTTAAGGTAAAAGTTGTAGATCTTTGAACAGTAAAACTTTAAAACTTTTTTCCATTGACATCAAATCATGAAAATGGTTATAACTTGAGTTTACAGTCCATAATCGATTTTTTACAGCTAAAAAACCAATTATTTGCCATAAAACATTGCGGATTTACGTTTTACATAAAAATGTTAAATATAAAAGTTGTAAACATTTTTTAAATAAACTTTTTAATGTAGAAAACTTTTTTTTAACAGTTTTGATATACAACAACCCTAGAAGCGATGTTTTGATACATAAATACAATAATAACTGCGGTGCAACATGCCTTCAACTCGTGTAAAAAATGTGTGAGATGCGGTATCTCAGCCTGCTCTGAGAACGCTCACACATCTCTCTAAACTAAGCTATTACAATCAATTTTCTAAATTAATCCCTGTCGCTAAATTAAATCTTGACTTATATGAGAAAAGAACCCTGACGCATCTCTCTAAACAATGCTCAATTCATTTTCTAAATTAATTCCTGTTACTAAATTAAGTCTTGACTTATATGAATCTTCTGTTAATTGTTCTTAAAATCCTCTTGAGTCCTTCCTTCCACTTGAATTGTTTTTTCTACCTAAATGAAAACCGCTGCCAAGACTTTGGCACTTAGCTTCCTCCTTTTCCGTTTTTTGATATTGTTTTAAATGTAATATTAGATTGTGAAGACGAGAGAGCGCGGACGTCGGAGAAGGGGAAAAATATTCCAACCTTGTGGGTAGCAGTCTTTTAGGTACACTCTTTTTGAATATATTGTATAAACCATATCATAATAAAAAGCAAAAATATTTTTTCAAAAATCGAAAAATGGGCATGAAATGGTCATAAAATAGTCCAAATCTTAAAAGAAAATTTACTCGAATTCAGAATCAGAAAACATATATGCAAGTCCAATCTTATTAGGATCGATCACGTAGTTCCAGAATTATAACAGTATACGTACGCACGCATGCACGCACGCACGCCCACACACACACACAGACAAAACCATCTGCACGGACATTTTATAAAACCATAAAAGCTCTCAAAATATACTAAGCTTTAATTATCAAATTATATGGTTTAACAAAAATAATAATGTTCAGTCACACAGAGTATACAGGGTGAGAGTTGAAGAATTTGAATCTTAATATCTTTTAAACTAAAAGGTTTCATAAGCTACGATAAGAACCTAGCCGAAGTGATCAAAAGATCAATCTTTTCCTAAAATTTCAACTCAATTTAAACCTTTTTACTCTCGTAATCGTACGACATAAAAAAAACATTTTTTTTAGTTTTTGATTTTTATCTCAAAAACTAGTCGCCAAAATTGCTTAAAATTTTTACAACTAGTAGATATCGTTGTTTTTTATTGTCATGAATTTTTTCAAAACATTTAACTATTTATTTTTTGAGTTATATATGTTTATCGAAAAATTACCTTTTATATCATAAAAAATGAACAGATCAGTCAATCTAGAAAATCTTGCGGGAAAAAGTAGACAAATTTATGTTCTTTTAGATACACTATTGTTGAATATATTGTATAAATCATATCATTATAAAATATGGCCATAAAATGGTCAGAATGATAAAACAAAAAATGACCTAAATTCAGAATTAGAAAAAGTATATGCATGTCAAATTTTATTACGATCCGTCGCATGGTTCCAAAATTATGGCGGTATACGTACATACACAAACACACTCACAGCCATCCGCACGGATATTTTCTAAAAACGTATGATTCGTACTCCAAACACCTCCAAATGCGTTTCCACGAAGTATTAGCAAAACTGAAAATTTTACTATTACAAAGCTTCCCCTTGAGGAGGAAGCAATATACAATGTATANAAATTAAATTAATAAAACGAGAAAATACGTCTGTACAATGTAATTATCTGTTAAACAAAAGCAAGCTTCTATAAAATGCATAATCCCTCGCGATTAATAAACAAATTCCACATTCGCGTGTCAGTCTCGGTGTGTGGACAGTTTCGGGACTCGTAGTCTGCTCTCGAGAAAACGGTGTTAGACGCGATTATTTGCGTCATAAACTGGTTTTCCTTTGTTCTTGTGTTTATTGTGTTTACAACAGATATCTATTGTGTTATGTGCAGTAAAATCAGTGTAATTTTCTATCTGTTTTTTAGAGTTAAATCAGTGTTGTGATTCCGATGCCTCCCAAGATTACCCCGGACTTGATTCACTTTCTCTCTGGTGGTGCTGGTTTATGTTTAATACAGCACTGCCAGATTTATGTTACCTGGCAGTGCTGGTTAGCGTTTCTAGCTGCCTCAACCACCTGCGAATGATCCTCGACCTCTATTTTCACTATCCAGCAGTCCTGTTTGGCGTTGCCATCTGCTTGGACCATCTTGAGAGGATTTGGCAATTGCATTATACTTTAACTATTTTAATACAAATCTGGATATGGATTACTAAAATCCGACAAGATAATTTTCAAAATATTCGAATAAACTTGAAGTGTATGTTATATTGATAATATATCTTTAATAAGATTCAACTTGAAACGCTTTGTCACATATGATAAAATCAGTAAACAGATTTCTTACTGCTTACGAATACCTTTTTAGTGTTTATGATGATAATCTCCTGTTTGTAAATGTAAACTGTAAATGTGCTCCGTGGTTGTAGCGAGGCTGTTGAAGAACCTAGAAACGCCAACCAGCACCACCAGAGAGAAAGTGAATCAAGTCCGGGGTAATCTTGGGAGGAATCGGAATCACAACACTGATTTAACTCTAAAAAACAGATAGAAAATTACACTGATTTTACTGCACATAACACAATAGATATCTGTTGTAAACACAATAAACACAAGAACAAAGGAAAACCAGTTTATGACGCAAATAATCGCGTCTAACACCGTTTTCTCGAGAGTAGACTACGGGTCCCGAAACTGTCCACACACCGAGACTGACACGCGAATGTGGGATTTGTTTATTAATCGCGAGGGATTATTTTTCTTGGTTACGAGGAGGAGAGGAGAAACTCGTGGCGCATCACCTGCCAACCACACGTAGCATACGATGCACCGTCCGCAGCATACGAGAACGAGAGAGAGAGAGAGAGAGAGAGAGAGAGGGACAGTGTCCGCCGCTGCTGCCCGAGAGTGAGTGAGAGGATTTAGATTTAGATTTAGATTTAGATCATTTTTATTTCTGTACATTATGTTGTACAAATAATTATTTACAGCAATAAATAAAATAGAAATTCATTGGTGAGAGGGTGATGGATGAGTGCGAGAGGAATGGAGGCGAGATATGGGTGACGAATGCAGTTTGTGGATGTTATGTGTTCTCTTGTGCGAGAAAGTAGCGCGTGGCTTGCGCTTTGAACTGGGTGATAAATCTATTGTCACGAAGATGAGATAGTAAGGAGTTCCAGAGGTATGAGGCGCTGATATGGAATGAGTTCCTCGGCGTCTCTGTGCCAAAGGGGGGATGTCCAGGGCAGTCACCTCACCCCTCACAGGACGAAGTGCCACGTGAAAGTCAAAGAAGGCCAAGATATAAGATGGTGTAGCAGTGTTGAAGAGTTTCCTTAGAAAACAGGCCGCAAAGTACTTCCTACGCCCGGCGGTGGTGAGCCATTGCAATTCACGTCTGATGTGCTCGTCCCTCCTTACACCAAAGATGTACTGTATTCCTGTGTTCACCAGTCTCTGTAGTTTAGTGTCAAGTTCTTGTGTAAGGTCACAGTATACTAGAGAGCGGTAGTGGGAAACAGCAGTGCTTGCACAAGATGTTTGCGCCGCTCTTGGTTGGTGCTCTTTCTGAAGAAGTACAGCCTACACATTAGTGAGTGAGCACGTTTACACATTTATGTGACGTGCTCTTTCCAGGTCAATTTAGAATCGAGCACCACTCCCAGACTGCGCACAGACGATTGATATTCAACCTGGGCTCCCCCTATATTAATAGAGGTGTTAGCAGCAGTTGTTAAAGCATTAATGTAGTGGGGGGAACCCAGGACAATCGCCCGCGTTTTAAAAACGTTTAGCTTTAGATGATTTTGTGCAGCCCAACCTGTAATCCTCTCGGCGTTAGCTGACATCTTCGCGGAACAAGAGTCGAGCTCCTCGAGGTGGCATTGGCTGTAGATTTGCAAGTCATCCGCGTAGATGAGATGGGATACGTCGGGGTCCAGGCAGAAGCTAATGTCGTTGATGTACAGCGAGAATAGCAGAGGACCCAAGACAGATCCCTGCGGTACTCCCGTGTTGAGGGGGCGAAAGGTGGAAAGCTCGCCGTCATCACCAACGACTGCCTGTTTTCTACCTGTAATGTATGAGGCAACCCAGCGGATAACTTGCTTAGACAAGCAGAAGTGAGTTAGCTTTCTGAGGAGCTTAACGTGACACACAGTATCGAAGGCCTTGCTGAAGTCCAAGAGAAGAAAAAGTGTTACCTTCTTGTTGTTAATGCCACGCCTGAATTCATCAGTCAGCTTAAGTAAGCCGGACTGAATGCTGTGACCAATGCGAAAACCAGTTTATAAATCGTCCAGAAAGAGCCTGAACTCAAGGTACTCAGAGATTTGCTTTTGCACCATAGCCACTCCAGCGCCTTTGACAGAAAGCATAGGAGGGAGATCGGACGGTAGTCATTTAGGGATTTAGGTGAGCTGACCTTGTTTAGTGCGTGCACCAAAGACTTTTTCCAGTCCGAGGGGAAGCACGACTCGCTCAGTGACAGGTTAAAAATACGACAAAGAATGGGAGCGAGTACTGGCAGTGCCTTGTTAATGACAACCGGTGGGATGCCGTCGGTGCCTCTGGCATGGGAGTCAAAGAGCGTTATCGCAGCTAAAACGTCTGATTCCGTTATCTCACTTATAAAGTTGAGACTCTCGAGGGTACGCAGATAATACTCAACAGCAGGAGCTTGCGGGTTGTTGGAAATGCCGCTCAAATGCATATTGAGGTCTTCGTTTGAGAAGCGAGAAGGTGGTCTTAGCTTGGAGGATATTATTCCAAGTTTCTCTAGCTCTCTCCAGATCTTGCCGACATCTGTCAGGGAGGACAGGCGTGAATGATAATAGTTCAGCCTAGCCTCCTCGACTTGTCTGTGAGCATCATCCCTGGCAAGTATATAAAAAAATAGATCCAATGGGAGACGTGATCTGCGGAATCGCCTGTAGAGTCTGTCCCGTTCTTTCAGGAGGGCACGAAGAGCCGTGGTAAACCACGGGTGACGCTTCTGTCCAGGTGTCACTGTGGGTAATGGGGCGAAATCGCCCATGATCAGCTTGTTGGAGTAGCAGTGCATATGTGTAGAGAGTTTCTCTGTGAAATCATTGCCCTGGATGAAAGGGGCATATGGTGGACGATAAACAACGCCGACAAAGATGGGTGATACTCAGATGTACCGTCAGATGATGCAATGATAGTAGCAGTGAAAGTGCTATGGATGTAGAAGGCCACACCTCCATCAATTCTGTTTTGGTCCCGTCTATATAGTATATAGTCGTCAAGTAAAGAGATTGTCTTAACCTTTTCGTCTAACCAGGTATCAGTCACAGCTATTACGTGGAAGGAAGGACGAGTGGATAAAAAGAGCCTCACCGCCTCAATGTGACCCGTAAGGGAGTTAGCATTAAAGTGGCAGGCACTTAAGCCATTGAACAGAGTTACTTTGAAGACAGATGCAGATGAGGATGTGGCCGATGATGAAGCAGATGAAGCTGATGGTGGTGAAGGTGGGATGAGGTGAGCCATCTTCAGTGGTTGCTGTTGTCCGGCGGCCACTGGGATAAAAAATTTGCCAGGTCTTCGTCGCTGGTGATGATGGTGACCCTTTCCCTGTCCTCTGTAGAACGGATGTAGACCGCTCCATCCCGCACATAAGATTTGCACTCGTTCCTCTTCTTGGCCTCCAGTCTGGCCTTGACGCGAAGCTTATGAGTCTCTGAAGAGAGCAGCTCGTTGATGTTCACGAGCCCTTGATGGTCTGCGGCTAGGGCCTTCGCTTCCTCCAGAATGCCAGCGTCTAGCTCTGATGTGTGGAGCTTGCCCTTTTTGCAGCCGAGGTGGCAGTGGCTGCCTTAGGTCTTCTCATGACCCTTGTTCCGGTGATGTCTCTTCTGAGGACAGAGGAATCCAGGGCCAACAGCACAGAGAACGCCAGTAGGTTGAAACAGGTCTCTCGTGTATAGTATAGACCTGTCAGTACCACGATGTTGTTGGCGGAAGTCTTCTGCTGTCGCTTAACTTTTTGCAGCTCGCTGTGCAGACTAGCAATCTCCGCAGGGATGACAGTGGCAGGCGTGACGGCGTTGTTGTTGCTGTTGTTGTTGCCGTCCTTGCGGCAGGTCTTGTAGCTGCGCCCTGAGTTCCGAGATGGTCTGCTCCGCCTTCTCTATGCGGGTTTGAAGCAGAGGCAGATCGTCGAGGGCTCTGAGACGCTGTTCGATGGGGCCAAGCCTCTCTTCTAGCCCAGAGATTTTCCTGGACATGTCTCTCTGCTCCTTCACCGCTTCGTTCTGCTTGGCGCGTATCTCCGACAACGCTGCGAGAATGTCCTGCAGTGTAACATCAGCTTTATTCGACGATGTTTGACGCGCCGGCGACTGGTTGCGTGATGTACTGGTCGAGGGGGGCGCAGAGAGGGGCTTTCTCCTGGTCGTGGTGCTGTTGGCCTTGCCCTGGTTGGTGGTGGAGTTGCCCTTAGAGACGGTCTGGGTGCCGCTGTTAAGTGAGGATTCAAGCCTTCCCCTGATGTGTATGTCAGCACAGATTGCGCAAGCAAACTTCGCAACGCCCCTTGCAGGCAAGGACCGGAATGAGATGACTTGGTGTGAAAGTAGTTGTGACAAAGTTCACATTGTTTAGGGTCCCTGGTCTGTATGGGCTTGTCGCATTTGTCACAAATAGTCGAAGGTGGATCCGTAGGCTTTACTCCACTTGTACTCATTTCTTCGGTAACTTACTGGCAGTCGATAATGTAGAGCGCGTGTGAAGGTCTCCGTTGTTGGTAAGTTACCGAGCAGGCTGAAAGCTTGCCGCGCGTTGCACCAGGTGGTGGTGTTTGCGGAGCAAGAGAGAGCTGAAGCAGTAGAGCACCGACCTGTGACTGAGCGGGTGAAGATGTTTCCTCGTCGATGTCGCGTCGTGGTTGAGTGGAGAGCAAAAACCTAGTCAAGCAGGAGAGATACAAAGCCGAGCAAATTGAGGTTAGGTGGAGAGGCAGATGCTTGCAGCAGAGATGGTGCAGTGAAAAGAATGCAGCCTCCAGTGAATAATATATCACTCTGAAGGTTGCATTAAGGAGCGGGCAACAAGCTGTAACAAAAGGCGCCCGAAGGCAGAATGCGGTAGAAAAAGCAGTAGAAAGTAAGCGTGCACAGCGAAGCGACCAGTACTCACCAGAGCCAGAGAGAGAGAGAGAGAGAGAGAGAGAGAGAGAGAGAGAGAAGAGCCACGACGCCGTGCGTACACTGTACAGTACGTGCGGAAGAGAGAGAGTCGGCGCTAGAGAGGGGGACAGCGTGCTGTCCCGCTCGATCTCGTGCTCGACGTAGAAGGACCACGTGCGGCCGAGTGGTTCGGATCCCGCCGCGCGCAGCCGAAAAGAGGGCGCTACGGCAAGACGATTGACTAATCACAGATTTTACTGCGATGGTTTTTAAGCCACGCTGATAGGCCGAGCCGGCCGGCAACACCCAATCAGCTTCCATGAGGATGGATGTTCGTCATCGATGGGCCCGCTAGCGTCGCTGGAGCGACGCGCCGTCCATCTTGGCACCACTTCGAGTCTGCTCTCGGCTACGTGAGGACGTCTGTCGCGAAAATCTCGATTGGAGTGTTCGTGCTTCGTTTATTCGTGACCGAAACTAGTACAGCGGTGCTAAAAGTATAAACTCTCGGTTATCGGCGACTTAGGGGAGAAGTATTAATTTGCGGAGCAGAGTTTAGGCGTCGTCGTAAATCGGCTCGCAGCTCATTTGCAGCGGAGAAGCAAAAGGGGACCCTCGATGAGCCAAGCTGTCCACGGAGACGACGACGAGCCGATGAGTGGCCTGACACGTACGAGTTCTCGGCAACAAGTTCGAGGTGAAGCAGTGGTGTTTGCGTGCACGAGACGTGACAGTCTCTATTCCAGTCTCAATATCCAGTGTATATTGAGTGACCGTGGTTAGGGGATAAAATCAAGCGCGACTCGGAGCGCAATTTGTGTGTAGCGTAGTAAGTGAAATTTAGTTAAAGTCTCGGTGTCTCGGATCGTTTCGGTACGCCACGTGGCGACGCGAGTTTCGGCTATCTTGATTTCCGTTGTGCGTGCGAGCTCACGTGAGTCTACGTCTTTCTTATTGTAGTTTATTTAAGGAATTTTTTATTGTTTTGAGAGTGTTGTTACGATAACAAATGCTCGTAACGGAGTAAACATATCGGAATTGTGACCCCGAATAATAATGTATGTAAAGTCATAATCTGTTCGATCGTGTCGACTGATAGGCGTGCAAATCGACGCGTAAAATTGTGAGACCGATTTTGAGTGAGTATGTGAGTGAAGTGCTGTGACGCGTAATTTTTGCGAGTAGGGATTTTTGAATTATCTTGCGTGATATTTTAAGTTAGATTAGGAATATCAAGGCAACGCTGACGGTTCTCGCGACTTCGTCGAAGCATTTGAATAATCATTTTGGATAGTTTAGTGTTAAGCTTAGCTAGGGATATTTTCATTCAATAAATAATAATCGTAATTATTACTCTCACATAAAATATTGAGTGGATTTATTGTGCAAGGGACCTTTTCCCACACACACACACACACATTAAGACCGTCTGTTGTTATGGCGGCCGACTACTGATCCGGAGTAGTCCAGTTGGCGGATCCCCCTCTGGGACTAATGCTCTATTGAATTAGCCACGCGAGGGTCACCTGGCGTCCATTTTTTTTATAAATAATCGGTGACTAAGGACTTGTATAGTTGCACGGGAAATTTCTCTCACTAACCCATGTTGAGTGGCATTTTCACTGTTACAAGTTGTAAATCGTATGCGATAGTGAATCTTCATCCACACAGCATCTTGCAAGAAGAATGTATCAGCACATCAATAGAATGAGCAGGAGCAGCAGCCACAGAAGTAGTCCAAAGACAGGAAGATAACGCAAAAACTCAAGTTTCTTGTTGGAGCTACATGGCTTCCTGTAGTACTCTTTGATGAACTGATACTCACACATCGCATCGTCCGTGCATTCCGGGTGCATCGCTTTTGAATACATTTTGCACTGTCTTACAACCACGAGCAGGATCGCGGTGAGCAGAGGTTGATTGTAAACACAGTTAAACAGAGCAAAACATGGGGGTTAGCGGAGGCCGGGAGGCTGCATCAAAACGTCAAAACACACACGCCAGACAACTGCATGGGCATGTCGCTAACCGGTCGCCAGATCGATGCGCACAATGTATGTGCAGTGGTCGAGCTCGCTGCCTCGCTTCGACTGAGCCAACGAACAGCTGTTCGGCTTTGCTTAGCTGATATAGTAAAACTAATACTTTTTTTGTTTAAATTATGTAATAAACTATCTTTGCACGAAATTCAAGACTTTAGAAATGGTTTGTTAGAAAGAGGACATCATCCGCTGTGAGAATTTTGCAAAACTTTTCTTCGAAGAAGATTAAGGGGAACGAACGAGTACAATTCGCTCGAATTCACTAGAATTTCATTATAATGCTAGAGTTCATACTAGCCATGAATTTACACCTTATAAAACTAGTTTTTGGTGACCCAGCCAGACTTTCATCTTGTGAACCATTCAAGAAAAATGGACGATTGCCTACTTTTAATGGTTATTTGGAAAATTAAGTAGCAAAATTTAAAAAATTACAGAGATTTCTCGAGAAAATTTAAATAATTATAAAATAAAATCGAAAGATTACTACGATCGGTACGTAAATCCAATAGAACTAAAAATTAGCGATAAAGTATGGTTAATGAAAGAACCAAAACCAGGTTAATTTGATAAAGAATCATAACCTGGGGCCATATGAAATAAATAAA
This sequence comes from Pteromalus puparum, assembly GCA_012977825.3. NCBI lineage: Eukaryota > Metazoa > Arthropoda > Insecta > Hymenoptera > Pteromalidae > Pteromalus > Pteromalus puparum. The sequence goes on along the minus strand of CM053172.1, from coordinate 20,453,636 downwards.
ATAATAAAAGTAAATGAAAATAGTAACGTGAGTAAAGTAGTATATAAAGTATGATAGAAAACCAAAAATTGTTCATGTGAATAAATTAAGCCATTGCCATACATGATTCTAAAATTTTTTTTCTAGGAAATCTGGACACGATGATTCCTAAAATCATTTTAATTTTTGCAATTCTTATACAATAAATACTAATGAATTATTATCGTGCGTGTTATCCTTGCAGTAGGATTTTAAATGTAACAGATTATCCGAAATTTTTCATTTGTGTAGATATTAAAAATCAATTATTATTTCAAAAAGGTATGCTTACTAAAAGGCCTGTAGTTAGTTTTTATATTTTTATGTATATAAACTCCAAATTCGTATACGTAGAAAAACATTTAAGGGGTCAGCTTAGAAATTAACATTTAAATATTAAAAAAAAAAATGTGAATTAGAAAGAAGAGTGATCCAGGATTCCCTTTCCTCGCATTCATTTCACCCGATGAATTTGCCTACAACCTTATGCAAAAATCTAGGTATTTTGTCAGACTAGCAGGTGAGGCTATACACATAATTTAGTACACGCCAATAGAAGTAAAGATTTATCATACTGACTATTGTTATACATAATTAAATGTCTCATCAGGAAACAAAACAATGGTTTTCCCGCCAAAACCACATATACTGTTAACGAAAGGTACGCAGATAAACTATAACTCTATTTGTACCATAATGTACCAAAATTGGCGATAATTGGATAAATCTCATACCTGCACCAATAATAGGAATAACATCATCAAGACTTCTAAACCATCAACCAAAATTGAATTCGTAAGCAACCAGCTGAATTTATTTGATAAATAAAATGGTTAAATTTAAATCCATCAACTCAGCAATAATAATGATATTTATTATCATCCATATCTGCAAATTGGCAATCGATATTATGATACGAGGATATACATCGCATGCAAAGTACGGATGGACGATTTATCTACTTGAAGCTATATTCAGCTCTATTACCCATTTATTAGTCGTAATAAAAAGAAACAATGATAAAGGACAGGCACAAGTGACAAATTCTCAAGATATCCAGCTACAAGAAATAGTTGTAAAAAACTCTATTAGTCTGAAGAAAAAAGCATCCCCACCTATTCCTATTGATCCACCTAATTCAAAAATTGTCTATAATTAATGCACAATCTTTGTCATTTTGCTTTCTCTTAAGAGGAAGCTTTGTAATAGTAAAATTTTCAGTTTCTCTAAAACTTCGTAAAACACATTTGGAGGTGTTTGGAGTTCGAATCATGCCTTTTTAGAAAATGTCCGTGCGGATGGCTGTGTGTGTATGTGTGGTGTGTATGTACGTATACCGTCATAATTCTGGAACCACACGACCGATCGTAATAAAATTTGACACGCATATGGGTGATTCTGCCGTAACTGGCTCATTCTGCGCGCCTGCTTCCCAGGCGTTCACACATTTGAAAAAAAATCGCACAAGCGGTTTTATGTATGTCTGGCATAACTAACTATATTTACCAATAGTTAAAACCAAGTATGCAGGCTTATATTTAAAACTACGCAATATAATAGGCCTCAAATGTCAGTTCCGTAACCTGTCTCCAACACGGATTTCAATCTAAAAGGTCGATGCAGATAAAAGTACGACATGTAAAAAAAATTCCATCATATATAGTATGAACTATAGACCTATTACAATATATTTTTCATGGTTTCGGGATTAAAATTAATTATTTAATATTAAAGCTGGGCGCTTACTCTTTGACGCCCGTTTTTGCATTAAAAAGGTACCCTCTACATTACCTTATGTTAAAAGCGTTCTAGTGTGTCATATAGCGCCGCCTATCGGTAGAATTTCAAACTATATACTACTATTTATGAAATCCAACCGTAGCATGGTTCCAAAATTCAAAATTGTGGAAGTGAGAGCTGATTTTTCATCAGAAATTTCGAAAAAAAGCACAACCTGTCAGTTCCGTAACGCTAGTAAACTACTACTTAGCAACAATGTATTTAAACATATAGGGCGTTTTTCTCGAGTAAATAGTAAGTATTTTCGAATATATGTGCAAAGAATTGTTTATAATAATTACGCTAGGCTATGCGAGCTGATAAACGCCTAAATGTCAATTCCGTAACCGTCAGTTCCGTAACACATAATACAGTAAGTATCATTAATACATTAATAATGTCCTAATCATTGCTTTTTTAGTATTTAAATGGCTCCAGTTACAAGGAAACGTCTAATAAGAGTCTAATTTTTTTTAAATAATTCGTCATTTAACCATATTGCGATTTTCGTGAATAAACAAACAGGCTGTCAAATATTGAGTGAATATACATATACATATGGATAGATAGATAGATATATATATCTTAGACGATTTAATTTTTTTTTTTACCAAGTTAAATTAAAATTTACTGGAGTTTTAGTAGCGCGAATTACAAAAATGTCAGTTCCGTAACCTAGTCAAATATGGATTCTTCACATAACTTGTTATAAAAGTTATATGTTGTGGTTTAGCTTTAGGGACTTGTTTTGTATGTAATTCCAGTTAGAATGACCGTCCGATAAGTTAAAAATAGTCGATTTTAGTATAGAACATTTTTGTGCCCGTTTTGAGCCAGTTACGGCAGAATCACCCATATACGTTTTTTGATTCTGAATTCGGGAAAAAAATAATTGTATGATTCTGATCATTTTATGACCATTTTATGGCCATTTTTCGATTTTTGAAAAAATATTTTTGCTTTTTTTTTGAATGATATAATTTATACAATAAATTCAGCAATAGTGTATCTAAAAGAGCTTAAAATGGCCTATTTGTTCACGTAAGATTTTCCAGATTTACCGTTCCATTCAATTTTTATGATAAAAAAGGTAATTTAAAAAAAAAATTAATATCTTCAAAACTAAATTGTCAAACGTTTTGAAAAAATTAATGGCAACAAAAAACTATAATATCTATTTGCTATACAAATTTTAAGTTATTTTATTTACTAGTTTTTGAGCTAAAAATCGAAAACTAAAAAAAATGGGTTATCTATGTCGTACGTTTACGGGAGTAAAAAGACTTTAATTAAGTTGCAATTTTGGGAAAAGATAGATCTTTTGAGTATCTCGGATAAGTTCTTTTTGCAGCTTATGAAACCAATTAGTTTAAAAGATATTAAAACTAAAATTATTTGTCTCTCACCCTGTATACCCTGTATAACTGAAAATTATTATTTATTTTTAACCTTATAATTCCCTAACTAAAGCTCTGAATGTTTTGAGAAAATTTATGGTTTTGTGAGGTTATGAGGACCCTATGGTATTTTAAATATTAATGTTTAAATATTTTCATGAAAATTATATGATTTGATATATATCTAGAACTAAACGATTAAGTAATTCAAAAAAATTCAGTGTATACCGTTATAATTCTGGAACCACGCGAACGATCGTAATACAATCTGACATTCATAAATGTTTTCTGATTCTGAATTTGAGAAATTTTTTTTTTATGATTCTGACCATTTTATGGTCATTTGCTGGCTTCCCTTGGATCTTATTTTTACAAGGTGTACACTTTACCTACTTTACCTGCTAGGTGCATAATCAACTATTTAATTTAATTGTTTCAATTATATACTTAATATTTTTTTCAGCTTAATGAATATGAACTAGCGCGCCACAACGCGGCCTTCGGCCGCTATGTGGCTTGCCGCCTTGCATCGCTTCGCGATGCAAGACACGCAAAACGCTCGCGCTTCGCGTTTTGCGCATAAGGCATGACCGCCGACGCTCGCGCTTCGCGCTCGCTGTCTAACCTTACTACTTAATCTAATTATTAAAAAAAAAATCAATGAAACAACATTGATTATTCATCCTTTTTTCGTATACAATTAAAAAATGTGTTGGCCATACATAGCTTCAAAGTTTTTACAAATATTTTAGTTTTTGACTTATGATTTTCAATATTGTTGATTTTCGAATAGACATTCATATAAATTTTAACATGCATTCTCTTATTGCAACGAAATAATTAAAAACCCTTTTTTATTCCGTAAGATTAGAAAAAATTATCTTTTTATAGTACTTGAATTCAAATTATACACGCGAAATTTCATAAGGTGGCCAAATTCGGAACTATCCTATTGGTGGAAAATACATTGATTTATATGTAAGCTGTGACTGTGACGTCACGCTTAACTAACCGAATTCCATCCCGTTCCTAAAGTCGTGAATTTTGTGCAAAGATAGTTTATTACATAATTTGAACAGAAAAAGTATTAGTTTTATTATCAGCTAAGCAAAGCCGAACAGCTGTTCGTTGGCTCTGTCGAAGCGAGGCAGCGAGCTCCACCACTGCGCATACATTGTACGCTTCGATCTGGCGACCGGTTGGCGACATGCCCATGCAGCCGTCTGCCGTGTGCGTTTTGTCGTTTTGAAGCTGCCTCCCGGCCTCCGCTAACCGCAATGTTTTGCTCTGTTTAACTTTTCGGCGATATAAGTTATATGTAGTTTTAAAATCAGAACAGAAGTGCTGCTATGGTGCCTATACGTGTTTACAAGCAACATCTGCTCACCGCGATCCCGCTCGCGGATCAGCTGCTCGCGGTTGTTGCTTTGTAAGACAGTGCAAAAGGTATTCAAAAGTGATGCACCCGGAATGGCACCAACGATGCGATGTGTGAGCAGTATGAGTGTCAGTTCATGAAGGAGTGCTGCAGTATAGGAAGACATGTAGCTTCAACAAGAAACTTGAGTTTCTTCTTGGAGGTTATCCTTTGCTTTTTGAATTCTATTGATGTGCTGATACATTCTTCTTGCAAGATGCTGCTTGGATGAAGATTCACTATCGCTTAAGATCTACGACTGGTTTTCCTTTGTTCCATTTCCTGTGTTCATTATGTTTACATTTATTGTGATATCTATTGTGTTATGTGCAGTATAATCAGTGTAATTGTGTGATCTGTTTTTTAGAGTCGTAATTCCGATGCCTCCCAAGATCACCCTGGACTGGATTCAATATCTCTCTTTCTCTCTCTGGTGGTGCTGGTTGGCGTTTCTAGGTACTTCAACAGCCTTAATACGACTCTGGAGCTGGATTTATGATATCTGATCGTGTTGCTTGGCATCTCTGGCTGATTTCATCACCAGGAGACAACCTTAGAATTACATTTGAACTTTCTGCAAGTGCTGGTTGGCGTTTCTAGCTGGCTCAACCACCTGCGAATGATCCTGGAGCTCTATTTCTAGTATCTGGCAGTCCTGTTTGGCGTTGCCAGCTGATTGGATCACCTTGAGACGATCTTGCAACTGAATTGATGCTGTCTTGGAGTATTGGTTGGCGTTCTTGGATACTTGAACTATTTTAATACTAATCTGGATATGGATTTATACTATCTGACAAGGTAATTTTGGAAATATTAGAATAAACTTGAACTGTATGTTGANAACTTTTCTGTTTAACTTTTTTTTGTAGAATGCTTAGAATTCGAGTTACAGCTAAAAACCGTTTTTAGCGATTTTTGAAGGTGACCGCATTCTGCGTATATGTGCAGGATCAAGTCCAAAATAGGACCGGCACCTTATATCATGAGAGGAGTTCCCAAAAAAATTTTTAGCCTGATTGACTAAAGTCTCAGAGATAATTGCATCACAACAAAATTTTTATTAAAAATTACATGTAATTACATGTAAAATCAAACAAATTGTGCCCGCATTTCAAAACAACGTAGAGGATCGGGATAAAAAAAAAATTTTTTTAGTTTGTGCNGTGACTCCCCCTAAAATTTCAGCCCGATCGGTCAAAACTTGCGTGAGATATCGCATCTCACACATTTTTCGCACACAAAACTATAAGGCACTTCCGTGTCGCGGTCGTGCCTAAAAATTGGATTGGGACACCATTGTAAAATTACATTCTCAATAAATTTTGCTAAATAAATTATAACAATAGAATTTTATTCATTTGAGAATGATGAAGATAAGAACGAGGAATGATATTAGTGCGCTATTAATATTCCTTTTATATCTTGCATTTGATAAGAGACGGATTTAGTCCATATTTCAATAAGCCAATTAATAAATGTATTAACTTAACTGTTAATGAATCTCTTTCACAGTGTCGTTTCTCTATTGGTAAACAAAACTAGTTGCTTATTTTAAGAGAATTGTTGACAGGTATCGTTAATTTTTAGTTGGAAACCCGATAACATTGCCACCAGGGTTATTTTAAATGTTATTTTAAATGTCACTTATATGAGAAAAGGTAGATTTATCATATATCTTGGCAAAATTTTTTTTATGATTCTGACCATTTTATGGTCATTCTTCGATTTTTGAAAAAATATTTTTACTTTTTTTTTAATGATACGATTTATACAATATATTCAACAATAGTGTATCTAAAAGAGCTTAAAATTGCCTACTTTTTCCCGCAAGATTTTGCAGATTGGCCGTTGACATTGTAACAAGGTTAACGGGAACTAAAATCGCACAAAAGTAAAGCTACTAGGAGGATTCGTCCTAACGTCTCCGTCCATTACATTTGAACAATAACAAAAAGCGAAATAGGAGGAAGCTAAGTGCCAAGGACTTGGCAGCGGTTTTTTACAATTTTAAACAAAATTATTTATTACCTTATGGACAACATTTTTAAGTCAAATTCTTTTTCAAATTCCCACATTCATAACCTAAATACATGTATTTCAAGAATATTTATCACAGTAAAAGTACCCTTTGAAGCCATAATTCTAAGTAAGTATGCGGTAGCTGAAAAAATGAAAATCATGATTTCTAGGCTTTGAAGACTTGTTGTACCTGGTATATGACATACACATACAGACATTGTTTTTGGTTTTTTATAATGCTTCCGAGTTTATAGCATTGTTTAGACAATTTTGTAAACAATTTAATATAATTATAAATAAAAACTTCAATTTTTATATTTTTTTACATTTTAAGGTGTATAAGGTGTATTTTTTACATTTTAAGGAGTTCACTTGATCCAGTGGTGCTCAATTCGAGGTTGAATTAGAAAATTAATTTATTTAAAGATTATGCAGTGTTATCAAGTATGAAAACTCTAGAATTTTTAATTTTGTTTATCAAAATATTGATAGAACGTGTTTAGAGCATCAAAACTTAGAAAAGTGAGAATCACTGCGCGCATATATAGATATACGGATAGCATAGAATTAAAACTTTCGATTGGTGTAACTTTTCCAAAAGCACCGCTTGTCCTATCAAATTTTTATTTCCTTGATTCATATTACGATTTTACATCATGACCTAGTTTTTCAAAAAGATGTATGTTTTATTTTCTTTGTAATTAAACAAAATGTACACTAAATTTAGACTTAGCCTATGCTTCCCATGTTAAAATACACATCTTCAAGACCCGATATCTTAAAAAATCATACCGCTTGGTGAGTAAAAAATTTTACCACGTTATAGAGGACACTTAATAGGATATATTTACAAAATTACAGCAATCTGTATTAATATTAATTTTCTAAGTAAACTACCTTAAAGCTAACTTTGTCCGATACCTCTTTGCTTGGTTTGAACAATTCTAATCTACATATTATTCTCCTCCCTAGAAATAATTCAGCTGGGGATTAACCCGTTGTGCGATGCGGCATGCTTCTATATTGAACTGAAATTCTGTTTAAATCACTTTGTACGTTTTTCTCGTCATTCATCTTCTTTAATGGATTTTTAACCATTTGCACAAATCGCTCAGCTTGCTTATAAGTGGCAGGGTGGAAAAGTGCGGCAAGTTTATGCTTAATTCCACGACTTTTTAAGAAGTTCTGAAAGGTATCGGAGACAAAAGTCCTACCAGTATCTGATGCCAACATTTTTGGTAGTCCGAATGGAGCAAAAATCTCCTCGCATTTTCTTACAGTCGTCACATCGAGCATATTAATTATGATATGAATTTTAGGCCACTTCAAAAAAGCATCAACTAGAATAAGAAAAAAACCGCTGCCAATTCTTTGGCACGTAGCTTCCTTCAACATTATGTATTGCTTAATATCAGAATTGTTTTTGCTTCATTTATAATTCTATCAAGTATTTTTTTTTGTTTGATGGATAACATTATTTCGAATCAATTACATAATACAATTCGATCTTTCTCTCTCTCTCTCTCTCTCTCTCTCTCTCTCTCTCTCTCACTCTCTCTCTAATTTATCGTTGCCACAGTTCACTTCGCATACTTTTTTTTACAGCTTGCGCTTACTCTTACATGTGTCTATATCTCATTGTATTATTCGTCTATTCGACTATTTATTGTTTATTTTATCTGTACATGCACCTAATTCTACGATTTCACTCATATATATATATATATATATATATCCCAGCGTTACTCTTATTTGTAATTTTAACTCTTAGTTTTAATGTCAGTCTTTAAATACTCTGTACTCTCACAATTTGTCAAAATTTGTAAGGACCATTACGCTAGTCCATTTCCGCACCTCTTCCTGAGCATACTGTATTTTACTGTAATTTTGACATTAACGGACCTCAGCGCGTTTTTTTCTAAGAAAATGTAATAGTTTTTATATATCAATATTTGTCTATTTACATATAGTGTCTTGAACGCAAACGATTTATTGTATTGCGCTATAACTTCGAATACTGCAAACAAAACGGAATTGTAAGGACCATGTTTAGTCCAAACAATATTAATAAAAAATAAATTCGTGGACTTTAAACATTTAAGTATCCTCAGTATACCCTCGGGTACTTACAGTATACCCCCGGTATAGCCCTGGCATAATACCTCTGCTATACCCCCAGTATATCCTCGGTATATTCAAAGATCATACCTTCGATAGCTTCGAGTACCGGAGGGCAGCCAATCCATGTACTCGCACGTTAGAGTTGAAATTACTTAACCCACCCGCCAATGTGAGGACGCTAGAAATATAAGCGATGCAGTTTTGAGTTACGCAAAGTATACAGGGTGAGAAACAAAAGTTTGAAGCTTAATATCTTTGAAACTAACTGGTATCATAAACAATCCGAAAAAAAGGGATCAAGATGCTATATAATACTAACTAAATCCAAAATTTCAAATTGATTATCACCTATTTACTCCAGTTATCGCGTCACGTAAGAAAACGATTCATAGTATACAGGGTGAGAAAAAAATTTTGAAGCTCAATATCTTTAAAACTAATTGGTTTCGTAAACAACCCAGATATAGGGATCAAAGTGCTATATAATGCTAACTAAATCTAAAATTTGTACTTGATTAATGCTTTTTTACTCCAGTTATCGCGTCACGCAGAAAAACAACTTTTTTCAGTTTTTTAAGTTTTTCTCAGGATCTGTTCTATGAAATGACTTAAAATTGAAGGGGTGTATGGTTTTAATAACCTTAAATAATCATGTTTTTTTTAGAAAGGTTTGACATTTAGTTTTCCAGTTATAACGATTTCAAAAAATTGTACGTTATGGTGTGTAATAAAAAAACGACGAACGGTAATATAAATTTTCCGCGGTAAAAAAAAAATAGGTAAGTAGTTGGGGCACGTTATCGCCAGACGTCTGGTAGCGGGGATTTTCAGCTGCGGCGAGGTACCGCCAGATGGGGGAGGGTGAGCTCGGGGTCTGCTGGAGGGGATTTTAGGCTGCGGCACGGTATCGCCAGACTGGGGGAGGTTGAGCTCGGGGACCGGGATTTTCGGTGGAGGTCCGGTATCGCCCGTGAGGAGGTGGGTCGGGGGCATGGTATCGCCCTTTGTGTAAATTTGTTGAACAATTTATTGTAAATAATGGTGAAATATGGAAAGTGAAAGAGATTGTGTTTTTTCTAAGGAAGCCGTTATGAACAATTGAATGTTTATTTATAATAATTTATAATAATTTATTTGTCGAAAGTTGTAAATTTTTGGAGTGGATTTCCGGAGTTGTGTATAGGGAGAGCGTTCGGGTCGTGTTGGTGTCCCGCTGTGAAGAGAGAGGTTGACACAAGTTTCCACGAGAAAAAAATCCCGAGAGAGATGCGCACGTGGAGGAGACGGAAGGAGATGATGGATTTTTTAAGTGCATAAGGATATTTTTTTCTAATAGTAGAGGACAGGGTGTCTGTTGTAAATAAGAAAACACGTGTTTCGATAAGTGTTTTTTTTATTTTGAGACAGATATATAGGATTACATAAATATAGTATAAGAAAAGTGTACACATGATTATATATATATATATATATATATATATATATATAAAAGTAAAAAAAGATATATAAGTCGCACACACACACTTGATATTTTATTTACAATGTCGGTTTTTTGGTTTACAGGTTTGTTTGCAGTTGGTACAGATAATTCTTTTATTTACATGTTTGTTATTATGTTTGCGTTTTTTGAATTCGTTGGTAATATTTACAATTAGAATGTCATTGAGGCGGGTATCTGTTGAAAATATTGTAAGAAAATCAGAAAGAGAACTACCACGAGAAAGATGAAACAAAAAACTAATGCAATAATGACCGCAGACGTCAGAATCGATGCTCTGCAGCTGTTGGATGTTNTATTGGATGTTCCAATTGTAGAGACTGCAATTTCGTCTAAGTCGATCGATGTGATCCGGGTGTGAGGGGGGTAGTCCGTAGACGTCAAAGTAAACTCCTTGTCCTGTGGTGTCGATGAAAATCGCAACCCAATGTGAGCCAGGCTTTGTGCTGTCATCTGTGTTAACCACAATTGCACACGGCTTCTCCAGGACGAATGGTATTTGGTCTGCTGGGAAAACACCCACTGTCGTCGCTGGTAGGTTTTTGAGTGCGCGTAGAATCTGTAGAGAATTCATCGCCGACGTCGTCGTAGTGATTCTCGTCAGCTGGTCTGTATTCCCCACTACTAGCGCAGCTGACAGTCGTGGTGGCGGGGGACACTGCTGACGTGGATTCACCGGATATGTTTAGAGTTTTTAATTTTTCACAAGCTTCGTCTACTTTATCTAGGCCCGTGTATTTCTTTTTACTATCTGGAATGTCTTTTGAGTATTGATGGGTATTGGTATGAACTTCGACGGGGACATGCAGAGTCTTCATGATCCACAGCCGTAGTTTGTATACATAGCCGAGAGCACAAATGAAATAATCCCATTTTTTTCCGTGAAAGAAGCAGTAGTGTTCGTTTACGCGTGGTAGATTTTTGAAAGATGGGCAGCTGAAATCTTCCAAGTTGATTATGTGTCGGCCGAGAACGTTTTCNCTGAGAACGTTTTCTAGTAGCTGTTTTTGAGCACCACGCACATATATTCGTAGCGCATTACTAGCCACTTCACGAAGCACTTTGTATAGACGATCCATGTCCGCCTCACCGTCGAACCATTCGATGCCATGGTGGTAGCACGATATATATGTGTTTGTGGCGTACTCGCAGTATGCCTTTTTGTATAATGTCACAATCGTATGACGGTGGTTTTATGATCCAGTGTGCGATGAAATTGCAGTCAATTCCCAATACGGCAACCTCATTGGGTAGAAAACTCCCGTTTTTGTCGTGAAATGCTTGTATATCTATTATATAGTCTGTTTTCTCCATGATGACTAGAGTGCGCTGAGGGCGAGAGTTGCGAGCGGACTGTCGTATGGAGTTGCGGAGGCTGCAGCCCCTTCCGCTTTTTCCAATTCTCTCTCTCTCTCTCTCTCTCTCTCTCTCTCTCTCTCTTTGGAGGCTATCTCCCACTCCCTCTTTCTAGGGTGTCACTGTGTGTGTATGCGTGTGTGAGTGAGTTTACGAGTTATAGTCTATGATGGCTTGCCTTGCTGCATCTATTTCTAAAACGTTGTCAAATTCTGAATATAGTATGCAGTTTATAGTTTTAGTTAATGCTTTTTCGAAGCGAACTTCGATTCTAATGGATCCGTTTTTCACGAGATTCCAGTGTCCGGCGTAATGAGCTGATAGATCAGGTGTGAGATCGAATGCAAAAAGCTAATAGCCGTCAGCGTATTCTTTGCGGTCGATATCGTTGACTTTGTTCATGCAATGTATGCCAGTGCCTGAGAATACATGGGTGCGTTCTTGTCAAATTTTGGCTGCAATGGCTTGCTCGGTATTTGAGTGCCATCGACATAGAGGGATAGGAAATTGATGGAAAAGTTTTGCAAACTGAATGGGTTTTTTGTCTTGTCTCCGTTGAAAGCTTTGTTGTCGACAAAGCCAAGAATGATTCTCTTGGGTAATTGGCCAAGTATGACATTTTCTAAAGAATCTCCGATTATGCCGCTGTGCATGGTGAAGGTTTTTACTTCTACACGCGTGATGGGGCATTTGGCTGTGGCCGATGACAATGTCTTGGCGTGTGCTATGAGAACGGCTGGTGAAATTTTTACACGGCGTACGAGGAGTGTGGCTTTGGCTATATGCACAGAATACTCTGTGGTTGATGCGTTCAAGAGACAGAATGTGTCTTTCGACCGTACGAGTCTTAGGCGAACTTCGACACCGTTTATAAGAAATCTATCTTGATTCATTATATAGCAGTGAAGAGGCCCGAGAAGATCATATTGTTTACCGCCTGCTAGACATGCCTGTCTTTCCACGAGGCCTGTATTTTTCTTATTATCACCGCCGGGCTGTTCGTCCATAGAGCCCGCCACATCGGCCGCCTATAGCGCGGTGGTTAGATGAGAATTTTTGGCAGCGGGGCCGTAATTAAGAAGAGTTTCCAAGATTGCTCTATAGGGATATGCGTTATTGGGCGGTGAGACAAGTTTTTGATTTAAATAAACATCAACCTGGTTAAATCTCGACTGCAAAAAGTTGTTTACTGAAGCCACAAATTTGTCGGTCGCCTCTGTCAGCGGTGTTATTTGCACATTAACTTTTATCATAGTATGTGCGAGATCTAAATAATCCTCGTTTTGAGAATTTATGCAAAACTCTATGGGACTCTCGTCGCTCAACGACGACACGGGTTTGTAAGATACCCATCTGCTTGATTCTATGGCCGTTTGTGTAGGAGGTAGGGAAAACAAGTCGAGCTCTGTTTTGAGGCACGCTTCCGAGTGGCTGTGCAAAAACGACATTTAAACGTTAAAATGTTAGCCGAAAATATCTCGTGTTTTTTTACTTTTTCTGGCCTTCTTCTTAGACTTTCTTTTCTTTGACAGTTTTTTCTTCAAGCGTTTAACTGGCTTTGAACGACGTCTACGTAGGCTCCTCTTCTTTGTCTTGCGTTTCTTGGATTTTGTACCGCGAGTAGATGAACGGCGTTTTTTTCTCCGTGACACGGTGTGTCGAGGCCCAAGCGCGAGACGAGACTGAGCAGGTCGTTTAGCGTGCAGATGATTATAGCCAGAGCCTTCCATGATTTTTGACAGCTTCTCTGTTGCTTTTCTCTTGAGGTTATGTCCTGATTCGTTGAGACGTGTTTTGAGTGAGTCCTTAAACGTCATGTTGTTTTCACCGACGTCTTCGAGTATATTAACACCAGCCGTAAAGCTTCCTTTCCAACGGCTCGAGCGCCTTTTGCAAAAAACGGTAAAGCACTGCGGAATATTCCAGAAAACCATGAGCCCAAACCATGACAACGCATCCGAGGCGAGCCGACGTAGACGTGATTTACACCACTACCCCCACAGCCCGTTTGATAATCGTAAACGGTGTAAAAACTTATTTTGTAGAAAAATCACTTAGTCTGCTCTCTTAAAATGCAGTGCTATGGTCAGCGTTCCAAACTCGAATGGTATGGGTTTGCCGAGTTGATCTCTTATATCTATGTCGATTGTTTGAAATATATTTACGAGCATAGGCACATAGTGAACTGGCGCAAAAATTTTCACGACGGTGGTTCCAAAGTCAAATTTTCGGGCCTCTATATTGACTATCCGCAAAAGTGGTGCGTGTGCGTCACCGACGATACTGGGCTCGCAGAGATTAGAGTAGACAAATAGTTGATCTGGCACGGCTCTTGCAAAACTTGCAGGCTGTGTGCCTACGAGACGTAGTTGATAATTATCTATTTGTTCGCGCGTCTCTGTGGGATTTACACCAAACTCAAAGCCGAGTATGCGCTGGACAGCAGGCGACAAATCGGGTGATCTGCACAGCTTTACAACATTATTTTACGCGGGAAAGCCTATAGATACAAAGCCGCCTCTTTCGTTGTAGAACAATTTCATGCATAGTTCCTTTCTACCGGGTAGTGTTAATGCGTCGTTTATTGTGTCAACGAGACATTGCATAGTAGTGTATGTACCATGTTGAAAGTATCGGAGTGTTTCATCATCATTGCCATACTTGAGAATGCAGTCCCCGTGACGTAGATGAAATGTCGTGCATGGAATGTGTATTTCTGAAATACCAACTAACCATCGCCCGTAAAGTTCAATTTCTTTGGGCAGTCGTGTCGAAAAGCTTGTAGTTGTGTTATTAGGATAGTACTTTACACTGCTGTTGCTCGGGAGAAAGATGGTAAATTTCGTTTGATTCATTGTTTTTAAATATTCTTCAAATCTGCAGCTGATATCCAAGAGTTGAATTTTTCGGGATAACCGACCCAGCTGACGAGATACTGTTTTTTCTTGCCTTTGCCTTTGGTGCGTAAAATTTTATCAATTTTAAATTCTTGCTCTTTAACTCGTTTCTTGTGCACAGCAGACAGTTCTTCGGGATAGAAAGACCCCTCAATTTCTTCACCTTGTAAGTCGCACAGTTTGTAGATAAATAGAGCTTGTCTTTTTAAAATATTTGTAATTTTAAACACTTCTTCACTCCATGATTTTTCAGCACCTTTTTCAAAAATATTCTTTTCTCGACTAATGCGCACATACATGCCAGTCTTGTATTTTGGTCTTTTACGAAGAGGCTGTCTCCACATAGCGCGTTTAACTACATTTTTTCGCGCTTTGTGTGCGTTATATATGGTTACACTTGCTGGCTCCATTTTAATCGTAGAGCGCGGTAGGACGCGCGATGTAACGGTTCGACTTTCCCCGTGTGTTGAGTAGTCGGCCGGACGCCAGGATTTGGTTAGAGGAAAGGTTAATTGAAAAGACTTGTTTATGCAATTAATAATAATAAAGATATATTCTAATAATTATGTTAACAAAGTGATAATTCAAATATGAGTCTCCATCTTTAACAGAAATCGAAATCGCGGTGGTTTAGAATATTTCGCCTTCACAATCGGTTTAGCATAATCTATAGCGGTTTACGGTACATTAACACGACGTTGCCTGAGTTACGTGGTTTCGGTGCGGTTATCGGTTTTACGGACGCGGTATCGGAGTTTCGGACGGTGAAACGGGTTCGGGTTAACGACGGGTTTTCGGAGGTTAGGTTTCCCTCGAGTCCATGGAGTCGTGAGCGCACGGCCCTACGGATCGAGGTCGCTCGTCTCGTTCTTCCCCTGGTCCTATGTGCTCACAGTGACCAGGCGAATCCCGAGCGGTCGGCGGGTGGTCGGTTTTGTACAGGCAGGAGTTGGCCGGTGCTTCACCAGGACGTGTGCGCACGACCTGGGGAATCGTCGGCGGGGCTTTAGTTATTTTCTCAGCCCCGTGTGCTCACGGTGGCCGGGAAAACAACCAGTCCCTTGGGATGGATGTTCAGGAGCAGGTGGCAACGTCGAGTATCGGCTACGTGTGCTCACGTAAACGAGACTCGGCGCTGTTCGGCTACTCCTGGTTGTCTCGTGTGCGCACGACGGCAACTCGGAGTTTCGGGTTCGCCAACAATGTCGTCACGTGTGCTCACGAGCCGACGTTGTTGGCGTCGATCTAGCTCTAGCTGTTCCTCTCGGTAACGTGTGCGCACGATGCCGCTAGGAGTTTAGCTCTATTAGAACTGCCTCGCTATGCCGCGTGGCCCGCCTTATATAGGCGTGTTCGCGGCGCGACGCTCGCGCTGCCTGGCGCGTCGCCGCTGAGTTACTAGTAGAATCTCGCGCTCGTGCGGACTGGCCTTTCGGTTGGTGCGCGCGCGCGCTCACCTCGCTTCGTGCGGACTCGCCTTTGTTCGCTGCGCGCGCGCGCTCGCTGGCGTCAGCTGATTTACTCGGCGCCGTGTTTGTTGATCTCGTGTGCGAGACTTATGTCTTGTCACATCTCCCCCTATCTTCGGAGCGTGAAATTTCGCGGATAGCAAATTTTATGCTATTACAGATAAATGAAAAAAAAACATTAACGAAAGAAAAACGGAACTTACAATAAGTGTCTGCTCGGTCGCAGCCTGCATGCATATTTTCTCTTATACTACAGTCTACTCTTAAATAGTACAAATTTCCTAAACTTAAATGATACCTACTACGGACTTCTTACTATGACTATTATGGATTTCTTAAACGCTAAGTTATGTCGCTACATTCTTCGTCTTCTTCGATGCTGCTTCTTACTCCTTCGTCGGTGAAAGGTTTAAGGTCCTTGACGTGTATATGCTTGATGTTGCGCCCTTTGTCGTCCTGAAGGTCGAAGATCACCGGTGACACCTGTTTCTTGACAGATAGCGGTTTCGAGTATTTCGGGGCTAACTTGGCATTGCGTGCGTCGGCTTTACTGGACAAAGTTACTAATTTCCTGACTACCTTGTCACCCACCTTTGGCCTCCATTCTCTTCGCCGAAGGTTGTAATGTTTCTGTTGCTTTTCGAACTGCCGAGCCATTTGCGTCTTTGCTAATTCGATTGCATCTCGTATATGCTGGATTCTGCTAGACAGAGATGTTGTATGTTGGGAGCCTACTTTCTCGAGAAGGCTTCCTGGAGTTCTAAACTCTCTACCAGTGTTTAGATATGCCGGAGTGTAGCCGGTTGCCGTGCTACAGGCGGTATTGTAAGCGAATTCCAGTTCGCATAAATTCTCATCCCACTTTTTGTGGTGTTTTCCGACGTACTGGGCGATCATCGTCTTTACTACTCTGTTGGTTCGTTCAACTGGGTTACATTGGGGACTGTACGGCGGGGTTTTCCGGTGCTGCACCCCGTTTTCTTTCAGGAATCCTGTGAACTCTTTGCTGACGAATTGTCGACCATTATCGCTTACCAGCGCGTTAGGACAGCCATGGCGGAAAAAGATTTTCTCCTTCACGTGTCGGATTATGGCTCGGCTATCGGCTTTCTTCAGCGCTGCTAACTCTACCCACTTGGTGAACCTCTCATGCATTACCAGTAGCCAAATGTTTCCCTTGCTGAACCGTGGCTGTGGTCCGACGAGATCGATCGAGACCATTTCCCATGGTTGTTCGACGTTGGTTGCGTGCATAGTCCTCGCTTTCGTCTGTTGCTGCGCCTTGTATGATTGGCAGTTCTGGCAGCTACGTACATATCGAGCGCCCTTTTGCAACATACCTGGCCAGTAATAGCTTCGTGCTAAACGCTAAAGCTTTTTGGCCACTCCTAAATGTCCTGCGGTCATATTATCGTGGCATTCCTTTAGAATGATGGTTCGTTTGTCGGTGGGTATACAGATTTTCCAATCCTCGGTTGCATCGGTGTCGTTAAAATCTAGCGCGTGACGGATATGACGGTGTAAGACTCCGTTTTTTATGCAGTATGCCAGGTAACTCTTTGGGTCTTGTTGCACGGCATTAAGTTTTTTTGTATACCATGTGCACTTCGTTTTAATGTCGATCTTGCACACGGTTACTGGTTGTCTGGAGAGGGCATCTTCGACGGTGTTGTCCTTGCCTCTGCGGTACCTGACTTCGTAGACCCATTGATCCCGTTCCATGGCCCATCGCGCTAGTCTGCCGGACGGGTTATCGATTTTCTTCAGCCATTTGAGGGATTGGTGATCAGTTAGAACGATGAAATGGTAGCCCTCGAGGTATTCTCCGAATTTCCAGATTCCCCATTTTATGGCTAGACACTCTTTTTCGGTTGCTGAGTAGTTCCGCTCGGCCTGGTTCAATGATCGGCTGGCGTAGGCAATCACTCGTTCCTTTCCGTCCTCTTCCTGCGTCAGTACGGCCCCTAGTCAGAGGGCCTGTTTTCTTCGCTACTTGTGGTATAAATCTCCTGTACCAGGAGATTAACCCGGAAAATCGACGTAGTTCCTTGAGGTTCGTTGGTGGTTGTAGCTCCGTGATTGCTTTTACTTTCTCTGGATCCGTGTGCAGCCCGTCTTCGTTTACCACGTGTCCCAGGTACTTCAGTTGCTTTCGACAGAAATGGCTTTTCTCCCAGTTCAGTATCAGTTTGGCTTCTCGTAGACGGCGCAATGTTTCACTAATCAGTTGCAGGTGGTGCTCGAAATCTTCTGTCACTATTACGATGTCGCCGAGGTAGCAGAATACATTCGGTTCTAGATCTGGGGTTATAACCGCGTTCATCAAGCGCATGAAGGCTGCTGGTGCCGAATGTAATCCGAACGGTAATACTTTGAACTGCATTAAACCCCGTCCGGGAACCGTAAAGGCGGTGTACTGTTTGCTCTCTTCCGCTAGAGGTATTTGCCAGTACCCATTTTTCAAATCGATGGTGGTCAGGTATTTCGCTCCTCGAAGTTTTTTCAATGTTGCGTGGACCTGTGTGAGCGCGTGTGCGTCTTTTATACTTAATTTATTGATGCCTTGAAAATTTATGCAGAAGCGTCGCTTCCCATCTTTTTTCTTTGCAAGCACTATATTGGAGCTCCAAGCGCTATCCGATGGCTCAATTATGTCTTCTCGTAACATTTCCTCGACCGCGTCGTCGATGATTTGCTGCATAGCGGGGTTTCGTGGCCAGTAGCGCTGCTTAATTGGATTTGAATCCACCAGTTTTATCTGGTACTTAATCAGTGGTGTGGGGCCCTGTATGTCCTTGAATAACTCCTTCTCGTACCGGATGAGCTCATCCACCCGTGTTTGTTGTTTTTCGGTGATTTCTCGGATACCGGTGTCGCTTATTGACAATATTGAAGTTTGAGTTTGGCTCGGTTGGAGTTCCCTTCCCGCTATGAACAGCCGGATGTTCAGTTTTCTTAAAGCGTCCATTCCTAGTAGCATTTCGTGGCGTAGTCCCTTCATGATTATAAACCTGTTCCTGAAATTATTGCCGAGGATTGTCACTTCACCCTCCACGTAGTCCGTTAGTTCGGTGGTTGAGCCGTCCGCTAGTGTGGCGATAGTCTCCTGCTTTCCGTGCCGCCAACAATTGTTTAGGCCGATCATGGCTGTTTCTGGGGTTACAAAAGAACTCACAGCCCCCGGGTCGACCAGGGCTCGTACCGTGTTTCGATCTATTTGTACCTCTATGAGGTATCGGCCGTCGTGGGACGGCCTCCCGCCACCTTGGAGCCGTCCCTTCGCGCGTTTCCCGAGCAGTCCGGGAATCCATCGCAGACACGGGTTAGAACGCCATCTTTGCCGCATACAGAACAGAATTTGCGAGGCTGGTTTTTGCATGTGACGCGGGTGTGGCCGCGTTGCTTACAGCGCCAACAACACTCCGCTCGGTCATAGTATTCACTGGTTCCGCTATTCTTTCTGGTGTCTGTGCTGTTGATAGCCGGTTTTCGCTCCTGATCGCGTAACTTACTCGCGGTCTCCTCGAGCGCAATTGTAAAAGAGACTCACAGAAGTAAGTAAACCGGGATAAATTTTTTTTTTTCGTGCACGATGAAGGTAAACTGGGTTTACCGCCTGAATAAGGCGCAACTGATCGCTGAACTAGAAGGAAAGAATCTTGATACCGAGGGAACGGTAGTGG
Organism: Pteromalus puparum; assembly: GCA_012977825.3. NCBI lineage: Eukaryota > Metazoa > Arthropoda > Insecta > Hymenoptera > Pteromalidae > Pteromalus > Pteromalus puparum. The sequence goes on along the minus strand of CM053172.1, from coordinate 20,433,982 downwards.
AGCTTCGCTAGCGGCTAGTCCGTTACGTCCGGAAATCTCCACAAGAATTCAACACGAAACAAGAGGACCCCACTGATTACGACGAAGATGTAGACGTAAAATAGGATCTAGAGACAGAACGCTCGAGATTATCCAGCGGACGCTCGAGGAAACTCGCCGAGTAGACACGTCCACCCCAATCGAGGACATGCCGGAACACCCACCTAGCGAGAACAAGGTCCTCGACCAGATACGCAAATGGAACTGCCACTTCGAGGGGAAAGACGTGTATACATTTCTCGAAAGAGTCCGGGAGCTGCAGAAGTCCTACGGCTTTACGAGCGAACAGCTACTCCAAGGGGCACCGGAACTTTTCCGAGGGGAAGCGCTCCAATGGCGGAGGAACTACGCAAGCGACTGTGAGACCTGGGAGGCGCTGGAGGAGAGGCTCAGAAATTTTTACCTGTCAAGTGGAGAACGACGAAACTTAACCAGACAAATCGCCGAAAGAATACAAAAACCGAACGAAACTATACGCGCATACTGTAACGCGTTAACGACATTGATGAGAAGAAGAGGAGGATACACACCGGAAGAACACCTCGACAACCTATACTATAACATGAAACCGGAACTACAACTAAGGGTACGTAGGGAAGAGATCAAAGATGTACCGAACTTAATTCAACGAGTCGAGGAATACGAGGAGATCGCGAGTAAGTTACGCGATCAAGAGCGAAAAACGGCTATCAACAGCACAGACACCAGAAAGAATAGCGGAACCAGTGAATACTATGACCGAGCGGAGTGTTGTTGGCGCTGTAAGCAACGCGGCCACACCCGCGTCACATGCAAAAACCAGCCTCGCAAATTCTGTTCTGTATGCGGCAAAGATGGCGTTCTAACCCGTGACTGCCATGGATTCCCGGACCGCTCGGGAAACGCGCGAAGGGACGGCTCCAAGGTGGCGGGAGGCCGTCCCACGACGGCCGATACCTCATAGAGGTTCAAATAGATCGAAACACGGTGCGAGCCCTGGTCGACCCGGGGGCTGTGAGTTCTTTTGTAACCCCAGAAACAGCCATGATCGGCCTAAACAATTGTTGGCGGCACGGAAAGCAGGAGACTATCGCCACACTAGCGGACGGCTCAACCACCGAACTAACGGACTACGTGGAGGGTGAAGTGACAATCCTCGGCAATAATTTCAGGAACAAGTTTATAATCATGAAGGGACTACGCCACGAAATGCTACTAGGAATGGACGCTTTAAGAAAACTGAACATCCGGCTGTTCATAGCGGGAAGGGAACTCCAACCGAGCCAAACTCAAACTTCAATATTGTCAATAAGCGACACCGGTATCCGAGAAATCACCGAAAAACAACAAACACGAGTGGATGAGCTCATCCGGTACGAGAAGGAGTTATTCAAGGACATACAGGGCCCCACACCACTGATTAAGTACCAGATAAAACTGGTGGATTCAAATCCAATTAAGCAGCGCTACTGGCCACGAAACCCCGCTATGCAGCAAATCATCGACGACGCGGTCGAGGAAATGTTACGAGAAGACATAATTGAGCCATCGGATAGCGCTTGGAGCTCCAATATAGTGCTTGCAAAGAAAAAAGATGGGAAGCGACGCTTCTGCATAAATTTTCAAGGCATCAATAAATTAAGTATAAAAGACGCACACGCGCTCACACAGGTCCACGCAACATTGAAAAAACTTCGAGGAGCGAAATACCTGACCACCATCGATTTGAAAAATGGGTACTGGCAAATACCTCTAGCGGAAGAGAGCAAACAGTACACCGCCTTTACGGTTCCCGGACGGGGTTTAATGCAGTTCAAAGTATTACCGTTCGGATTACATTCGGCACCAGCAGCCTTCATGCGCTTGATGAACGCGGTTATAACCCCAGATCTAGAACCGAATGTATTCTGCTACCTCGGCGACATCGTAATAGTGACAGAAGATTTCGAGCACCACCTGCAACTGATTAGTGAAACATTGCGCCGTCTACGAGAAGCCAAACTGATACTGAACTGGGAGAAAAGCCATTTCTGTCGAAAGCAACTGAAGTACCTGGGACACGTGGTAAACGAAGACGGGCTGCACACGGATCCAGAGAAAGTAAAAGCAATCACGGAGCTACAACCACCAACGAACCTCAAGGAACTACGTCGATTTTCCGGGTTAATCTCCTGGTACAGGAGATTTATACCACAAGTAGCGAAGAAAACAGGCCCTCTCAATAGGCTCCTGAAAAAGAAAGTACAATGGGAATGGGGCTCCGACCAGCAAGAAGCGTTCGAAGCACTCAAGGAAGACCTAGTACGCGCTCCAGTGCTGGCATGCCCGGACTTCAATAAAATTTTATACTGCAGACAGACGCCAGCGACGAAGGACTAGGGGCCGTACTGACGCAGGAAGAGGACGGAATGAAACGAGTGATTGCCTACGCCAGCCGATCATTGAACCAGGCCGAGCGGAACTACTCAGCAACCGAAAAAGAGTGTCTAGCCAAAAAAGGGGGAATCTGGAAATTCCGAGAATACCTCGAGGGCTCTCATTTCATCGTTCTAACCGATCACCAATCCCTCAAATGGCTGGAGAAAAACGATAACCCGTCCGGCAGACTAGCACGATGGGCCATGGTACTGGCTCAATGGGACTACAAAGTCAGGTACCGCAGAGGGAAGGACAACACCGTCGCAGATGCCCTCTCCAGACAACCAGTAACCGTGTGCAAGATCGACATTAAAACGAAGTGCACATGGTACACAAAAAAACTTAACGCCGTGCAACAAGACCCAAAGAGTTACCCGGAATACTGCATAAAAAACGGAGTCTTACACCGTCATATCCTTCACGCTAGATTTTAACGACACTGATGCAACCGAGGATTAGAAAATCTGCATACCCACCGACAAACGAACCATCATTCTAAAAGATTGCCACGATAATATGACCGCAGGACATTTAGGAGTGGCCAAAACGCTTCAGCGTCTAGCACGAAGCTATTACTGGCTAGGTATGTTGCAAGAGGGCGCTCGATATGTACGTAGCTGCCAGAACTGCCAATCATACAAGGCGCAGCAACAGACGAAAGCGGGGACTATGCACGCAACCAACGTCGACCAACCATGGGAAATGGTCTCGATCGATCTCGTCGGACCACAGCCACGGTCCAGCAAGGGAAACATTTGGCTACTGGTAATGCAGGACAGGTTCACCAAGTGGGTAGAGTTAGCAGCGCTGAAGAAAGCCGATAGCCGAGCCATAATCCGACACGTAAAGGAGAAAATCTTCTTCCGCCATGGCTGTCCAAACGCGCTGGTAAGCGATAATGGTCGACAATTCGTCAGCAAAGAGTTCACAGGATTCCTGAAGGAAAACGGGGTGCAGCACCGGAAAACCCCGCCGTACAGTCCCCAATGTAACCCAGTTGAACGAACCAACAGGGTAGTAAAGACGATGATCGCCCAGTACGTCGGAAAACACCACAAAAAGTGGGATGAGAATTTATGCGAACTGGAATTCGCTTACAATACCGCCTGTAGCACGGCAACCGGCTACACTCCGGCATATCTAAACACTGGTAGAGAGTTTAGAACGCCAGGAAGCCTTCTCCAGAAAGTAGGCTCCCAACATACAACATCTCTGTCTAGCAGAATCCAGCATATACGAGATGCAATTGAATTAGCAAAGACGCAAATGGCTCGGCAGTTCGAAAAGCAACAGAAACATTACAACCTTCGGCGAAGAGAATGGAGGCCAAAGGTGGGTGACAAGGTAGTCAGGAAATTAGTAACTTTGTCCAGTAAAGCCGACGCACGCAATGCCAAGTTAGCCCCGAAATACTCGAAACCGCTATCTGTCAAGAAACAGGTGTCACCGGTGATCTTCGACCTTCAGGACGACAAAGGGCGCAACATCAAGCATATACACGTCAAGGACCTTAAACCTTTCACCGACGAAGGAGTAAGAAGCAGCATCGAAGAAGACGAAGAAGGTAGCGACATAACTTAGCGTTTAAGAAATCCATAATAGTCATAATAAGAAGTCCGTAGTAGGTATCATTTAAGTTTAGGAAATTTGTAGTATTTAAGAGTAGACTGTAGTATAAGAGAAAATATGTATGCAGGCTGCGACCGAGCAGACACTTATTGTAAGTTCCGTTTTTCATTCGTTAATGTTTTTTTTTTCTTTTATCTGTAATAGCATAAAATTTGCTATCTGCGAAATTTCACGCTCCGAAGAGAGGGGGAGATGTGACAAGACATAAGTCTCGCACACGAGATCAACAAACACGGCGCCGAGTAAATCAGCTGACGCCAGCGAGCGCGCTCGCGCAGCGAACAAAGGCGAGTCCGCACGAAGCGAGGTGAGCGCGCGCGCGCACCAACCGAAAGGCCAGTCCGCACGAGCGCGAGATTCTACTAGTAACTCAGCGGCGACGCACCAGGCGGCGCGAGCGGGGCGCCGCGAACACACCTATATAAGGCAGGCCGCGCGGCATAGCAAGGCAGTTCTACTCGAGCTGAACTCCTAGCGGCATCGTGCGCACACGTTACCGAGAGGAACAGCTAGAGCTAGACTGACGCCAACAACGTCGGCTCGTGAGAACACGTGACGACACTGTTGGTGAACCCAAAACTCCGAGTTGCCGTCGTGCGCACACGAAACAATCAGGAGTAGCCGAACAGCACCGAGTCTCGTTTACGTGAGCACACGTAGCCGATCCTCGACGTTGCTACCTGCTCCTGAACATCCATCCCAAGGGACTGGTTGTTTTCCCGGCCACCGTGAGCACACGGGGCTGAGAAAATAACTTAAGCCCCGCCGACGATTCCCCAGGTCGTGCGCACATGCCCTGGTGAAGCACCGGCCAACTCCTGCCTGTACAACGCTGACCGCTCGGGATTCGCCTGGTCACTGTGAGCACACAGGACCAGGGGAAGAACGAGACGAGCTATACGTAGGGCCGTGCGCTCACGACTCCATGGACTCGAGGGAAACCTAACCTCCGAAAATCCGTCGTTAACCCGAACCCGTTTCACCGTCCGAAACTCCGATACCGCGTCCGTAAAACCGATAACCGCACNCAAAACTCCGATACCGCGTCCGTAAAGTCGATAACCGCACCGAAACCACGTAACTCCGGCTACGTCGTGTTAATGTACCGTAAACCGCTATAGATTAAGCTAAACCGATTGTGAAGGCGAAATATTCTAAACCACCGCGATTTCGATTTCTGTTACAGATGGAGACTCATATTTCAATTATCACCTTGCTAACTTAATGATTTGAATATATCTTTATTATTATTAATTGCATAAACAAGTCTCTTCAACTAACCTTTCCCCTAACCAAATCCTGTCGTCCAGCCGACTTCTCAACACACGGGGAAAGTCGAACCAGAAATGGCTTTATGACTCCATGATTTTTCAGCACCTTTTTCAAAAATATTCTTTTCTCGACTAATGCGCACATACATGCCAGTCTTGTATTTTGGTCTTTTACGAAGAGGCTGTCTCCTCATAGCGCGTTTAACTAAATTTTTTCGCGCTTTGTGCGCGTTATATATGGTCACACTTGCTGGCTCCATTTTAATCGTAGAGCGCGGTGTTTTATTGTAGGCGTCAACCAATAACTATAAAACGTCAATGTATCGTTTTGTATTTTTATGTGTAAAATATCTGTACATGCGTTCTTTAAGCGTTCTGTTGAATCGTTCAACAACAGCGGCTTTCATATCAGGGTTGCTTACAACACGAAAATAAATATCGTTATCTTTGAGTAACTTCTGAAAAGTGGTACCGATAAATTCTTTTCCACGGTCTGTCTGTAGTATGTGTGGTTTCCGGAGACTGGTGTCGAAATTTTTTTTAAACGCTGTTGAAACTGCGTGTGTTGTTTTATCGCGTAGGGGCTGAAACCAGACAAACTTGGATAGAACGTCGATCACCACTAAAATATAGCCAAAATTGTCATTGTACGACTTTAAAGATGTGAGCTGGATGAGATCGGCTTCCCAAACATTATCTATGCCATTCACGTTGTAGAATAATCGCGGGAATTTTCGTCGAATAGCTTTGTGAAGAGTGTAGGTATCGTGTTTTGTGAGCCACTTTTTGATCTTGTCTGCAGAAAATTTATCTTTATTTTCACGAATAAGATTCCTAGCTCCGGAATAGCTGGCTACAAGTCGGGGTTTAAAGTATTGTTTTTCCAAACGTTGATTCATAGTGCTTTTAGCCATTTTTTAGGTGATTTTTTAGGTGTCGAGCTATACACGGTAGTGGCGCGCCTTCTCCTTGTAATTTTACTAGAGCCAAGTAATGCAGTATCTTCCTTGGTAGAATCAAATCCTCCGGTATCATCCAACAGCTCGTCCTCGTTGCCGTCGATGGCTGATGCAAATTCAGACTTTGACTTTCCGAGATTAGCGATTGTTTGATTACTGTAACTGTCTAATTTACTCCAGTCTTTACTCGTAGATGCAGCACCACCGATGCTCCAGAGTTCCGTATTGCCAATAAACTCTTTAGGCACGTTGAGAGCACGGAGCAATCTTGCAAATTTTTTTCTTCCAGTGGCTTTGTATTTTTTTCTAGATCGTGCGGCTTCGTTGACCAAATCTATAATGTTTGAATTCTGAATTTCTTCACCGTCAATGTATACTGTACCGCGAGCATCCCAAAATATACGCTCAGTGTGTGATTTTAAATGGTTTAATAATAGCTGTGTGCTTTTTTTGAAAAGTTTTGGAACGCTTTGTACAATTAAATCGTCTTGCATGGGTTCCGAGTGTAGAGGATTTTTTTCACTAGATGTTGCCCGTGGTTTACGTTTTTCTTCCATAAAGAATAAGTATCGACGCAAAGCACTAAGGTACTGTGTTAAACGATCTGGATCATTTGTATATGTTGTTGTGGTGAGAATTTTTTTCATCTCATCATCCAGACGACTGAAATTGTCACCGATAGTTTGGCTAGTCCCGAGGCTTGGTGTACTTGGTGCACTGTCGAGGCCTTTTGTCACAGCATTACTACTGCTGCTGCTGCTGCTCGTAGCTGGTTGCGGCTCTCGTTGCATTCTATCTAGCTGATCTTTGGATATAAGAACCATTTTTTTGATGCTCGACATTTTTTTTTCAGCGTAAAATTGATAATACACCCTCCAGTATAGGTTATAGAAGAAACGGTAGAAAACTTTCGCCTTTTTGCTATATTTAAACAAACAATGACACGTTTTTTTACTTTTCCAAGAATTTTTACGACTCTTTACAGCCAATTTTCTTAAAATTTGTTTATGTTTTTTAAGCTTCGTCTTTTGATTGTTTTTTAACGAGACTGTTCCGTAAAGGACGTTTAACGCGCACTCGCAAATATACTTGATTAATTTTTCGTCAGCCGATTTTAAGAGAGCTATACGCTGATTTTTGTCAGAATGTCTAAGAGCATCCAAGAGAGCGATATATTTTTTTTCAAACGGTAGATTNGCGTGCTTCGGCATGACGACGGGTGACTCAAGAATACCAGAGCAGCATTCTTCTTTTTAACCGACGAAGACGACGACGACGACAAAAGCCACGAGCTTATTACATAGAGTGTTTCCAAGCGCTGGTGGTGTACTTTGGCAAGTAAATATATTGATATTCATCGTCTGGAAAAATACACGTTCTAAATCTGAACTCATCCGCTGAAATGTATCATCTGATACATTTCATCGATAAAATGTAAAAAGCGCTTTATAAACGAAGATTTTCCACACGATGTTGGTCCGCATATCATGCTTGTCCAAGGATGTGTCCAACAAGTATCCATGATGATGATGATGATGCTGACGGGATAAGCACGCAATACAAACTAAATTTGTTTTTTAAAAAAAAAGCATATTATTCAGCTGTGGGCGGCGGCGGCGGTGCGGTGGTAAGCTAATTTACCGGCTGCTTACAAGAGCTTGTGTCGGCGGGGGTAGTTAGCTTACAACAACGACCGCTAGTCTCCAATGCAGCGCTGTTAGCTACGGGGCCCCGCACGTGCGCCGTTCTAGCCTAATAACTTTCCCCTTGCGCAGAAATGTGCGTGTGTGTGTTTCTAGCGGAAAGAGTTCCCCTCCCTAGACTGCGCCACTTGACTCGAGTCCCCGCATTTGCCACAGTGGACCAGCAGTGCGTTGCTAGCTGTATTGCGAGTGAGAAGCTGTAAAGTGAAAATATCCGTTATAAAGTGTAATATTTCAAAATGAGTGTTGGTATTTGGCCTCGAGATATCGATGCGCTCCTATCGCAAACCAAGGATTTACGCATCACCCGCTTCAACACCCCCTCGTCGTTTTACGTACAACTACTTGAGGAGAATGTTTTATACAGCCAGCTAGAAAAAACCATGCTGGATTATTATAAAACAGCTTCTGGCACAAAATTACTTCTAAAGGAGTTACAGGTAATGCTAAAAATAGTAAATTTTTTGTAAAAACATGATGTATGTAAAACTAATTTCATTTTTTTATTGCAGCCAGGCAAGATCATTTCTCTATTTGAGCGCGGGAATTGCACACGACGCGTCTTCACGGAAAATCCGTACGCAGGTCACAGGCTGTATCGGCGAGCGTGTCAAGATCTGGATACTGGGGAGCGCTACAAATTGACAGAAGAGCACGAAGACCGTGGAATCTACGTTTTGGAGGCCAATTTTTGGGTGTTGCCACCGCGAGCAATTGTATGTGGTTTAGATGACATTACTCCACATCGACGTCCGGACGGCTGCTATTGGACAAAAATGGCATGTAGCTATTTTAAGCTCCAGACGTTAGGCTGCAATATTCGCGAAAATTTTACAAACAAGGCTCTTCTGAAAAACTCGGCCTATGTCTATCTCAAGAGTTTTGGTCCTAAAGAGAATGTAATTCATGTTAATACGTGTTATGTGACAACTTTCCCGTGGCTATTATTCGAGATTCTATTTCGAATATAGCTTCGAGAAAGTTCCACATACAAAAAGCTTCGCGAGTATTCAAGGCCACTAAAATATCAAGTGACCAAGAATCTCGCTGAGCTAAACACCTTCCCCGCCGATGGCTACTTGCGCGCGTGCGATGCTGCGATTGCAGTTTCGGCGCTTGACCGTTGCCAGGCCCCGTAAGGCCTAATGAGTGCAACAAGCGTCGACGCTGTGACGTAGCGGCGGGGAAATAAAGCTTGGGACAGCGTGGGAGGTCCGGAAGACTTCCGAGCGTCCCCAAGCCAAGCTTCTCGTCACTCCGTGATCGGGCATTGATGCCGGCGGACCGATAGATTTGTAGATTTAGATTCAGAGTTCATTTTCAGATTTTCATTTTTTATTGTTTTAGATTTCTTTCTCTTCCTTGCACGCGAAAGTGTACATTTTTTTCTATAGATTTCAAAGTTAGATTCAGATTTAAACATTTTTAGTTGATCATTCATTAAGAGTCAGAAAAACGCTTTAGCTAGAATTATTATATTCGAGGAGAATACATTGTACAAGTTTTGGACCAAGTTAATTATTACGGAGGATTAATAAATAGAACCACACATACACAAAAGAAAGCATTGGTTGGTTTCGATCTTTTTCTTTGGACACACATCAATCCCTTAACTATCTTCCAAGGACAATTATAACACAAAGGAGAAGCGAGTCAAATTTAGATAGGACAACAGTCAACACACATACAAGTTAAGATTTTATTCTATTAAATTTAGACCAAGATAAGGAGATTAGAGAGTGTGTTTGTGGGCAGTAAGGGCATCTTGACCAGATTCTCCCTGAGCACCTGTATAGGTGCTAGACAGACAGACTCTCATATACGAAGGAGAAACTCCTCAAGTTTCTCCCTAACAATACGGAATTCGGATTTTTTAACGTCGCGGCGTATGTAGAGTCGGGACTAAGACATCCGATATTAATGTACGACAAACCCGGTAAAGTTATAAACAACCGCAAACTACTATTTATGAAAAAAAAAACATGTAATTTTCCATATTGTTTTAATGATTATAAATATTTCAATAAAGACTTGTAATAAGGACACAAATAAATATAATTTTATTTATTTTGATTTTCATTAAAAATTTATTTAAACTTATAACTAAGAATACACAATATTTATTTATTTATTTATAATTATATCTAGTGAGTGTATGTGGTATACATGCATGGATACGGAATGGATTATGGGATAAGTAAATAAAATGTAAAACAATCATAATTTAGATGTATACAAATACTTTATTTATTTAAAATCTTTTATAATTTTTGTTTTGTGAAAAAGAGTTGGTGTTGGTTGAAAATTTTTCAGTTATTTGTTTCCATGTAGATTTTTTTTCTTTTTTTTCGGTTGATCAAAACGGGTATAACCCCCGTTTTTTTATTACTGTTGCTGCTCTGATGTTTATACATCTTGAGTAGAAAAGCGACTGAGAGTAAAAATCCTTAGAACCCTCTTAAATATTAGTGATGCGCATGTCTTCTAAGGGATGTATGTGGGAGTAGGTTTGTAGAAAATTTAACGTGTGTGTATATTTACATTTATTTAATGCTGATATAAGCAAGATGTATACATTATTTAACAGATTATATATTGAATACGTGTTAGTGATGAGTACGCATGTGTTTTTGGTTTACATGATTGTTCACATTGAGTATACATATAATTTTCTTATTCTTACAAATTTTAAGTATACGCTTGTACACAGTTACGCAGAGCTTCTCGTTTTTTACGACGTTGGAGGAAAAAAGAGTACAAAAGTGCTCAATAAAATAACCACTAGACATATAAAACAAAAATCGACACAATAGTGACCGCACACACTGGTGTCGATACTTTACAGTTGTTGTATGTTCCAGTCGTAGATGTTACAGTTTCTTCCCAGTCTATCAATATGATACGGTATGGCTGGCGGGAGTCCATAGCTGTCAAAGAACATTTCGGTGGCATCTGTGTTGGCGTATACGGTTACCCAGTGTGAGCCTTGCTTGCTGCTTTCGTCTGTGTTGAATACAGGATACTTTTCCCACACAACCGGGACCTGATCCGCTGAAAATACTCCCACCGTTCGCCAGTCTTCTTCATAATGATTCTCAGCCTAAAGAGCATTGACAACCACAGCCTCGACAGCGAGAGCCGCTCGATATTCGTTATTCGTTCGATATCCGTTCCGTCGTTGTACGCCAGCTTGAATAATCCATTTAGCATACTCTTCCATCTTAAGCAAATCTTCCTCGGTCTCCTCTTGCAAGGGTTCGTATTCTTCACTTTTGCCTAGAGGCTGGTCGTGGCCACTTTCGAACGCGTACGAATCTATCCAGCCGATTCTCATCTGGAAGCGCAGATGCTGGTCAAGTTTCCATGGCTCACCTTGAAGGTTGACTTGATCATTAGCAGGCAGCCTCATCCACGGCTAATGCAGCGGAAGGCAATACTCTTCATCGCCCTCGTCGTTCATTTTGTCTCCTTCGTACGCCCGTTGAAAACGATCGGCTTCTTCCTCACCTCTAGGGACATCAAAATCACGTTACCTTGGTTGTCGGTGTGGATAATTTCATTTATAACCTCGTCATTCATTTCAAAGATCAGCCGTTGTCTATCATTTCTTACTTCTTCTTCGTCGTAAAGATCGCGCAAATCGAAAATATCTATCGTATTTACACAAGGTAACCAGTCGTCGTCAGCATGCAGGGCCTCATACCTTCTGGCCAATCGGATCTTTTCAATTTCTTCAGCAGTACGCGTTTTACATACATTTTTCATTGTGTATGTTCTAAAAATACTGTTCTTGATACAGACAGACAAAATTTCGATTGCCAGAAAACTGTAGCCCCAACCTAGTCTGTCGATTAAATTATGATGATGCGTTTAAATTAAATCGAAAGAATGTAATTATTTAAAGATATATTTTGCGATATATATCTACCTTGTTTTAAAAAATCTACGCTGCTGTCATAGCAATTCTTCTGCGTTTGCTGTTCATGCTAAAGGGCTGTGTATTACGCCTATACTATACTGCTAAATGCTTCTACTGCTACGTTAGACTTCAGTCTGATGGTGCTAGTACTGTCACTACTGTAGCAGAGTCTGTTCGGCGACGAGTGTGTATCTCGTTGTTAAGGCTTTCAGTTTATATACATCTCAAACTCTGGTCATCTCTCTTATCCCTTCTTCGTTCTTTTTCACCCCTACTCACAAGCTCTCTTTACCAGGGGCTAGGTGTTTGCAGGGATGCCGAGAAAGTTATCACCTTGACGTCGTGACAATGAAGACACCCTGTGTTTGTTTTCTCACTTATAGCGCTGTGAGTCTCGTAAATTTTTGCTTCGAAAGGAGACTTGAAATAATTTAAACACAATATATTAATTTTTGTTCAATTTAAATGTATTTATACGAATGAATCAGAATCATTTATTTATTTATTTCTATGTGTCTTACATTTAAAATCTACATCCAACTGTGTTGCTTTATAACTCGGGAAATGTTGAACACCTAAACTTAATAGATAAATGTCTTTTGCATACAACACAACCGACACATGAACACCTCTGTACAGAAATCTTTTCAAATACAGTCTAGGAGACATGAGGAGCCCCAACATTCTACAATACAGCATGAAACGCTTCTTTTTAAAACAGGCTCGTCACATGTGCAGTCACAGTAATTTTATTTTTAACCAAATTTATTTTTGACATTATTTCGTTTTATTGACGCTAATGGCAAAGCTGTTTTGACGTGACTAAACTATTTCGAAAACTCCGGTACAATTTTGCCCTAGAAACAAAAGTATTTTTCTTAAAACTACCAAAAGCCTAAAATAGGCACCAGCATGTGTAATATGAACGTATTTGTTATAATTTTTCACTATAGACGCCTTACATCAAGAAGTGCTGAAACGCTCATCGCATACACACGTATACTGATGAATTTATTAGAATATTTAGTGCGATTTTCGCATTTTCTTTTACCTTAAAAATTTTAACTTGGATGAAGCCGTTTATTAATAAAAAAAGAGTCATCAAGATCAACAATTTTTTTACTTTACTAGCTTTTTTATCCGACTATCTGTCACTGTTCAGCATACTCTTTGCTCAGAAGTTCCGCTTCTACCTGCAGCTTCTGTTCCATAAACTTATCCCACTTCGTCCTTTCTTCAATAATATATCCAATTTGTTTTATTAGATCGCTTGTCACTCTGGTAATAAATTCCTTCGTTTCGTTTTCTTTTACATCTGAGAAAGGCATCGCCTCTGTAAAATTACACATTATTTTTAAATACTTCTATTGAATTAGAATTAGTCAATAATAAATATTTTTTTTATATAAATATTATTTACTTACTTAGTAGGTAACAACGCGTGATAAGCGGTTGTTCGATATCCCTGTGGTCTATTCTATTCGCCGTTGTCAAGTACTGCCACGCTATATATGATGCCAAGTTACACTCGTGGACACATTTATTATAAAATGTGTATACATCCTTTAACTTGCTAAACGCCAAAATGTACAAAAAATCATACACCAACTTCTCCGGAGTCTCCGTGAACATCCACAACTACCACGTTTGATCAAACCTCGCCGCTAGACAAGGTCTTGCTAAACACGCTAGCGCTGCGCATCGACCCAATACGAGATGAAAGGTTCGCGTTAAGTCAAACAACTCTCCCGACTTATTGGCGACGTTTAAGTCCTTAAGTGCTAGGATATATAACATTTCTCGTACAAGACCAGGCGGTGTCATATCCAGTATTTGCGAGCATCACTCATTGTTAAACTTACGCTCTCTTAGGCGTTTTTGCTGTACACACGATAAAGATGCACATTTAGACACTATACCGTGAAAACTCGCGACCAGCTCGTCAGACTCCTCCGATTTGTGATCACACACAACTTCTTGACTACGAGCCATTACGACTATCTTCCTATGTTTCTCTATACTTCTAAACACGGTGAATCCTGCACGAGTCTCCAGAGTAGACTAAATGACAACACAGCCGTCTCCAGAGCCTTTGTATTGCTTGTCCCGAAGCTTACTTTTCCTCTTTCCGAACTTTCACCCCCTATTTTAAAAGAATACCATCAAGATGTCAAAAACTCTCTCACGGCTCCCACCCGTGGATCGCGCAGACGACTCCAAACTTTCCACATTTTCAAATGATCGCAAATGCGCACATTTGCGAAAAATATGTCAGGCACTAGGGCTATATGCTATATGCAGAGGTGTCGGTATGCACCTTTACACCCCGTCGTTCTGTCTCGAAACCAGGCCACCTCCGCTTGCAATGCACATGGTCCACAGTTGCGCTATGTACGAAAACATGCTTTAGAGTTCAAGTATAATCGGTCACAACAGTCATGCAATCGCACGTTCTCTAAATTACGGGGTCAGTATATTTGCATCTTTACACCCGTAGAGACATCTTGAGACCCGTCTAGCGACATTTGGCTATCCACATGGCCTGCATTCGATGCATTTTCGAAAGACGTGAATTTTTCCTCTACGTGAGGGGTAATAACCCCTCTATAAACTTTATATTTTAACTACGTGTGGGTGAGAAAAAGTAAAAAAAGATTATTTTAAAAGAAAACATCTTGCCAAGACACCACTCTTCCCCTCCCCTCTTAGCAGTAGCTCAGGCTTCTACACGATCCTCGCTTTTCTCGCCCCTACACACATCAGTTCTCCACCAGCTAGCGCAGGAATCACATCTAAAATATTTGAATCACGCGTCGTGTCTGTGTGTGTTTGTGCGATTAACTGCAATAATGGCTCAAGGAATGCTAAAACCAAAGGACACTTTCGAAGAGCTGTCAGAAGAGCGCGGAAAGATAAAAATAATCATGTTGAAGGCGGCACACAATCGAGAAGTTACAACACCGAACTTTAGTGTATTAACATCAGTTTACGCGTTAAACAACTCAAATTCAAAAAGAATCAGCGTCGGCCTGCAACACAACGATACCACCGATACTTTTTATCCAACTATTCAACTTCTCAACCATCAGTATTCCTACGGCTTGATTTTAAGCATCACCGCATGGATCACTNTATTATCCAACTATTCAGCTTCTCAACCATCAGTATTCCTACGGCTTGATTTTAAGCGTCACCGCATGGATCACTCTTTTGAATAATCTCGAAAAAATTACCGCATATTTTGACGGAGATATCACCAACAATCCCGAAAAAATCGCTCTTGATGACAACACGGAGATACGTTTCACAAATTCCTATGGCGTAAAGTCAATTCTCTTCGACAAAATTTTAGAAGAACCTTCTAACAAGAGAAAAAAATTTTTCACACCCGCAACTGTGCTACAAAAACGTACTTTTGAAGGACTCAAAAAAGCGATCATCTGTATCGACGAACACTATCGCCGCTTGCAACGCATCGCATCATCAGTCAACAACTGCGCAGATTACATCATAGAAGAGCTTTCATGCTTTGTTAAAAAAGATCTTTTCGACACCGAACACGAAAATCTTCTTAAACGCCGTCTTGAAAATAATACAAAAACTATACGACAAAATGTTCAAAATCAGTTTGACGCCTCGAAAGACACTTACTTTTTAAAATACTACTTCGATATTTTATATTTAGAATTAACAACATTGTATGTAAATAATTTACAAAAATTACTTGTAAAAATGTACGAAAACCAAGTTTGAGTTTTTCAAAAATCGTCTACTTCAATAAACATTTTTTTACTCTTAAACAGTAATCTTATTTATTTAAAAACGCACATATTCCTATATTTTTCCCGAGACAACAATCCCAAAGAATCTATGACCTTCTACATTACCATCTGAAAATCTGCCCCCGCTCTTGTTTTCCCGTGAATCACGTAAATACAGAGCCAATGACGTCCAACAAATGTTCACCCCCCGCGCTCTCTACTGCACGCTTTCCTGCATTAATAAACACACATGTTTGAGAAAGCTGCAAACATCTTGCACTAGCTTACTCACTTTTATCCACTTTTTCAATAACTTTATCAGAAATAACTGAAATCTCAAAACTAAAAAATCGTACAAACAAAATAAATGAGACTTGGTGGATTAAAATCCACTAAAGTTATTGGCTCACCCCCCTCCCCTAATTATCATAAACCCTTTGTCATTAACCCGGGGCCGCCGAGGGCACTCCTATATGCAGACTCCGCGAAGCTAATTTTCTTGCGAGTTTCGCGACGCCACCTAGCGGTGGAGTGTCTGCAAGAGTGATGGGAGCCCCAACTATTACTCCCACCTGTAAGGTTCAACCATCTTATATAACCTCTCCATGCAAAGCAAGTTCAAACTTGTTGAGACTAGAGTTAGCAAGAAACAAGCAATGCGAACTCTTGAATACTTTGATCTGGCCAGTATGGGCTTCCCAAACTCAGTGGCTCACCCAACTGGCCAGTACGGGCTCAGTCAACTCGCTAACACCCCCCCCCCACCTCGCTCCTAAAGGTCACTGCAGCCGGAGGCAGGCCACCTGAGCGCACTCCTATATGTAGCCTCTGCGGAGTTACTTCGCTTGTTGGTTGCACGACGCCATCTAGAGCGAGAGCCTCCGATGCAGCGAGTGGTGACGCTGGCTCACCCAACTCGATGGCTCACTTAACTCAGAGGTTATGCAGTAACCCAAGAAGGCGCAGATATCCTGCCGCCAGATCCCACATCTCACCATCTATTGTTGATATCGGGCCGTTAGATGTAGATGCTATGTTCGGGCCCTCGCAGAGGTTATGTTCGATTCACTATCTCGAACTTTGAGGTTAGGCAATCCCACCTCTACAAACTCAAGCAATCTATTGAGCTCGCTAGTGCAAGAGTTTATTTTATACTCCCACAAATGAAGCGCCATCTACCGTCAAGTCTCATGTGCGCTTATTATTATTGTTGCGCTCTAACCATCAGTTTTCACATTTCCTCCATCTTGATAGGTCGCTCCAGGGGTACGGTAGTCGAAATGGCAATACCGTTGGAGAGGCATCTTCTTCGAGAGCGATGATCGCTACCTCCTTGAAGACGAACTTGTTGCAGATGCTCTTGAAGCCTTGAATGACTACTACGAAGTTCACAATGAAATGATTTTCTAAAACTCAGCGCGATTTCCTTTATACCATTCGGGAAAGCTAGGCCGCTTCCTCCTCCAGTAATCAGCGCTGCAGCTTTCAAGCAATCGAGTAAGCTCGCTAGTGGAATTTAAACCCCCACCACCGGAGTGCCATCTATGGCCGAGTGTCATGCTTACCTATAGCAAAAGAAATTTAGATACATTCAACACATCGAGATCATCTCGAACTTTTGAGATTGGGAGGATCTACCTCGACGTACTCGAATACTTAAGCGAGCTTGCTAGTATGAGTTTTATACCATCATTACAGAAGGGACACCTAGTATCATACTGACATATCACTTTGTACCGACCAAAGATCATGCAGGAGGCCAGGAGGCTGGAAATATTTAGTTAATGATGATAAGCATACCTCATGATTGACAATCAACAGCGGTAGATATTTTATAAGGACAGTTTTTGCTATAAATATAAGGTACCTGGAGCTGAAATTTATTAGTCTATCTTTGACTATTGATGAATCAACATGAACGATATTCAAAGACAAATAAGTATTCTTCATCAACTTGTGAAAGCAGAAGCTGCTGTAAAACACAAGTGTGATTTAATTAAATATAGAAAAGACAGTTTCGAGAAAGCTATCAAAGGAACGTTCAAGCCTATTATTCATCCTCTTCAAAAGTTAGTTACAAATGTTATGAGACGTCATCATCCTATTAAAGCTTTCAAAAAAAAAAAAAAAAAAAAAAAAAAAAATCCTTCCTCAAGATGAAGAGACTAATGGCGATTTAGAAGGAACATTGATCAAAGATGTTATTGAGGAATCTAGTCAATGTCTGTCAAGTAATGATGCAACGTCAATTCATGATACTGATTTTAAGACTGCAGATACTGAAGATGAAGAAGATTCCACTGATTTGAGTCTATTAAATAACCAAAACCAAGTAAATTTAACTGATAAGTATGCGAATATATTAAAGAGTCAAAAGGATGTTGACAAAATTTATGGAGTTCAAAGGGAAGGAGAAACATGGATGCTAGGCAACTCTTTAATTTACTTTAGAGATAAAAGCATCCGAGTCAAAGAACTAACATATTAAAAAAATTTTGAGATTGGTGGAGTTACTTATAGTAAAGCACCCAGATCAAAAGATTTTCGATTAAATCGATCTGCAAAATTATATAAGTATTTTCTAATCAACAAATGTACATAGAAAAAAGTATAGCAGTAATGAATCAATTCGAGTTCACAATAGCAAAAAGTACACTAACATTATCGCTCCTCTGTTTGCTCAGAAAAAAGGAGAAGGATTATCTCGATACAAAACTGCTAGAAAAGATACTCAAATGGATTATGTGTACTGGGATGATCCAAATGAATTAGTTGATCGTTTACGTTTGCTTATTGCTGAACAAGCAGCTGGCAATCCTAGTCACATCAATGAAATTCATTAAATTCATTATATCATTAAAGATCTTCGCGAAGCAGGATTTATACACTAAGCTACCTATTTGTAAATATAATTGTGAAAGCAACATGTTGAGGTGTTATTTTGAAAGTACAAAGATAGTAATAAACCTCCTTGTTATAAGTTACAAAACCTATGCTTGATCAACGAAATCTCTCTATTTGATAAACATAGATTTGACAAAATCTGCAATTAATCGACATATTTGATCAACCAAATTTTGTACGTGACACTTAATCGACACTTGATCGAGTTAAAAATTATGTGTGATAGTTATACCTGTTGCTAATATGTGTGATAGTCACATCTTTTATTAAAAATCTGTGATAGTATCACACCTTTTATGCATGCGCAGTACTCAGTCGCACTTTGTGTTGGATAGCCTACAAATACGAGATAATCTCTGCAATCTCTTTTAGTTCACTGTCTCGTATCAACATGGACACTTGAAACGATTATTTGCAACTATTGCAACAATCAATTTGTCACAAACGTGATTAACTGAACCCTTCAAAGCACAGTTCTGATTTAGATAAAATGTATAATGGCATGATACATAATGAAAAATCTGATATAAGAAAAACAGATTCTAATATGTTTGGAAAATCAGATAACGAATTAGACAGTATCAATAATATGTCTTCTGATATTTCGATCAGTTCTGAGGATAAATATTTATCAACACTTGATAAAAACTGTAAAAGATATCTTGATAATGTATATGGTGTATACAAACAAGATAATAGACTTATGATTGGCAACTCGCCGATTCAATTTGAAAATAACATATAACAATCAAATATAAAAAAACCGCTGCCAATTCATTGACACGTAGCTTCCTCCAACGAAATTTATTCTTCCAATAAATAAAATATTATTTTAAAATACAGTATGCGAATACTATTTTAATATTATCAGTATGACATAAATTCATAGGGAGGGATGTTACAAAGTGCAACGACAACCAACGACAACCCTATAAGAGGAAGCCAAATTTTTTAGAAAAATCGGTTTTTACATTTCAGCTCTTTACTTAAGAACCGCTTAACGAAATCGTTTATAATTTTAACAGCAGATATCTTCATTTATGGTGAATCACCAAATAAAATTTTGAAGCATTTGACTACATTGTTTTAGAGATATAAGAAATCAAAAGATTTTCAAAAAAAAATTCAAACATTGATATCTTAAGAAGTAAAGGGGTTTCAAAGCTGCGCAATGAACTTAGCCAAAACATATAAAATATCTACCTTTTCCCAAAATCTCAAGTGCAATAAGGCCTTTTTACGCCCGTAATCAAGACTCAAAAAAAACTCATTTTTTTCAGTTTTTGATTTATTACTGAAAAAATAAGTAGTCAAATCACTTGAAATTTTAATGGAGTATAGTTTGATACGTAACCCATCAACATATTTTTTTGTTTTCGTGAGGTTGTGATGTTTAGTTTCACAGATATGAATTTTTTTTTTTAAATCACCTTTTGCTTCCTCCTAGAGGAAGCTTTGTAATAGTAAAATTTTCAGTTTCGCTAAAACTTCATAGAAACATGTTTTTGGATGTTAGAAGTTCGAATTACGTGTTTTTAGGAAATGTCCGTATGGATGTGTGTGTGTGTGGGTGTGTGTGTGTATGTATACCGTGATATTTCTGAAACTACTCCGTCAATATCAATCAAATTTGACTTGCATATCTATTTTTGGATTCTTAATTCGGGAAAAATATTTATTTTTAAAATTTTTCAATTACTTTCCTTTTTATGGCCATTTTTTTTGATTTTCGTAAAACATTTTTTTTTTATCATTCCATTGTTACAAACAATTCAGCTAAAATGCATTTAAAAGATAATAAAATTACCTACTTTTCCCCGTTTGATCCTCGGGATTGACCGCTCCGTTCGGCAGATAAAATGAAAAAGGTGATTTTAAAAAAAAATTCATATCTCAGAAACTACACATCATAACCTCACGAAAAAAAATATGTTGATGGGTTTCGTGTCAATCTATATTCCGTTAAAATTTTACAGTAATAAATCGAAAACTGAACAAAATGAGTTTTTTTTTGAGTCTCGATTACGGGCATAAAAAGGCGTTATTGCACTTGACATTTTGGGAAAAGGTAGATATTTTATATGTTTTGGCTGAGTTTATTGCGCAGCTTTGAAACCCCTATGGTTCTTAAGATATCAAGGTTTGAATTTTTTTTTGAAAATTTTTTGATTCTTATATCTCTAAAACAATGTGGTCAAATGCTTCAAAATTTTATTTGGTGATTCACCAGAAACGAAGATATCTGCTGTTAAAATTTCAAACGATTTCGTTGAGCGGTTCTTAAGTAAAGAGCTGAAATGTAAAAACCGATTTTTCTAAAAAATTTGGCTTCCTCTTATAGGGTTGTCGTTGCACGTCGTAAAGTCCCTCCCTACGAATTTATGTCATACTAATAATATTAAAATAGCATTCACATACTGTATTTTAAAATAATATTTTATTTATTGGAAGAATAAATTTCGTTGGAGGAAGCTACGTGCCAATGAATTGGCAGAGGTTTTTCATTTTATCTGCCGAACGGAGCGGTCAATCCTAAGGACCAAACGGGGAAAAGTAGGTAATTTTATTATCTTCCAAATGCATTGTAGCTGAATTGTTTGTAATAATGGAATGATTAAAAAAAACGAAAATAATGTTTTTCGAAAATCAAAAAATGGCCATAAAAAAGTAATTGAAAAAATTAAAAATTAAATCTTTTTCCCAAATTCAGAATCCAAAAATATATATGCATGTCAAATTTGATTGATATTGACGGAGTAGTTTCAGAAATATCACGGTATACACACACACACACACACACACACGCACACACATACACACACACACACACACACACACACACACACACACACACACACACACATCCATACGGACATTTCCTGACACGTAATTCGAACTTCTAACATCTAAAAACATGTTTCTATGAAGTTTTAGCGAAACTGAAAATTTTACTATCACAAAGCTTCCTCTAGGAGGAAGCAATATAAAACATCAAAGGGTTTGTTAGAGTTACTATTCCGAATTCAACCAAATACAAACTTTAACAGTTCAGATGATATCGAAAAATAATTCATAACACAAGTGCTCATAAATTGCATTGTCGTAAAAATGAGCCAATTCGTAAATTAAAGAGCTACAAATTTAATAAATTCATCGCTCCATTGTCTGAGGAAGTGTCTACTGTACAAGAAAAACTTCTAACTCAATCTAGGAGTATAAAACCATCTCGGAAACGCATGTCAAGTTTCACTATAAGCTCTGGTTCTGAAGATTTAGATAAGGACCAAGACAGTAAATTAGATAAAGAAGAATAAAGCTATGGTGTTGTTATTAGAGCTGAAACTAGTAAGGAGTCATAAGAAGACCTGAATGAAGAATTTAGTCAATCTTCTGTAGAAGAATCGAATGAATCTTCTGAAAAAGATTACATTAAATCGAATAAAAAATGTAATGATTTTAGAAAAGATGGAATTATAAGAAAATATTTATATCTTGGGAAACAGCTACATCCAAAGAGAAAAATTGATGAAACTAGTGACTCAGTATTGACACTTCAGTACAAGAAGTGTAACATATCGATTGATTATACAAAATGGAATGACCCAAATCAACTACTTGTTCGTCTACGCATGCTTGTAGCTGAACAATCGTCTGGTAATTTGAGTAATTTTATAGAAATCCGAAATCTCAAAAAGTTAATCAGGGCAGGCTACATAGAATAGTAAAGTGGAAAAAAATTGAGATACTACTCAATTATCTCGTTTCATAACGATATACCAACAGTATTCTATCAACTTTGCAAGTTAAATTCAGCTTAAGATTATTTGCAGCTGATATCATCGTATCAAAAAGAGCATCCTCAAGTACATCTCGATATATAATCCGCAAATTATAGAAATTTTCTCCCCTAGCAACGAAGATGATCACATCATTTCAAAATGTGAAATCCAAGAGTGGTCCGAAAATCGTTCAGTTCTCAAAGAAAGTACGAATGGCTTGACTCTATAGCAAAAGCTGTGACTATCACGCTTTTTCAATAGAAGATTTGACTTTATCACACTTTTTCAGTAAAAAAGAGACTCTATCACGCTTTTTAACGGAAGGTATGACTCTATAATGCTTCTCCAACAAAAGGTGTGGTTCCATCACACTTGATGTATTCGGTACAAAACTCGACATTTTCGAACAAAAAAAATGTATACTGCCAATACAAAGTCAATAGCATTTTAAAGTTATGTTGTTACCAGGTGTCCAAACTTTCCATATGACATTTTACATCTGATGATTTCAAAGTAATCTTGTTGGTGGAGCCATCTTTTGAAAACGGCGGAAACTTATTTGTTTACCATAATGATAGCAAACATCGAACTATTGAAATGAGGCCTAGTGAAGTCTCTATTGATTATCAAGCTCAAATTTAAAAACGTTTTGCTCGTACAGTTACAAAAACAAAAAATCCTAATTTTAAAGTTGGAAATAATGTATGATTGAGTAAAGCAAAGCAGATTTTTAAAAGGGCTATACACCTAACTAATCAACGGTAATATTTACAATAAGTTGAGTGGCAGCGACAAATCCAGTAACCTATCATCTCAACAACTATCAGAATAAGTCGATTATTGGAGGATTTTATGAACAGGAGTTATCAAGAACAAAGCATCCTGATATATAGAGAAGGTTCTAAAGAAACGAGGAAAGCAAGTCTACGTTAAGTAGCTTGAATTCGATAAATCTCATAACAGTTGGATTAATAAAAGTGATATGTAATCAGTGGTGATAGTGGAGACTCCTACCATCGCCTCCACCTGTGAGGTACAACCATCTTGAATTTACCTCTCCAATGATTTCCCACTTAATACTGTTTGAGGTCTAATCCAACTTTTGTTGCAACTGGAAGCATCTTATTGAATAGATCTTCATACTTCACTATACCCGAAAATACTTTTTCTCTTACATATGCAAAGAGTCTCTTAGCAACTTTGTAAGTTAGATTTAACTTTTGCCGTTTAGCAGCTGATATATCTTATAAAACAAAACATTTTCATCCATAAAATATATGGAAAGATAATCTGGAAGTAACATTGAAAAATTCTCATCGAGAATTGCGAAGATTTTTGGGCCAAACTTGGTCCTTGTTCGCTTGAATGATGTCACCATGTAAGGATGATCTTCTTTCGGTGTTACCAATGGATAGCCGTTCAGCACGAGAGTTCAGCTTGTCAGCTCCATCTCTGTAACGTAATATTTCCAATAAGTTTTTTATGTCCTACGTTTACAAGAGTAAAAAGGCTTAAATTCATCTAGAGATCTGGAATATTTGTAATAGTAACTGAAAAAAAAGAGTTTTGTCGATATATTAATCATACCTGTACGCAATCGACAAGGATAAGGTAAACCGCGAAAGGAAAACACTGATAATGTAGACTGAAATTAAACGTGGCTTTATTCTGAATAAACGTGACGTGAACAATAGAGAGATTCGTGGCGTAGCTGAGTAAACGTGTGACTTGCTCGGAGGGCGCGCACGAAGTGAGTCGGCAAGCGCAGCGCGCCGACGAACACAGCGGCGGGTCACATAGTCGTGGCGCTTCGGAAGGGCGCTGGGATAGCTTGGCTAGGCCGTGTATGACGAGTGTTATCGTCATATTTCCAACACTCCCTCCCGATCACACTCGAGATCATCAAGCTACTCTGGACCGCACCACTGACCTGACTTCCATTGCGCCTCTGCATCCAGACATCTGTAGGGTTACTCTGAAACATAAAAGTATTTCAATTTCTCAGCAACAATTTGATCAGCTTATTATGTCTAGAGAGAATCAGAGGGCAAAGGTTTGGTAAAAATATCTGCCTTTTGCTCCTTTGATTTGATCCACTCTATCTTTACATATCCTAGTTAAACCCAATGTTTAACATAGTCCTCACATATACCTGGCATATGTCTGAGTTTGTTACTTCCATCCATCTGTGTGCAATCTACTGCTGCTTAGATGTCACACCACAAGATGAATGGAAAGTACTCCATACCTCGAATTACTTTCAAAGACAGGCACATGTTGATTGCTTCTTTGCATGCCTCACACATAGCCACGTATTCGGCTTGGCATGTTGACAGGGCCACGTAGGTTAGTTTGTGCGTTCCAAGCTATCGTGTCTCCGTACAACATGACTATATGTCCGCTCGTTGTGAGTGAATCTTTGCAATCTGCAAAGCTTGCATCTGTGAACGTCTCCATTTTGTCTTTTAGGCCTCTGTATGTCAGCTGCCAACTTGCAGAGTAGGCGATATACTTGAACAGCCTGGTGACCATTTTCTATTCAGTGAATTTTAGGAAAGAGCAAACGTGGGAGGATAGCCCTGGTTATTTAAAAAATTAACACCTCATATTACTACCGGCAACGTTTCGTCCTTGGTGGGGACCTCCTCAAGCCTTTATTAAAAACAAACAAAAAGAATATAAATGTATAAAAATATTTACAACATATCGATATCACAGGCCACGTTGTTGCACTAAAATCGAAAATGATCAAACCTTAATAAAACAAGTAAATAATATCACAAGAGACAAAACGTGTCTCTCTCGTCTTCGCTTTGTCTCTTGTGATATTATTTACTTGTTTTATTAAGGTTTGATCATTCTCGATTTTAGTGCAACAACGTGGCCTGTGATATCTATATGTTGTAAATATTTTTATACATTTATATTCTTTTTGTTTGTTTTTAATAAAGGCTTGAGGAGGTCCCCACCAAGGACGAAACGTTGCCGGTAGTAATATAAGGTGTTAAATTTTTTAAATAACCAGGGTTATCCTCCCACGTTTGCTCTTTCCTAAAATTCACCCTTGGAATATGGAGGGGAACAACAATACTCTCCATTTTCCATTCATTTACAGTTGGGTTCTGCTGATGTCTACTCAGAACATTAACGGCGTAAGCCAGGTCTTGTCTTGTGCCTGACATGAGATACACCAGAGAACCTACTATTTCTCGGTATCCTCGTTGATTTACGACTTTTATCAGTTGGTTCGTTTTCTCGTTGTTTTCTCTGTTTGTTAAGTACTTGGTTCGTGACCATGGGAGTTGGTTGACCCGTGGCTTGAGCATATCCAAATTTCGTTTGCATCTTGTTTTTGAACTTGAGCTGGTCCAATCGTATTGTTCTGTCCTTTCTATTTCGTGTTATTGTGATTCCAAGGAATTCTTTGGGGTTTACCCAGGAATTTCATGTCAAATTTCTTACATAGTTCTTTCTGTACCTCTTTTATCTTTGATTCGTTATTGCCTGTCAGCAATTTGTCGTCGACGTACAACAGCATCATTATACAGCTGTTATTTTCTGTATATACAATAAGCATGGGTCTCTATTGTTGGCTTGAAAGCCCAGGTGTTTAACAAATTCTGAAAAGTGTGCATTCCAGTTCTTTGGGCTTGTTTTTAAACCATACAGAGATTTGTGGAGCTTCCATACTTTTGTCTGCTTTTGATTCTCATATTCTTCAAAACCGTCTGGTATTTCCAAGTATATTTCTTGTTTCATGGGGCTGTGTAGGAATGCTGCTTTGACATCCAGTTGCCACATTATAAAATCGTATTTTCTTGCTATGGCAAGAACTGCTCTTACTAGGGCAAGTTGTGAAACAGGTGCTTATGTCTCCTTGTTACTGTCCAGTTCTTTATGTCTTTGGGTTTGTAGACGTATCCGAAAACTTTGTTCTCAATAAATTGTACATTTCGGCTTTCGTATACTTTTCCATCTTCTGGGTTCAGCAGCTGGTAGCCCGTGTCTGTGTATCATACCATCACCGTTTTGATCGACAGTTTATCAAACTTGGTTTCCTGTTGTCCTTGGATCTTTGTGAAAGCGACGCATCCAAACCTTCGCGAGCATTGGTGATTTGAAATCGAGGGATTTAAGAGGCGTCAAGTTGTACAGGTATACGGATACTTTCAATGCCACGTCCAGGCATTGGCTGGGAGTCTTGCATCATACATTAGGGTTTTTGTGATCTTCTGGATCGTCTGGTTATCGCCATATTCATCCAAGACTTCCTTGGTCTTTCCACTGGTAAACTCAGTTCCTTGATCGCAGTCCAGGTAACAGAATTTTTCATCTTTTCCACATATATTTCGACACTTTGCTACGAAATCGTCAATGCATTCCGCGGCGTCCGACTTGTCCGATTTGTCCGCAACGTCACTGGGTAGGCCATTGCAAAGCGTGAACAATTATCGATCAACGCCACTATGAATCTGTAACCTTTAGGGTGTCTAGCCAGTGCAATAGGCCCCATTGTGTCAGCGCTGACTCTTTGCAATTATCGTTATCAAACTTTGGTCTATTCATTTTCGCAACCTTACATATTTCGCAATCTTTCAAGCATGTTCCGTGATCTGTCTCTCTGAATTCCTTGATGTTCGGGTACAACTTTCCCAATGCTTTTACCTTGTTCAAGGAAGTGTGTCCTAACCTAATGTGCCACAAGTTCATGGTGTTTATTGCGTTCGTAGGCTTATCTGTTTTATTATTTTCTTGTTGCATCGGACCTGTTTCTTGTTTAACGTGAAAGTTGCCTTTTTCATGGCAACCTTTTTATCACCTTTATCAAAGATCACTGCACTTGTGTGTAACGCTTGACTCATATCAGATTTTAACTTTAAATCAATTGTCCAAAACGGATCTTCGAACTTTCCTTCTAAGATTTTCACTTTTGTTTTTGGTTCATACACATTAATGATTTCCTTGTCTAGATACACACAAAGGCCCAAAGGCCCAGATCCGTGAACTTTTTGAGTGACAACAGGTTCTTACTTAAGTGTTTCGCGTATATTACTCTGTCTAAATAGATAATTAATTGAATCTTGATATTTTCCAAAATTAAGAGGATAACCCTTGATGGAAAATTAAATTGAAAAACACACAATAAATAAGCTGGCAACGGTTCGGTGGGGACCTCCTCAGGCCTTTATTAATAAAAATAATAGAACAAATATATAAATACGATAATATTTTGCAACATATGCACGTCTAGAAGTTATAAACACTCAATAAATTTTGTCATACCATAATAAACAATAATATAAATCTAGGCGAGACAAATATGTCTCTCACCCGTCGACCACCAGGGACGAAACGTTGCCAGCTTATTTATTGTGTGTTTTCAATTTAATTTTCCATCAAGAGTTATCCTCTTAATTTTGGAAAGTATGAAGATTCAATTAATTATCTATATATAATGGAGAGGAATAACAACAATATTGATACTCTGTCTAAACTTATCACTTGAAACACTCCGACCGAGCTCGTATATTTTATTTTATATTTTTGTGGTCCGGAATGTCATGGTATTTGAATTCATTCTCTTATAGAGATTTTGTAATTTAAAATTTTCTTATTTATGATATTTCGATCTTGGCTAACACATTGCAGCCAAGTCTAATCTACCTATAAAGAATTGTTTTTGCGGTCACAGGCTTCAAGCGAAACCTGCATTTTTATTGTATATTAGAATTCGTTAAATTGAAATTTTCCTACCTAATGTGAGTCGCAAACTGTGCGTCCAGAGCGGACGGGTGGGTGCCTATCACCACTACACGGCGCGTCCTCAGGTTGCGGATAGAGGAACGACCCCTGAGAAAGAGGTTAGCTGCGAATAAATCGAATAAGCAGCCGCGGACAGCCGATAGGCCCGGGCGTGGGTGTGATGAGCCCACACTGGTGATCGAACGCATTCATCTAGAAACGCTACGCAAGCACCACAACAACGAACACTCAACAATATTTCTTATTTCACTCTCTCTTCATACCTAACTATGTCTATAATCTATCTCTCTTAGCACACATTACAAAAATCCTGCTGCCGTGGAGAATGCGGGAGCGATGACAACTGCCCCGAAAGGGGATGTGTAGAATGATTCGCCACCTGGTCTTACACGGTAACGAAGCCAGCGTAGGCGCGCTGCCTTGCAGGGGGGCGTTAGGATACGAGCGTGATTCCGTAGTGTGTCCGACGATGAGCTGACTCCGTCCTTATCAAAGTCGGAAAGCTCTCATACTTAGTTCTAGAGAGGTATGGGAGTTATCACCTCTAGAACGGATGATTCACCTGCGATCGGAAACAGGATCCAAAACGCGTGGGTTTCACTTACTACCATGGCTCAAAAAAACCAAAACCAAACCAAAATCAATAGGGACTTAAAGGTAGGAACGTGGAATGTGCGCAGTTTATACAGAGCAGGCGCGTACCGGGAAATCTTAAAAGAAGCTGGCGGGTACAATCTAGACTTAGTAGCTATACAAGAAACTCGGTGGCAAGATAGCGGTATGTTAGGAAACGAAAACTTCACCTTTATGTACGGGGGCGCGAGCGGACATTCCCTAGGTACCGGATTTCTGATTAGCAAAAGAATTATACACGCGGTTAAAAGTTTCAAATTCGTAAACGACAGACTCTCGTATATCGTCATCGAAGGAGCGTGGTACAATTACGTGGTTATTAACGTGCATTGTCCTACGGAGGACAAAGAGGAAGAGGTGAAGGATCTTTATTACGAAGCCTTGGAGCAATTAATCGACCAGTTCGCGTCTTACGACACCAAAATAGTAGTGGGGGATTTCAACGCTAAAATAGGGAAAGAGGAAATGTTTAGGCCCACTATAGGCAAGGAAAGTCTGCACGAAACCAGCAACGATAACGGTATTAGAGTCATAAATTTCGCGGCGGCAAAAGATCTTATAGTAAAGAGTACGTGCTTCAAGCACAAGGATATACACAAAGTAACGTGGACATCGCCGGACGGAGCCACGAAAAATCAAATCGATCACTTTCTTATCGATAAGAGGCGCCACACGAACGTGCTTGACGTAAGAACCTATAGGGGGGCGGATTGCGACTCGGATCATTTTCTAGTAGTGGCCAAATTAAGAGCCAAATTAGTAGCTGGGCAAAATAGTAAACGGGCGAGCAAAGTAGAAACGTTCGATATTGAAAAGCTACGGAACGGGATAGAACGAATTAAGTATCAAGTAGAAATAAGGAATCGGTTTCAGGTACTCGAAGAAACGGATGCACCGACGGAGGTAGATGACGACCCGAACAGTCTTTGGGGGGATATCGAAAAAGCGATAAAACAGGCCGCGAATAAAGTGCTAGGTAGAAAGAAAAAGCCAAAGAGCAAACCATGGTTTGACGAAGAGTGCGAACTCTGGTTTGAAAGGCGCAAAAAGGCCAAATTAGACAGCGTACACAATGGAGGCGATAGGGCCGTAGAAGAGTACCACGAAATAAGAAGGCAAGTGGGGGCGATTTACAGGAACAAAAAGCGCGAGTATCAAAAGAATCAGATTAGAAAAATAGAAACTAATAGTAAGGAAAATAACCCGCGCGAGATGTACAAAGGAATTAACGCTATTAGGAAGGGTTTCCAGAGTAGATCGCAATTAATGAAAGATGAGGGCGGGAATCTCGTTACAAGCGAAAATGAACTGCTAAAGCTGTGGAAAGGATATTTTGATAAGTTACTAAACGTACATGAAAACTGCGAGGAAACGGGAGACGAAATCCACACTGCGGAACTCCATATGGAAGAACCGACCTACAAAGAAGTAGAAGCCGCGATCAAAAAACTAAAAAACAATAAGGCCGCGGGAAACGATTCTATACCAGCTGAACTACTTAAATACGGGGGCACCGCGCTTACATTCAAAATTTTTGAACTAGTATGTGCTATTTGGAAAAATGAAACGATACCGGAAAACTGGAAAGAATCTATCATTATACCGATTTTCAAAAAGGGAGATAAGACAGATTGCAATAACTACCGGGGAATCTCACTTTTAGCTACCTGCTACAAAGTTCTATCAAACGTAATACAGGCCAGACTCACGCCCTTCGCGGAAGATATAATAGGAGACTATCAGTGTGGATTCCGGCGTAACAGGTCGACGTGCGATCAAATGTTTACTATAAGACAGTTGTTAGAGAAAAAATGGGAACATTGCGAAACAATACACCAACTATTTATAGACTTTAAAAAAGCGTATGACTCTATCAAACGAAGCAAAATGTATCAAATCCTGGTGCTCCTCGGAGTACCAAAAAAACTCGTGAAATTAATTCAAATATGTCTGAACGGAAGCACGGGAAAGGTCCGAGTAGGCGGTAACGTATCCGAATCATTCATGATACGCGACGGTTTGAAACAAGGTGACGGTCTCTCTACAGTACTCTTTAACTTAACGCTAGAATATGTTGTTAGAAAAATGCAGACTAGCGGGCTAGGTGCAACCCTTAACGGAAAAACACAAATTCTAGGGTATGCGGATGACTTGGACATACTAGGGGATAACGGTGCAGCGGTAGCGAGAAACGCGGAAATTCTCATAAAGGCGGCTGAGGACACGGGTTTAGAGGTGAGCGAATCGAAAACGAAATATATGATCATGGATAAATTGGGCATTTGCGAAGGTGAGGGTGATCTTAGAGTCGGAAATTATACTTTTGAAAAGGTTAGCGAATTCAGATATTTAGGCACAACCATAAATGATCGAAACGAAATTAAAGCCGAGATTAACAAGAGACTTCATTCGGGTAATGCTTGCTACTACGCCGTGAAAGCTGTGTTTGTTTACATCATGTGCGAGACTTACGTCTCGTCACAGATATATAGGACTATAATAATGCCGGTAATCCTGTACGGGTGTGAAACTTGGGCGCTTACTAAAGCGGAAGAAAACCGTTTTAGGGTGTTCGAAAATAAGGTTCTGCGAAAAATATACGGGCCAAAGAAAGATGAGGAAACCGGGGAGTGGAGGAAACTGCACAACGACGAGCTACATAACCTATACGCGTCACCGAATATAAACAGAATAATTAAATCGCGAAGACTAAGATGGGCAGGGCACGTTGCAAGAATGGGAAATGATCGCACGGCAGCGCGTATAATGAAAGGAAAGCCAAATACATCGCGACCTCTAGGTAGACCTAGACGCAGGTGGGAGGACAATGTAAAAGCGGGCTTAACTGAAATCGGACGGGACGGCGCGAAATGGATAGGGTTAGCACAAAATAGGAATACGTGGAAGGCTTGCGTAGATGAGGCGATGAACTTTCGAGTTCGAAATGCCACTTAAAAGAAAAAAAAAAAATGTGAGTCGCAAAAGGTAGACTAGATTCGAAAAGAACGAACATTAAAAAAACCAAGATCGTACAACTTATAAGATGAAAGATAATAAAATTGTATCTTTTATTACATTTTATTTGATTGCGTATACATTTTCATTATGCTCAAAATAAACAAAAGTCAAAACGTTGAATTAATAAACTTTGTTAAATCAAAATTTATTAAACAAATACATTTAGTTACGCAAAAAAAGTAAAAGGAAAACGGCTTACAAGATGGCGATCAATATGATTTGACGCTTGAGTTAGCTCGAACGATAATGACGTGATCGGACAGAAAACACGATTGTTTCGCCATTGAATCGTCTAATATAATGCGATTAATTAACGTGATGTGGCTTCGATATCCATATTGTATGAGATCATTGCGAAACGAAAACGATTGACTTAGCGTTCGAGTCAATGTGGTCGGCCGAAAAAACGATTGTTTCGCCGGAACGATGCATCGAGATTACCTGGTATCGACGAACAAAACCGCGTCCCGGCGCTGGGCGCGACAACGTACCTCTCAACACCCCTCCGATAAAATCGCTTCCGACCGGCTGACGAAGACAAATTGACGTTGAAGTCGTTCCACCAAGTCGAAGTTTCCGGGCATGGATCCATCCACCGTTGCGTTGGTCCACACCAGGAGTCTCTCTGTCGATTGAGCCTTTAGATGAGGTGATGACATCGTGTGAGAAGCGTGTCTGCCTCTTTTTTTTTTTTTTTTATCTGCAGGAACGATATAGCAGTGATGTGTGAAAAGGAGTGTGTCTTCTTCTCCAGTCAATCACGTTCTACCAGACCTCGTCGCTTATCTGCCGCCGGAGGCGTCGAGAGCCTACTCGCATTTGTTTTTTTTTTTTTGGCGCTGTCGTCGCGTCGTCTTCGCCCGATTCCGTCATGACCGACCGCGGGTTACGCCGCTAACTTCGCGCACTATCTCTCGCTTCCTTCTACCTGTCCTCACCAAGCGCACGCACAATCGCGATGGATAGGTGGTACTGACCCTTTGTGCTCCAACAGAATTTTTGATGTGAAACATCTAATGGCGCGGCTCGGAGGTTCAACCGAATCGTTTTGTCGTGACGCTTTCCCCTCTCGTGCCTCTACAGTGCGCTCCCCTCTCCGCCTCTCTCTTGCCTCTACAGCGCGCTCACCTCTCCGCGCTCCTCTATACTGGAGAGAGAGAGAGAGAGAGAGAGAAAGAGAGAGAGAGAGAGAGAGAGAGAGAGAGAGAGAGAGAGAGAGAGAGAGAGAGAGAAGAGAAATATACACGCGCGCGTCGACCAAAGAGAGAGAGAGAGAGGAAGCGTATGTATGCGTGTGCGTATCTGTGAGTGCGCTTTAGACCGCGATGGGTCTAGAACTATAGAGTGTGTTTATGCGTGACTGTGCCTATCGGTGAGTGCTTGCAGTATACGGCGCGCGCTATAGTCGCTTTACTTGTGTACACGGCATCGTCTCGTGCTGTACATTTGGCGTTCGACGCTNCAACGCTTCTCTCCGCTGTGTGTATTTTTCAGTCATGCCGTTTGCTTCCATGATTTAATTATGAGTGACAGTGACAGTAATAGCGATAGTGAAAATCAAAATGCAGCACTGCTGCATCTGGGTCTGCCAAGGAATTTTATACAAGTGCTTCATGATGATAAGGCCGGTCCCAGCAATATGCCTCCTGCGGGCGCTGAATGTTTACCGCACGAGACGCAATCAAGTGATTCAAGGTTAGTAAATATTAAATTTCGTGCATGCTTTCTTTTACATTTTCTATAAACTCCTATCATACTCTATATTCTTTGAGGTTAGGTACAAGTCACCTTGTATACATCTACCGTGCGTATATATATATATCCATCTCTCTCTTTCTCTCGCACGCGTCGTATCTCTCTCTCCGTCTCTTGCGCGCGTCGCATCTATACCATATACATATACAAGCTCTCTCTCTCTCTCTCTCTCTCTCGCACGCGCCCACACGCGCCGAATCCTAATATTCTATTCTATTTTATTGTTTAAGTACACAAAGGCCACAGGAGATAGGTGATATTGTAATTGAAACTCACAATGAGCAAAATATTCAAAATCCGAGACATACCATATCAGTCAGGTAAAGATATTTATGTTATATTTAAATGCCCATATTTATTCATTAAATTTTATCATTACTAAAAATTTAATTTTAAATCTAGAGTGGACAATAATGCCGCTCTTAAAAAGCGTCAAATGACGACTGAGCGTAATCGAAAATATCGAGACAAAAACCGAGAAGAAATCAACAGGCGGAGAAGAGAACGATATCATCATCAGAAAAATTTGCAACAAATGGACGAGGACGCAATAGAACAAATTATTGAAGCAACGCCAAATAAACAACAGAGGAGAAATGATTCAAATTTAGATATTATACAAGAAATATCACATGATTTCCACAGCGTCCCACAACAACACGACACACAACATTTTGAAGAAACGCAAAATATAATTTCACTTCATAACAATTCATTGTATAAATTCAGGGTATAAATTTTCATTGTCTAAAATCGAATTTGATTTTATTAACTTTAATATAATAATTATTCTATTATATTAATTTCAGACGTAACAGACTTCAAACCACAGCAACGCTCAATGCTGCAGACAATTCGAATACTTATAGTAGCTTTCAATCACATAAATTTGCTCACAAATACTTCAACGACAATTTTATAAATAACGAATTTGGACACGCTTGCTCAATCTGCGATAGACTTTGTTTTGAGAGATATTTAAAGGAACCTTTACCTAAACATGAAAATATTATCAACAAAATCTTTGTAAATATTTATCATTCATTTTTCATTTTATGTTTTATTTTTAACAAAAAATTACATTATTTTTCTCTTATTTTTACAGGATACACCAGATATGAATATACTTACAATATGCTCTACGTGTCAATCAGCTCTGGGATACCAGATAATTTACCGAAGATTGATTTTCTAACTGAAAGGCTTCTTTCTCCTCGTATTCCTTTCATACAAATAAGGAGATTAAGGCATGTTCATGGACAATTCGGAATATATGGACAAATAATCAACGTCCCTATTACAGTTGATACAATGATTAGATCACTTCCAAGAAATATCAATGACGAACATTGCATTTACGTACACATAAAAAAAAAATCATCCATAAGTAGGTAAACAAGGGCGCTACTGGTCCAGGGCGCTACTGGTCCAGGGTGGTACTGGTCCAGGGCGCTACTGGTCCAGGGCGCTACTGGTCCAGGGCGGTACTGGCCCACTCAAACACATGGCTCGCTGGCTCACCCAACTCAGTAGAGAGGAAGTAACCCAAGAGGTCGCAGATATCCCGCAGCGCCATCTATCGTCCACGAGAGTTTATATTACAAGAGCGCTATCTGTGGTCGAGCGCTATATTCTGAAATGATTAAAAAAAATTTCATTGCTATGCGGGGGATTTGAACCGGGAACCTTGCGGTCGCCAGCCGGGAGTCTTACCGACTTACCCGTTACGGGGATACATAGTACACCTAGTATAGCGATGGGAGCCCCAACCATCGCTCCCACCTGTGAGGTTCAACCATCTTATTTAACCTCCCCATGATGTTGCTATACAGGTTTTAAACTTGTTAAAACAAGTTTGAACAAGTTTTTAAATAACCTCAAAAATAGTTAACCCACTTCATCAAAACCCTCTGATATTTTTTCTTTTTGTCCAAGTACCCATGTCTTCAATGCGCATGCGCTTTCTGCAGCACATACAGGTTTCTCGCACAATCTATGGTTGTAGCATGTATAACTCTTCTTTCGCATCTTTTTCAAAGATGGACATCCCATTTCACCAAGATCAAAGACATGAGGTACTATTCCCTCCAACCATCTTTTTTTCTCTGGACCTTTGACAAGGATGCTGCTAGCTCCTCGAAGAAGATTACGAAGGGTATGCTCTAGGTCCTCGTAAGGAATCTCCCCATCATTCCAGGATATTCCTAGATAGTTGTGCTCCAACCATCGATTCTCGCATTTTCTCCATCTGGGTAGGATGTTCCAAGAGTATGGTGGTTGAAATAGCAACACTGATGGTGAAGCATCTTCTTCGACAGCGATAATGGCCACCTCCTTGAAGATGAACTCGTTGCAGGTGTTCTTGAAGCCTTGGATGTCTACTACGTACTCCATGGTGAAATGATTTCTAGAACTCAGTGGGCTCTCTCTTTATAGCACTCGCGAGCCGCTTCCCCCTCCACTGGCTTTCCCCACCACTCGCCTTCAAACCAATCAGCGCTGTAGCCCCCCCCCTCTACCTATCTTCGGACCAATCAGCGCTATAGCTCTCCCCTCTACTAATCAACTTCACGCCTGGTGGGGGAAACCATATTTAGGGAAGAGTGCACATCTTAAAAAATCATTATTGTTCATCGACTCGCGGAGCAAGTTCCTACAGTGTTATTAAAAAAAGTGCCAAGTGATCATCGGAGTGAACGACGACGAACTACTAGTCGACAACCTGGTGGACATCGAATCGCTGACAGAAGTGTTGTGAAAAAAAGTGCTACGACAAATTGCTGAAAGTGTTGTAAAAACTGTGAAAAGTTATTAACGAATAGAAGATGGATCAAACAAACTATTTCGTGAACACTGTGAAAATGCTGTGGGGTTGTGTCAAGTACGCTCGGGACGGAGTCGCGGACACTAGTGACTTGCAAAGATGGCTTGACTTAACATCGGCTGCTATTGCTAAAGTGAGTGAATTGATAGAGTCGCCAACCTTAGACATTCATAAGAAGAAGACCTGTCATACTTCATGTGGCCAACTTCACAGCATTCGACGATTACTCAACGACTATATGCAGAAAATTGGCGGTGGACTTG